>CM064877.1:45092224-45688898 GCA_003313485.2 Penstemon barbatus
GAAAAGAAAGAGTCGTAAAGATCTATCTACTTCTACGAGCTTCTTTTATCTATACGCTCGAAGAAGTGAGGGAGTACTGATGGGGGCTATTTCGCACCCTATATATTACTCGAATCGGATGAAGAAGTTAAGATCGATCCGACCAATCCAAACAGATCGGGATCCCCTCGCAGATCCGGCAAGGCGCAGCTCTCTTCGACCAGAAGATGATACTCCGGACCCATGAAGGATAATTGGGCCGAGTCCTATTAGGACTATGTTTCCATGTAACGCTAGGTTTAACATTGTATAAATACCTAGTTAATCATTGTATTGAACAACTACGAAATCCTCTACTTTAAGGATACTCATATATTCTCTGCCTAAGGCATTACAACTGAATAAGAATCAATATTATTCATAGTATTTTGATCTCCAGATTAAAGTGTTATTAGCTCTCTTTGTGGTTTTGCTTCTTGTTCTTGATCACTGCTTTTCTTTGTGTTTGATCCATCCGGAATAAAGTAACAGAGCCCTACTTAATATATATACACAAATATCGTAAACCCCACCGATATTACAAATTCACTGATATACTACTAACCCGACGAAATCCGGTTAAATCAGAGGCCTTCCCCTGGTCGGGTGGCCTTTGAAGATTCATCTTTTATGGAGCAAGCTTTTGACGTACCTGTCACTTCAGGCACTTCTTCTTTCGAACATGGCACACATGAGCATGTTCCTGTTAGTTCCCTTCCTTTTTCTACTTTTGTTGCCCCGTTTGTCTGCGGAGGTCAAGTGGGCGCTTTTTCGGAGGTGATTAATGAGGGTTTCTTTGTAAATCCTTCGTCAACACAACCTATTTCTCAAGATTTCCCGGATTATTTATTTAATGATGCTACTGTGATGACCACTTCTTTTGAATCCGGCGGGCCTTCTGGAGGTCGGACCGGATTAAGGTCCGGTCGGCGAACTGTTATTTCTACTTCGGAAAAGGAGACCTCGGTTAGTCCTAACGAGAGGGAATCCCCTCGTTTGTTAGATGACCGTTGTATTCTCGAGCAAGTTAAGGATATCATGCAGTCGGTGACTCCGCGTCCTGACAATGTTCCTGTTGGTAGTGAACTACCTGGCCCTGTCGAGCCTGATGCTTTGTCTTGGGACCTTGGCTTAAGCACTATTTTGCCTGGCGAGTTGAGGAAGCTCAAGGGTACCTCTAATGTTCGCCTTGTTCAGTCGCTGGTGAAGCTATGCGAGCAGGTAAACATATTTTTGTTTATTTCTCCCGTTTTTATTTTGATTGCCTTGTTATGTAAGGGCTTTTCTTTTTCCTTTTCTTTTCTAGGCCAAATATTTTGCACTTCAGTTGGGTGTGCAAAATGATGATCTGTGGATCCGTAAGGATGCCTATCAGCGTCGTTTGGAGTCGGAGACGGCAAAGGCCACAGGGCAGACCCTCCAGTTGCAGCTTACCAATGATGACCTCAAAAAATTACAAGAAGAGAAGTCTGTCTGGGAGTAGGAGAAAAGTGATTTGGTTCAGGCTGCTGCCCTAGCAGAGGTGTCTCGACGGCGAGCCTATGAAGAGGGTTATGATGCCGGTTATCTAAAGCGTCAGGAGGAGTTGATGGCGTTTGCAGGTAACTTGACTCCTCCAAGGAGTGCTTCTGCTAGTCGGCCAGTTGATAACAATCCTTCTTGATGACTTGTTCGACCCGGCTGTTATTTTGAGTTCTTTTCTTCTTTTTTTTTGTTTTGGTAGTGCCCCGACCTTTTGCGCGGTTGTTTGGGCCGAGTTTTTGTATGGGGAGAATGAACTTAATGAAAACGATGATCTTTTATGAGCAGATCCATGCCTTGATCAATTTCAATCAATAGATATATTTTGTTATGCCTATTTTGCTGTTATGAATAAATATAAATTCTCGAAATAATCAGTATAGATTAGCATACTTATCGGATATTGATCTTCTGGGAGAATATGCTTTATTCGAAAGAGTAGCTTAGTCTGGCTCGATCAGTTTTTAAGTAACTGAGTGATATAACGTTTGTTCTGCAAATCAAACTTTTTAAACCAAGTATAAGAATGATGATCGACCAAATATGGTCCCTTATGATTGTTCCGTAGTCGCGTTAGACATTAAAATTTGGACGGTAGGCCATCCATGTAGATAGTTGATTGAATAATTGATAAGGAACGCTCAGTGTTGTCGTCGATGTTCGACCAGTCACTTGTAAATTTGTCCTTTTGCTAAGGATATTTTCTTTAAGGATGCTGTCATTTCCACTGTTGAGCTCTGCTTTTCTTTTCATAGGTTTAAGTTCGCTGAACCTTTTGAAAAGATATCGTTCTCGGTATCTTCTTAAAATCCATGTTTCTCTGTACTGATTGTGAGTTCCATGTTCCTCAAATAAAGCAACCAGCATATCAAATATGTCAAATTTCTTGATATGGGAGGAATTGGAAAATGTAGACTTATTATTTAGATCCAGCCTATTCAGACCTCCTTCAGCAATTCTTTGGAATGTTAGGAAGTGGCGATAGTGTAGACTGGAATGATGATAATTATTGCCTTAATATCGGTGTCAGGCTTCTTGGACTCCAATGGAGTTCTTGTATGGCCAATTAATAAATTTCCATATGATATATTAGGCAGTGACGACCCTCATATACTGGAGGGTTAAGTCTTTCCACTTCTAAGCGAACCATTTTTTTTATAATGGTGTAAACTTGCGTGCCTTTGTTGGGGATCCCAAGCTGTTTATCGAGCGACTAGTATATGTGAGCGTGCAAATTTTTCTGGTCTGGAGCTCTTTTAGATCTGCTTTTATTGTGCAATGATCGCTTCGATCTGGATTTTCTTTTGTCATCGATTTGTTGAGTCGGTCAGAGAGGTGCCGTTCCAACTTACTCGCATTAATTACTGGCAGTCAAAAAGTCGCGTTTTTATCTCGCGATCAGTGCTTCATCTGACCGTTGGATTAGTATCACGCTTTCCCTATAAAATGGGGGGTGGTTTCCATATTTTAATTGTAACTCTCAAAAGGGATGGAGGCCTCAGTTTCCTTGAATTTCATTTTGCCTTCTGATCCCAAATATTCAAAAAAGTCACATTATCGTGATTCCTATCATAATATCTTAAATTTCTTCTCTCTTGTACTGACGGGTTCCATGGAAGCCCTACCTTGTACTAACGGGTCCCATGAGGCCTCAACCTTTGTCTTCACGGGTTTGAGGTCAGTGGTTTCTGTTTGCACATGGTGGGTTCATACTTACCAGGCACCGCCGCACTTCAAAGTTACCTCCGGATTGATAGACCGCCGGGGTGTGCTGGTAAGTTTTTACTTTTGCGACGGCCCCGAAGAGATGCTGCTTTAGAGTAAAAATCAACCCCCTAATGTAGAAGCAGTATCTTGTTGTGGGTGAATGAGTATTGCCAGTTATCTAGCTGGTAATGCTCATTTCGTCTGGAAGAACATTTGATCTTCAGAGCCTGGCCATCGATCTAAATAAGTCAACCATCCTGAGCAGCATGCTTCTTAGGTGGTTAATTCCGACCCTTCGAGGTACTAGGGAGGAGATTGATGTTTCCGTGGACATTGTCGTGAAGAGCACCAATCCATAGGATTGGACTATTTTGTTTAAGCAGTCGTAGCGATGTATAGGAAATTCTTGTATTCTAATCGGAACGTCATATGTAATTTTTATACTTGTTCTTTTGAACTCTGATGAATAAAACTTTATTATCATTCCTTGCATTCTTCTTGTTGTTGATATTGTCTTGATCTTATTTATTATTATTATCGAGGAGCATTTATCGAGCTGATCAATTTATACTCAACTCCTTTTTAAGACTTAGGGTTTGATACCAAAATCTTTCTAATCGTCGAAAATGGATCGAGGAGCGTTTATTGAGCGGATCGATTTATACTCAACTCTTTTTTAAGACTTAGGTTTTGATACCAAAATCTTTTTAATCGTTGAAAATGGATCGAGGAGCGTTTATTGAGCGGATCAATTTATACTCAACTATTTTTTAAGACATAGGTTTTGATACCAAAATCTTTTTAATCGTTGAAAATAGATCGAGGAGCGATTATTGAGCGGATCAATTTATACTCAACTCTTTTTTAAGACTCAGGTTTTGATACCAAAATCTTTTTAATCATTAAAAATGGATCGAGGAGCGTTTATTGAGCGGATCAATTTATACTCAACTTTTTTTGTTTAGACTTAGGTTTTTATACCAAAAGTCTTTTAATCGTTGAAAATATATAGAGGAGCGTTTATCGAGCGGATCAATTTATACTCAACTCTTTTTTGTTTAGACTTAGGTTTTTATTCCAAAAGCCTTTTAATCGTTGGAAATGTATGGAGGAGCGTTTGTTGAGCGGATCAATTTATACTCAACTCTTTTTTAAGACTTAGGTTTTGATATCAATATCTTTTTAATCGTTAAAAATGGATCGAGGAGCGTTTATTGAGCGGATCAATTTATACTCAACTCTTTTTTAAGACTTAGGTTTTGATACCAAAATCTTTTTAATCGTTAAAAATGGATCGAGGAGCGTTTATTGAGCGGATCAATTTATACTCAACTCTTTTTTAAGACTTAGGTTGTGATACCAAAATCTTTTTAATCGTTAAAAATGGATCGAGGAGTGTTTATTGAGCGGATCAATTTATACTCAACTCTTTTTGTTTAGACTTAGGTTTTTATACCAAAAGTCTTTTAATCGTTGAAAATGTATAGAGGAGCGTTTATTGAGCGGATCAATTTATACTCAACTTGATTTAACCGGATTTCGTCGGGTTAATTGAATATCAGTGAATTTGTGATATCGGGGGGTTTTCGATGTTTATATATATATTTTATAGGGCTCTGTTACTTTATTCCGGATGGATCGATTACAAAGTAAAACAATATTCAAGAACGAGAAGTAAAACCACAAACAAAGCTAAGAACACACCGATGTGAAGGTAAAAAGCTCTTGAATAATATTGAATATTATTGAGTTGTGCTGTTGTAAGCAGTGTTTAATCATGTATTCTTGGAGTTTAGGGATTTCGTAGTTGTCTAATACAATGATTAACTAGGTATTTATATCATGCTAAACCTAGCGTTACAAGGAAACATAGTCCTAATAGGACTTGGCCCAAATATCCTTCTTGGGTCCGGAGTATTGTCTTTTGATCGAAGAGAGCTATATTCGGCTGGGTCGATGAGATGATCTTGAACAGCCTGATTTGGTCGAACCGATCTCAAGTTCTTTAGTCGATCGTATAGTATGTAGGGTGCGAAATAGCCCCCATCAGTACTCCCTCACTTCTTCGAGCGTATAGATAATAGAAGCTCGTAGAAGTAGATAAATCTTCACGACCGTTTGTTTTCTATGAATGGAGCCTCGTTAAAAACCTTTCTTAAGAAAAAACCCTGTGGGAAAAAATCTTAAGTAAGGAAAAGAGTGCTACATATCATAGATAGTCGTTTTCTCTGTCTGATTACGAATCGCCACGCGTCTATTCCGGAGGCTTTTCATATCCTACCATTTTTGGCGGGAATATGATTAGTTGCGATGAGTTCGAAACGTCTTTTCTCATCTTATTATAAATAGGTGACTTTTGAGTTCGCCATTTTTCCTTTATACTTCCTTATAATTCGTAGTCATTTTCTTGCTTAGTCGTTCATCACATAAAACTTTTCCTTTTATCGACCTTCATCTTCCGAGAACCAGAATATATGGCTTCTGTAAGAAGATCTTCTTCTTCTTCTAGAGAGGTCGTCGCCCCCGATAACGAGGAGGAGTTGCATTCTAATCTTTTGGGCGAACAAACTACAGTATCTGACTTCGTCGTCCCTGTAGAAGATACCTTCAAGGTACGAATCCTTTCTGACGCGGATGTAGCTGCCCGAGCCAAAAAGGGCAAAGGTACTGTTCCTCAGATTTCTGAACCAATTGAGGACGTAGCTTGTGCTTATACGGTGGAAACATTCCCGGAGGTTGTGAATAATTATACCAAATATTTTCCGGAAGGTTCCGAGATAATTCTTCCTTCCCCTTCTGATAGGGTCACATCTCCACCGGAGGGATGTCGAGCTTTTTATACGGCTCACTTCAATAGCGGACTGCGTCTTCCTTTGTCTCCCCTCTTTCTTGAAGTTTTGAAAACTTTCAGTGTGTGCTTGACACAGCTGGTTCCAAATTCTGTTGCTTTTGTGGTTTGTTTTTCCGTTTTGATGATCGCAAAAGGGTTTAAACCTTCTTTTCGTAATTTTACGCAACTTTTCCGCTTCAATATTTCTAGTTCTTCAAATCGTGGATATTTCTTCGCTAGTCAGCGGCCTAGTTGAGCAATCTTTGACGCCCCTGTTTCTAGTAATCCTTCATGGAAATCTCATTTCTTCTTTGTTCGTCCTCCATCTAATCTTAGTTTGGCGGATGGTTCGACCATGCCTTTTTCATGGGATCATGGTTCCAGTTGGATTCCTGGAGGTCGCTTACCGACTGGTGAACTTGTTCCTGACGATGCACAGTTTATCGCTGAGATCCCCGAAATGCGCAAACAAATATCAAACTGCTCTTCTGATTGGGGAAGCTTTCCTTCGCAAGGCGGGGTTAAGTGTTCATAACTTCCCTATCAGTTCATCATCTGAACTTCTTGGTTAGTACTTTATTTTAGCTTAGTGTTGTGATTACACCTTTTATAGGAAAAAATAACTTATAATTTGTTTCTTTTTCAGCCCATATGGTAGAAAACTCTCGACATTCTTCGAAGGGAAAAATGGTGATGTCAAAATCCTCCAAATCCGTAGAGAACGCCCCTATCGAGCAGAGAGCGTCACGAAAAAGGAAGCTGGAGTTGGGTCATGAATCTGAGGAGAATAGAGAGGAATCTCCAGATTCTTCTCGTGAGTCCCCTATTCGTCAGGGCACGGGATCCGGTTATCCTCCTCTTCAGCTTAGAACATCTTTGGGTATTCGAGGATGTCGCACCTGGTCGATGCCTCATCCTACTAATAATCCAGTTGATAGAAAAAGGAGCTACTATGACCGTTCCGGTAATGACCTTTCTTTACTCGGAGATAAACATCCAAAATCTACTCTGGTCGAAATGATCGAGGATCATTTAGAGGGAAAGAGGGCCGCTGGTTATTCCGAGAAGGATTCTCTTATTCACGATGATAATGAGAACGCGGTCGATAAGGCAACCCGTGTTCTTTTGTCTGGTGTTTTTACTCGCGATCTGAATAAGCTTCTTCATAAGGATCCTCTGGAGAAATTCCAGCGAGCTTCTCTTTATGCTGAAAAGGTGATATCTTTTTCTTTTGACCATACTAACAGATAATTTTAAGGGTCTTCCTTAATTTACTAATCCATCACTTTTTCTTGCTCTCTTTGTTTTTCCAGACTAAAACTTGCCTTGCGTCATACGCCTATGAAAATGCACTTTGGAAACAACAGTGCGGGTTCCTGGAAGAGAAGTATAAAGCTTTACTTCATAAATCCTCCTGTTCAGAGGGTGGTCCCTCAACATCTTCTTCCGTTCCCGTCGTAGAGACTCGTGCTACCGGGACTGAAGATCAAGAAATGATAAACAGGGTGATGGAGATTTCTCGTGCTCAAGAGCAGGCCAATCAAATGGCTAGAAAGTTAGAGGAATTCCAGTTATAGAGCACGGCTCGAATTAGTGAGCTTGAATCTCAAGTATCAAGCCTTGAAACTTCTTTAGAGGAGTACGAAAAGGATGTCCCACTTAGTGGACTTAGGGATCGATACGGTAGGAATCCTGACGAAAGAGTTGTTCGTGAATTCCTTAATTCTCCTGTTCATACGGCGTTGGTGTATCGGATGGTCGGTCCTCTTCTTGAGAATACTTTTAAGAAGGCGATTCATCAGCTGGTCGCCTTAGAGATGATCGACGACCGTCGAAAGGAGTATTTTAAGGCGGCGCACATTCGGTTGAATCGCTATGGTGAAATTTATTCTTCTTCCGAGCTTCCAGATGTCGTATATCAAGGTCTTCCTTTGGCTCACCTTGTCGAAGAATTTGGAAATCCATTGCCGCTTCCTCCTTCTGATGTTAACGAGGAGCTCGATAATACTTTTATCGATCCAGAAGACGAAGAAGAAGAGGAAGACGATATTGGCATGACCGAGGACGTCGGTAGTGATCAGAGAATTCCGGATAGCGAACAGGCTTCTTAAAATAGTGATTTTTTGAAACAATCATTGTAATTATTTACTCGTAGGTTTTAATTGTAATTTTACCTTTTCATCTCTTTGTACACTAAACGTTTCGTATTCTGTCAGTCGTGTCTTTTCACATTCGTCGTAATAATTCAGACAAGTCATTAAATTTGCCGTAATCATTATGTGTGTGTCTTTTCAAATTCTAGCGTTTGCTCCAAGGTCAGTTTTTCTGTTTCGCGCCCTTTCTTTAGGTCTGTCGCGTCCTTTCGTGTAGTATAAATACGAAAGGTAAAAACTTGACTTGTTTTTTACTGCTATACTCCTCTCTTAATAGAATACTCTTTTTTCCAACCAGTCGATAAACTTTCTCGATATTAATTCGTACTTTTCCATAATCCGATCATGAGTAACCTTTTTGGTAATACTTCGAAGCGACCTTCGCGTGAGGGCGCTCGGGATAATAGACCTAAAAAATCTCGAAGAGAGGGCCCTTCGATGGAGCCTCCTCGTTCGTCCTTGATCAGCAATTCAATGACCGATAATCCCGTTGTCCCTTCCCAACCTTTACCAGGAGTTAGTTCGTCGCTTGTTCAACCCAACTTCCCTTCTTCCACAGAGGTAGGTAATAGGCCTTCGCCTGGTCGAATAGCTTTCGGAGATTCATCTAACGTGGAGCAGGTTTACGATATACCTGTTTCTTCAGGTTTTTCTTCTTACGAGTATGGAGGGGATTTTGTTAGTTCCCTTCCTTTTTCTACTTCTACTGCCCCAGTCGCCAGCGGAGGGCGAGCTGGTGATGACCTTTTTGTCAATCCTTCCACAACACAATCAATTTTGCAGGATTGTCCTGATTATTTGTTTAATGATACTACTGTGATGACTACTTCCTTCGAATCGGGAGGACCTTCCGGAGGTTGGACCAGTTCCAGGTCTGGTCGTCGAACCGTTATTTCCGCTTCGGGCGAGGAGACCTCCGTTAGCCCCGACGAGAGAGAATCTCCTCGTCTATTGGATGATCGATGCATCTTTGAGCAAGTTAAGGATATTATGTTGTCAGAGACTCCACGTTCTGATGGTGTCCCTTCTAATAGTAAATTGCCTGGCTCAGTTGAGCCTGACGCTTTGTCTTGGGATCTGGGTTTAAGCACTATTTTGCCTGGTGACCTGAAGAAGCTTGAGGGTGCCTCCAGCGTACGCCTTGTTCAGTCGCTGGTGAAGATATGTGAACAGGTGGACGAATCTTTTCATTATTTTATTTGTTTTAATTTTTGACTTCCTTCTTACATAAGGATTGTTTTCTTTTTCCAGGCTAAGTACTTTGCACTACAGCTGGGTGTACAAAACGATGATTTGTGGAAAAATAGAAGTGCTTATCAACGTCAGTTGGAAAAATAGAAGTGCTTATCAACGTCAGTTGGAAATCATGACCTTTTGGTAGGCAGATTCTTGCCTTGATCCATTTTCTTCTGTCGATACACTTTGTCGTTGTACATTTTGCCTTTACGCATAAATATAGTCATCATGAAATAATCAGTATGGATTAGCATACTCGTCTGAATTTGACTTTTGCGGAGAAAACTTCAGGATATAGAAAAGGTAGCTTGTGATGGAATAGTGCCTAGCAAGCCAATGTTAATTAGCTTGTTGAAGTACTGTTTTCTTATGGTTTATAATTAATACGTCGTTCATTCATAGTATGTGAAACTGAACAATGGCCAACTTCATCTCTCGCGAACCTATCTAAGCGATTGGATGAAATCCTGAGGTCACAATAGACTATGGGACGATTCACTTCAGTACTGAGTGCAATCATGAAACAGTCTCAAAGGTCGTGATCTTAAAACCGTTCCAAGTCATAGATTCCAAACGAGACGGGGTATCGTAGGAATCGTCAAGACTTGTACAAGTATGCATGATTCACATGGAGTGAATTTGTAGAGTTTCATGAGCAAGGAATTTGAGTCCAGTGCATATGAGTAGGTGGTTCAATGGAGGATTGAACGCATCGAACGACCCGAACAGAGAAACCCATTGTGGAAGCGCATGACGCATATCGGTGATGGGATGTTTCTAAAGGCTTATAATAGTGTACGATTTAGTCCTTAGACTTGAGGTACTAGGGCGAATTCGGTACATGGATGTGCGTACTTAGATTTAGGTGCTGGTCACGTAGCCTGGCCGCAAAGTGCCTAAGTTGGGTGCGTACAAAAGTGTACGCGAGTGGTTAGTACTAAGAGAGGATCTAACGCCTCATCCTGATAAGATGAGAGCATTTCCTGTACGTTCTTCGATAATATGTTCCTAGAAACCCATGGCCATGGTTGGTGACAAATTTGGAAGGGGTTTCCAAATTAGGCAGTCACACCGGAATTATTATCCAGAATTAGAAAGTACAGAATCGAGATAATTAGAGGTGCCGATCAATTCACACACCCTAGGTCTCGATCGGGAAATCAGTCGTAGAAGGACCGTATGTACATGGCAATTATAAGAGGTGAGGTTCACAATAAATCAATTCACCTTTGATTGGGCTTCATGGGCTTGTGGCTAGACATCGACCATGAAGTGTGGGTACTCCGGAATTAATAGAGGATTTAATTCTAGGAGTGGTCAATTAAAAGTAGTTTAATTGATCGAAGCATTTAATTGCTTGTTAATTAAATCACGAAAGTCGTGGGCCTGCTGCCAGTTGATGGTGAACCCAGAGGGTCACACACAATACAATTTGACGGTGACTGTCTAAAAGGAAAGCAAGTGATTTAAAGTTGTTAAATCATGGTAATTGAATTATGGTATTAATTCAATTGGAGATTATTGATTAGATGACTAATTGATTAATTGATAATTAATTAATTAGTGTTATCTGATTAATTATGGAATTAATTAAAGTAGTTAATTAATTGGAAGAATAAATAATTAACCAATTTGAGTATTGGATAATTATGGGTTGATTTTGGAATTATCTAAAATTAGGGGCTAGGGGCGATTTCTAGTAGTTGAAAGGAAAAGGAGTTTTTGTTTCTTGAAAAGCAAGTTTGAAGAGATTTATCAAATCTCACCTTCCTAAGTTGATAAGGAATGAAGATTTGATAAACAAGGGAAGGAGATCTTTTTAGAGAAGGACTCTTCTCCTATAAATACTCCTTCTCTTCTCTTCATTAAATGAGAACAAGTTTTTGCACAAAGTTTTAAAACACTAAAAAGCTTTTGAGAGAAAAAGGTTTTGCTGAAAATTTAGAGAGAAAAATCGAGTAGATTAGATTTTTCGAACAAGAAATTTTAATTACAAAAATCGCCCCATAGTTTCCGCCCCAAAACCCTAGTCGCCCAATTAGCCTTGGCCGAACCCAAATCGGACCAGACCTTACCCTGGCCGAACCCAGCTCGACCACATAAGCTCTGTGAGTCGATTCTTCCATTGGTATCTCCCGTTCCTTTGCTGACAAACCTGCGAGATCCAGTTCGTAGCCTAAGACTCGTAGGTGTCACTACAATCCGATTGGTGTGGACTAGCTCTGGAGGTGAGACATATGGATCACTCAATCTGTGGATCGAACCAAACACTTGGAGGACACGACCATCCCAATGGTGCCAGGTAATTTGCGATTAACCCCCTTCGTGTTTTGTTGATGTTTGATTCATCCTTATTCGTATAATAACTATGGAGAAAGAATTCATGGGACAATTAGGAACTCGAAAAATCTTAAAATTCCGCACTTTGTTGTATTGACAATCGAGTCCTACCCAAGATATCCCAACAGTGGTATCAGAGCCAACTCCATACGTTTTTATACGAAAAGGCCTGAACATAATGTGTTTTCACTATATATGCTTGATTGTATGTATGAGAACGCATGTTAATTATGTTCTAATGATTGATTCTTGCTTGTTATGACTAGATCTATGATTGGGTAAAACTGCTATTTTAGATCTGTGGCGAATTTATAGTTTTTCGAAAAATCAGGGCTTTTATGCAAAAATCGCAAAACATGATAATTAGGGCTGAAAATTTAATTTTCTGTTTCTGGAATTTTTTGAAAAATCTGGGTGTTTTCTGAAAATCTGATCGCACACTATTTTGGACCATTTTGCAATTTTCGAAAATTCGAGGACTGTTTTGTAATTTCCGAAACTTCAGGGGTCTGTTTGCAAATTCGAAAATTTTCTGGATTTCCAAATTTTAATTTTCTGCTCAATCTGTCCGAAAACTGTTTTGGGGGTATTTTGTAATTTTTCAAAAGTTTTGGGGTCAAAAGTGCAATTTCCGAAAGTATAGGGGCCGAACTGCAATTTTCAAAAGTTGAAAAATCAGAATCTGAAATTAAGGCAGAAAAGTTGTTTTGTTTATCTGAGAATTTATTTTGTCATAATTAGTAGTGACTAAAAAGCAAGAATCATAGGAAGTTAATTTTAGAAGGTGTTTTAAAATTAAGGTAGAAGAAAGTAAAAGATGTTTACATGTTTCTTTGCTCTACGTGAACTGTTTACGTGGTTTTCGATCGCGACGAGCCTTGCCCTTAGGTTAGATGTGATTGGTTTAATTTAATGCATGGTTTTTATTGGGCCTGCGAGCCTGTTATTATTTTTGGGCCACTTTGAGCCTTTGTAATAGAATAGGGCTTTACTGCTTTCCTAGTTTAGGATGGAGGCCCATTTACAAGCAAGGTGGGAGCCCAAGAAGAATAGAAGGCCATGTATGCGTGGTACATTGTGTAATAGCATAGGTTCTTTGAGAACCCTTTAGATTGACCAATTGGGCCAACAACATTGGCTCGATGATGGCCCGCATAGGAGGCTCCCGATCGAAAACATATTGTGGTAGTATGCATGCTAGGCTTGTATGGCTTTTATTTATTAGTCGATTTATGATTGCTTGTGTGTTTGCGCGCTAGAATCTAGATCGTAAATAAAAGATAAAGCATAATTGAAGCGGTGAGATCTCGAGGAGAGTTTCTTCAAACTTTAAAAAAAAAACGAAAATTCCCCCCTCGAATAAATATTAAGTCATATTGGGTTAAATTATAAAATGAGGTTTTATAAAATCCAAGCCTTCCATTAATAGGGACTAGTGTATGTTGTTTACTTATCGATAGAGGTGATCCAGAGTCTGGCACCCGAGTCGAAGAAAGGGGCAATGCACGAAATTCCTTGATTCTAGTTTTCTTAAAACTTGACAAGGGTAGGGACTGGTCGGGACGTGAAGATCGACCGATAACTAGTTACGGAGAATTCATGACCGGGCTCGTTGCTTATCATGATTAATGGGTTAGACTTAACGCGTAGTAACATTTATGATGTAGCAGTGCTAGATAAATGCGAAAAACGAGGCAAAATAACTTGAAGGTTGTGTAGTAGACACAATTGGTAATATGTATACCTACCTAGGGAATTAATTGTATGGCCACGAGTCGTGGGTGCAACTAATTGCTGCTGGGACGTCAAGACCTACTAGGAAATAGACTTTTCCCGAAACTAGAAGGGGTTACTGTTTCGATAAAATAGTGGGAGAACTTTTTCGATAAAAAGTCCAAATTTCGTTAATTATAAGTGTTAATATTAAACCTGTCTGCTTATAGTTGTCTGTTTTTAAATGTTAGCCATTTACCATCCACTATCCGATCCTCGATGCGTTTAAGAACCGAACCAACTTTGAAAAAGGTGATGTGCAATTTCCTCTACGAAATCGACATGGCTAAGTTTGACAATGTTAGGGAATATTGTTCTTACTTAAGCAAGACATTCGATCTGATCAAAGGGTTTGGAGCCCAATTGACTCTCGAAGATGAGATAACGATAACCCTTCAAGGATTATCTGAGACCTTCACTCATTTTATGCAACATTGCGATATTCCGCCTGATGGAATACAAACAAAGCAATTGCATGAGTTGTTAGACAAATATGAAGAAGCTCATCAACGCGGTTTTGGTCTATATGAATGGAATTGCCCTCTGTGTAAGTACGAAGAGAAAATAAGGAAGCTTGTTGAAAAGGATTTCCTGGAAAGACTTGACTACGGTATGACTTTTTAAGTTATACACTTGTTGAATCTTTTTGATGTAAGACATCTGATTAAAACTTTCATTTCTGTAAAAGCATTTACAGGCGATGATAGTCTTCCCGCTCAACCCAAAAGGAGGAAATTCCTTGAAAGGGAGATGCAAGTAGTGCAGAGCGAGATGAGGAAACTGGAATTCCGGGACTGGGTCAAGGAAGAATTGTACCTAGACATTCCTTTTTAGCAAAAGAAGTTTTTCTTAGTTTTTTCGTATTAGCATGAGTTTTAAGTTTTAGTTTACTTTGAGTATTATTTCACATTTTGTACGAGACATTATTGCTTTACCATTGAGAATGAAATTCATTTAAATTAGAGCAATTTAACTTTGTACAAATGTTGATGTTTTGAAACATAGAAATAAAACAATGATAAACGAATCGAAACTTTGAAGACTATATGCTAAACCGAAAACAAGCAAAACAAACAAGATAATCGTTTACACTTGAAGTGTTCACTCTGGACATTTTTCCTAAAGAGAGATGCGAAAGGAAAGTTTTTATTTACTGTTCCTGAGATAATGAACTTGGGTAAATACGGAACTTTCAAATCTTGAAGGAATGATAACCGAAGAGAAGGATTGCTAAGGCATTCCAAAACATTTCAATCGACATGAACTAAAAGCACTAGTTCAAAGGGAAGCTACTTCACATATACTTACGATTTCAATCGTTAAAATATATGTGTACTTGGCTGAAGTGCAATTCTGAAACTATTGAAATAATTCAATAGACGTTTTGGAAATGAAGTAACTAGATGCACTATGTCGAAAGCAATTTGATTTAATCAAACCTGCTGAAACATAAGCAACTTAACACCTCGATTATCTAAGACGAGAATAGAATTCTCATGAAGCAAATCAAAGAACGAATCGAACTTCGTTTGATTCACGATTCTGATCTTGCTCAGTTTCCTTCATTCACTTTAGGGGATACCTTCCCTTAACTCTTCAAAGATACTTGGTATAGTATATTTCGAAGTAAGTCCTTACATCGCCGTGTCTTTTAAGACATAGCAGAACACCCTTATATGAGAAATTAGATGGTAGATCTAGTTCATATAAAGTTTATGGGGTATTCAACAAAATTCATTGAATACCTGTTCCACGACAACGAGAAACAAAAAGTATCTCGTAAGTAGCTTGTTCCTCTGTTGACAAGACCTTGTCAAAGGAAATAAGGAATGTCGTAGAACTTGATGAAGTCCAAGGAGTGGACCCGTCCCCATGAACAGTGGGAGTAAACACTGAAAACTGCTGAATCAATCCATGCACAAAGAAATCGTAATCTGATCAAATTCGTAAGGAACTCAAGATTCCATTTTACGAAATTGAGAAATTGGATTCTAATCCAAGATTACAAAGAGATTATGTTAAACATGATCAAAGGGATATGGCACATGGCCATAGGATTCGAAGTTGAAAACTTTGACTCACTTAATGGAAATAGGTCATTATTCAAAAGTCCTTTTAGGATTGATGAAAATACCTTATATCCATTAGCAAGTCAAAATTCATTTCGAAACTATTAGCCATAGAAAAGTAGTTTTGACTACCGAAGGCATGACTATTGGATATGAATCCTGCATCTCACAATTGAAAATTGATGAGAAGATCTCTATTCTAATCCAAAGGTCAATCTATGACTTTTTCCCAAATTTGGAACATGCAACTTGATAGTTGATCAAGAATGTTGAATTTGTCAAAAGGCATATGGATTCCAATTATGCAAAAGAATCAGTGGGAGTGTAGTTGAGTTCGAAACGCAACAAGATGATGAACAGTACATCAAGCAAGATATAAGAATATCAGAAAAGCACAGACGAAAGCGTGTTCTTCACGCAATTCTCCATGATAAGATTTGGAATTACATCTCGCGTACTGGCAATACGTATCTATGGTAGATAGAAGGAAGAAGATGTAGTGATTTACCAAATCAAAGTACAAAGACAATATTGATTAAATTCAATATGGAAGAATCCAAGAAAGGATTGTTTCCAAAAGAGACGAAAACTCTCTCACTTATTTAATGAGCCCTAAATTAATGAGTGAAGATGTGACTGTCTCAAGAAGCCTTATGCTTGGCATTTGGATTGCATGTAGCATGCAAAGTCTTGTACTAGACCTGACTCGTCAAAATGCTCTGAACGAGCTACTGATAGTCAAAAGCCAGTCAAGGACGCTGGTCTACCATAAAAGCAAATCCTCGAAGATAATTAAAGGATATAATGATGGTCGGTGGTAGTAAGTGGAAAATTGAAACTCAAAGGATTTTTGAAATTTGAGATTTCCAGTCTGAAGTGGATTATTTATTCTGTTTCGATAGAGCAAGGTAAATTGGAAGGAATTCCAATAATATACCATTGCCGTTTCAAACAAGAATAAAAGGGCACCATTATGATGCTGCACAAAATAAAGTGTTTAGATGAGAAATTTTCATCCAACGACTGGATGAAATACCTAGCATGACATTTGCCCATCATAATCTTAGCCGATTTAGATGAGGCAATTGCTCAATGAAAGGAAATCGAGATCTCACCTATAATCTGAACACAACACCGAATGACTGAACCAGTCAAAGGTAGTTGAGACGAGTAGAAGTATTACTTCATCTCGACAATGACAAACATAGCAGATCCACTAATTAAGCTCTCTCACAAATGGTTCGAGGGACATCTTGGTATAGATGGGTCTTAGAAATGTTGTGATTGGCTTTAGGGCAAGTGGGAGATTGATGGAATAGTGCCCAGCAAGCCAATGTTAATTAGCTTGTTGAAGTACTGTTTTCTTATGGTTTATAATTAATACGCCGTTCATTCATAGTATGTGAAACTGAACAATGGCCAACTTCATCTCTCGCGAACCTATCTAAGCGATTGGATGAAATCCTGAGGTCACAATAGACTATGGGACGATTCACTTCAGTACTGAGTGCAATCATGAAACAGTCTCAAAGGTCGTGATCTTAAAACCGTTCCAAGTCATAGATTCCAAACGAGACGGGGTATCGTAGGAATCGTCAAGACTTGTACAAGTATGCATGATTCACATGGAGTGAATTTGTAGAGTTTCATGAGCAAGGAATTTGAGTCCAGTGCATATGAGTAGGTGGTTCAATGGAGGATTGAACGCATCGAACGACCCGAACAGAGAAACCCATTGTGGAAGCGCATGACGCATATCGGTGATGGGATGTTTCTCAAGGCTTATAATAGTGTACGATTTAGTCCTTAGACTTGAGGTACTAGGGCGAATTCGGTACATGGATGTGCGTACTTAGATTTAGGTGCTGGTCACGTAGCCTGGCCGCAAAGTGCCTAAGTTGGGTGCGTACAAAAGTGTACGCGAGTGGTTAGTACTAAGAGAGGATCTAACGCCTCATCCTGATAAGATGAGAGCATTTCCTATACGTTCTTCGATAATATGTTCCTAGAAACCCATGGCCATGGTTGGTGACAAATTTGGAAGGGGTTTCCAAATTAGGCAGTCACACCGGAATTATTATCCAGAATTAGAAAGTACAGAATCGAGATAATTAGAGGTGCCAATCAATTCACACACCCTAGGTCTCGATCGGGAAATCAGTCGTAGAAGGACCGTATGTACATGGCAATTATAAGAGGTGAGGTTCACAATAAATCAATTCACCTTTGATTGGGCTTCATGGGCTTGTGGCTAGACATCGACCATGAAGTGTGGGTACTCCGGAATTAATAGAGGATTTAATTCTAGGAGTGGTCAATTAAAAGTAGTTTAATTGATCGAAGCATTTAATTGCTTGTTAATTAAATCACGAAAGTCGTGGGCCTGCTGCCAGTTGATGGTGAACCCAGAGGGTCACACACAATACAATTGGACGGTGACTGTCTAAAAGGAAAGCAAGTGATTTAAAGTTGTTAAATCATGGTAATTGAATTATGGTATTAATTCAATTGGAGATTATTGATTAGATGACTAATTGATTAATTGATAATTAATTAATTAGAGTTATCTGATTAATTATGGAATTAATTAAAGTAGTTAATTAATTGGAAGAATAAATAATTAACCAATTTGAGTATTGGATAATTATGGGTTGATTTTGGAATTATCTAAAATTAGGGGCTAGGGGCGATTTCTAGTAGTTGAAAGGAAAAGGAGTTTTTGTTTCTTGAAAAGCAAGTTTGAAGAGATTTATCAAATCTCACATTCCTAAGTTGATAAGGAATGAAGATTTGATAAACAAGGGAAGGAGATCTTTTTAGAGAAGGACTCTTCTCCTATAAATACTCCTTCTCTTCTCTTCATTAAATGAGAACAAGTTTTTGCACAAAGTTTTAAAACCCTAAAAAGCTTTTGAGAGAAAAAGGTTTTGCTGAAAATTTAGAGAGAAAAATCGAGTAGATTAGATTTTTCGAACAAGAAATTTTAATTACAAAAATCGCCCCATAGTTTCCGCCCCAAAACCCTAGTCGCCCAATTAGCCTTGGCCGAACCCAAATCGGACCAGACCTTACCCTGGCCGAACCCAGCTCGACCACATAAGCTCTGTGAGTCGATTCTTCCATTGGTATCTCCCGTTCCTTTGCTGACAAACCTGCGAGATCCAGTTCGTAGCCTAAGACTCGTAGGTGCCACTACAATCCGATTGGTGTGGACTAGCTCTGGAGGTGAGACATATGGATCACTCAATCTGTGGATCGAACCAAACACTTGGAGGACACGACCATCCCAATGGTGCCAGGTAATTTGCGATTAACCCCCTTCGTGTTTTGTTGATGTTTGATTCATCCTTATTCGTATAATAACTATGGAGAAAGAATTCATGGGACAATTAGGAACTCGAAAAATCTTAAAATTCCGCACTTTGTTGTATTGACAATCGAGTCCTACCCAAAATATCCCAACACCTTGATCTTGGTTGGTCACTGGTCACTTTTTAAGTAACTGAAATGTATAATGTTTGCTCCTGCAAATCAAATCTTTTATTGATCAACCCAATATAATCCCTTGGATTATGTCCACCAACGTGTTTTACGTCAAAATGTAGACAATAGATCATTCGTATCGATAATAGTTGTTAAAGAACTCTCGGTATCTCGATCGATGTTCGATCCATGCCTTGTAGATTTGTCTTTTTGCGATGTAAATCTTATATAAGGTGTCTATTGTCCCTTTTGTTGAACTTCACTTTTCTTTTCATTAGACTGAAAGCAAATTTCCTCTTTAAGTATCTTTCAAAACTTCATGTTTCCTAGCATTAATTTTGAACTATATGTTCCTTGGCTAGTGTACCATTATATCACTTTCTTGATATGGGAGGAATTGGAAAATGTAGGGGTTTTAGCCAGATCTACCCTGTTCAGACCTCCTTAAGCAATTCTTTGGTATGTTAGGCAGTGACGTCTTTGCCGTTTCGAATAAGGAGGACTATTCTCCTGATTTCTATGTCAGATATCTTGGATTCCAAAGGAGTTCCTGTATGGCTTTGTCGATGGTCGTCCGTATGATGTATGAGGCAGTGAGGTCCCTCGTATGGCGAAGAGTTTGGTCTTTTATCTTTTATCGAGCAACTGTCCTTTTCAGTGCGATTTTAAAACTTGTATGACTTCGTTTGTGGGTTCTAGGTTTTCAAGCCATCGACCATGAAGTATGATCGTGCCGGTATGTCTGATCCAAAGCTTTTTTTTTAGGTTTGTCCGTTTCGATCTACGACCTCTTTTGTTATCGACTAGTTGAGGCGATTAGATAGTGCCGTTCCAACTTACTTGCATTTATTACGGGGAGTCAAAGGGTCGTATCCATGACCGTTGATCAAATACTTTTTCAGCCGTTTGGATCTCTTAGATCTACCCCTATAAATAGGGCGGTGGTTTGCATTCTTCATTTGCAATTTCCCAAAGATAATGGAGATCTCAGCTTCTTTAGATTTTATTCTGCCTTTAGATCCCATAATATTCAAAAAGTCACATTATCGTGATTCATATTGTAATAGCTTGATGTTCTTCTACCTTGTACTGACGGGTCCCATGTCAGCCCTTCCTTGTACTAACGGGTCCCATGAGGCTTCAGTTTTTGTCTTCATCAATTAGAGGTCCGTGGTTTCCGTTTGTACATGGAGGGTTCATACTTGCCAGTCACCCCCGCTCTTCGATGTTACCTCAGGGGTGATAGACCACCGGGGTGGCTGGTAAACTTACCGTCTCACGACGGCCCCGAAGAGATGCTGCTCTAGAGTAAAATGTTTTATAGATAATGTAAAAGCAGTATCTTCTTGTGGGTGAATGAGTATTGCCAGTTATATGGCTGGTAATGCTCATTTCGTCTGGGTGAACATTTGATCTTCAGAGCCTGGCCATCGAACCAAAGAAGTCGACCATCCTGAGCAGCATGCTTCTTAGGTGGTTAGTCATAATCGACGAGGTACTAGGGAGGAGATTGGTGTTTCCGTGGACATTGTCGTGAAGATCGCCGATCTAAATGATTATTTCATCTAAACCATTGTAACAGTGTTTATGTATTGTGTAGATCTTTGTAATGTAGGACTTTTGTATGTAATTGATTTGATGAATAAAATATTACGTTTATCCCTCGCATCTTCCTTGTCGTTAATTCTGTCATAATTTTTATTTATGAGTAGCATTTTCCGAGCAGACAGGTTCATACTTAATTCATCTTCAAAACTTCAGGAGTATTAGCAGATCCATTAGATCGTTATGAACAGGTCGAAGAGTGTTTATTGAGCGGATCAATGTTTACTCAACTTGTTATAATTTAGAGTTAGGTTTTTATCACCTAAAAGTCTTTTTGTCGTAAATATATCGAGGAGTTTTTATTGAGCGGATCAATGTATACTCAACTCGTTTTGTTTAGACTTAGGTTTTTAGTACCTGAAAGTCTTTTAATCGTCGTAAATATATCGAGGAGTTTTTATTGAGCGGATCAATGTATACTCAACTCGTTTTGTTTAGACTTTGGTTATCAATACCAAAAGTCTTTTAATCGTCGTAAATATATCGAGGAGTTTTTATTGAGCGGATCAATGTATACTCAACTCGTTTTGTTTAGACTTTGGTTTTCAATACCAAAAGTCTTTTTGATGTAAATATATCGAGGAGTTTTTATTGAGCGGATCAATGTATACTCAACTCGTTTTGTTTAGACTTTGGTTTTCAATACCAAAAGTCTTTTAATCGTCGTAAATATATCGAGGAGTTTTTATTGAGCGGATCAATGTATACTCAACTCGTTTTGTTTAGACTTTGGTTTTCAATACCAAAAGTCTTTTTGATGTATCGAGGAGTTTTTATCGAGCGGATCGATGTTTACTCAACTCATCTGTAATTTAGACTTAGGTTTTCTTAATACCAAAAGTCTTTTTGATCGTTGAATTATGGGCGAGGAGTTTTTATTGAGCGGATCAATGTATACTCGACTCTTTTTTATGGTCTGAATGAGGAGTGTGTATTGAGCGGATCAATGTATACTCGACTCATTATAATTTAGACTTAGGTTTATCACCAAAAAGTCTTTAGATCGATGAGACTGAACGAGGAGTTTTTATTGAGCGGATCAATGTATACTCGACTCGTTTCGTTCTAATTTCCATCAATATGATAGTGTAATTCCAAGGAGTGTTAACCGAAATAATCGATGTATAGAAAATGCTAAAAATCTTTAATAATTGAACTGTAGGCTAAGGCCTTTGTTAAAAGGATTAAAACTTGACAAAGTAAAATAAAACAATGCAGTATAATCTGCTAAAATTTATTTACCATAGTATTTCCTAAGGTTGACCGCATTCCAGGTTCTTGGTAAGGCTGTTCCATCCAAGTGTGCAATTTTGTATGAACCTTTCTTTCCTACGCCGATGACGATGTAAGGTCCATCCCAATTTTGTTGTAACTTCCCCACATGCTTGGATACTTCTACCTTTTTCAAGACCAAGTCTCCTTCTTTGAAGGTTCGGATGCGTACTTTTTGATTGTATGCTTTCTCCATATTTGCTTTAGTGGTTTGTAGGCGTACAGCAGCTTTATCTCTTAAAGCTTCTGTTAAATCGATGTCATTTTCTCTTGCCTTTTCATTTTCTTGATCATCGAACATCTCTATTCTTGGCGTTGGGATTAAGGTTTCAACAGGAATAACAGCTTCTGACCCATATACCAAGCTAAACGGGGTTTCCCCGGTTGAGCTCCTTACTGTGGTTCGATTAGCCCAAAGTACTCCTGGGAGTTCATCAAGCCATTTTCCTTTGGCAGCCCCTAATCTTTTTTCCAAAGATTTTATTATCTCTCGGTTTGCTACTTCAGTTTGTCCATTCGCTCTAGGATGTCCTACCGAGGTAAAATTTTGTTGAATTCCAAGTTTTGAGCACCATTCTATTATCTGTTTTCCCGCGAATTGAGTTCCATTATCGGAGATAAGGATCCTTGGGATGCCGAATCGACAAACTATGAATTTCCATAGGAAGTTGATAACTTGGAATTAGGTTATTCGTGCGAGGGCGACGCATTCTATCCATTTGCTGAAGTATTCTACAGCGACCAGGACATAGGATTTCTTAGATCTAGCTGCTGGGAATGGTCCCACAATGTCCATTCCCCATTGGTCGAATGGCCAACATACTGGAATTGGGTGCATGTTTTCTGCTGGTCGATGACATATGTTAACATGGATCTGGCAGTGATGACATTCTTGGACATATTGAGCGGCATCTTTATTGATGGTAGGCCAATAATAACCCGTTCTGAGGCATTTTAAAGCCAATGCCCTTGCTCCGCTGTGGTTCCCTGCATCTCCTTCATGTATTTCTCGTAGTATATCGATGGTTTGTGATTCAGAGACACATTTCAGAAGAATTCCTGATACTGATCTTCGGTAGAGTTTTCCTTCTACAAGTGTATACTTTGGAGCTCGATATCTTATTTTTCGAGCTTCATTTTGGTCAGGTGATAGTTTTCCTTCTCGAAGATAGTCCGTCATCGGGGTCATCCAGTTTTCTTCGGCCTCTTCGATTTCCATTATATCGACTACATGTGTTTCATCGATATCGATTGCCGGCGTATTAGAGATCAACCAGTTGATCACCCGTTCGGTCTTTCCGTCATGGGATCCTGTGAACTTGGATAGCTGATCGGCCCATTTATTTTCCGAACGTGGGATGTTCTGAATACCGAAGCTTTCAAATTTTTCAGCTAGTGTTTTCACTTTGGCGAGGTATTTGACCATATTGAATTCTTTAGCCTCGTATAGGCCTTCAATTTGTCTTTGCACTAACTCTGAATCAGTTAATACTTTAAGACTTTTTATGTTGGCTTTGATCGCCATTTCCATTCCCGCAATCAATGCTTCATATTCTGCTTCATTGTTTGTTACGACGAAGTCTAACGTTATCGCGTAATTCAAATCTTCTTTATTTGGTCCGGTGAAGTTGATTCCGGTGCCTCCTCCTTCTCGGCATGAAGCACCGTCGACATGCATTAACCAAGTTTGATCTTCTATGATCAAGACATCGTCGTTGAGGCTGCTCGATGATTCAGTTGCCTGTGTCGGTGTTTCTAATATAAAATCAGCCAACACTTGGGCCTTAATTGCGATTCTTGGTTTGTAATCGATTTCGAACTGGCCTAGTTCGATCGCCCATTTAATTAGTCTTCCTGAGGCTTCTGGTTTTGCTAAGACTTGTCTTAGCGGTTTATTTGTCAAAACCACTATTTTGTAAGTTAAAAAGTAAGGTCGAAGTTTTTGTGCAGCCACCACTAAGGCCAGCGTGAATTTTTCAATTTTCAAATAATTCTTCTCAGCCCCCTGCAATAATTTGCTTAGATAATAGACCGGCTTATGTTCTGAGCCTTCGACTATAATTAGTACTGAACTAATAGCTACGTCGGAGATGGAGATGTACATATACAATGGTTCTCCTTCTGTTGGTTTTGCCAACATCGGTGGTGTCGTCAAATATTCTTTGAGTTGCTCGAAGGCTTGATCGCATTCTTTGGTCCAAACAAAGCTTTTTGCCTTTCGGAGAGTTTGGAAAAAGGGGAGGCTTCTGTCTGCTGACTTTGATATGAATCTGTTTAATGCTACGATCTTCCCAACTAAGCTTTGTACTTGGGAGATGGTTTTGGGAGGTTTCATTTCAGTTATGGCTCGAATTTTTTCTGGGTTGGCTTCTATTCCGCGTTGGTGAACTAAATATCCCAAGAATTTTCCTGATTTGACACCAAAGGTGCATTTCGCGGGGTTTAACTTCATACGATATTTCCTTAAGATCTGAAAACATCGATCAAGATGCTTTACGTGATCCGCTTCGTTCATACTTTTGACCAGCATGTCGTCGACGTAGACTTCCATTAATTCTCCGATTAACTCTTTGAACATTAGGTTTACTAATCTTTGGTAAGTAGCTCCGGCATTTCTTAAGCCGAATGGCATTACTATGAAGCAATATACTCCCTGCTCGGTTACGAATGCAGTCTTTTCTTGGTCCCGCTCATCCATGTATATTTGATAAAACCTTTGAAAAGCGTCCATCATGCTGAATATCGCGAAGCCAGCGGTCGAATCGACCAATATGTCGATCCTTGGGAGGGGATATGGGTCGCGTGGGCATAACTTGTTAAGATCAGTAAAATCATTACACATTCTCCATTTGTTGTCCTTTTTATCCCCTTTTGCCACTAGAACAACATTGCATAGCCATTCCGAGAAATGTATTTCTCGGATTTGTTTCGCTTCAAGCAGTCTTTCTACCTCGGCTTTGATAATCTTATCTTTTACCGGCCCATGATTTCTCTTCTTCTGTCTGGCGGGTTTCGCCAAAGGATCAATTTTTAGGGAATGCTTGAATATTCGAGGATCAATTCCTTCAATGTCGTTTGCGCTCCAGGCGAAGACGTCGGCATTGTCTCTGAGGAAGTCGATTAACATTATTTCCCCTTCTTTGCTCAGTTCTGTACCTATTCTTGTTGTTTTGGACGGGTCCCCTTGTACTAGAATTATATCCTTATGTTATGGAGGTTTCAATGATAAATCTAGCGGTTCTTTTCCCTTTTTATCCATTCGATCTGTACTCGGGATTTCAATTTTATTTCTAATAAGATCGTCTTCGATCTTTCTTTTACTTGGAGTAATCGATTTTGGGTGTTCTTTCATAGTTAACGAGGTGTTGTAGCAATCCCAGGCCATGCAATGATCGTTTGTTATTTCTCCGATGCCTCTATCGGTCGGAAACTTTATCTTCTGATGATAAGTAGAGACAACAGCTCGGAATAGGTTGAGACCTGGTCGTCCCAATATTGCGTTATAAGCGAAAGGGGTTTCTACCACCAGAAATTTTACTAGCTTCACTGTCCGGTGGGGTATTTTTCCGAGTGATACGCTTAAGGTTATTGTTCCGCTGGGGATGATTTCGGACCCTCCGAATCCTATTAACGGCGTAGCTACTTTCTGCAGGTTTATCTGTCCCAAGTTCATTTGGGCTAAAACTTCTCGGGAGATGATATTGGCTGAGCTCCCATTATCGATCAGGATCCTCTTGACATTGTAGTTTGCTATTTCTAGCGAGATTACCATCGGGAAGTCGGGGTTATCCTCTTTTGTGTCCCAGACGATATTTTTAGGTACTTCACCTTCGTTAAAGCTGATCGGCTGATCGTTTGATGGCCTGCTTTCCAGGGTCCAAATTTCTTTCGGGTATTTTGAGTTTCCAATTATGGATCGGGCTGTCCTTCGTCGGGCGTTACGACTATCTCCACCCGCGGGCCCCCCGGATATCGTATGGATAGTCCCATTGATCTGTTCGTGATTCAACTCGTGAGTAGGTCGATGTTCAGGTGACCTTCGATGAGAACTTCTCCTTTGATTACCGTTCCGAAGGCTTCTACTTCTTTCCCTTTTGCGATTATCTAGCTCTATGTATTCGTCTAGTTTTCCTTGTTCGATCAGTTTTTCAACTTCTCTCTTAAGGTGAAAACAATTTTCCGTTCGATGTCCGTGTGCCCTATGGTACTTACAGTATTGATCGTAGTTTCGAGATCCTAGTCTTGGCTGAGCGATTTTTCTCGCCTCGGGAATCCAGTTATTTCTTTCTAGAACTTCCAATATTTCTTCCATTGGAGCATTTAACCTTGGGTGTTCCACTTGATTCACCCTGCTTCTGATTGGTTGTTCAGGGTTTCTTGGTCTTTGGTAGAAATTAGGTTGCCTTTCTTGGTCGGCTTTGCTGTATTCCAATCGCTGGAAAACGTTACCTCTCCTGGAAGATCGCTCGTAATCCAAGGATCTTTGGGCAGGAATCCTGTCATGCCGTTTGGAGCCTGAAGCTGTGGCTTTGTTTTTGTTTTTATCCTTAAAGGAATTCATCTCTTCTTGGGTCATATACTTTGACGCCAAGCTCATGATGTCGGCAAACGTTCTCGGTTGTTTTCGACTGAGGGCGTTTCCGAACTGCCTGTTTTTAGTGAGGTCGAAGAGGATAGAAATTATGTAATCGATATTTGGAGAATCGATTTTGAGTAATTCCACGTTGAATCTCGCCAACCAATTTCTTAGGGACTCTCCCTCTTGTTGGTGTATGGTTCCTAGGTAGCTCATCGGGAGTTTTTGTCTTTTCTGACTGGCAAACTGCTGCGTTAGTTTATTGCATAATTCCCGGAAACTGAATATAGAGTTGGTCGGCTGTTTGGCAAACCAATCCAGCGCGAGTCCTTCGAATGTGGTCACCATTAACTTGGCGGTGAATTCGGCAGAGTGGGCATATAAATTCATTATGTTCGTAAAGCTAAAGATATAATCATCCGGGTCGGTGGTTCCATCATATCGGGGTAATCTACCTGGGACCTGTCCCGTGGATTGTGCCTCTTTTATTTCCCTGCAGAAAGGAGAGCAAGCCGCAAGGCTTTCCTGGAGTTCCGCAGTTCGGGCCCATGGGTTTTGAACAGATCGTAGGCGTTGTTCGAGTCGCTCCTGTACCATCCTTTCAATTTGCCTTTCCGAGAACCGAGTCGCTCGTGGTCGATCTGGGATTGCATCATCTATGTCATCCTCGATAGGGATTATTGTTTGTTCCTTCGATCCACTGCGACCCGCTTGTGGTATTCTTCGACCTGGTTTTCTTCGGGGATGGTTATCGGAGGGTTTAGAATATCCCTGTTGTGGGCTGTGTAGCGAGCGTCGCTCACTTGCTGGGCTGTCGGCTTGTTGAGAGGTTTGTTCGTTTGGCCTTGGCACTCCTGGAGCAGGAGTTGTCCTGGCAGCCGTAACGTTTCGAGGAATTTGATCTAGTACTAGTAATTCTTCTGGAGAAAGTGATTTGAAGAGCATTGCTATTTGTCGCAGTTTCTCCTGCGCCCGGGAGAGGAACGGGGATTTCGGGGCCTTCTGGTTCTTCCCGTATGGCACCGGGAAGGCCTCCTTGGGGTCCCTGCGGTCGGGGGCGTGTATCTTGGACATTCTCGTCGGTATTGGGAACGTTATTATCGTTGTTGTCATGTATGTCTTCCGATGTGTTATGGCCGGTGGTTGTATTGCTTCTCGCTCCAATACGAGCGCTTTTCCTTGGGCGAGCCATGTGTCAATCGAATAATTAACCTAGCCCCTCGGTGGGCGCCAACTGATTTAACCGGATTTCGTCGGGTTAATTGAATATCAATGAATTTGTGATATCGGGGGGTTTTCGATGTTTATATATATATTTTATAGGGCTCTGTTACTTTATTCCGGATGGATCGATTACAAAGAAAAACAATATTCAAGAACGAGAAGTCAAACCACAAACAAAGCTAAGAACACACCGATGTGAAGGTAAAAAGCTCTTGAATAATATTGAATATTATTGAGTTGTGCTGTTGTAAGCAGTGTTTAATCATGTATTCTTGGAGTTTAGGGATTTCGTAGTTGTCTAATACAATGATTAACTAGGTATTTATATCATGCTAAACCTAGCGTTACAAGGAAACATAGTCCTAATAGGACTCGGCCCAAATATCCTTCTTGGGTCCGGAGTATTGTCTTTTGATCGAAGAGAGCTGTATTCGGCCGGGTCGATGAGATGATCTTGAACAGCCTGATTTGGTCGAACCGATCTCAAGTTCTTTAGTCGATCGTACAGTATGTAGGGTGCGAAATATCCCCCATCACAACTCTTTTTTGTTTAGACTTAGGTTTTTATTCCAAAAGCCTTTTAATCGTTGAAAATGTATAGAGGAGCATTTATTGAGCGAATCAATTTATACTCAACTCTTCAGATTTAGACTTAGGTTCTTAAACTGAAACCCTTGTAATCGTTGGATGTAGATCGAGGAGCGTTAATTGAGCGGATCAATTTATACTCAACTCTTTGTATTGTTAGATCGAGGAGCGTTTATTGAGCGAATCAATTTATACTCAACTCTTTGTATTGTTAGATCGATGAGCGTTTATTGAGCGGATCAATTTATACTCAACTCTTTGTATTGTTAGATTGAGGAGCGTTTATTGAGCGGATCAATTTATACTCAAAGAATAAAACTTCCTAAATAAAAGAAAATAAAGCAGCATAATCTATCATGATTTATTTACCATAGTATTTTCTAAGGTTGACTACATTCCATGTTCTTGGTAGGGCTGTTCCGTCCAAGTGTGCAATCTTGTATGAACCTTTCTTCCCTACACCGATGATAATGTATGGTCCATCCCAATTCTGTTGTAACTTCCCCACATGCTTGGATACCTCTACCTTTTTTAAGACCAAAACTCCTTATTTGAAGGTTCGGACACGTACTTTTTGATTGTAGGCCCTTTCCATATTTGATTTAGCGGCTTGCAAACGTACTGCCGCTTTTTCTCTTAAAGCTTCTGTTAAATCAAAATCATTTTCTCTTGTTTTCCCATTTTCCTGGTCGTCGTACATTTCGATTCTTGTTGTTGGAATTAGTGTTTCGACTGGAATAACAGCTTCCGAACCATATACTAGACTGAATGGGGTCTCCCCGGTTGAAGTTCTGACCGTGGTTCGATTAGCCCATAGTACTCCTGGGAGTTCATCTAGCCATTTTCCTTTGGCTGCCCCTAATCTTTTCTCCAGAGATTTTATTATTTCTCGGTTCGCTACTTCAGTCTGTCCGTTTGCTCTAGGATGCCCAACTGAAGTGAAATTTTGCTGAATTCCTAGCTTTGTACACCATTCCATTACCTGTTTTCCCGCAAATTGAGTTCCGTTATCAGAGATCAAAATTCTCGGGATGCCAAATCGACATACTATGAATTTCCATAAGAAATTGATCACTTGGAATTGAGTTATTCGGGCAAGGGCGATGCATTCTATCCATTTGCTGAAGTATTCAACAGCGACCAAAACATATGCTTTCTTGGATCTAGCCGCTGGGAAAGGTCCCACGATGTCCATTCCCCATTGATCGAACGGCCAACATACTGGTATTGGGTGCATGTTTTCGGCTGGTTGATGACATATATTAGCATGGACTTGGTAATGATGACATTTTTGGACATATTGGATGGCATCATTGTTGATGGTAGGCCAATAATAACCTGTTCGAAGGCATTTAAAGCCAAGGCCCTTGCTCCGCTGTGATTCCCTGCATCTCCCTCATGTACTTCCCGGAGGATATCGTTGGTTTGAGATTCGGAGACGCATTTTAGGAGAATTCTTGATACTGATCTTTGGTAAAGTTTTTCTTCTATCAATGTATATTTTGGAGCCCGATATTTTATTTTCCGAGCTTAGTTTTGGTCAAGTGGCAATTTTCCTTCTCGAAGATAGTCTATCATTGGAGTCATCCAGTTTTCTGCAGCTTCTTCGATTTCCGTTATTTCGGCGACCGTTGTCTCATCGATATCGACTGCCGGCGTATCGGAGATCAACCAGTTGATCACCCTTTCAGTTTTTCCGTCTTGGGATTCTGTGAACCTAGACAATTGATCAGCCCATTTATTTTCCGAGCGTGGAATGTTCTGTATACCGAAACTTTCGAATTTTTCAGCTAATTTTTTCACTTTGGCAAGGTATTTGACCATATTAAATTCCTTAGCCTCATACAGACCTTCTATCTGTCTTTGTACTAACTCTGAATCGGTTAATACCTTAAGGCTTTTTATGTTGGCCTTGATCGCCATTTCCATCCCCGCGATCAGTGCTTCATATTCTGCTTTGTTATTTGTTACGATGAAGTCCAACGTTATCGCATAATTTATATCCTCCTTATTAGGTCCGGTAAAGTTGATTCCGGCTCCTCCTCCCTCTCGGCATGAAGCACTGTCGACGTGCATTAACCAAGTTTGATTTTCTACGATCAAGATATCGTTGTTATGGCTAGTTGATTCGGTATGTTCGGTTGCCTGGGTTGGAGTTTCTAACAAGAAATCAGCTAAGACTTGGGCTTTTATTGCAATTCTTGGTTTGTACTCGATTTCGAACTGACCGAGTTCGATAGCCCATTTGATCAATCTTTCGGAGGCTTCTGGCTTTGCTAGGACCTGTCTTAGTGGTGGGTTCGTTTAGACCACAATTTTGTAAGTTAGAAAATAAGGTCGGAGTTTTCGTGCTGCTACTACTAAGGTAGTTCTTCTCGACCCCTTGTAGAAGTTTGCTTAAGTAATAAACTGGCTTATGTTCTAAGCCATCTTTTTTAACTAAGACAGAACTGATGGCCACATCGGAGATCGATATGTAGATATATAATGGTTCTCCTTCGGTTGGCTTGGCCAATAGCGGGGCTTTCGTTAGATATTCCTTTAACCGTTCAAAGGCCTGGTCGCTTGCTTCGGTCCAGGCAAAGTTTTTCTCTTTCCGAAAGGTTTGGAAGAACGGCAAACTTTTGTCAGCCGATTTGGATATGAATCTGTTTAATGCCACGATTTTGCCTACCAAACTCTGTACTTGGGAGATCATTTTTGTAAAACCCGCAAGTTTTAGGAATTATTTAATGTGTTTTAATTAGACTATTGTTTAGTTTTGTATGCTACTACGTTTTATATTAAAATATTTTATTTTATGTTATATTGTGTGTAACAAATTGCTTCTTATGCCATTAGGGGCTTAGAAGTAATTTAGAAAAGACCTAAGTACCTTTGTAATTGATGGGGTCTTTTTGCAATTTATTTTGGACTTAAATGCGCAAAATTTTATGTTTTGGGGCAAAAAATGCACTTTCCCCAAAGCTCAGGGGGGCAAAGTGCAATTTCGCCCAAAACTTTTCAAATTCTGCAACAGACTCATGATTACCCTCTCCCTTGAGACTCTACACGGCCGCCACTCTTCTTGGATGAAGGAAAATTCACCCACACAAGAAATGTAGGCATTGGTGAAAGTAGAAAGTAGTAAAAATCTTTCTCTTCCCCATGTTCATGTAATGATAGATATGAATCTGATTTTATTTTGGGTTGTATATGTATATACACCCATTCATTTTTTTAACTCTTCTTTACTTCAACACAATAAACAACACTTAAAAGAGGTTTGTGAGAAAGAAAGAGAGAATAAAGAATTTTGAGTAAATCTTGGAGAAGAAGGAGGAGCCACCACCGCTGCCGCCGCCAACGCTGCTGCCGCCGCGCCTTCGCCGGAGATCGAAGACAGTGGGTGAAGAAAATAAGAAGCACTTATCTTTTTCCGATTTCGGGTAAAAATCTCTTAAGTACATCTTTTACATGGTTATATGGAGTAGATCTTAAAAGTTTGTTTGAAGTTTGAAACTAATTGAAATATTGTTAGACTTTAGTTGAATGTTTCATATTCAAATTTTCAGATTTATGTTTGTTCAAAGATTTGGAAATTTTGAGGTGTTTTTGTTTTAAAATCATGTGTATAAGTTGTATGAAAAAGAGATTTCTTTTATAAAATGTTTTCATGGCTAAATAAAATTGTCATTTGGAAATATGTAATATGTTTATGTTCTTAGATTTTTAGATCTATAAATTTTCTTGCAAGATTTTGATTGTTATAATATACTTGAGTATTTAAAAGTTTGAAATATGTGAAGTTTTTGTACTTAAAAACTCAATCTATTTCATTTGGGGAATATTTGTACAAATCCGGAAATGTGGGGTCACTTTGTGCATTTTTCGGTGGGGTTGGCCGGAGCCACCCCACCGTCGCAAGCAACTTCCGACCACTGCTTGAGCAGTGACCGGACTAGTAGTAGTCTGGTCTGTTGCATTTGCAACAGACCCATTTTTGGGACTGTTGCAAATGCAACAGACCAACAGGCCCATATTATGGGCCTGTTGTTATTTAAAGTGGGCTGGCCATCAAGGCCAGCCCTTAATATAAAAAAAAAAAAAAAAAAAAAAAATGAAATGGACTGGGCTGGTCGACCAGCCCATAATGAAAAAAAAAAAAAATATATATATATATATATATATATATATAGTAGATAAATCTTGAAATAATAAATTTAATTTAATTTCTGAAAATAAATTTTGTAAATTATAACTTTGATATTTATTCTTGAATTAATTTCGAAAAATAGAATTGAAAAGTTTAAATAATTTTGAATAACTTAAACTTATCATGTTAAATATTTTCTGAAAATTAAATAAATATTTTCCGAAAATTAAACAAATATTTTCCGAAAATTAAATAAATATTTTCTGAAATTTAAATAAATATTTTCTGAAAATTAAATAAATATTTTCCGAAAATTAAATAAATATTTTCCGAAAATTAAATAAATATTTTTTTCAAAAATCAAAGAAAATAAAGTAAATTTATAAATTTAATATATTCAAAAATAAATTATTTTTAAATTAATTTTGAACTTTAATTTTATAAATAATTTGTATAATTATTTTCCGAAAAAAAAAAAATAAATAAAAATAAAAATTCAAGCTTTCTAAGTTCAAGTTAACTTTTTGTGGCTATGTTACCACACAACCCGAACGAACCTGAAACCATTAAACCTGACCTAAATACCCAAGTTTTAATCGTGACTTCGATTGTAATCACGATTCATTTGCATGTTCGACTAAAGCATTTCTTTAGTCGCTAAATAAATGCTTGTATTATGGCTGGATTCTAAATGGTTACATACATATCTACAGGAACCAAGGACGCTTTACTTTTCGCTCAAGAAACCTAAGCAACACAGGTGAGTGCTGTGTGTGTCACTTGTGTGTCAGTCCGAATATGCTAGTAGGTCGAGTCATAACTGTAACTTAGTCCCTAACGAACGAGCATGTGACGTAGGACATAATGAAAAGCTCGACTGTTAGGACAAACTACACACACCTTGAATTATTGTTTACGTCTATGTGCTTATGATCATTGATAACGTATGATGAACTGATTGAGTTGTTACCGATTTACTGTTACTGAACTGTTACTGTACCGTACTGTACTGTTTACTGTTACTATGTGGGCCCTTATTTTGGTGTGCGGAATCATGGTTAACCCGGAAGGTAAGGGCCGGAGGGTTACCTCGATCCACCGTAGACCTGCTTCACGAGCCAAGTGTGGAGGTTACACTTGGTGAGTGAATGTCAAACTCCTGGCATTTGACGTCAATGCGCACTGGTATGTAAGGTCGCACCTTACTGGAGTGTTCGGTGGTGGTATTCACGAATATGAATTGGAGGGTAAGAGGAGAACGGCATCAACAACCTTTGGTTAATTGTTTTAACTGTTAAATTAATGATACATGTGTTTAATTACTGTATTAAATATGCACATTAATATTATGCTATGTTCATACATTACACGCACACATGTGCACTACAGCCTCACTAAGTTGGACGACCAACTTACGCATTCCCGTTTACTTCTTTTCAGATACAGGTATTCCAGGGTCTGATGTCTAGAGTTGGTGTTCGTCTCCGAGATCCTGTCTGTCGGTCTTCGTGGGTCGTTGTGTTATCTTTTGATTATTGTTATGTCATGTTATGTCAGATTATGTGTTGCTCTTTGTTGAGCATGATTAAATACTTAAGACTATTGTTACGTATGTTTGTCGTTGCGCTGTAGACGCTTAATTGTATTTTGTGCCCACACCTGCATATAGCAGTGTACCGGGTTTTATGTTATTATGTGAAACTATGATCCGAATGACTATGTTGTTGATTTCAAAAAAAAAAAATTTACTCAAATTTAGGTTGTTTTCACCGAATACGGACCCGGACTCGGGGGTGGATCCACTTAGGACCCGACCCGAGGGCTCGGGCCGTTACAGGTGGTATCAGAGCATAGGCTTACAAGTCAGGTCCAGGATCCTCAGAAGTCGTCTGTCTTGTCCTGTTTATTGTGTTCTTTTGAGTCTTCTTATATGTTTACTATATGATATGTGTGTCTTTAACCTATGATTGAGTTAGGATGTCGAGCCAAGGAAGTAGACGCTCCAGCTTTCGCTCCAACATGGGGAGGAACAGGGGATTCTTGGGAGAATTGAGGCCCCGTAGGGTCAGTGCTTCCCCCGATCGTGGCCACTCTCCCCCTCGTAGGTTGATTACTCGACGTAGTCGACCACGTAGGGTCTACCACCCCATCATGACTCAGGGACGCTTTGAGCTGATTGGTCACTACCCGGATCACGAGGTCTATAACCTCGAGGCTGATCGGGACCGCCAATGTGACCTCAGGATTATGGCAGAACTTCAGGCCGAGGATGCCTCTGATCGAGCTGACATGTTAGAAGAGCAGCTCAAGATAGCCGAGGCACGGCTTGAGGATATGAGCGCTCGGTTAGAAGAGCTCCGGGTCATAAGGAACCAGCGTATGTTCCAGTCTGGAAAAGTTAGAGAAAGTTTGAGAGCTCTTGCCGACTCACTCTCAGATGACGAGAGGATGAGGAGGAGGACCCTAGCGAGGAGAGAGCGAGAGATAGTGTTGTAGCCGGGCGAGATTGAGAGATTGTTACTATCGTCCTTGTTATGTTTGTTTAAAGCCATTTGGCTTGTACTATGTTTCAGTTCGTACTGCATTTTGTCGGTAGTTGGACTAATTTTAGCCGTTCTGGTTGTTAGTACGTTTTGTGTTGCTAAAACATGTTAACTTTTGTGTGCCGATTTGGCAGATATGTTAAATTGGTGTTATGTTATTTTATGATGTTATGTTTGGTTTTTGGCCTTGTGGTTGTGTTATGTGCTGGCCTAATGGGCCATTTTCCTTGTTGTTCAGAATGGCAGGCAATCGAGCTGATAGCCGTACTGGTCGTCGGGTTCCCTCTGACCAATCTGAGGGAGCTCCTGTAGACCCACCTGTGGCACCACCGGTCGACCAGGCCGATCGAATTATCGCTGCTTTGGCCCAGTTCACCCAGGCACTGCAAGGCGCTACGCAGGCGGTGCCTCAACCACCTGCACCCCCTGCCTTGGACCAAACACTAGAACGCTTCCTGCGTTTCCAACCACCTAAGTTCCTCGGAGAACCTGATGATAGGAAGGCAGAAACCTGGTTGGCTGAGATCGAGAATATTTTTCGAGCACTGGACTATTCGGACACTGTGAAGATTTCATTGGCTACTTACCGCTTTGAGGATGCCGCTAGGTCTTGGTGGCACACAAGGGAGATGGTTTGGGAGAGGAGCCAAACCGCAAGAACTTGGGAGAATTTTGTGAAAGAGTTCAATGATAAGTATGTTCCCCCTGTTGTTCGGGAGCAGCGTGAGGAACAGTTCAATGCCCTGAGGCAAGGAAATATGAGGGTGCCACAGTTTGAGGCTGCTTTCTCTCGTCTTGTTCGATATGCTCCCCATCTGATGAATGATGAACCCCGTCGTACCCGTCGTTTTATCAAGTGCCTCAAGCCAGATCTCCAACGAGCCCTTCTCGCTCATAACGTAGTGTCATACATTGAAGCAGTGGAAAAGGCTACAAGGATTGAGAACGGGTTGATTGAGTTGAATAATATGCAGTTTTCGGAGAAGAAGTCAAGGCCACCTCAGGCAAATTGGCAGTCGGGGAGAAACACTGGGAAATCACCAAGGACTGGTCAAACGAGCTCAGGAAATTTTAAGGGTCCCCAGCAGAACAATCGACCCCCGAGTGGTTATGGGAAGACGCCAGATGGGGCATGCACCCACTGTGGACTGAAAGGGCATGGGGAGGCCAAATGCTGGAAGAAAGCCGGCAAGTGCCTGAGGTGTGGAGCTCAGGACCATTTCATTAGGAACTGTCCCAAAGCGCCTACTGCACCAGCTCCAATAGCAGGAGGATCATCCCAGGCTGGAAGACCCCCAAAGCCGAGGGTTCCTGGGCGAACATTTGCTATGGAGGGAGAGGAACTATCTGAGCCAAACGCAAATGATGTGGTGGAAGGTATACTTTATGTTTCCGGGCATTTATGTAAAGTATTATTTGATTCTGGAGCATCTCATTCATTTGTAGCACCGCATTATAGTAATAACTTAGTAAGTAAGGTAGAGAGTTTGCCCTATGAGTTGGAGGTTCATACTCCATTGGGGACCTCGTTTATAACGAGTTCAGTTCATAAAGCATGTGAGGTTAGGATTGATGAACAAGTATTTCATGCCGATTTGATCGCGATGCCGATCCAAGGTTTCGATGTAATCTTGGGGATGGACTGGTTGTCCACCCATGCTGCCCGCTTAGATTGTCGATGTAAGACTGTAACACTTTCTACTCCCGGACGACCCGATATTTGTTTTTGGGGTATTAGAAAAGGCCTAAAATTTCCATTATTGTCTGCCGCTCAAGTTCGTCAGGAATTACGTCAGGGCGGGCAAGGATTTATAGCGTACCTTATCAACAAGCCAAAGGATAAAGTTGATTTAAAAGAGGTACCCGTGGTGGCAGAGTTCGCTGACATTTTTCCGGAAGAACTTACGACTCTAACACCGGATCGAGAAGTGGAGTTCACAATTGATCTCGTTCCAGGAGCCGCGCCGGTTGCGAAGAAATCGTACCGCATGGCCCCCGCCGAGCTTAAGGAGCTAAAAGCTCAACTTCAGGAGTTGTTGGAGCAAGGATTTATTAGACCTAGCTCATCTCCGTGGGGAGCCCCTGTCTTATTCGTGAAGAAAAAAGATGGATCGTTGCGTCTATGCATCGACTATCGTGGTCTGAATAGTTTGACCATCAAGAACAAATACCCTCTGCCGCATATCGAAGAGTTGTTTGATCAACTACATGGATCTCGGGTGTACTCTAAGTTAGATCTAAGGCAGGGGTACTATCAATTGAAGATTAAAGAGGAAGATATACCGAAGACAGCGATTAACTCGAGATATGGGCACTTTGAGTTTGTCGTGATGCCTTTTGGTCTCACGAATGCCCCCGCAGTGTTCATGGATTTGATGCACCGAGTCTTCAAGCCTTTCTTAGATCAATTCGTCGTGGTCTTCATAGACGATATTTTAATCTACTCGAAATCTAGATTAGAGCACGAGGTTCACCTTCGAAAAGTGCTCCAAGTCTTGCGTGAGAATAAGCTTTATGCAAAGTTCAGCAAGTGTGAATTCTGGTTGGATCGAGTTGCCTTCTTGGGGCACATTGTATCAGGAGACGGGATAGCAGTTGACCCGTCAAAGGTTGAAGCAGTAACCGAGTGGAAAAGGCCAGAGACTGTAACTGAGATTCGGAGCTTCTTGGGCCTGGCGGGATATTATCGTAGATTCATCCAAGATTTCTCGAAGATAGCTTCGCCTCTGACAAAGCTAACTCAGAAGAAAGTCCCATTTGAATGGGATGAGAAGTGTGAGACAAGCTTTCAAGAGCTGAAGAAGAGGTTGACAACTGCACCAGTACTAGCACTACCAGAAGGGTCGGATAACTTTATGGTTTACACCGACGCATCAAAAGAAGGATTGGGATGCGTCTTGATGCAGAACGGTAAGGTGATTGCATACGCTTCAAGGAAGTTGAAGCCTTATGAAAAGAACTATCCAACTCACGATTTGGAACTGGCTGCAGTAGTATTTGCCCTAGGCAAGTGGAGGCACTACCTTTATGTCGTGCCATTTATGGTATTTACCGACCACAAGAGCTTAAAGTATCTATTCTCTCAGAAGGAGCTGAATATGAGACAAAGGCGTTGGATGGAGTTTTTGGACGATTATGATTGCACAATCCAGTACCATCCCGGCAAGGCAAATGTGGTTGCAGATGCGCTGAGCCGGAAGGTCAGCGTGTCTCACCTCATGGTGAAGGAGTGGGAAATGTTGGAAGGTGTTTGTTATTGGAACCCAGAGGAGGTTAAGATGGGGGTTTTGTTCGCTGGCCTACAGGTAAGACCGAACATTCTCCAACAGATCTCATCAGCCCAACAACTAGATGAAAGGATCATGAAGATAAAGGAATCGATTCCGAAGGCAATCAATTCACTTTTTAGCATGGATTCAGAAGGTGCTCTTAGATTCCGTGGGAGATTGTGTGTCCCCATGGATACTGGGCTAAAGGAGCAAATTTTGGAAGAAGCCCATCGTTCCCGGTACAGCATTCATCCGGGAGGAAACAAGATGTATCAGGATCTGAAGGCTCATTTCTGGTGGGACGGTATGAAGAAAGATGTAGCGGATTATGTGGCAAGATGTCTAGTTTGTCAGCAAGTGAAAGCAGAACACCAGCGACCATCAGGATTGTTGCAACCGTTACCGGTACCCGAGTGGAAGTGGGAATCAGTAACGATGGATTTTGTGACTGGTTTGCCACGAACCCGGGGACAACATGATGCCATTTGGGTTATTGTCGATAGACTGACAAAGGTAGCTCGATTTATCCCCGTTAATGTTAAGTATTCCATCGAGCGGCTTGCAGAGTTGTATCGAGATCAAATTATTCGATTACACGGGGTACCAAGGGATATAACTTCTGATCGTGACCCTAGATTTACATCAAGACTGTGGACTAAGGTTCAAGATGCTTTGGGTACAAAACTTCAATTTAGTACTACAGCACACCCACAAACAGATGGTCAATCAGAAAGGACTATTCAAATCCTCGAAGACATGCTTCGAGCGTGTGCCCTCGATTTCAATGGAAGTTGGGACAAGAATTTGCCACTAGTAGAATTTGCTTATAACAATAGCTTCCAGTCGACCATTCAGATGGCGCCTTACGAGGCCTTTTATGGTCGGAAGTGTAGATCTCCAGTCCATTGGGATTTGGATGAGCGAAGATCCCAAGCTTCGGTCACCGCTGTTGAAGGAGCACCTGATTTGATTCAGGAAGCTATTGATATCGTGCCGGTAATTAAGAAAAGGATGCTAGCTGCTCAGAGTCGCCAGAAGAGTTATGCTGATCGCCGTCGTAAACCTCTCGAGTTTGAGGTAGGCGATCAAGTATTCCTTAAAATTTCACCCAAGAAGGGCCTTATCAAACATGGCAAGGGTGGAAAACTCAACCCTCGATATGTCGGGCCATTCAAAATTTTGGAAAAAGTTGGGAGTGTAGCCTACAAGTTGGATCTGCCAGCAAACCTTGGAGGAATACATGATGTATTCCATGTGTCACTCTTAAAAAAGTATTTGCCGGACCCATCTCACGTGATAGATTATGAGCCATTGCAACTTCAAGAGAGTTTGTCGTACATTGAGAGACCTGTCCGTATTTTGGATAAGAAGTTCCAAGAATTACGGAGAAGGAAGATTCCGATAGTCAAGGTTTTGTGGCAAAGTCAAAGCATTGAGGAAGCTACATGGGAGCCAGAAGAGCAGATGCGACAGCAATACCCCGAACTATTTGAAACCCAAGACTGAGTTTGGGGACCAAATTCTTTTAAGGGGGAAGGATTGTAAAACCCGAGTTTTAGGAATTATTTAATGTGTTTTAATTAGACTATTGTTTAGTTTTGTATGCTACTACGTTTTATATTAAAATATTTTATTTTATGTTATATTGTGTGTAACAAATTGCTTCTTATGCCATTAGGGGCTTAGAAGTAATTTAGAAAAGACCTAAGTACCTTTGTAATTGATGGGGTATTTTTGCAATTTATTTTGGACTTAAATGCGCAAAATTTTATGTTTTGGGGCAAAAAATGCACTTTCCCCAAAGCTCAGGGGGGCAAAGTGCAATTTCGCCCAAAGCTTTTCAAATTCTGCAACAGACTCATGATTACCCTCTCCCTTGAGACTCTACACGGCCGCCACTCTTCTTGGATGAAGGAAAATCCACCCACACAAGAAATGTAGGCATTGGTGAAAGTAGAAAGTAGTAAAAATCTTTCTCTTCCCCATGTTCATGTAATGATAGATATGAATCTGATTTTATTTTGGGTTGTATATGTATATACACCCATTCATTTTTTTAACTCTTCTTTACTTCATCACAATAAACAACACTTAAAAAGAGGTTTGTGAGAATGAAAGAGAGAATAAAGAATTTTGAGTAAATCTTGGAGAAGAAGGAGGAGCCACCACCGCTGCCGCCGCCGCCGCCGCTGCTGCCGCCGCGCCTTCGCCGGAGATCGAAGACAGTGGGTGAAGAAAATAAGAAGCACTTATCTTTTTCCGATTTCGGGTAAAAATCTCTTAAGTACATCTTTTACATGGTTATATGGAGTAGATCTTAAAAGTTTGTTTGAAGTTTGAAACTAATTGAAATATTGTTAGACTTTAGTTGAATGTTTCATATTCAAATTTTCAGATTTATGTTTGTTCAAAGATTTGGAAATTTTGAGGTGTTTTTGTTTTAAAATCATGTGTATAAGGTGTATGAAAAAGAGATTTCTTTTATAAAATGTTTTCATGGCTAAATAAAATTGTCATTTGGAAATATGTAATATGTTTATGTTCTTAGATTTTTAGATCTATAAATTTTCTTGCAAGATTTTGATTGTTATAATATACTTGAGTATTTAAAAGTTTGAAATATGTGAAGTTTTTGTACTTAAAAACTCAATCTATTTCATTTGGGAAATATTTGTACAAATCCGGAAATGTGGGGTCACTTTGTGCATTTTCCGGTGGGGTTGGCCGGAGCCACCCCACCGTCGCAAGCAACTTCCGGCCACTGCTTGAGCAGTGACCGGACTAGTAGTAGTCTGGTCTGTTGCATTTGCAACAGACCCATTTTTGGGCCTGTTGCAAATGCAACAGACCAACAGGCCCATATTATGGGCCTGTTGTTATTTAAAGTGGGCTGGCCATCAAGGCCAGCCCTTAATATAAAAAAAAAAAAAAAATGAAATGGAGTGGGCTGGTCGTGACCAGCCCATAATGAAAAAAAAAAAATATATATATATATATATATATATAGTAGATAAATTTTGAAATAATAAATTTAATTTAATTTCTGAAAATAAATTTTGTAAATTATAACTTTGATATTTATTCTTGAATTAATTTCGAAAAATAGAATTGAAAATTTAAATAATTTTGAATAACTTAAACTTATCATGTTAAATATTTTCCGAAAATTAAAAAAATATTTTCCGAAAATTAAATAAATATTTTCTGAAATTTAAATAAATATTTTCTGAAAATTAAATAAATATTTTCCGAAAATTAAATAAATATTTTCCGAAAATTAAATAAATATTTTCCGAAAATTAAATAAATATTTTTTTCAAAAATCAAAGAAAATAAAGTAAATTTATAAATTTAATATATTCAAAAATAAATTAATTTTGAACTTTAATTTTATAAATAATTTGTATAATTATTTTCCGAAAAAAAAAATAAAAAATAAAAAAAAAAATTCAAGCTTTCTAAGTTCAAGTTAACTTTTGTGGCTATGTTACCACACAACCCGAACGAACCTGAAACCATTAAACCTGACCTAAATACCCAAGTTTTAATCGTGACTTCGATTGTAATCACGATTCATTTGCATGTTCGACTAAAGCATTTCTTTAGTCGCTAAATAAATGCTTGTATTATGGTTGGATTCTAAATGGTTACATACATATCTACAGGAACCAAGGACGCTTTACTTTTCGCTCAAGAAACCTAAGCAACACAGGTGAGTGCTGTGTGTGTCACTTGTGTGTCAGTCCGAATATGCTAGTAGGTCGAGTCATAACTGTAACTTAGTCCCTAACGAACGAGCATGTGACGTAGGACATAATGAAAAGCTCGACTGTTAGGACAAACTACACACACCTTGAATTATTGTTTACGTCTATGTGCTTATGATCATTGATAACATATGATGAACTGATTGAGTTGTTACCGATTTACTGTTACTGAACTGTTACTGTACCGTACTGTACTGTTTACTGTTACTATGTGGGCCCTTATTTTGGTGTGCGGAATCGTGGTTAACCCGGAAGGTAAGGGCCGGAGGGTTACCTCGATCCACCGTAGACCTGCTTCACGAGCCAAGTGTGGAGGTTACACTTGGTGAGTGAATGTCAAACTCCTGGCATTTGACGTCAATGCGCACTGGTATGTAAGGTCGCACCTTACTGGAGTGTTCGGTGGTGGTATTCACGAATATGAATTGGAGGGTAAGAGGAAAACGGCATCAACAACCTTTGGTTAATTGTTTTAACTGTTAAATTAATGATACATGTGTTTAATTACTGTATTAAATATGCACATTAATATTATGCTATGTTCATACATTACACGCACACATGTGCACTACAGCCTCACTAAGTTGGACGACCAACTTACGCATTCCCGTTTACTTCTTTTCAGATACAGGTATTCCAGGGTCTGATGTCTAGAGTTGGTGTTCGTCTCCGAGATCCTGTCTGTCGGTCTTCGTGGGTCGTTGTGTTATCTTTTGATTATTGTTATGTCATGTTATGTCAGATTATGTGTTGCTCTTTGTTGAGCATGATTAAATACTTAAGACTATTGTTACGTATGTTTGTCGTTGCGCTGTAGACGCTTAATTGTATTTTATGCCCACACCTGCATATAGCAGTGTACCGGGTTTTATGTTATTATGTGAAACTATGATCCGAATGACTATGTTGTTGATTTCAAAAAAAAAAAATTTGCTCAAATTTGGGTTGTTTTCACCGAATACGGACCCGGACTCGGGGGTGGATCCACTTAGGACCCGACCCGAGGGCTCGGGCCGTTACAATTTTGGGAGGCTTCATTTCAGTTATGGCTCGAATTTTTTCTGGGTTGGCCTCGATTCCTCGTTGATGTACCAAATATCCCAAAAATTTTCCTGACTTAACATCAAAAGTGCATTTTGCAGGATTTAGCTTCATTCGATACTTTCTCAATATTTGAAAGCATCGATCGAGATGCTTTACATGATCAGCTTCATCCATGCTTTTGACTAGCATATCATCTACGTATACTTCCATTATCTCTTCAATTAATTCTCTGAACATCATGTTAACTAACCTTTGGTAAGTGGTCTCGGCGTTCGTCAACCCAAACGGCATAACTAAGAAGCAATATACTCCTTGCTCGGTTATGAATGTAGTTTTCTCTTGGTCTCGCTCATCCATGTATATTTGATAAAAACCTTGGAAAGCATCCATCATGCTGAAGATTGCAAAGCCAGCGGTTGAGTCGACTAATAAGTCTATCCTTGGGAGGGGATATGGATCGCGCGTGCATAACTTATTGAGGTCGGTGAAATCGTTGCACATTCTCCATTTGTTATCTTTTTTGTCACCCTTTGCTACAAGCACAACATTACATAGCCATTCCAAGAAGTGTATTTCCTGAATTTGTTTCGCCTTGAGTAGCCTTTCTACTTCTGCCTTGATGATTTTATCCTTTATTGACCCATGATTCCTCTTCTTTTGTCTAGCAGGTTTTGCCAAAGGGTCGATTTTTAGCGAATGACTGATTAATCGGGGGTCAATTCCTTCGATGTCGTTCGCGCTCCAGGCGAAGACATCTACATTATTTCTTAGAAAGTCGATCATAATTACTTCCCCTTCCTTGATTAATTCAGTACCTATTCTTGTTGTTTTTGTTGGGTCCCCTTGTACCAGTATGACATCCTTATGTTCCGGTGGTTTTAAAGCCAAATCCACTGGTTCTTTTCACTTTTTATCTATTCGGTCAGTGCTAGGGATTTCGACCTCGTTTCTATCAACGTCGTCTTCGAGCTTTCTTTTGCTCGGGGTAATCGTTCTAGGGCGATTTCCCAAGGTTAGTGACGTGTTGTAGCAGTCCCATGCCATACAATGATCGTTCACTATTTCTCCGATCCCTGCGTCAGTTGGAAATTTTATTTTATGATGGTATGTTGAAACAACAGCTCGGAATAAGTTGAGTGCAGGTCGTCCTAAAATTGCATTGTAGGCAAACGGCGTTTCTACCACTAAAAATTTTACTAGCTTCACCGTCCGATATGGTTTCTTCCCGAGTGAGACACTTAAAGTTATCGTGCCACTGGGGACAATCTCTGATCCCCCAAATCCTACTAGAGGCGTGGCTACTTTTTGGAATGTTATTTGTCTCAAGTTCATCTGGGCTAGGACCTCTTTAGAGATGATATTTGCTGAGCTTCCATTATCGATTAGGATTCTTTTGACGTTGTAATTCGCAACTTCTAGCGATACCACCATCGGGAAGTCTGGGCTATCCTCTTTCGTGTCCCAAACAAGGTTTTTGGGTACCTCGCCCTCGTTGAAACTAATTAGTTGGTTGTTTGTTGGTTTACTTTCTAGAGTCCAAACTTCTTTCGGATATTTCAAGCTTCCAATTATGGATCTGGCAGTTCTTCGACGAGCATTACGATTGTCCCCGCCTGCCGGTCCTCCTGAGATTGTATGGATGGTACCGTTAATCTGGTCATTGTTTAATTCTTGTGGGGGGCCATCATTAGGGGACCTTCTACGGGAATTTCTTCTTTGATTGTTATACCGAGGACTCCAACTTCTTCCTCATTTGCAGTTATCCCGCTCAAAATAGTCTTCTAATTTTCCTTGTTCGATCAGTTTTTCAATCTCTTTTTTGAGATGAAAGCAATCTTCAGTGCGATGCCCATGCGCCCGGTGATATTTGCAGTATAACTCATAGTTTCGTCCACCTGGTCTAGGCTGAGCGATTCTCTTCGCTTCCGGGATCCAATTATTCCTTTCTAGTACAGCCAAGATTTCTTCTATCGGAACAGTTAGCCTTTGGTGCTCTACTTGATTAACCCTGCTCCGGATTGCCGGCTCGGCGGTTCTAGGTCTTTGATAGAAGTTGGGTCGTCTGTCCTGGTCGTTTTTATTGTATTCCAATCGCTGGAAGACGTTGCCTTTTCTAAAATACCGTTTATAGTCCATGGATCTTTGGGCAGGAATTCTATCTTGCCGTTTGGAGCCTGAGGCTGTAAATTTATTTTTGTTGTTATCTTTAAAAGAATTCATCTCTTCCTGGGTCATATATTTAGACGCCAAGCTCATGATGTCAGTGAACGTTCTTGGTTGCTTTCGACTGAGGGCATTTCCGAACTGCCTATTTTTCGTGAGGTCAAAGAGAATGGAGATTATGTAATCGATATTTGGGAAATCGATTTTGAGCAATTCCACATTAAATCTTGCCAACCAGTTCCTTAGGGATTCGCCCTCTTGTTGATAAATGGTTCCCAAATAGCTCATTGGAAGTTTTTGCCTCTTCTGACTAGCAAACTGCTGTGTCAGCTTGTTGCATAATTACCGAAAACTAAATATGGAGTCGGCAGGTTGCTTGGCGAACCAGTCCAAAGCAAGTCCTTCTAACGTGGTCACCATTAACTTAGCGGTGAATTCCGCCGAGTGAGCATATAAGTTCATTATGTTTGTGAAGCTAAAGATGTAGTCATCTGGATCAGTGGTTCCGTCGTATCTGGGTAGTATACCTGGAACCTGTCCGGTCGACTGTGCCTCTTTTATTTCTCTGCAGAAGGGAGAGCAGGCCGCTAAGCTCTCCTGGAGTTCCGCGTTTCTGGCCCATGGGTTTTGAACAGATCGTAAGCGTTGCTCAAGTCGTTCCTGTACCATCTTTTCGATCTCTTTTTCTGAGAACCGCATAGTTCGTGGTCGATCTGGGATTGCGTCGCCTACGTCATCCTCGATGGGGATTATGGTATGTTCCTTGGACCCGCTGCGTCTCGGCTGCGGTCTCCTTTGACCCGATTTTCTTCGGGGATTGTTATCGGAGGGTTTTGAGTTCCCCCTTTGCGGACTGTGTAATGAGCGCTGCTCGCTTACCGGGCTATCAGCTTGTTGAGATATTTGATCATTCTGCCTCGGCGTCCCGTGAATTGGATTTGCCCTAGTAGTTCTTGGGTTTCGAGGAACCTGTTCGAGTACGAGTAGTTCCTTTGGGCTGAGTGATTTAAAAAGCATAGTGATCTGTCGCAATTTCTCCTGAGCGTCTGGGAGGGGAACATGGATTGCTGGGACTACAGGTTCCTCCGGTATCGTACCAGTAGGAATCCCTTGTGGTTCCTGTTGGTTCTGAAGGTGTCCCTGTAAATTGTCGTTGTTCTCAGGGGTGTTATTATCAGTATTGCCCTGTGGATCCTCAAACGTATTATGGGGGTTAGTTGTGTTAGTCCTTGCCCCATTACGAGCGCTCTTCCTTGGGCGAGCCATATGTCGATCGAATAATTAACCTAGCCCCACGGTGGGCGCCAACTGATTAAGTCGAATTTCGTCGGGTACAATTTAATCAGTAAGTTTTGTGATGAGGGGTTTTCAATATGAATTAAAGGGCTCTGTTACTTTATTCTGGATGGATCAATCTCAAGGAAGAACAAATAAATGGAACAATCGGTAATCAAGACAATCAATGAATAAAATAGTATATCAAGAGCTTTTCTATTCAATAATCTCGGATTGCTTTAGTATGCAAGCGTAAGTTGAGTATGTAAAAAGAAGGTGTCTAATACAATCATTAACTAGGTATTTATATCACTATGATGGGGGCTATTTCGCACCCTACATACTGTACGATCGACTAAAGAACTTGAGATCGGTTCGACCAAATCGGGCTGTTCAAAGATCATCTCATCGACCAGGCCGAATACAGCTCTCTTCGATCAAAAGACAATACTCCGGACCCAAGAAGGATATTTGGGCCGAGTCCTATTAGGACTATGTTTCCTTGTAACGCTAGGTTTAACATTATATAAATACCTAGTTACTCATTGTATTAGACAACTACGAAATCCCTCAACTCCAAGAATACATGATTATACGCTGCTTACAATAGCACAATTGAATAAGATTCAATATTATTCTTAGCTTTTGATCTCCATATTGGTGTGTTATTAGCTTTGTTTGTGGTTTTACTTCTTGTTCTTGAATATTGATTTTCTTTGTAATCGATCCATCCGGAATAAAGTAACGGAGCCCTACAAAATATATTTAAATATCGAAAACCCCCCGATATCACAAATTCACTGATATTCAATTAACCCGACGAAATCCGGTTAAATCAGTTGGCTGTTGGGTTTGTGCCTCGATTGTCAATACAACAGAGTGCGGAATTTAAAATTTTTCAAGACACACCCACAGTCCCATAAATAAAGTCTCCATATTATGTATACGAAAAGCAAGAAACGAACGCAAGCATAAATAAAACATAGGGGGTTAATCGAAATTACCTCACCACAGCTCGGTGGTGGTTACCTCCAGGCTTCATGTTCGATTCACAATATAGTGATCCAAGTGTCTCACCTCCAGAATGTATCCACACCAACTGGATTGTAGCAACACTTCCAAGTCGTAGGCTAAGAACTGGAACTTGAAAGTTTGTCAACAAAGGTACTTCTGAACTTGATCAGGACTTTGATCTAGGTTCGGGTTTGGAGATCAACTGGAAGAAGACCAAACACGCAGGGCTTATGCGGCTGGATTTGGTTCGGCCAAGCTTGGATCGGCCAGGTTAGGTTCGGCCGAGCTAGGATGGGCGACTAGGGTTCGGGGCGAAATAGTTTGGGGCGGATATGCAATTTCTAAAACTTATTTTCGAAAATCAGATTTTTCTCTCAAAATCGGCTATAACTTTCTCTCAAAAGTTTTGCAGAGTTTTCTCTCAAAAGTTTTCAGTCTCCTCTTTGAATGAAGAGAGGAGAAGAAGTATTTATAGGAGAAGAGTCCTACTCCTATAAGATATCTTCTTCCTTGTCTATCAAATCTTTTCTTCCTTATCTAATTAGGAATCTAAGATTTGATATATCTCTTCTTGCTTATCTTCCAAAATTAAAAACTTCCTTTTCCTTATCTTCAAAAAATCGCCCCCTATTACAAATCGACCCCTGTGTCATTTAATTGGCTAATCCGATAAATTACCAATTAAATTTATTCTTCCAACTTAATTAATTAACCACTTTAATTAATTTCATAATTAATCAGATAACCCTTAATTAATTAATTGAACATTAATTAATTAAATATCTAATTAATAATCTCTTACTTGAATTAATGTTTTAATTCAATAACTTTGATTTAACAACTTTAAATCTTTCACATTTCCCTTAATGACTGTCACTGTCCAATTGTATTGTGTGTGACCCTCTGGGTTCACCATCAATTGGCAGTAGGCCCACGACTCTCGTGATTTAATTAACGAGCAATTAAATGCTCCGATCAACTTTAAACTATCTTTAATTGACCACTCCAGAATTAATTTCCTTATTAATTCAGGAGTACCTACACTTCATGGTCGATGTCTAGCCACAAGCCCATGAAGCCCAACTTCAGGTGAATTGATATTTGTGAACCTCACCTATTATAACTGCCATGTACATACGGTCCTTCCATGACTGATTTCCCGACCGAGACCTAGGGTGTGTGAATTGATCGGCACCTCTAATTATCTCGATTCTGTACTTTCTAATTCAGCATAGTAATTCCAGTGTGACTGCTAAATTTGGAAGTCCCTTCCAAATTCGTCACTGACCGTGGCCACGGGTTTCTCGGAACTATTATCGAAGAACGTACAGGAAATTCTCCCACCTTATCAGGATGAGTCGATGGATCCTTTCTTAGTACTAACCACTCGCGTACACTTCCGTACGCACCCAACTTAGGCATGTTATGACCAAGCTAAGTGGCCTATACCTAAATCAAAGTACGCACTTTCATGCACCGAATTCGCCCTAGCACTTCAAGTCTAAGGACTAAATCGTACACTATTATAATCCTTGAGAAACATCCCATCACCGATATGCGACATGCGCTTCCACAATGGGTTTCTCTGTTCGGGTCGTTCGATGCATTCGATCCTCTATCGAACCACCTAGTCATATGCACTGGCCTCAAATGCCTTGTTCATGAAACTACAACAAATTCACTCCATGTGAATCATGCATAATCGTACAAGTCTTGACGATTCATTCGATACCCCGTCTCGATATGAATCTATGACTTGGAACATTTTCGAGATCACGACCTTTGAGACTGTTTCATGATAAGTGCACTCAGTACTGAAGTGTATAGTCCCATAGTCTATTGTGAACTCAGGATTTCATCCAATCGCTTAGATAGGTTCGCGAGAGATGAAGTTGGCCATTGTTTAATTCACGTACTATGAATAAGCGGGCGTATTAATTATAAACCATAAGAAGATAGTCCTCAAACAAGCTAATTTAGATTGGCTTGCCAGGCACTATTCTATCAATCTCCCACTTGCCCTAAAGCCAATCACAACATTTCTAAGACCCATCTATACCAAGATGTCCCTTGAACCATTTGTGAAAGAGCTTCATTAGTGGATCTGTTAAGTTGTCTTGTTGAGATGACGTAGTACTTTTACTCGTCTCAACTACCTATGATTTTTTTCAATCATTTGGTTTTGTGATTAGATTCTTGATGAGATCTCGATTTTCTTTCATTGAGCAATAGCTTTGTTTAAATCGGTTAGGATTATAACAAGCTTTCGTCATGCTAGGTAATTCATCCAATGGATGAATGTTTTCTCATCTAAACACCTTTTGTGTGTGTGCAGCATCACAATGGTGCTTTTATTCTGTTTGAGTTGGCAATGGTATACTATTGGAATTTCTTCCAATATACATCTGCTCCATCGAAACAGAATAAATCATCCACTTTTGACTTTGAAAATCTCAAATTAATAAATCCTTCGAGTTTCAATTCTCCACTATTACCATAGACCAGCAACATATCCTTTAATTATCTTCGAGGATTGCTTTATGGTAGTCCAGTGTCCTTGACTGGAGTTTGACTTATCAGTAGCTCGTGAAATATCAGAGCTTTTGATGAGTCAGGTCATGTACAAGACTATGCATGCTACATGCATTCCAAACGCTTAAGCATAAGGCTTCTTGAGACAATTTCTTCTTTACTTATTAAATGCAGGGCATTCACATTAAATAAGATAGAGAAATTCATATCTCTATGGAATTGATCCTTTCTTGGATTTTCCATATAGTCTTTGTACTTAGATTTGTGAATTTCAACATCTACTTTTCTTTATCTACTTTAGATACGTATCGCCAGTACGTGAGATGCAATTCCAAATATATTCATGGAGAATTGCGTGATTAACACGCTTTCGTCTGTGCTTCTCTGATATTCTTATATCAATCTTGATGTATAGAACATCTTCTTGTTACTTTTCGAACTCAACTGTACTCCCACTGATCCTTTTGCTCAAATGGAATCCATATGCCTTTTGACAATTCAACATTCTTGATTGACTTATCAAGTTGCATGTTCCAATTCGGAAAAAGTCATAGATTGACCTTTGGATTTGAATAGAGATCATCTCATCAATTCTGAGATGCAGAATCCATTTCCAATAGTCATATCTCGGTAGTCAACAACCACCTTTCTATGGCTAATAGTTTCAAAATGGGTTTTGACGTTTTAAATGGAGAGAAGGTATTTTCATAGATCTTTTAAAGGACTTTTGAATAATCACTTATCGCCATTTAGCGAGTCAAACTTATCACTTTGAATCTTATGGCTTCATGCCATATCCCTTGATTTATGTCTAAACATATTTTTCTTTGTAATCTTGGATTAAATATCTAATCACTCAATTTCGTAAAATGGAATTGTGAGTTCCTTACGAATTTGATTAGATTACTAAGAATTTGTGCAAAAAATCGGTTCATTGGGTTTCGGGGTTTACTCCCACTATTTGTGGGGATGGGTCCAATGTCTTTTGGACTTCATCAAGTTTTTATGACATTCCCTTATTTCCTTTGACAAAAGATTCGTCAACATAGGAATAAGCTACTCACGAGATACTTTCGTTTCTCGTTGTCATAGAACAGGTATCCAATGGATTTCTTTGGATACCCCACAAATATTTGTATGAATCGGATCTACCATCGAATTTCTCATACATGGGTATTCTCTCATTTCATAAATGATTTGGTAGTGTAAGAACTTTCTTCGGAAGGCACTACACCAAGTTTCTTGAAGAGTCAGGAGAGGCTATCCCCTTAATGTGAATGAAGGAAGTTTAGCAAGATCATAGTTGCGAATCGAACTAGGTTCGACCCCCTTCTTGATTTGCTTCATGAGAATTCTATTCTCGTTTTAGATAATCATGGAATTAATTTCTTATGTTTCAGCAAGCTTGATTAGATCAAAAGTGCTTTCGTCATAATGCATTTAGTTGCTTCATTTCCAAGACGTCTGTTGAATTGCTTCAATAGTCTCAGAATTGTACTTCAATTATGACACATATACTTTGACGATTAAGAAATCGTAAGTATATCTGAAGTAACGTTCTTCTTGAACTAGTGCTTTTAGTTCTTCCACGTTTGTCCTAATGGATTGAATCCATTCGGTTGAATTGTTTGGAATGCTAAATATTCCATTAATTTCGGTTATCAATCCTTCAAGATTTGAAAGTTATGAATTTATCCAAGTTCCTTATTTCAAGAACAATAGATAAAAGCTTCCCTTTCGTATCTATCTTCAGGAAGAATGTCCAAAAAGAACATTTCAATCGTGGACGATTATTTTGCCACGTTTTTCGATTCAGCATATAGTTTTTCGTAGTTTTGATTTGTTTATCATTGTATTTATTTCTATGCTTTAAAGCATCAATATTTGTACAAAGTTAAATAGCTTTAATTAAATAAATTCCATTCTCAATGGTAAAGCAATAATGTCTTGTACAAAAATTTGAAATAAAATCTCAAAGACAAACTAAAACTAAAGACTTATGCTAATACGAAAAACTAATATCTCTTTATGCAAAGTTCTAGGTCTAGATAGTCCTTGACCCAATCCCTGAAGCGATTCTCCCTTATCTCTCTATGCATTGATTGCATCATTCTTTTAAGGAATTTCTTCCTTTTAGGTCGAGAGGGAACACCATCATCACCTGCAAACACTTTTACAGACATGAAAGTTCTATCAGATGTCTTACATCATAAAGAATTTAACAGGTGTATAACTTAAAAGTCATACCATTGTTAATTCTGTTCAGGAATTTCTTTCCAGCATAATCCTTCATTTGTTCTTCGTAGTCACATATATGGCAGCCCCACTCATATAGACCATATCCAAGTAGATGGACATCCTCATATTTGTCTAACAACTGATGCAAGTGTTTTGTTTCAATTCCATCAAACGGAATATCACAATGTTGCAAGAAATGATCGAAGTATTCAGACAAGCCATTGAGAGTAATGGTTATCTCATCTTCTTTAGATATTTGAGTTCCAAACTTTCTGAGTCGTTTGAACATCTTGGCTAAGTAAGAACAATATTCTCTAACATTGTCAAACTCATCCATGTTTGTCTCATAGAGTGAATAGCTCATAATGTTCCCCAAAGTTTGTTCGGTTTGAAAACGTAACATAACTTGTTTGAATGGGACAGTGGATGGTGAATGGCTAACAAAAATAGACAACATATAAGCAGACAGGTTTAACATTAATACTTATAATTAACGAAATTTGGACTTTTTATCGAAAAAGTTCTCCCACTATTTTATCGAAACTGTGACCCCTTCTAGTTTCGGGAAATTCTATTTCCTAGTAGGTCTTGACGTCCCAGCAGCAATTAATTGTACCCACGACTCGTGGCCATACAATTAATTCCCTAGGTAGGTATACATATTACCAATTGTGTCTACCACACAACCTTCAAGCTATTTTGCCTCGTTTTTCGTATTTATCTAGCACTGCTACATCATAAATGTTACTACGCGTTTAAGTCTAACCCATTAATCATGATAAGCAACGGGCCCGGTCGTGAACTCCCCGTAACTAGTTATCGGTCGATATTCACATCCCGACCAATCCCTACCCTTGTCGTATTTAGTTAAAAATAGGAATCGAGGAATTTCGTGTATTGCCCCTTTCTTCGACTCGGGTGCCAGACTCTGGATCACCTTTATCGATAAGTAGACAACTCACACTAGTCCCTATTAATGGAAGGCTTGGATCTATAAAACTTCATTTTATAGTTTACCCAATATGACTTAATATTTATTCGAGAGGGGATTTTCGGTTTTGAAAGTTTGAAGAAACTCTCCTCGAGATCTCACCGTTTCAATTATGCTTTATCTTTTATTACGATCTAGATACTAGCGCGCATACACACAAGCAATCATAAATCGACAAATAAATGAAAGCCATACAAGCCTAACATTCATGCTACCACAATATGTTTTCGATCGGGAGCCTCCTATGCAGGCCATCATCGAGCCAGTGATGTTGGCCCTATTGGTCAATCTAAAGGGGTTCAAACAGGCCTATGCTATTACACAATGTACCACGCATACGCGGCCTTCAATTCTTCATGGGCTCCCACCTTGCTTGTAAACGGGCCTCCATCCTAGACTAGGAAAGCAGTAAAGCCCTATTCTATTACAAAGGCTCAAAGTGGCCCAAAACAATAACAGGCTCGCAGGCCCAATAAAACCAAACATTAAATTAAACCAATCACATCTACCCTAAGGTCAAGGCTCGGCGCGATCGAAAACCAAGTAAACAGTTCACGTTGAGCAAGAAACATGTAAACATCTTTTACTTTCTTTCTTAATTTTAAAACTACCTTTTAAAACTAACTTCCTATTGATTTCTTACTTTTAGTCACTACTAATTATGACAAGAAAAATTCTCGGATAAACAAAACAAGTTTTCTGCTTTAAAACAGATCCGGATTTTCAACTTTTGAAAAATTGCAGTTCGGCCCCTGTACTTTCGGAAATTGCACTTTTAACCCCAAAACTTTTGAAAAGTTACAAAACACCCCAAAACAGTTTTCGGACAGAAGGACCAGAAAATAAAAATTTTGAATCCAGAAAATATTTCGAATTGCAAACTGACCCCTGAAATTTCGGAAATTACAAAATAGCCCATAAATTTTCGAAAATTGCAAAATGGTCCAAAAACCCGTGCGATCAGAATTTCATAATCAGCCCATAAATTTCTAAAATTTCCAGAAACAGAAAATTAATTTTCAGCCCTAATTTTCAAGATTTGCGATTATTGCAAAATAGTCCTGATTTTTCGAAAAACTATAAAAACGCCACAGATCTGAAAAAGCAGTTTTACCCAATTATAGATCCAGTCATAACAAGTAAGAATCAATCGACAGAACATAATTCTAAAGTGTTTTCATACACATAATCAAACATATACGATAAACACATTATGTTCAGGCTTTTACGTATAATAAGTATGGAGTTGGCTCTGATACCACTGTTGGGTTTGTGCCTCGATTGTCAATACAACAGAGTGCGGAATTTAAAATTTTTCAAGACACACCCACAGTCCCATAAATAAAGTCTCCATATTATGTATACGAAAAGCAAGAAACGAACGCAAGCATAAATAAAACATAGGGGGTTAATCGAAATTACCTCACCACAGCTCGGTGGTGGTTACCTCCAGGCTTCATGTTCGATTCACAATATAGTGATCCAAGTGTCTCACCTCCAGAATGTATCCACACCAACTGGATTGTAGCAACACTTCCAAGTCGTAGGCTAAGAACTGGAACTTGAAAGTTTGTCAACAAAGGTACTTCTGAACTTGATCAGGACTTTGATCTAGGTTCGGGTTTGGAGATCAACTGGAAGAAGACCAAACACGCAGGGCTTATGCGGCTGGATTTGGTTCGGCCAAGCTTGGATCGGCCAGGTTAGGTTCGGCCGAGCTAGGATGGGCGACTAGGGTTCGGGGCGAAATAGTTTGGGGCGGATATGCAATTTCTAAAACTTATTTTCGAAAATCAGATTTTTCTCTCAAAATCGGCTATAACTTTCTCTCAAAAGTTTTGCAGAGTTTTCTCTCAAAAGTTTTCAGTCTCCTCTTTGAATGAAGAGAGGAGAAGAAGTATTTATAGGAGAAGAGTCCTACTCCTATAAGATATCTTCTTCCTTGTCTATCAAATCTTTTCTTCCTTATCTAATTAGGAATCTAAGATTTGATATATCTCTTCTTGCTTATCTTCCAAAATTAAAAACTTCCTTTTCCTTGTCTTCAAAAAATCGCCCCCTATTACAAATCGACCCCTGTGTCATTTAATTGGCTAATCCGATAAATTACCAATTAAATTTATTCTTCCAACTTAATTAATTAACCACTTTAATTAATTTCATAATTAATCAGATAACCCTTAATTAATTAATTGAACATTAATTAATTAAATATCTAATTAATAATCTCTTACTTGAATTAATGTTTTAATTCAATAACTTTGATTTAACAACTTTAAATCTTTCACATTTCCCTTAATGACTGTCACTGTCCAATTGTATTGTGTGTGACCCTCTGGGTTCACCATCAATTGGCAGTAGGCCCACGACTCTCGTGATTTAATTAACGAGCAATTAAATGCTCCGATCAACTTTAAACTATCTTTAATTGACCACTCCAGAATTAATTTCCTTATTAATTCAGGAGTACCTACACTTCATGGTCGATGTCTAGCCACAAGCCCATGAAGCCCAACTTCAGGTGAATTGATATTTGTGAACCTCACCTATTATAACTGCCATGTACATACGGTCCTTCCATGACTGATTTCCCGACCGAGACCTAGGGTGTGTGAATTGATCGGCACCTCTAATTATCTCGATTCTGTACTTTCTAATTCAGGATAGTAATTCCAGTGTGACTGCTAAATTTGGAAGTCCCTTCCAAATTCGTCACTGACCGTGGCCACGGGTTTCTCGGAACTATTATCGAAGAACGTACAGGAAATTCTCCCACCTTATCAGGATGAGTCGATGGATCCTTTCTTAGTACTAACCACTAGCGTACACTTCCGTACGCACCCAACTTAGGCATGTTATGACCAAGCTAAGTGGCCTATACCTAAATCAAAGTACGCACTTTCATGCACCGAATTCGCCCTAGCACTTCAAGTCTAAGGACTAAATCGTACACTATTATAATCCTTGAGAAACATCCCATCACCGATATGCGACATGCGCTTCCACAATGGGTTTCTCTGTTCGGGTCGTTCGATGCATTCGATCCTCTATCGAACCACCTAGTCATATGCACTGGCCTCAAATGCCTTGTTCATGAAACTACAACAAATTCACTCCATGTGAATCATGCATAATCGTACAAGTCTTGACGATTCATTCGATACCCCGTCTCGATATGAATCTATGACTTGGAACGTTTTCGAGATCACGACCTTTGAGACTGTTTCATGATAAGTGCACTCAGTACTGAAGTGTATAGTCCCATAGTCTATTGTGAACTCAGGATTTCATCCAATCGCTTAGATAGGTTCGCGAGAGATGAAGTTGGCCATTGTTTAATTCACGTACTATGAATAAACGGGCATATTAATTATAAACCATAAGAAGATAGTCCTCAAACAAGCTAATTTAGATTGGCTTGCCGGGCACTATTCTATCATTGGCGCCCACCGTGGGGCTAGGTTAATTATTCGATTGACACATGGCTCGCCCAAGGAAAAGCGCTCGTGTTGGAGCGAGAAGCAATACAACCACCGGCCATAACACATCGGAAGACATACAGGACAACAACGATAACAACGTTCCCAATACCAACGAGAATGTCCAAGATACACACCCCCGACAACAGGGACCCCAAGGAGGCCTTCCCGGTGCCATACGGGAAGGACCAGAAGGCCCCGAAGTCCCCGTTCCTCTCCCGGGCGCTCAGGAGAAACTGCGACAAATAGCAATGCTCTTCAAATCACTTTCTCCAGAAGAATTGCTAGTACTAGATCAAATTCCTCGAAACGTTACGGCCGCCAAGACAACTCCTGCTCCAGGAGTGCCAAGGCCAAACGAACAAACCTCTCAACAAGCTGACAGCCCAGCAAGTGAGCGACGCTCGCTACACAGCCCACAGCAGGACAATTCTAAACCCTCCAATAACCATCCCCGAAGAAGACCTGGTCGAAGAATACCACATGCGGGTCGCAGCAGATCGAAGGAACGAACAATCATCCCTATCGAGGATGACATAGATGATGCAATCCCAGATCGACCGCGAGCGACTCAATTCTCAGAAAGAGAAATTGAAAGGATGGTACAGGAGCGACTCGAACAACGCCTACGATCTGTTCAAAACCCATGGGCCCGGACTGCGGAACTCCAGGAAAGCCTTGCGGCTTGTTCTCCTTTCTGCAGGGAAATAAAAGAGGCACAATCCACGGGACAGGTCCCAGGTAGATTACCCCGATATGATGGAACCACCGACCCGGATGATTATATCTTTAGCTTTACGAACATAATGAATTTATATGCCCACTCAGCCGAATTCACCGCCAAGTTAATGGTGACCGCATTCGAAGGATTCGCGCTGGATTGGTTTGCAAAACAGCCGGCCAACTCCATATTCAGTTTCCGGGAATTATGCAATAAATTAACGCAACAGTTTGCCAGTCAAAAAAGACAAAAACTCCCGATGAGCTACCTAGGAACCATACACCAACAAGAGGGAGAGTCCCTAAGAAATTGGTTGGCAAGATTCAACGTGGAATTACTCAAAATCAATTCTCCGAATATCGATTACATAATTTCTATCCTCTTCGACCTCACTAAAAACAGGCAGTTTGGAAACGCCCTCAGTCGAAAACAACCGAGAACGTTTGCCGACATTATGAGCTTGGCGTCTAAGTATATGACCCAAGAAGAGATGAATTCCTTTAAGGATAAAAACAAAAACAAAGCCACAACTTCAGGCTCCAAACGGCATGATAGGTTTCCTGCCCAAAAATCTTTGGATTACGAGCGATCTTCCAGGAGAGGTAATGTTTTCCAGCGATTGGAATACAACAAAGCCGACCAAGATAGGCAACCCAATTTCTACCAAAGACCAAGAAACCCTGAACAACCAATCAGAAGCAGGGTGAATCAAGTAGAACACCCGAGGTTAAATGTTCCAATGGAAGAAATATTGGAAGTTCTAGAAAGAAATAACTGGATTCCTGAGGCGAGGAAAATCGCTCAGCCAAGACCAGGATCTCGAAACTACGATCAATACTGTAAGTACCATAGGGCACATGGACATCGAACGGAGAATTGTTTTCACCTTAAGAGAGAAGTTGAAAAACTGATCGAACAAGGAAAACTAGACGAATACATAGAGCGAGATAATCGAAAAAGGGAAAGAAGTAGAAGCCCTCGGAACGGTAATCAAAGGAGAAGTTCTCATCGAAGGTCACCTGAACGTCGACCTACTCAGGAGTTGAATCACGACCAGATCAATGGAACTATCCATACGATATCCGGGGGGCCCGCGGGTGGAGATAGTCATAACGCCCGACGAAGAACAGCCCGATCCATAATTGAAAACTCAAAATACCCAAAAGAAATTTGGACCCTGGAAAGCAGGCCATCAAACGATCAGCCGATCAGCTTTAACGAAGGTGAAGTACCTAAAAATATCGTCTGGGACACGAAAGAGGATAACCCCGACTTCCCGATGGGAATCTCGCTAGAAATAGCGAACTACAATGTCAAGAGAATCCTGATCGATAATGGGAGCTCAGTCAATATCATCTCCCGAGAAGTTTTAGCCCAAATGGACTTGGGACAGATAAACCTGTAGAAAGTAGCTACGCCGTTAATAGGATTCGGAGGGTCCGAAATCATCCCCAGCGGAACAATAACCTTAAGCGTATCACTCGGAAAAATACCCCACCGGACAGTGAAGCTAGTAAAATTTCTAGTGGTAGAAACCCCTTTCGCTTATAACGCAATATTGGGACGACCAGCTCTCAATTTATTCCGAGCTGTTGTCTCTACTTATCATCAGAAGATAAAGTTTCCGACCGATAGAGGCATCGGAGAAATAACGAACGACCATTGCATGGCTTGGGACTGCTACAGTACCTCGTTAACTATGAAAGAACACCCAAAATCGATTACTCCAAGTAAAAGAAAGATCGAAGAAGATCTTATCAGAAATAAAATTGAAATCCCAAGTACCGATCGAATGGATAAAAAGGGAAAGGAACCGCTAGATTTATCATTGAAACCTCCAGAACATAAGGATATAATTCTAGTACAAGGGGACTCGTCCAAAACAACGAGAATAGGTACAGAACTGAGCAAAGAAGGGGAAATAATGCTAATCGACTTCCTCAGAGACAATGCCGACGTCTTCGCATGGAGCGCAAATGACATTGAAGGAATCGATCCTCGAATAATCAAGCATTCCCTAAAAATAGATCCTTTGGCGAAACCCGCCAGACAGAAGAAGAGAAATCATGGACCGGTAAAAGATAAGATTATCAAAGCCGAGGTAGAAAGACTGCTTGAAGCGAAACAAATCCGAGAAATACATTTCTCGGAATGGCTATGCAATGTTGTTCTAGTGGCAAAAGGGGATAAAAAGGACAACAAATGGAGAATGTGTAATGATTTTACTGACCTTAACAAGTTGTGCCCGCGCGACCCATATCCCCTCCCAAGGATCGACCTATTGGTCGATTCGACCGCTGGCTTCGCGATATTCAGCATGATGGATGCCTTTCAAGGGTTTTATCAAATATACATGGATGAGCGGGACCAAGAAAAGATTGCATTCGTAACCGAGCAGGGAGTATATTGCTTCATAGTAATGCCATTTGGCTTAAGAAATGTCGGAGCTACTTATCAAAGGTTAGTAAACCTAATGTTCAAAGAGTTAATCGGAGAGTTAATGGAAGTCTACGTGGACGACATGCTGGTCAAAAGTATGAACGAAGCGGATCATGTAAAACATCTCGATCGATGTTTTCAGATCTTAAGGAAATATCGTATGAAATTAAACCCCGCGAAATGCACCTTTGGTGTCAAATCAGGAAAATTCTTGGGATATTTGGTTCACCAACGCGGAATAGAAGCCAACCCAGAAAAAATTCGAGCCATAACTGAAATGAAACCTCCCAAAACCATCTCCCAAGTACAAAGCTTAGTTGGGAAGATCGTAGCATTAAACAGATTCATATCAAAGTCAGTAGACAAAAGCCTCCCCTTTTTCCAAACTCTCCGAAAGGCAAAGAACTTTGTTTGGACCGGAGAATGCGATCAAGCCTTCGAGCGACTCAAAGAATATTTGACAACACCACCGATGTTGGCAAAACCAACAGAAGGAGAACCATTGTATATGTACATCTCCATCTCCGACGTAGCAATTAGTTCAGTACTAATTAAAGTCGAAGGCTCAGAACATAAGCCCGTCTATTATCTAAGCAAATTATTGCAGGGAGCTGAGAAGAATTATTTGGAAATTGAAAAATTCACGCTGGCCTTAGTGGTGGCTGCACGGAAACTTCGACCTTACTTTTTAACTTACAAAATAGTGGTTTTGACAAATCAACCACTAAGACAAGTCTTAGCAAAACCAGAAGCCTCAGGAAGACTAATTAAATGGGCGATCGAACTAGGCCAGTTCGAAATCGATTACAAACCAAGAATCGCAGTTAAGGCCCAAGTATTGGCTAATTTTATATTAGAAACACCGACACAGACAACTGAATCGTCGAGTTGCCTCAACGACGATGTCTTGATCGTAGAAAACCAAACTTGGTTAATGCATGTCGACGGTGCTTCATGCCGAGAAGGAGGAGGCGCCGGAATCAACTTCACCGGACCAAATAAAGAAGATTTGAATTACGCAATAACGTTGGACTTCGTCGTAACAAACAATGAAGCTGAATATGAAGCGTTGATTGCGGGAATGGAGATGGCAATCAAAGCCAACATAAAAAGTCTTAAAGTGCTAACTGATTCAGAATTAGTGCAAAGACAAATTGAAGGCCTATACGAGGCTAAAGAATTCAATATGGTCAAATACCTCGCCAAAGTGAAAACACTAGCTGAGAAATTTGAAAGCTTCAGTATCCAGAACATCCCACGATCGGAAAATAAATGGGCCGATCAACTATCCAGGTTCACAGGATCCTATGATGGAAAGACCGAACGGGTGATCAACTGGTTGATATCTAATACGCCGGCGATCGACATCGATGAAACGCCGGTAGTCGATATAATGGAAATCGAAGAAGACGAAGAAAACTGGATGACCCCGATGATAGACTATCTTCGGGAAGGAAAACTACCAACTGACCAAAATGAAGCTCGGAAAATAAGATATCGAGCTCCTAAGTATACACTTGTAGAAGGAAAACTCTACCGAAGATCGGTATCAGGAATTCTTCTAAAGTGCGTCTCTGAATCACAAACCATCGATGTACTACGAGAAATTCATGAAGGAGATGCAGGAAATCACAGCGGATCAAGGGCATTGGCCTTAAAATGTCTCAGGACAGGTTACTATTGGCCTACCATCAATAAAGATGCCGCTCAATATGTCCAAGAATGTCATCACTGCCAGATCCATGCTAACATATGTCATCGACCAGCAGAAAACATGCACCCAATTCCAGTATGTTGGCCATTCGACCAATGGGGAATGGACATTGTGGGACCATTCCCAGCAGCTAGATCTAAGAAATCCTATGTCCTGGTCGCTGTAGAATACTTCAGCAAATGGATAGAATGCGTCGCCCTCACACGAATAACCCAATTCCAAGTTATCAACTTCTTATGGAAATTCATAGTTTGTCGATTCGGCATCCCAAGGATCCTTATCTCCGATAATGGAACTCAATTCGCGGGAAAACAAATAATAGATTGGTGCACAAAACTTGGAATTCAACAAAATTTTACCTCGGTAGGACATCCTAGAGCGAATGGACAAACTGAAGTAGCAAACCGAGAGATAATAAAATCTTTGGAAAAAAGATTAGGAGCTGCCAAAGGAAAATGGCTTGATGAACTCCCAGGAGTACTTTGGGCTAATCGAACCACAGTAAGAAGCTCAACAGGCGAAACCCCATTTAGCTTGGTATACGAGTCGGAAGCAGTTATCCCTGTTGAAACCTTAATCCCAACGCCAAGAATAGAGATGTTCAACGAGCAAGAAAATGAAAAGTTGAGAGAAAATGACATTGATTTAACAGAAGCTTTAAGAGATAAAGCTGTTGTACGCCTACAAGCGACTAAAGCAAATATGGAAAAAGCATACAATCAAAAAGTACGCGTCCGAACCTTCAAAGAAGGAGACTTGGTCCTGAAAAAGGTAGAAGTATCCAAACATGTGGGAAAGTTACAACAAAATTGGGATGGACCTTACATCATCATTGGCGTAGGAAAGAAAGGTTCATACAAAATTGCACACTTGGATGGAACAGCCTTACCAAGAACCTGGAATGCGGTCAACCTTAGGAAATACTATGCATTTTCTATACATCGATTATTTCGGTTAACACTCCTTGGAATTGCACAATCATATTGATGGAAATTAGAACGAAACGAGTCGAGTATACATTGATCCGCTCAATAAAAACTCCTCGCTCAATCTCATCGATCTAAAGACTTTTTGGTTAAGAACCTAAGTCTAAATTAAAAACGAGTCGAGTAAACATTGATCCGCTCAATAAAAACTCCTCGATATATCAAAAAGACTTACAGGTACTAAAAACCTAAGTCTAAATTAAAAACGAGTCGAGTAAACATTGATCCGCTCAATAAAAACTCCTCGATATATCAAAAAGACTTACAGGTACTAAAAACCTAAGTCTAAATTAAAAACGAGTCGAGTAAACATTGATCCGCTCAATAAAAACTCCTCGATATGTCAAAAAGACTTACAGGTACTAAAAACCTAAGTCTAAATTAAAAACGAGTCGAGTAAACATTGATCCGCTCAATAAAAACTCCTCGATATATCAAAAAGACTTACAGGTACTAAAAACCTAAGTCTAAACTAAAAACGAGTCGAGTAAACATTGATCCGCTCAATAAAAAACTCCTCGGTATATACCCAGCGATCAAAAAGACTTTCAGGTACTAAAAACCTAAGTCTAAATTAAAAACGAGTCGAGTAAACATTGATCCGCTCAATAAAAACTCCTCGATATATCAAAAAGACTTTCAGGTACTAAAAATCTAAGTCTGAATTAAAAACGAGTCGAGTATACATTGATCCGCTCGATAAACACTCCTCGTTATATATTCAACGATCAAAAAAGACTTTTGGGTTGAAAACCTAAGTCTAATTACAAACAAGTTGAGTATAAATTGATCCGATCGATAAAAACTCCTCGATAAATCCGTAGCGATCAAAAAGATTTTAGGTGATAAAAACCTAATTCTAAATTATGACAAGTTGAGTAAACATTGATCCGCTCAATAAACACTCCTTGATCTATTCATAACAATCTAAATGATCTGCTAATACTCCTGAAGTTTTGAAGATAAACTACGTATGAATCAGTCTGCTCGGAAAATGTTGCTCTAAAATAAATATTATGACAGAATTAACGACAAGGAAGATATAAGGGATAAAATTAATATTTTATTCATCAAATCGGTTACATACAAAAATCCTACGTTACAAAAGTCTACATGCTACTCAAAGATCATTACAATGATTTAGCTAAAATGATCCTATACGATCGGCTATCTTCACGACAATGTCCACGGAAACACCAATCTCCTCCCTAGTACCTCGTCGATTATAATGAACCACCCAAGAAGCATGCTGCTCAGGATGGTCGACTTCTTTAGTTCGATGGCTAGGCTCTGAAGATCAAATGTTCTTCCAGACGAAATGAGCATTACCAGCCAGATAACTGGCAATACTCATTCACCTACAAGAAGATACTGCTTTTACATTATCTATAAAACATTTTATCCTAAAGCAGCATCTCTTCGGGACCGTCGTGAAACGGTAAGTTTACCAGCCACCCTGGTGGTCCATCACCCCTGAGGTAACATCCAAGAGCGGGGATGACTGGCAACTATGAACCCTCCATGTGCAAACAAGAAACCACGGACCTCTAAGATGATGAAGACCAATGCAGAGATCTCATGGGACCCGTCGATACAAGGTAGGGCTGACATGGGACCCGTCAATACAAGACTGGGAACGATTTCACTATTTTGAATAAACAAATCATGATAATGTGATTTTTTGAAGACAATGGGATCAGAGGGCAGAATAAAATCTAAGGAATCTGAGATCTCCATCATTTTTGGAAAATTGCAAATGAAGAATATAAACCACCCACCTATTTATAGGGGTAGATCTAAGGGATCCAACGGCTGAACAAGTGATTTAATCAACGGACATGGATACGACCCTTTGACTCCACGTAATAAATGCAAATAAGTTGGAACGGCACTATCTAATCGCCTCAACTGGTCGACAGCAAAGAAGGTCGTGGCTCGAAACGATCACCCAAATAACACTAGCAAACCTAAAAGAACCCTGGATCAGACATACCGGAACGATCATACTTCATGGTCGATGGCTTAAAACGTAGAATCCACAAACGAAGTCATACAAGCTTTAAAGGACAGTTGCTCGATAAAAGATAAAAGACCAAACCCTTCACCATACGAGGGACGTCACTGCCTCATAAGTCATATGGATGACCATTAACTAAGCTATACAGGAACTCATATGGAGTCCAAGATATCTGACATAGAAATCAGGAGAATAGTCCTCCTTATTCGAAACAGCAAGGACGTAACTGCCTAACATACCAAAGAATTGCTTAAGGAGGTCTGAACAGGGTAGATCTGGCTAAAACTCCTACATTTTCCAATTCCTCCCATATCAAGAAAGTGAGATAATGGTACACTAACCAAGGAACATATAGTTCAAAGTTAATGCTGGGAAACATAAAGGTTTGGAAGAGACTGAAAGGGATATTTTTCCTTAGTTCGATGTAAAGAAAAGAGCGGAATTCAACAAAAGGGACAATAAGCCTCCTTATATAAGATTTAGATCACAACAAGACAAAAGTATAAGGCATAGATTGAAGATCGACCAAGATGATGAGCGTTCCTTAACGACTAAGCTCGATATGAATAACCTATTGTCTAAATCATGACGTAAACCGTGCTGGTGCATGTAATCCAAAGGAGTATACTGGGTATGATCAACAAAAGACTTGATTTGCAGAAGCAAACATTATATTTATGCACAAAGGAAGAACGAGAATAACAAAGTATATCTACAGAAGAAAATTGATCAAGGCAAGAATCTGCCTACAAAAGGTCATGATTTCCAATTTAGAGCTTCTCCCATTACAAAAATTTCAGCCCAAACAAATGCACAAAAGTCGGGCAACCAAATAAAAAAAAAAAAAAAAAAAAAAAAAAAAAAAAAGAGACAGCCCAAGGCCTGCCCGGTCGAGCAAAGGTCACTGAGAAGAACGGTCAGCAGGCCGACTACCAGAAACAGCCTTCCGAGGAGTCATATTGCCAGCAAAAGCCATCAACTCTTCTTGACGCTTTAGATAACCAGCGTCATATCCTTCCTCATAGGACCGCCGTTGAGACTCCTCCGCTAAGGCAGCAGCCTGAACCAAGTCACTTTTCTCTTTCTCCCAGACGGACTTCTCCTCCGGCAATTTTTTCAAATCATCATTGGCAAGCTGCAGTTCGAGAGACTGCCCAGCAACCTTCGCCAACTCCGACTCCAAACGACGTTGATAAGCACCTTTACTTCTCCACGGTTCATCGTTTTGCACACCCAGCTGGAGTGCAAAGTACTTACCCTGGGAAAAAGAAAACAATCCTTACGTAAGAAGGAAGTCAAAAACTAAAACAAATGAAAAAATGAAAAGACTCGCCCACCTGTTCACATATCTTCACCAGCGATTGAACAAGGCGTACGTTGGAAGCATCCTCAAGCTTCTTCAGCTCACCAGGCAAAATAGTGCTTAAACCTAGATCCCATGACAAAGCATCAGGCTCAACTGAGCCAGGCAATTCACTATTGGAAGGGACACCATCAGAACGAGGAGTCTCTGACAACATAATATCCTTGACTTGCTCAAAGATACATCGATCATCTAACAGACGAGGAGATCCCCTCTCGTCGGGGCTAACGGAGGTCTCCTTGCCTGAAGCAGAAATAACGGTCCGACGACCAGACCTTGACCCAAACTGACCCTCAGAAGGTCCTCCAGATTCAAAAGAAGTAGCAGTTACTGTGGTATCATGAAACAAATATTCAGGACAATCTTGCAAAATAGATTGTGTTGTGGAAGGATTGACAAAAAGGTCATCACCAGCTCGCCCTCCGCTGGCGACTGGGGCAGTAGAAGTAGAAAAAGGAACGGAACTAACAAAATCCCCTCCATACTCGTAAGAAGAAAAACCTGATGAAACAGGTATATTGTAAACCTGCTCCACGTTAGAAGAATCTCCGAAAGCTATTCGACCAGGCGAAGGCCTATTACCTATCTCTGGGGAAGAAGGAAAGTTTGGCTGAACAAGCGACGAACTAATTTCTGGTAAAGGTTGGGAAGGGATAACAGGATTATCGGTCGTCGAATTGCTGATCAAGGACGAACGAGGAGGCTCCATCGACGGTCCGTCTCTTCGATGTTTTTTAGATCTATTATCTCTAACGCCCTCACGAGAAGGTCGTTTCGAAGTATTACCAAAAAGGTTACTCATGATCGGATTATGGAAAAATATAAATTAATATCGAGAAAGTTTATCGACTAGCAAAAGAAAGAGTATTCTGTTTAGAGAGGAGTATATCGGTAAAAAATAAGTCAGGTTTTTACCTTTCGTATTTATACTACACGAAAGGACGCAACAGACCCAAAGAAAGGGCGCGAAACAGAAAAACTGACCTTGGAGCAAACGCTAGAATTTGAAAAGACACACACATAATGATTACGGCAAATTTAATGACTTGTCTGAATTATTACGGCGAATGTGAAAAGACACAACTGACAGAATACGAGACGTTTAGCGTACAAAGAGAAGAAAAGGTAAAATTACAATTAAAACCTACGAGTAAATAGTTACAACGATTATTTCAAAAAATCACTATTTTAAGAAGCCTGCTCGCTATCCGGAATTCTCTGATCACTACCGACGTCCTCAGTCATACCTATATCATCTTCCTCTTCTTCTTCAACTTCGGGATCAATAAAAGTATTATCGAGCTCCTCGTTAACATCGGAAGGAGGAATCGGCAATGGATTTCCAAATTCTTCGACAAGGTGAGCCAAAGGAAAACCTTGATATACAACATCTGGAACCTCAGAAGAAGAATAAAGTTCACCGTAGCGATTCAACCGAATGTGAGCAGCCTTAAAATACTCCTTTCGACGGTCGTCGATCATCTCCAGGGCGACCAGCTGATGAATCGCCTTCTTAAAAGTATTTTCAAGTAAAGGACCGACCATCTGATACACCAACGCCGTATGAACAGGAGAATTAAGGAATTCACGAACAACTCTTTCGTTAGGATTCCTACCGTATCGATCCCTAAGTCCACTAAGTGGAACATCCTTTTCGTACTCCTCTAAAGAAGTTTCAAGGTTTGACACTTGAGATTCGAGCTCACTAATTCGAGCCGTGCTCTGTAACTGGAATTCCTCTAACTTTCTAGCCATTTGATTGGCCTGCTCTTGAGCACGAGAAACCTCCATCACCCTGTTTATTATTTCTTGATCTTCAGTCCTGGTAGCACGAGTCTCTACGACGGGAACGGCAGAAGATGTTGAGGGACCAACCTCTGATCCGGAGGATTTATGAAGTAAAGCTTTATTCTTCTCTTCCAAGAACTCGCACTGTTGTTTCCAAAGTGCATTTTCATAGGCGTATGACGCAAGACAAGTTTTAGTCTGGAAGAACAAAGAGAGCAAGAAAAAGAAATGGATTAGTAAATTAAGGAAGACCCTTAAAATTATCTGTTAGTATGATCAAAGGAAAAAGATATCACCTTTTCAGCATAAAGAGAAGCTCGCTGGAATTTCTCCAGAGGATCCTTATGAAGAAGCTTATTCAGATCGCGAGTAAAAACACCAGACAAAAGAACACGGGTTGCCTTATCGACCGCGTTCTCATTATCATCATGAATAAAAGAGTCCTTCTCGGAATAACCAGCGGCCCTCCTTCCCTCTAAATGATCCTCGATCATTTCGACAAGAGTAGGTTTTGGATGCTTATCTCCGACTAAAAGAAGATCGTTACCTGAGCGTCCATAATAGCTCCTCTTTCTATCAACTGGATCATTAGCAGGATGAGTCATCGACCAGGTGCGACATCCTCGAACACCCAAAGACGTTCTAAGCTGAAGAGGAGGATAACCGGATCCCGTGCCCTGAGGAATAGGGGACTCATGAGGAGAATCTGGAGATTCCTCTCTATTCTCCTCAGATTCATGACCCAACTCCAACTTCCTTTTTCGTGACGCTCTCTGCTCGATAGGGACGTTCTCTACGGATTTGGAAGATTTCGACAGCACCATTTTTCCCTTCGAAGAGTGTCGAGAGTTTTCTACCATATCGGCTGAAAAAGAAATAAATTATAAGTTATTTTTCTTCCCTATAAACGGTATCATCACAATACTAAGCTGAAATAAAGTACTAACCAAGAAGTTCAGATGATGAATTGATGGGAAAGTTATGAACACTTAACCCCGCCTTACGAAGAAAAGCTTCCCCGATCAGAAGAGCACTTTGATATTTGTTTGCACGCATTTCGGAGATCTCAGCGATAAACTTAGCATCGTCAGGAACTAGTTCGCCAGTCGGTAAGCGACCTCCAGGAATCCAACTGGAACCATGATCCCATGAAAAAGGCACGGTCGAACCATCCGCCAAACAAAGATTAGACGGAGGACGAACAAAGAAAAAATGAGATTTCCATGAAGGATTACTAGAAACAGGGGCGTCAAAGATCGCTCGACTAGGCCGCTGACTAGCGAAGAAGTATCCACGATTCGAAGAACTAGAAATATTGAAGCGGAAAAGTTGCGTAAAATTACGAAAAGAAGGTTTAAACCCCTTTGCGATCATCAAAACAGAAAAGCAAACCACAAAAGCAACGGAATTTGGAACCAGCTGTGTCAAGCACACAGTGAAAGTTTTCAAAACTTCGAGAAAAAGGGGAGACAAGGGAAGACGCAGTCCGCTATTAAAGTGAGCCGAATAAAAAGCTCGACATCCCTCTGGTGGAGATGTGACCCTATCAGTAGGGGAAGGAAGAATTATCTCGGAACCTTCCGGGAAATATTTGGTATAATTATTCACAACCTCCGGAAATGTTTCCACTGTATAAGCACAAGCAACGTCCTCGATTGGTTCAGAAATCTGAGGAACAGTACCTTTGCCCTTTTTGGCTCGGGCAGCTACATCCGCCTCAGTAAGGATTCGTACCTTGAAGGTATCTTCTACAGGGACGACGAAGTCAGATACTGTAGATTGTTCGCCCAAAAGACTAGAATGCAACTCCTCCTCGTTATCGGGGGCGACGACCTCTCTAGAAGAAGATCTTCTTACAGAAGCCATATATTCTGGTTCTCGGAAGATGAAGGTCGATAAAAGGAAAAATTTTATGTGATGAACGACTAAGCAGGAAAATGACTACGAATTATAAGGAAGTATAAAGGAAGAATGGCGAACTTAAGAGTCACCTATTTATAATGAGATGAGAAATGACGTTTCGAACTCATCGCAGCTAATCATATTCCCACCAAAAACGGTAGGATATAAGAAGCCTCCTGAATAGACGCGTGGCGATTCGTAATCGACAGAGAAGACGACTATCTATGATATGTAGCACTCTTTTCCTTACTTAAGATTTTTTCCCACAGGGTTTTTTCTTAAGAAAGGTTTTTAACGAGGCTCCATTCATAGAAAACAAACGGTCGTGACGATTATTCTACTTCTACGAGCTTCTATTATCTATACGCTCGAAGAAGTGAGGGAGTACTGATGGGGGCTATTTTGCACCCTACATACTGTACGATCGACTAAAGAACTTGAGATCGGTTCGACCAAATCGGGCTGTTCAAAGATCATCTCATCGACCAGGCCGAATACAGCTCTCTTCGATCAAAAGACAATACTCCGGACCCAAGAAGGATATTTGGGCCGAGTCCTATTAGGACTATGTTTCCTTGTAACGCTAGGTTTAACATTATATAAATACCTAGTTACTCATTGTATTAGACAACTACGAAATCCCTCAACTCCAAGAATACATGATTATACGCTGCTTACAATAGCACAATTGAATAAGATTCAATATTATTCTTAGCTTTTGATCTCCATATTGGTGTGTTATTAGCTTTGTTTGTGGTTTTACTTCTTGTTCTTGAATATTGCTTTTCTTTGTAATCGATCCATCCGGAATAAAGTAACGGAGCCCTACAAAATATATTTAAATATCGAAAACCCCCCCATATCTCAAATTCACTGATATTCAATTAACCCGACGAAATCCGGTTAAATCACACTATTAACCTAGTTTTACAAGGAAACATAATTCTAATAGGACTCGACCCAGTTGTCCTTCTTGAATTCAGATTGTAGTCTCCTCGTCGAGGAGGGTCGTATTCTACTGGGTCGATAGATGCTCCCGAATGGGCTTGTCTGGTCGAACCGATCCCATAACGCTTTAGTCGATCCGAACAAGATAAGAGGTGCAAAATAGCCCCCATCACAATGATATATTCAAATGAATCTAGACATTTCACTAAAAGTGCACATTTCAAGAATCAGAATTCTACCTCTTACTATTAGAGTATTAGTAAGTATTAAATTCAGAATTATTCAAGTGTCGGTTGACAACTTATAAAATTCAATGAATTTCACCAAGTTTTTTACCTACAAGTCCTCAATTCATTCATAAATAATTAAGGACAACCATTTTCAAAACGGTCATTTTATACTCAAAGTTATCCCAACAAATAGGGTAACTCAAACATTAAGAAATGGAATCCAGTATTCTTAATAATAACTTAAGACAAAAGGCAAATGTTGTTCATCCATCAAGATGAAACAAACGTGATTGTTCAGACAATCTCTTATTGCCTAAAATAATCTTAAAGCTCAAAGATTTCAAGTTCGAGAACTTTGATATCTCAACTTTTCAGATTAATAGTCTTTTATTCATTTGGAATACTTCCATATCTAAATTTTGACTACAGTAAGACACAAGTAAGAAACCATGTGCCTCTTTGAAAAATCAACCAATACAAAAATTGGTTTAAATTATAGGCAGATACTAAGTCTTCATTCCATTCGTTTAACGTAGCTCACCCATGAGATAGGAGAACATCATTCAGTATTTGAAACAAGTTACAGTTCAGGTGTAGTCCTTTCATTTGAATGGATCCAGTAGAACATAAATTGCTCCCACTCAAAAGAAGCAATTTTGGATAATCACTTCCAAATGATAAGTCAAATGAATAACTATCCCTTGAACCGGTTTACACTAACACGTTCAAATACACAAAATTCAGTTTATCTAGTAAATACATCGTTCGAAAGATTGTATTTCTTGATTTAATAAGAATTTTACTTCCATCTCATTGTTCATTCAAGAACATAAACCATTAGACATTATATATCCTCCAAAGATATATTTTCTTTCGTAATCATGTTTCTAAACACATTAGAAATAAAGTTAAGACAAACTCAACTACTTGATCACATCGTCTAAGGTAGCTTAGGTCAAATCATCATCTGACCCTAGCTTTTAGATGTTGAAAATTACTATTATTGAAGGTTCACAAAATATGCATTCAATGTTTAACAAAAATTTCCACTTGGAAATTCAAGGGGTTAACTTGAGATGCATTGAATCCCATCCTATCCAATAAATCGAGTTATTTCCCTTAACACAATTATACATATAAGAGTGTTAGAAATAACTGATACTCAGATGTTTCATTACATGGATCACGAAATGATCGTGTAGACATTCATATCCTTGGTGTAGTATCAGAACCTTATGTTCATCGATACATTTGATTCTCTAGAATTTCAAAAAACATTAAAGTATTTTAATTTTGCAAGAGATCAAAATAAAATAATCAAGACATGTAATATCCTTATAACAGTAATGAAAGGACGGATTCATCAACCTTCACTAATATTAAATCACTAGAAATTGATCAAAATGGAAGTTTAACTTCAACGGCCTAACGAAATAGTTCTGGTGTCCTGTTTCAATTGAAACAGTGGAAGGGCAAACAAATTTTCAGAAACGACTTGAAAAAGTCTTCTCATTGATTTAGTGTTTCCACTAGCCCAAATTGACCTAAACAAATATGCCTTCAACATATTTTGTGATGCTTCAGGTGTTGATTGTACAACAACAATCAACTATGCAATTGAAAATTTTAGTCAAGAATGACACTTCAAACTACCGTTAAATGTCTATAACATTTAAGTATCACTCAAAATGATACTAATCAAGTCAATGATGAATTCAAGTCTAAATCTAATCCAAGAACAAACTCAACAGTCAAGTTTAGTTTCCCGAAGGTACACAAATTGACCTTAATAAACTTGAGTGAGGACGTAAACACTTTTCAATTATTAGTTACCATAAACTTATAGTCAACATAGGATAAGATTAGTAACGTGTTTTCGACAAAACATTAATTATAACAGTGTTATTGAGTGCTATGTTTTCAACTTCATCCATTGACGAGTGAAAGAACCAAGGATATGGTAATCGAGCACTTATGGTCCCATGCCGTTTCAGATTATCAAAATCCGAAAGTCATTGTTCTTTCAACTAGAATATCTTCAGTCTTCTTTATTTCATTGCCTCTATTAATCTAGTTTTCTTTTTCTTAAAGCCTATGCCCCGTTAAAAAAAATAGATTTTGTCACAAAGACTTCGGTTTTGGTCTAGAAACACCAAATAACTTTTTAAGAAGTACAATGAAATACTTGCCATTTGAGAAAGTCGTTTTACAGATATGTAAATCGACACGACCTTTGAATGGTCTTCAAAATGGAACGAGACTGAAACGAACATGAATTCAGTAACTCAAAAGAGAAGAATTATTACTTGACTTTTAATCATTCATTAAGTTTTACTTTAGTCTCATAAGTATCTGTTACGCTCCAAATACGAGTGCGTAAACACGCAAGTATACGGTCGCTTTCAAGTAATAAAGTGATAAAGGGTGTCGAACCCACGAGGAATCTAACGAATAATTATCAAGATCTATTCTAATATCTTACGCGAACTTATGTGATTAAAAGTAGTAAGTTTGTAGTTTGTTTGAACACTGATCTTACCGAATTTCGTATGTGACGTTCGTGCGTGGTGTGAACGATCGAATGCTTAATCAATAGATATAGAAGATCAATATTATTGTATTCAAATGGTTCATTTACAACGTTACAATAATACAATGATTCGGAGTCCTATTCGAGCCCTATTGAATGCCGTACAAGCTAGAGGGCGAAATACATATAAAGGTCCTAAGCCTATATTCCGAGCGGTAGCTTCGAGTAGGGAGCACCTGGGAAGTTGTGTCGTCGTCATAAATGCATGGGGTATTTATAATGACAGTGATGGGCTTCTTAGGCCCGCTGGACTGGTCTTGGGGCCGGCCCACCCGAGGTAATCGACCTCCAATGGTTGGGAACCTGCAACACATATTGAGTTCTTAAGTTCGATGCTCTTCATGGGTAAGGCTTGGTCTTACTCGGATTATGCCGGTTTCTCGAGCTGCAGGGGATCCGAAATTTCCCTCATCAATACTCCCCCACTTCTTGAGCGTAAGTGGAGCTTATGCTCGAAGAAGTATGAGCTGTTTCGAACGTTGGTTGGGATGAGACGTCTTATGAACAGATTTCAGGTATGCCTCGTTAAAAACCCAACTCGGAAAAACCCATTCGGGATAAAAACCGAGCTAGGGAAAAAGAGTGCATACACTTAGAACCGATGTTATAAAGTTATTTTGACGTCGAAATTGTCGCAGGCCCTCTCTGTTGATTGTAGCGAGGTAAACTTTTTTATAAATGTCTCCTTTCTAAACTCGGGCCTCGTGCTTCAATTTATGAAAGTTAAGGGTGTGTAACTGCAAATTCTAGGAAAGTAACTCAGGCTTTTTACCCTAGGGCAGCTCAACCGTCGTGGTTATTCGTGGATCATTTTGCAATTTTATGTTTTTGACCCCGTATTTATATACTGGCTTGCTGAAGAAATCACTCTCAGTTTAAGTATTTTCCTTGAGCTCGAAGCTTTTAAGTCGAATAAAAACGGTTACTTCCGCATAATAGTTTTCTTTTATGCCATAATGTCTAGTTCCCGTGGCACGAAGGGTAAAAATAAGGTTGGGACCAGCAAGGAGTCCGATCCTCTTCTCAAACTAGTTGATAACTATGAAGATGGGGAGTTTCTTTCGGAGGACGAAGACGTCGAAGTTTCTGGAGACCTTGAAGAGAATGTCGTAGAGAAGCACAACCTTGGAGATGGCGCCTTCGTCAGGATTCTCAAACCCACTGCTCACCTAGCCACCAATACTACTAGTAGGACGGAACTTGCTGCTCAAGATACCTCGTGTGGCTTCTTCAAGAAGGATCAGGCTCATCTCGAGGCTGAGTTCGGAAAGTACCTTCCGGAAGGTTTTTCTATTGTCGTCCCGTCATATTCTGATCGCGCGACCGAACCCCCTCCTGGATGTCAAGCTTTCTATGAGGAACAATTTTCCTACGGTTTGCGCATTCCTTTTATTCCTTTAATTCGAAAAGTTCTGACCTCCTTTTCGCTCTGCCCATCTCAACTTCTCCCACATTCTGTCGCATATCTTGTTGCTTTTAGTGTTTTGATGGAGGCTAAAAATGAAGAAGCCTCTTTCAGTAATTTTTGGCAAGTGTTTGGATTGAAATGGGGTAGAGGTTCAAATATTGGTTTTGTCTCCGTTACACCGCGATCGAAAAAGTTTTTTCTTACTACCGTATCGTCGGAGAAGAGTAAGGGATGGAAAAGGAAGTTCTTTTTCGTGAAAGGGCCCGATATTCTCGTATCTGAGGGTAGTTCGAAGACCAGACCTTATCGCTGGGACGGCGCGAGCACTTGGGTACATGGTCAACGGAAAATTAGGGAGAGACTTAATCATCGTCTTTCCGATACACTCCTAGAGCAACTACAGTCTGACCCGTATCGAACCATGTCTTTAGTTCAGGAGGGTGTTCTACGTCTGGCCGGGTTGAGTTCGTGTGTCTATTCCATCCTGCCAGTCAAACCTGTTCAACCGTCGTCTACTGGTTTTATTGGAGGGTCAACCTCACTATTAGGTGGCCGCTCTGCTAGCGCCACTTCATCTCGCGCGCCTGTTTCCTTGAGTATATTCCTTAATTTTGTTCGTTAGATCATTTTCCTTTCTTTTTTCCCAACTAAATGTTCTTATTATTTTGTCAGGTCGGGTTGTAGAGAGACTCCGGAAGTCCAACCTCGGGAAAGTCGGGACATTTTTATCTAATCCCGTACCTCCTTCGTTGAGTTCGGAAAGGGAAACGGACGTAAATTTGTGCGTGGGGCCAATCGACACATGGGCGATTCTCTCAGATTTAAAGGGCGTTGGCAATATGGGATCTTCGAATCCAGCTACAGCGGGTCCTCTTCGAAGCCTATTTTCTCCCGATCTTAGCATTCTCTCCTCTGTTGGCTACAGCCAGCATTCCTGGAATCGAATCTTGGGCGTGCGTGAATTCGAGAAATTACAAGGTCAGAAAAGGAATGCTGGTGATCTTGGTCCTTCCCGAAGAGTAAAACCTTTCGGCGTAAGTTCTGATTCCGTCCCTTGTCGCGAGGGTCGATCCGAACCGGATGTGGCGGATTTTATGAATGAACACTTTTGTGGCGGAAGGGCTGCTGGATACCCCGAAGATGGGACTATCCAGTCGGATCCGCACTTGAGTGGAGAGAATGAATTCGATAAAGCCACCAGAATTTTTATGGCTAGTCGATTCAAACGCGACATGTTGCTCCAAACCGTGAAAGGTGATTTCGAGCTTCTGAGCGACTTTTCAAGATCATACCACGAGGTAAGAATCCTTCTCCCTAGTTTCTTCTATTTTTAATTTTCCTTAGCGTTTTACTTATGATAGAAAACTTTTCGCAGATCGGAGATATGCACGGTGTCCTGATTTACCGTTTGTCTCTGTTAGAGCAAGAGTCTCAGGATGCTCATGATGCATATGCGCAGATTCTCGAAGACAACCAGATCCTTCGAACTCAACTGGAGACTTGTCAGCAAGAGCTAACGAAAGTAAAAGGAGAATTGTCGGCGAAGAAGACATATTCCCCTTCCGTCGAGAAAGAGCTATTATCGGTGGTTGCAGACAAAAGTGTGCTCGAGGAAGAGCTTAAGAAAATCAAGATTGAGCTTGAACAGACTAAACTAGATTCCGCTCGCGCATATTCCCAGGGAGCAGAGGAGGCCGAGATTCCGGCCATAAGGGGTTTCCTCCAATCTCCGGTTTTCGATCCCTTAGTGCGAATGAGGGTAGGAGAGTTTTTGCAAACTAATTTTTATAAGTCTGTTCAACAGCTGATTTCTGCCAAGATAATTCCTGATAAAATGGAAGAATATCTTCCGTTCATGAATCCTTTGAAGAATGCTGAAGGGAAAGATTACAAGGCTTCGTCATTGCCCGTGAAAGTTGACTGGCAAAGTCACCGTTTCGCACCTCTGGTGGCGGAGTTCGGTGTTCCGATGCCTAATCCTGATCTTCTTGAACGGAGCTCGGGCGATCTTGCTTCTTCTTCAGGGCAAAATGAGGATAGATCGAATAACCATGAAGAAGCTGACGGTAGCCAGAACTCCGAATTTTAGCACATTGCAAATGACAAATCATAGTCTCCTAGTTAGGGATTTGTTATGTACATAAGAGATATTTTGGAACCAAACTTGTCTTTTTTGTAGTCGAGTCCTTCTGATTCGTAATTGATCATGCTGTTACTATACAGTAGCGAAACATAATATTGCTAATTCGATATCCTTCGTACTCCAGTGCTCGGCATTTATTCTTTTTAAAGTTAGCTATTGAGGATTGCGTCGATTCTCCTACCGTCGTCCCTAGTCACGGCGTCTATAAATATAAGGATACCCTTAGGTTATTTCATACAACTTATTCACTAACTGAGATCGGAGCCTTTTACTTAACTATCGAGTTTCATCAACTTATTTTATCGAACGATATGGAAGACATATACGGCAAGACCATAGATCCTAAGACGTTGTTCGGAGGTTCGAAATCGAAGACCTCTTCTAAAGAAACAAAACCATCAAAAGAGGCAAAACCCTCTAAATCTTCCTCGAAAAATACTGCATCTTCTCCTGAGGCTCCCAAAGGTGGGGAGACTAAGAAAGAAAAGAAGGAGAAAAAAGCTTCTTCAAAACAGATCAAGGGTAGTAGTAGCAAATCTATCTTGGATGAGGAGCTTGAGGCGGAGTTCGAGCGTTCAAGTGGAGAGCCAGCTACTCAGAAGGCTCCTGTCGTTTCTTCGGGCAAGAGACCTTACTCCGATGGGCTCACTTCCCTCGAAGCTTTGAAGAACCTTGTTATCGGGAACCAGCCCTCTCCTGGCGATCCTTCGATCGTTCCCCCTGCGGGGGGTTTTAATAAAAAACCTAAGCTGGATGTTGGCGAAGACACTGCTTTTTCGAAGGCCGATATTTCCGTTGAGTCTTCGAAGACCGTTGAGTCTTCGAAAACCGATGATCCGTCTAGAAATCCTGTTAAGCCCATTGTTTCCGAGCCTCACACTGAATCCGCTGTCCCTAGGACTAGTTTCTCCCCGGCTGCATCCGAAGATCCGGAGGGTAATTTGCTACAGCTCAAGCTTGATTCTGCTGTAACTGAAACGTCCAAAGAGAGGACCCTCGAAGAAGTGTACCAATCAGGGTTGCACTACCTTTTTCAAGTGATTCTCTTCCTTCCTTCCTCCTTTTTTTTTTTTTTTTTTTTTTTTTTTTTTTTTTTTTTTTTTTTTGCGGGTCAGAAGAAAACCGAAACTTTGGCGATTCTAACAATTCTTGAATATCTGATAGGCCGGGCAGGATCTCACCGAGCTCAAGGAACTTACCGAGCAGGAGGCAAACCGAAATACTGCTGTTCTTGAGGAGCTGGAGAAGAAGAAAACCGAACTTGACCAAGTTTTAAAGGAGAAGCATGTCTTAGAAGAGGCTAAGGCTGCTGTGGACCATGGAGAAGAGATTCACAAAAATTTGATCGAAGAGCTGGAGAAACTTAAGGCTCTTTATGAGCAGGAGAAGAAGGAATCCGAGCTTCGTGAGAAGGAAGCTTATGAGCGTGGTTATGCAGCTCGTAGTACTGAGTTTCGAAAAATTCTTTCTGATAACAAACTCATATAGCTGTTTATTGTTTCTGCCACGGTATTTTTATGTATTTTCGAGTAACTTCTTGGTCGTTGATTGTAATGAACTGCATTTATTCTGTGATCGTATAATTTCCTTTTCGGCTTGATGCATGCAACTTTATCTATGCTGCTTCTTACTGTTCGAATGAATAATTACGGGCAAGCCTTTCGATCCTAGTGATAGTACTTTGTATGCAGTATTCTATGATAGCATAATCTTTTTGTTTCCCGCTTAATTTCTCGGGGAGTGTAACAGTCTTTTGATCTTGACCGTTTCTTTAGTTTTCTGGTAGCCGTTGGATTTTTGAGAATAGTATCTATAAATGGGGCTCTTTGTTTTGCATTCTTACAACATTTTTCGATAACAGATTCCTTCGATCATGCTGATTAGAATATCTCGTTGCATGACTCAATATCTCGAATTTCGGGTTAGGAGTTATTTTGCATATCACAGTAAAATTTATACTTCAATCTCGACTAGGGTATCTGCAGGCGAACGCTATTTCAACCTTGAAGACCAATAAGCTTTATTGCTGACCATCCACGACCTCAATGGCCCATGGCCTTTTTGGGGTTTAGGGAGGCTCTGGCGTCAAGTTTTTCGAGGGTATGACGCCATTCGCTAGGCTTTCTTTTGAAGAAGTTTTGGGTAGTGCTTCGAAGATTAACGTCCTTCGTAAAATTTCCACGTTTTTCTTGGGAAAGAGAAGTATTGCCTTTCTCCTTTTCGAAGAAGTACGACCATAGTCGAAGACTTGTTGGTTCGATAGGCATCTCCTGGTTGAGTAAGGACATTATCGTTCGCCGAAAATTTCATAGGATTGTCTAGCTATGAAATTCCTCTCTCGTTCCTGCCCGGATAAATAGATCTTTCTTTTTCCATGTACTCATTACTGTAAAAGGTACTTAGTATCGAAGGATTGGCCTTATATGTAGTTGTAGTTGATGCCTCTGTAACTTGTGATCGATAGATATGTCGGGTTCGGAGTATAGTAATTTCATCAACTTTTACTTATCCTTGGGCTAATTATTGATAACGCTTTCTTTACAAGCTGTATTTTGACTTCTTTATGATTTTTCTTTGATAATTGGAATTGAGACCAAGATGAATTTGGATAAGAATGAACTCGAGTGGAATAATTTTGACATTTTCTTCACTTTTCTTCCGAAACAGTTTCTGTAATTTCGGGAAACGTAACGGTCGGCGCATTTATTGCTTATATCTCGGCCGTTAGTACCATCAAATCTGAGTCGTTAATTGCTTTTTCTTTTCACTATATATAGTTCCGTAGTTACCTTCAAATTTTACATTTCAGTAACAATTCTGATCGGCTCTATGATTGAGATTTTACTCTTTCTAGCCACCATGTTTCGTTTGCTATCTTTGATCGAACTGTTCGAAGTTCTCCTTCGAACTATTTTTAAATTTCGCTATCTCCTGATGACAACTTAATTCGACTAGGGTATCGACAGGCGAAAATAATTGCGACTGGGGTACCGGCAGGCGACCAGCTCTCTTTGATTCCAAGTCTTTGAGGCGGGCTCGACTTCCTGTACTCTGATCTCTATCCAGTCGGGATAGTGGGTCTACTGCTGGAGGAGTTTTCCTGCACTCGATCTCCACGTCTTCGAGGCTGCTTTCAAAATTACTTCCTCCAACTGGAGTTGCTTCTCTGTCTCTTGACTCGGGAATATGGTGACTATCTTGCGCGGAAGGACTGGATGAAGAGTAGAAGCGATGCATCGTCGTCTTCCCCGCTCGAGCATTTATAGGAATAGCTTTCTGTAATAGGATTGTAAAATTTTTCGGATCAGCTCAGATTCTATTGTAATCATTCCTATGTAACTCATCTTTTGAAAGTTAACGAATGAATATTTTTCCACAATGTCTTCTGTTTTGATTTCAATCTTCATAATTCGCAATAAGATAATCTCGAATGACCACTTTAGATTTTTGCTTTGACCTTTGCTACTCGGATTTTTGATCGACCGCGTTTGGCTCTTCAAAAGAACAAAAGCGAACTTTAACCATTGTATTCCTTCGCTGATCGAAGAATTTACCGAAAGATAATAGAAATCAGGCTTTGATAATATTTTCACCGAGATTGATAATACTGCTGATAATGATAATCGATAACTCTGGCTAATGATGTAAAAAGGCTGATAATGATGTAACATTCCATTAGAAAATTTATAGATATACGTCTACGATCGAGTTTCGATTGCATAGAATTTTCATCGAAAGCAATAGTAATGCAAATATTGATAACCTCCGTAGTATTCGTCCTTTCCAGAAGGAATTTTTGAATAATTTCGACCTGAGGGGTAGAGCGATAGCTTACAATCTTAGGGATTTCAGAGCATTTTTAGCCCGAGGGTTTTAGCAGAGGCTTTTACCCATTTTGATAATTTCGATCTAAGGGGCATAGCAACGGCTTTCACCCTTAGTCGTTTTCAGAGCATTTTTAGCCCTAGGGTCATAGCAGAGGCTTTCACCCATTTTGATAATTTCGATCTAAGGGGCATAGCAACGGCTTTCACCCTTACTCTTTTTCAGAGCATTTTTAGCCCTAGGGTCATAGCAGAGGCTTTCACCCATTTTGATAATTTCGATCTAAGGGGCATAGCAACGGCTTTCACCCTTAGTCTTTTTCAGAGCATTTTTAGCCCTAGGGTCATAGCAGAGGCTTTCACCCATTTTGATAATTTCGATCTAAGGGGCATAGCAACGGCTTTCACCCTTAGTCGTTTTCAGAGCATTTTTAGCCCTAGGGTCATAGCAGAGGCTTTCACCCATTTTGATAATTTCGATCTAAGGGGCATAGCAACGGCTTTCACCCTTAGTCGTTTTCAGAGCATTTTTAGCCCTAGGGTCATAGCAGAGGCTTTCACCCATTTTGATAATTTCGATCTAAGGGGCATAGCAACGGCTTTCACCCTTAGTCGTTTTCAGAGCATTTTTAGCCCTAGGGTCATAGCAGAGGCTTTCACCCATTTTGATAATTTCGATCTAAGGGGCATAGCAACGGCTTTCACCCTTAGTCGTTTTCAGAGCATTTTTAGCCCTAGGGTCGTCACCCATTTTTATTTTTCGATCCAAGGGGCGTTGCAACGTCTTTCACCCTTGGTCGATTTTCGAGGGTCATAGCAGAGGCTTTCACCCTTACATAATAGTAGACTGAGACCAGTACAGATAGAATAATAGAGATCGATAATATCAAGGAGAGATGAACGAATATGAATAGTGACGAGATTAGCTTCCATTGAATATATAACTCTGATCGAAATAAATTTTGATGAGAAAATAGTCTTCTGTAACCATGTGAAAGGATGAATCATGGAGAAACATCCAGTAGTGATTAAACCTAGATTTTAAATAATCCTTATGCCTTTGTCGAGAAAATTATTTGTCTATAGGCTCCCAATTTTGACAAGTTTGATTTTTTCGAAACGGTTCCTATTTTACCGGGAATCGCAACGGTCGACAAATCTTGTCCGCTCACTTTGCGAATTATACGCCGTTGGATTCTTTTCTGTTTTTGGCTATAAAAAGGCTGGCATATTGTTGAGATTATCTCATTCGTTGCATCGAGAATTTATCTGTCTTATTATGGTGGTCAAGATGATTATTCGATTGGTACGGTTATTCGAGCTCAGGCTCCGAACGATATTTAAGCGGAACAATCTTCGAGCGGAAGAAAAATCAATGCAACCACGCTTAGAATATCGACAGGCAAATGCGATTTCCATCTGGAAAGCCAATAAGCTAGGCCCTTGGCCTTGTTGCTACAATGCATTTAGGAAGACGTTGGGCCGATAGCGTTCGCTCCTCTGTTTTCGGAAGATTGCAAATAAAGTTACAAGCCTGCGGGTCCTAAGGATATTCTGTGCTCGGAGCCAAACTATCCCGAGTAAACGATAGGACGGGAGACCGAAAGTTTTATAGGATTGTAGAATGTAGTAACGTTATAGTGTAACGTAAAGGCTTGTGCTACGCTCGATATGTATTTCCCACATCTTGTATTTTTTCGAGATAATATAGATACATTTTCCTCTTTGTTTTGTTGATAACATCAAACATAATTAGATAAATGTTTATTTTCCATGATTCCGTCTTGACCTTCTAATTTCGATCAAGAAAAAACCAAATTCCACTTGTCTGATTGGATAATAGATAAATATTTCAGTGGACCTGAAATTGATAAGGAAAACGATGCCATAAATCTTTATCACTGTTGTATTTTCGTAATTGCATAACTTCCAGGTCGAGAGTTCTATTCGACTGGGCCTATTATAGTTCTTGTATGTTGACAGCGTAAAAGCATAACAATAAATATTTGAGTGTAAAGAACGTCTGAATAATCCGAATATGAATCCGATATGCCATCCTTCAGTATTAATGTTATAAATTCGTCGTATTTGTTCGATATTTAGAATGTCGCAATTCTTCTATACTCCCCATTGAACCGCGTGTCCTTCGTTACCAAACAGGGCCCTATTTCTCGGGAAATGTAACGGTCCTTCCATTTAATACGGACATCCAAACCGTTCGTAACACGTTATCGGGGCCGTTGATTTTAAATCCCTTATCACTATAAATAGGTCCCTTCGTGTATACAACACTTCTTGCTTTTTTCCTTATGCTCCCTCCGATCACCATGGGTCGAGTTTTGGGTTTGACTCGGATCTTCTCCCAGATAAAAGAGTTTGAGATTAGAATTCGAACTTTGTTTTTACGATCTTGTCTCCTTTTGTATGAGCTTTTCGCTTAGAATATCGACAGGCAAAAGAAATTGCGCCTAGAATACCGGCAGGCAACCTGTTTTCCCAGACATATCTTGTCTGTGACGGGTTTGAATTCCGGTGTTCTGGTGCAGTACCTGATTGGACAGCTGGTTACTCCGAGAGGAGTTCTTTAAATCTGAGGCACCAGCTTCCTCGAGGGCTTTCTTACGAGATGGTTCCTTCGAGTTCCTTTGGAGCGCCTCTGCGGGGATAACCCTTTGCTGCTCCGGTTCGAATTATTCTGCAAACAATGATTGAGCGTCTCAATCATTGTTAACAGATGAAGATCTAAGGTCGCTCCGAAGCCTTGGAGTGGAGCTGCGAGCCGGCATTTAACCTGTTCGAAGACGGCTGTGCGACAGGTGGCGAGTGATCGCCAATAAAGCTAGCTGCTGAGTTCTGCATCTGGGGCGACCTTGGGAACGAAGACCGAGTATACCACAATATAGAATTACCTCATAAAATTTGTAATTGGGTAGGAATGATTGTACTGCATTTCTTGAGCTCGAATTATATTCGAAGCTTTACTTTGTAACTTGTTTGAAGATTTTTAATGATAAAGCTTCATTTCTGATCGAATTTTGTTACTCGAATTCCGTTATTAGTCGAAATGTTGGCCAATATATCATCCATTAGTTCGAAAATTTATGTAATCGGTTGCAGATATTTAACCAATCAACTTATCCCGACCAATTTTGAGATAAATACGAATAGCCGATAAATAATATATAGAGATTACGCAAATGATCTTTTAAATAATTGATCCGAAAACTTTGTCTTTGAAGTTAATAAACACGAAGATCAGAAAAATAAATTCCGATCGTCAATAATAAGCTGCAACTTCATAGATCTTCTAAGCCTTCGACGATACCTGCTGAATTTCTTATTCGCTCCTAAAAATGGATTCCCCGTGGAAAATAAATCCGTTGAAGAAATAAATGAGCTGTGCGATCATAGGCTTGACCATTATCCTTAAGCTTGGAAAACTATCATATAGGTCTTCTTTCTTCATCCCTGAAATGACGAACCCCCCAATGGTCGAAGGATTCGCCTTGGATAGTGAATAACGGAGTTTCGGATTAGTAAAACTTCCAGCTGACATACATATTCCTCCTCGTAGTAGGCATATTTCGATCTAAGACTCGAATAAGGCCCCTCGGTGGGCGCCAATTGATCTTACCGAATTTCGTATGTGACGTTCGTGCGTGGTGTGAACGATCGAATGCTTAATCAATAGATATAGAAGATCAATATTATTGTATTCAAATGGTTCATTTACAACGTTACAATAATACAATGATTCGGAGTCCTATTCGAGCCCTATTGAATGCCGTACAAGTTAGAGGGCGAAATACATATAAAGGTCCTAAGCCTATATTCCGAGCGGTAGCTTCGAGTAGGGAGCACCTGGGAAGTTGTGTCGTCGTCATAAATGCATGGGGTATTTATAATGACAGTGATGGGCTTCTTAGGCCCGCTGGACTGGTCTTGGGGCCGGCCCACCCGAGGTAATCGACCTCCAAGTGTTGGGAACCTGCAACACATATTGAGTTCTTAAGTTCGATGCTCTTCATGGGTAAGGCTTGGTCTTACTCGGATTATGCCGGTTTCTCGAGCTGCAGGGGATCCGAAATTTCCCTCATCAAACACATAAAAGGCGAGTTAAATAAAGACACAATACTTTGATTCGATTAGATAAATGTTCCTAGATTTCCATGTCACTAAGAGTGATCCAATCTCGAATGATTCACAAGTTGACAACTATACTTATGTTTGTTATTCAAGATTTCATAATTTATTCATACGTATCTTCCGATATCGTAAGAACCTACCAAAATAAACTAATCCAGTTTATGTCTAAAAGGATTAAGCTTAAATGATGCTTTAGTTCACAAACCGTAATAGAACATGAAAGGACCTAGGTATATTCCTATCCTAAAATCAAATCACAACCTAGTTTTATAATCTAATCTTTAATCAACTATGTCTAGCAATTAAAGATCAATCCATTTCATCCTATGGTTGGCCTAACCACAAGTTGACAAAGGCTCAAACTAGATTAACAAACACTTTTAAGCATAGCAACAATCATAAAATCATCATTCAATCATAGATCCGTCAAAACTTCATGAAAACCTAGGAGTTAAATGCTTAGCTACTCATATTTATCAACAACATATTCATTACATTCAATGAAATCATAAGTACAAGATAAAGATAAAGGTTAGAGATAAGCTTATGTAATGGAAGCCACTACAACTCTTCTCTCAAGCTTCTTTAGTCTTCCAACCAAAGCTCCAAGCAAGAACTCTTCTTCTTTTTAATGGAGGCAAGAGATATTTTCTTTCTTGTATGTTGTGTAAGAGTTGTGAATGAATTCCAACTTCTAACCTTATAACCTAGCAAACTATCATCCACTCATGCCTAAATTGCCCCAATAACTATAGTAACTTAGGCCATAATATCCCTAAAGGAAGTTTTAATAACAAGTGGGGAGAAAGGATATATACAAAAAGGCCCTCAAAACACGCAGAAAAACAGAGCAGACCTCGCCGCGGCGAGGTTTATGCCGTAGGCAACTTGGTTGAATTCTGCCACCACCTCGCCGCGGCGAGGTTTATGCCGTAGGTTGGCTGGTGTTTTCTACCACCAGCTCGCCGCGGCGAGCCTCCACTTCGCGGCGGCGAGGTAAGGTGTGTCCAATTACTTGATTTCTTTGGCTTTTAATTGCGTTAGGTCCTTCCGGCGGTCGATAGCGACTTGCAATTCACGCAAGAAATGTTCCGGAAGTGCTTCAATGCGCCAAATCCTGCAAATCACCGACAAAGTAAGTAAAAACATGAACAAAACACGAAAAATGAACAAATGCCTAACAAAGGGCCAAGAGCACAAAAGACGCGACAAACACGCAAAGACACACGAAAACTCGGATCAAAACAAGATGTTTTGGGCTTAAAGAGATAGGTAATAACGACGTTTTCACAGCGTTATCAACACCCCCAAACTTAAACATTTGCTCGTCCTCGAGCAAAGAAAACAAAACAAGAACAAAACAAGCATGCTTGAGATCAAGTCACCAAAGCTTAACACTTTCGAATTATTCTCAAAACAAGCTCCACGTGTGTGTGTGATGGCTTTTGGCTAGATTCTATCTAAGGTGAATAATTCCCGATAGGTCAAAATCATCTGTTCTATTTGCATGAGCTTCTAATGTTTAATAAAGAATCCCTCCTAGCCGTAGATTGCAAACTTAACGTTCAAATCACTTCACGACACTAAGTTATAGGCAATTTAAGAGTGTTGTCCCTTTTCTTGAACTATTGACGATTTTAGTTCCTAGCTCTTTTCTCACCATACTAATACTTTTCTTTTGATTTACAATAATAACATTGCACTTGGTGCTTTACAATGATATTACAATACAAAACTAGCACTAATTATGATGATTATTTGTGCTTCTAAATTTTTAACTTTTTGGGCTACTAGCACCATTCCAACGAGAAAGAATAATTACAAAAATTGATTCATGAATTTCATCGTTTGAAGGCTTTGCCTTTATTTTCTCTCATAGAAGTGCATACATTTTAGCAACTTCTCTACTCGTTTTTTTTAAGAGCTAGGTGTTCAAAGGTTTTTCAATCTTGAGAAGGGTTCACTCCCCCAAACTTAAGTCATTTTGTTCATTTTACACTTTGTTTTCAATCTAAAGTTTGGAGATAATCTAAGTTACGCACAAGGAGTCCTAGATCCTATTATTGCTAAAGTTAGTTATCCATTTTAAATATAATCCTAGCCATTACCAATGTGCCTTTAACTTTGTAGAGCATGATTAGATATTAATAAGAATTTGAAAAAAATTTGGCGGGTCGACTTAGCATGCGACAAATGACCTTACTCCCCCAAACTTAAAATGCACAATGTCCCCATTTTGTGAATTGAGAATGAAGGAAGAAGGTACGACACGACAAAAAAAAATGAGAGCACAACCAAAACACAAACGAAACAAAACAAAACAAAACAAAACGAAAAGATAAACGAGCGAGCACGGCTCTAAATAAGTTCAACAAGCAAATAGTTTAAGTTGAAACAAGTACACAAGCTAATATCTCTAAAGAGCGAAGTAGAAAAACAGTACAAGACGAAAAATAGAATAAAACATTGTAAGATCAATAGAAACCGACGGGACTGCGTAAATTTAAAACCAACGTCCCTTTTTGTATGCATCCCGTGGTTGCTCTCGTCTTCAACGGTTTCGCGCATTAAGGGCACGCTCTTCTGCATCATCAAAATGTAGCTCGTCTCCTTGATCCGTCGGAGGCTGTGGAGGCAAATTGATACTCCTAGGAAAAGTAGTCTGGGGAACGGCATTGTACCGGTCGTCTCCGAGCAATGCCCGGAACATAGTGTCATCCCTATCTTTCATAGCATAAACATACCGAGCCAGCTGGTCTTGCCTGTCAATCATGACATCTTGCTTTTCAATCATGGCATCTTGCTTGTTACTCATGGATTGAACAAGATGAATCAATCTGCCAATATCATCTCTGGTACCTATCTGCGCCTGACCGCTTGGTTGCTCATCAACCTGTGCCTCTTCCTGTCCATCCCTACCCTCTTGATCCGGTTGATCCTCTGGTTCTGCCTGATCTTCTGGTGCTGCCTGACTGTACGAGTAAGTTTTATTGGTGTAAGCACTCGTATAGTCCAATTGCGAAGTCCTGCAGATAGCTAATGTGTTGATCGGGACAGGCAACTTAATGACCTCACCAACTTCGTCAAAGTCAACCCCTGCATCTCTACACAGTCTGTCTATGAGGTGCGGAAACACATAACTCCTACTGTTATAATTCTTCCTCGAAATGGTTTCCTCGAGCACCTCATGTATTACCCGACCTACATCGAGCGAACGCCCCCGAGTGAGTGAATAGAGTATGGGGATGCGATCCTCACCGTAGCTTGTGTTAAACGTGGCAGGACGGAGCTGAGAAAGCAAGACTAATGTCCAAGCTTTCGCTTCCTGAGTTAACCGGTTGCGTGCTACCCTCGGTAAACCACTAACTACTGTGCCTGGCAGAGTAATGAACTCTTTCATTTGATCCAAAGTATACCATCGGTTATCTTCAACATGATCATCCCTTTGATTAGTAGGCCATTCGATCCTGTAATAGGCGTTGATAGTGTCCGGATCGAACCTGACCTCCGTACCCCTCACATATGTGATACTGTTTTCCCTAGTCCAACTGGCGTTTGCGTAGAATTCTCTAATAATGTCGCCGTCGAAGGTATCCCGAGATGGCCGTTTCAGGAATTCTGTCCAACCCCTTGCTTCAATTTGATCCTGTAAATATGGAAAGGCTTCTTTTTCGTAGTCAACAAACCTTTCCTTAACAAACGACCAATTTTTGGCTTTCTTATAAGCATCCCAGGCTGACTTATCACCGAACTTGTAGGTGTCGTACTCTTCCTCGACCACCTTCTTCTTTCCCTTCGGCTCCCTCTTCCTTTTCGGAGGTTCACTTGAACTTGCGCCTTTTGATTTTTTCGTCATTATGCTTAAAAGCGTTCTTCCCTGTTTTATCAAAGCGCACCAATTTCCCCAAATTCAAGTTGTAACCACCCAATATCAATGAATCAATAATCCGACAACACCACAATCAAAAATATGCAAAACGGGCTAAAAACTCTCACAAGCTATTTATCGAACACCTAGAGTGCACTTCCCATTCTACCACATCTCCAAATCTTTTTCAATAACTTCCACCCAAAAAAATTCAATACCAACAATACCAACACCAATACACCATATCAATACAACAAAATCAAAAGAAAAGTTGAGCCACACATACCTTGTTGAATTTCGAATCCTTTGGTTGAATTTTCGGATTTGGTGTAATTGGGAGAATTGAGGTTGATTTAGTTGATTTATAGGGGAGAGGGTTTGTGTGTGGGTGTTTGAGTGAGGTTTGGTGTGAGTTTGTGAGATGTTTTTGATTGAAGAGTGAGATTTGAGAGTGAGGGGCGAGCGGGAGAGAGTTTGAAAGTGAGAATTGTTTTTGAGAATGAAGGGTTGTGGGAGTAAGGTCGCGGTTTGTATAAAAAAAAATTAATTTTCTGGCACGCCTCGCCGCAGCGAGGTCTCACCTCGCCCCGGCGAGGTTTGTGCCGTAAGTTTCTGCTAGTTCCTCGCCGCGGCGAGGTTTGTGCCGTAGCTTACGGCCTCATCCTCGCCGCGGCGAGGTTATTAATTTTTTATTTTTTTTAGATACACAAACCACTCACCTTACAAATTTCGCGATCCATAGTTCATTCACTTGACCTTGCTCGATTTGTGCTTGTCAATCTTCGATCCTTCACGCGTGCTCATTTACCTACAACACAAAACGCAAAACGAAAATAAAAAAACGAAAACAAAAACGAACACGAAAACAACACAAAACACAAAACACAAAATAATAGGCTCGGGTTGCCTCCCGAGAAGCGCTTGTTAATAGTCATGAGCTTGACTTGATACGGTATGATATCTTCACGATAGGACCACGGAAGTCCTATTCCTTTCGAATTCTCCGCCCCAATAGTGTTTGAGGCGCTGACCATTCACCTTGAATTTATTTCCGGTTGAGGAATCGGAAATCTCCACTGCTCCATAAGGGAATGCTTCAACAACTTGAAACGGTCCCGACCAACGCGACTTGAGTTTTCCGGGAAATAATCGAAGCCTCGAATTAAAGAGTAGCATTTGTTGGCCTGGTTCGAACTTCCTTTCCACTATACGTCGATCATGCCATTTTTTCATCCTTTCCTTATAAAGCTTGGCATTCTCATAAGCTTCCAAACGAAATTCATCTAGCTCATTTAATTGGAACAACTGCTTTTCTCCGGCTAAACTTGCATCCATATTTAGCTTCTTGACGGCCCAATAAGCTTTGTGTTCTAATTCCAACGGTAGATGACAAGATTTTCCGAACACAAGCTTATAGGGAGACATCCCGATTGGCGTCTTGTACGCGGTACGATAAGCCCATAGAGCATCGTCAAGTCTCAGCGACCAATCTTTCCGGTTAGGAGATACCGTCTTTTCCAAGATACTCTTTATTTCACGATTGGATATCTCGGCTTGCCCATTAGCTTGCGGGTGATACGGAGTCGTCACCTTGTGCTTCACTCCATATTTTGCCAAAAGAACATCAAGCCAACGGTTACAAAAGTGAGAACCACCGTCACTTATCATTGTTCAGGTGTGCCAAAGCGACTGAAAATATTCTTCTTTATGAAGCTCATGACTGCTTTTGAATCGTCCTTTGGAAACGCACTTGCCTCAACCCACTTGGAAACATAATCAACGGCCACCAAAATATATTGGTTCCCTTTAGAAGGTACAAAAGGTCCCATGAAGTCAATTCCCCATACATCGAACAACTCCACTTCAAGAATGGTTGTTAGTGGCGTCTCATTTATTTGGGAAATGCTTCCAACCCTTGGGCACCGATCACATTGGGACACGAACATGTGCGCATCTTTGAATAAGGTAGGCCAATAGAATCCCGATTGCAACACCTTTGCAGCCGTACGATCTCCTTTGAAATGTCCTCCATAGGGTGCAGCATGGCAATCTTTTAGAATTGCATTTGTGTCCTCCTCGGGAATGCACCTCCTTATGACCCTGTCTGCACAAATCTTAAAAAGAAACGGCTCATCCCATACAAAATTCTTTACATAATGTAAAAACCTTTTCTTTTGTTGATAAGTAAAATCAGGGGGTAGTAAGCCACATACCAGATAATTCACGTAGTCTGCGTACCATGGAGTTGGAGATAGTGCGAGGGCAGAGAGTTGTTCATCCGGAAAAGATTCGTTAATAATCTTGGGATCCTCCGTAGCCTTGGCATTCTCGAGCCTAGATAAGTGATCGGCTACTTGATTTTCGGACCCTTTTCTATCCTTGATCTCCAAATCAAATTCTTGAAGCAATAAGATCCACCGGATTAATCGGGGTTTCGCATCTTTCTTTGTCATCGAGTATCGAATAGCCGAATGATCCGTGTAAACTATTACCTTCGTACCAACCAAATAGGCTCGGAATTTATCAAAAGCAAACACTACCGCCAAAAGTTCTTTTTCAGTAACTGTGTAGTTCAATTGGGCGTCGTTCAGTGTCTTGCTAGCGTAGTAGATAGAATGGAAAACTTTGCTTTCCCTTTGTGCCAAAACAGCTCCAACTGCTATATCACTCGCATCGCACATTACTTCTAAAGGTAAATTCCAGTCCGGTGCTACAACAATTGGTGCCGAGATTAACATTTGCTTCAAAGTCGTGAATGCTTCCATGCATTGGTCTGTGAAGACAAAAGGAACATCTTTCTCCAATAAATTGCACAAAGGCTTTGAAATTTGGGAGAAGTCTTTTATAAACCTTCTATAGAAGCCCGCGTGCCCAAGAAAACTCCGAATTCCTTTCACTGATATAGGTGGGGGTAGTTTCTCGATTGTTTCGATTTTTGCTCTATCCACCTCTATACCTTTGCTCGAGATCTTGTGACCCAAGACGATGCCTTCTTTCACCATAAAATGACATTTCTCCCAATTCAATACTAGGTTCGTTTCTTCACACCTTTGAAGGACTTTTTCCGGATTCCCCAAGCATTCATCAAATGAATCCCCAAAGATAGAGAAGTCATCCATGAAGACTTCTACGAACTTCTCGATCATGTCGGTGAAGATAGCCATCATGCACCTTTGAAAAGTAGCGGGAGCATTGCATAAGCCGAAAGGCATTCTTCTAAAAGCAAATGTCCCATACGGACATGTGAACGTAGTTTTCGCTTGATCCGCGGGGGCGATGACGATTTGGTTAAAACCCGAATATCCATCCAAAAATCAATAGAAAGCTCTTCCCGCTAGTCTATCCAACATTTGATCAATGAAAGGCAACGGAAAATGATCTTTCTTCGTATTTTGGTTCAGTTTTCGGTAGTCCATGCATACTCTCCACCCGGTGACCGTTCATGAAGGTATTAACTCATTCTTTTCATTGGTTATCACCGTCATTCCACTTTTCTTTGGAACACATTGAACCGGACTCACCCATTTGCTATCGGAAATAGGAAAAACGATTCCGGAATCCAACCACTTGATTATTTCCTTTTTGACCACCTCTTTCATAATTGGATTCAATCTTCTTTGGTGCTCAACAGACTCCTTGAAATTGTCCTCCAAGTTGATCTTATGCATACAAAAGGTGGGACTAATCCCTTTGATGTCGGCAATAGTCCACCCGATGGCTTTCTTATGGCACTTGAGAACTCTCAACAGTTTTTCCCTTTGAGTTTCCGTTAAGTCCGCCGCAATAATAACCGGCAAAGTAGAAGAATCCCCCAAATAAGCATAGTTCAAATGAGATGGAAGTGGTTTCAACTCCAAGATTGGAGGCTCCTCAATAGAAGATTTCAATGGCTTGGGGTTTGACAACGGCAAGTCAAGAGATTCAAATCTTTTTCTATAGTTCTCCCCAACCGAATTAGCTTCCAATTGTGAGATTACTTGAGCCATTTCCTCAATTTCTTCATCAAGTTTATTCAAGATAGCTCCCTCAATTAGATTTTCGTAGTGATTCTCCTCGAATGTATTAGCTACCAACGAATCAATCATACAAACGGAAGAACATTCCTCCTCATCGTCCGGGTATCTCATAGCATTTAAGACATCGAATTTCACTTCTTCATCATGTACTCTCATGGTAAGTTCCCCTTTTTGTACATTAATCAAAGCTCTACCCGTAGCGAGGAATGGTCTACCAAGTATGATAGGTACATTGACATCCGCCTCATAGTCAAGAACAATAAAATCGACGGGGAAAATGAATTAATCAACTCTTACCAAGACATCGTCGATTTTTCCTTCCGGATAAGTGATGGAACGGTCGAGAAGTTGCAAAGAAACCGTAGTAGGCCGTGCTTCTCCGATTCCAAGCTTTTGAAAGATAGATTTAGGCATAAGATTAATGCTAGCTCCTAAATCACAAAGAGCTCTTCCAAAGTATTTATCACCAATAGTACACGGGATAGTGAAACTTCCCGGATCCTTGAGCTTTGGAGGTAATTTTTTTTGTAAAATAGCACTACATTCCTCGGTTAGTGCAACCGTTTCAAATTCCCCCAATCTTCTTTTCTTTGATAGCATGTCTTTCATAAACTTGACGTACTTAGGCATTTGCTCGAGTGCTTCCACTAGAGGGATGTTTATGTGCAATTGCTTCAAGATATTTAAGAACTTTTCAAATTGCTTTTCATCCTTTTTCTTTTGAAATCTTTGAGGGAACGGAGGAGTTGGTTTACTTGCCGGAGTTGGTGTCGAAAAGATTGGTTCTTTGGATACCACCTTTTCCGACTCTACTTCTTCAACCAAAGACTCCTTGCTTCCACCTTGAGTCTCCTCGGCTTCTATTGGATTTTCATTAGGCATAGCCGAACATTCATACCTCTTTCCATTCCTCAAAGAAATAGCTTTGCAATGTTCATTCGAGCCTTGATTAGGTGACTCGGTTGTACTTGGCAAAGCTCCTTAAGGTCTCACACTTAAGGCTTGTGAGACTTGCCCCACTTGAGTTTGAAGATTTCTCAAGGATACCGAATGTTCTTGTTGATTTTTGAAGACATCTTGCAACTTAGAGTCATTTGCTACCATATATTTGATGGTATGTTTCATGAAATCACCAAATGCATCTTCCCACGAATGCTTCGACTCTACGGGTTGCTTTTGTCTCTCTTGAAACCCCGGGGGAGCGGAGGATTGATGAGCTCCTTGATATGGTGGTTGTTGGGCATTGTTTGGATTACTCCAAGAGAAATTAGGGTGCTTTTGCCAATGAGGAATGTAGTTGTTGTTTTGATAGGGGGGGTGTCCTTGATTGTTGCGATAATTGTTCCCAAGGTAATTCACCGCCTCGGGATTTCCGGGACACATATCATAAGTATGAGCTCCCCCACATGTCACACAACTTGGCGGCATAGATTGTACTTGTTGTACTACTTCTGGCTTTTGGCCAAGCTTGTCTACTTTGTTGCTCAAGATCGCCATTTAGGCACTTAATGCCATAATTGCATCCAATTCGGATGTTCCTGAAAGATTATTATAAGCCATGGTAACAAGAATTTCCCACGATTCATCGTAGGTCTTGGAAAGCATAGCACCACCCGCAGTGGCATCAACGAGAGCTCTAGTAGGTCCGTGCAAACCATTGTAAAATGTTTGCATTAAAATATACTCGGCTATGCCGTGGTGTTGACACTTCTTTAACAACTCTTTGAATCTCTCCCAAGCTTCATATAAAGATTCTTGATCTAATTGCCGGAAGCCTAGAATATCGTTCCTTAATTTTGTAGTCTTCGGGGGAGGGAAAAACTTTATCAAGAACTTCTTCGTTAGATCTTCCCACGAAGTAATGGAATGGGATTGTAGAGAATTCAACCAATCTTTTGCGAGGTCTCTGAACGAGTATGGAAATAGCATCAACCTCAACGCTTCCTTTGTTACACCCGCAATGATGAATGAATCACTAATCATCATAAACTTCTTCAAGTGAGCATGAGGATCTTCGCTAGAATGACCTCCAAATTGACCCGTGGCATTTAGCATGTTGAACATAACCGGCTTAAGCTCAAAGTTAGGTGTCGTAATTGTAGGTCTGACAATGCAAGAACCGAGCTCATCCAACTTGGGTGTACCATACTCATTAATAGGCCGATTCCTATTATTTGGTTCTTCGGGAGCAACTTGTATAGGGTTCACCATAGCCGGATCGATTCTTTGCTCTTCCATTGGTAGAGATTTAGCCTTTTTCTTCCTTGCTTTTCTTCGCTTTCGAAAAGTCCTCTCAATCTCCGGATCAACAAGAGCTAGGGGTGATGACGAAGCTCTTGGCATACACTAAGAGAAAGGTACCTATGAATACAAAGATCACAAGGTAAATAATAAATTCAAGCTAAGATACACAAGAATATAAATTGGCAATAATCGTTACTAGTCCCCGGCAACGGCGCCAAAAACTTGTTATGCTCCAAATACGAGTGCGTAAACACGCAAGTATACGGTCGCTTTCAAGTAATAAAGTGATAAAGGGTGTCGAACCCACGAGGAATCTAACGAATAATTATCAAGATCTATTCTAATATCTTACGCGAACTTATGTGATTAAAAGTAGTAAGTTTGTAGTTTGTTTGAACACATAAAAGGCGAGTTAAATAAAGACACAATACTTTGATTCGATTAGGTAAATGTTCCTAGATTTCCATGTCACTAAGAGTGATCCAATCTCGAATGATTCACAAGTTGACAACTATACTTATGTTTGTTATTCAAGATTTCATAATTTATTCATACGTATCTTCCGATATCGTACGAACCTACCAAAGTAAACTAATCCAATTTATGTCTAAAAGGATTAAGCTTAAATGATGCTTTAGTTCCCAAACCTTAATAGAACATGAAATGACCTAGGTATATTCCTATCCTAAAATCAAATCACAACCTAGTTTTATAATCTAATCTTTAATCAACTATGTCTAGCAATTAAAGATCAATCCATTTCATCCTATGGTTGGCCTAACCACAAGTTGACAAAGGCTCAAACTAGATTAACAAACACTTGTAAGCATAGCAACAATCATAAACTCATCATTCAATCATAGATCCATCAAAGCTTCATGAAAACCTAGGAGTTAAATGCTTAGCTACTCATATTTATCAACAACATATTCATTACATTCAATGAAATCATAAGTACAAGATAAAGATAAAGGTTAGAGATAAGCTTATGTAATGGAAGCCACTACAACTCTTCTCTCAAGCTTCTTTAGTCTTCCAACCAAAGCTCCAAGCAAGAACTCTTCTTCTTTTTAATGGAGGCAAGAGATATTTTCTTTCTTGTATGTTGTGTAAGAGTTGTGAATGAATTCCAACTTCTAACCTTATAACCTAGCAAACTATCACCCACTCATGCCTAAATTGCCCCAAAAACTATAGTAACTTAGGCCAAAATATCCATAAAGGAAGTTTTAATAACAAGTGGGGAGAAAGGATATATACAAAAAGGCCCTCAAAACACGCAGAAAAACAGAGCAGACCTCGCCGCGGCGAGGTTTATGCCGTAGGCAACTTGGTTGAATTCTGCCACCACCTCGCCTAGGTGAGCCTCCACCTCGCCGCGGTGAGGTTTATGCCGTAGGTTGGCTGGTGTTTTCTGCCACCAGCTCGCCGCGGCGAGCCTCCACCTCACGGCGGCGAGGTAAGGTCTGCCCAATTACTTGATTTCTTTGACTTTTAATTGCGTTAGGTCCTTCCCGCGGTCGATAGCGACTTGCAATTCACGCAAGAAATGTTCCTGAAGTGCTTCAATGCGCCAAATCCTGCAAATCACCGACAAACTAAGTAAAAACACGAACAAAACACGAAAAACGAATAAAGGCCTAACAAAGGGCCAATAGCACAAAAGACACACGAAAACTCGGATCAAAACAAGATGTTTTGGGCTTAAAGAGATAGGTAATAACGACGTTTTCACGGCGTTATCAGTATCCAACATACTAGACAAAAGTATTTGTCCAATTGGTCAAACATTAAAAGTCCAACGTCTACCTTGTTAGAATTGTATTTCTATACTGCTCCCTAAGGATAACGTTCTACAATGCCATAATTTCAAGACTAGAGTGTAATCATGTCAAAAGACATGAAGAAAGTCTATGATCTCTTTCTCAAGTAATAAGACCACAACAGGTCTTTAATGAATTGATAGATGTTTTCTACAACATCACATATTCCTACTCAAATTCTAAATCAACATCGACAAAGTGTTGCAGCTTTGTCCATGAGTACTTTTGCAAGTACTCATTTAATTAGAATATATTGCCATGATCTGTCAATATAGAGATATCATTTTAACCCATCTAAGAATAGGTGATTTTATACATAGCAAACTGAATTCGTTTTAAATCCCATAAGGTACAAAATCGTAAGGGTCACTACGTGGCCCAATCATCTACCATATCCAAATGGTCATTATCACTAATTCAATCCCTTAGTATAATATCTAGTAGTTCCAGGTGAGAATTACTTAAAATCTTCCAACCTAGGAACTCCCACTCGAGTACTAATTCAAAGTACTTACAAGTATTTGATGTGCATCGTGTTACATCTTAACACGACTCAATAAAGTGCACATAAGAAGATAAGCATATATCAAACACACATCGAAGTAATATCACATAAATGTAATCATGTGATCAATTAATAATCACCTTCGAAGATTCTAATGTCAAAGCCTCAAGGGACAAAAATTAACGATACTTGTCTTACTTAAAAGAAGATTGAGTGAAAAACTCAGATTCTTGGAAAAAGTTATAAAGTTATCAAAAACTTTTAGGAGAGAGAAAAAAAATTTATTCAAAATATTTTTCCTTCAAATAGTTAGGAAGACCAATTTTAAATTTCAAAAAGAAATTTATTATGTCGTTTTAAAAAAATTAGATAAATGACAGATTCAATCCATTAAGATGGAATTCAATCGTTCAATTTTCTTCTCTTAGCCCTCGGCTAAAGAAGAGTCCATATTGCATCAACTTTAACGTTTCAAGTCCATGACCACAAAACTTGAAGGTGTGCATGAACTTTCATTAGAATTACTAACGTTTTGCAACTTGCATATATAAATTGCAAAGAGGTTCAGATTCTTATTCATACTGTCGCTTTCCCACAAAGTCGGGCATACGTCACGTTCTCAAACTAAATTGAGTTAAATATTAGATCAAGCTCATAAGCTAATCAAAATACCTTACCTCATGCTCATAAAAGAATATATTACACTTATTTTTGCTCACAAGCAAACCAAGTTCCCATTTAGAAAATAAAATTATTAGAACGTCATAAATAAGTGTTGAAGTACTTCCTTTTGTAGTCAAACGTTTGAAAATAGTTTCAGAGTTTTCAAAAGTAAAAAACAAAAATTTTCTTGATATAAAATGATGTTGAATCATTTTCTACATGCATTATAAAATTAAAATTGACTTAAATTGTTTCCAAACACTCCCACTTGCAAGCCATTTCCTCAAAAATATTTTTCTGGACCAAAACCAACACGTGTGGCGCATGGATATCCACATTGTGCTGAGCACACGTGTGGCGCCTAGCTGGCTGCCATGTGTGTGCTAACTGGGCTGTTGACAAAACCAACACCTTCACGCGCTTGTGTGGCGCGTGTGACACACGCACCGTCCTAATGGTGTTTTCCTACGAAACGCTTCCGGCTACCCCAACATTTTCGAGCCTTTTGATTTCTATGGTTAACTCCGTTTTTAATTTTGACCTTCGAAAGTACTTGTTTGAGAATATGTTGGTGAGGGGTACTTTGGATTCTCTACATTCAGGAACTCATGCTCGGTAGGAAATAGATTATCCGAGATCAAAGACCGTGTATCCCGACCTCAAAGACATAATATCGATCCCAAGTCCCAGTATGCCCTGTCCGATCTCTCAATCAAAGGCTCCGGATCGAAAACTACTGTTGGGCCGACCACAGGCACAGGCCTTTGGGCCAAGAAGTGCTCCCCTACGGATGGTTCAACTAGCACACCGCCTCAACTTTAAATACCACAAGCATTTATGATGCCAAACACGTTTTCCCAGATGCTCCCAGCTCGAAGCTCCTGCTCGGATTAACCTTGGAGAGTTAGATTAGATATCACTCTTGTATGTATTTAGCTTCTAGCTTGTACGGCATCCTATAATGCTCAAATAGGACCCTCATTACTTGTAATTTGTACACCCGCGATCGAAATATACTTTATTGATCTTCTCCTTAATATATTTGTATCTTGCTTGTTTACTTTCCTATTCTGGTCCCCACGAAACACCGTAAGATCAATTGGCGCCCACCGAGGGGCCTTATTTGGGTGTTAGATCGAAAAATGCCTACTACGAGGCGAAATACATACATTCGAGGAGAACATTCACACGCAGCTGGAGCACAGACCTCTGTTAACAACGAGCCCGATAATCTTTCTCGGGCAGCGCATCAACAAGAGGTTCCACCGGTCATGCCACAAAAGGATTTGAGCTATGTAATCACCTTGGACTTCATCACCACAAATATCGAAGCGGAGTATGATGCTCTTATTGCTGGAACGGAAATGGCCCTGAAAGTAAAGGTAAAATTCCTTACTGTGTATACTGATTCCGAACTCGTGTGTAGACAGGTCAAGGGCATTTATGAAGCCAAGAAAAGAAGGAAATCGATTAGTGGATGGAAAGAAGGAAAGAATCATTACCTTGCTGCTTTCGAACACACCGGCCGTCGAATTGGTTATTACTTCAAATGTTGATATGATGGAAATCGATGAGAAGAAACCCTCCTGGGTTGATCCTTTCAGAGATTATTTGCATAAAGGCTCGAATTTTACGATCCAGGAAAAAGCCAGTCTTCGAGGGAAATGGAGGTCGATCATGCAGAATATAAAAGAGATCGAGCTAAGCCGAAAATTCACGTTGCGAAATCCAATATGGAGAAAGCGTACAACTGATCTTACGTGTTTTCGTTAGTTCGATAAGGGTGAGCTAAAATGCTATGCAACGTAAATAAATGGATGTAAAAGATCAATAAAACTGTATTCACTGTGATCGAGTACAGATTACAATAAGTGGGAGTCCTATCCGAGCATTATAGGATGCCGTACAAGCTAGAAGGCGAAATACATACGAGCTAGCCTATGTTATTATTCCCAAGTGAGTCCGAGCGGTAGTCTAAAGGGAAGAGCACCTGGGAAGTTGTGTCGTCGTCATAAATGCTTGGGGTATTTATAACCAAATTGATGGGCTTGGGCCTAGGCTCGGCCCAACAATGCTACTCGACCTCTGGTTCCTTTCAAAGGTTCGAAATAGTTTACTTAGAGCCCTGGGCCGGCTCTTGGTTCCTGAGGGTAGGATCTGACGTTGTTCTAACTGCATCGAACCTGCAAAGGTAGGGTATCCGAATTATCCCTCATCAATACTCCCCCACTTCTCGAGCGTGAAGTGGAGCTTAAGCTCGGAGAAGTACAAGTTATGTCACACACTACTATGAGATAGCCGCTTAGTATGTGTCTCGGATATGCCTCGTTAAAAACCTAACTCGGAAAAACCGATTGGGATAAAAACCGAGCCAGGGAAAAAGAGTGCATATCTAAGAAACAATATATCGGCGTGTTGTAAAGATAACCTCGTCGTCCCACATTTGCGTAGGACCTGTAAATTGTAATAATCTTTATTATTCCACGATGCTCCATTCAACTCCTCGATGAATACCCTCTAAATTTTTCGATCGTAATAAAGAGATCAATGGAATACCAACTGGCTCATAGTAAAGAGATAAATGGAATTTCTTCTACAATTTGGAAAGTAAAGGGCCGAGAATGCAATTTCCAGAAGGATAATTTTAAATTTTACTCAGAGTAAGTTCAACCGTCGCGGTTACTTAGGGTCCTGTTTGCAATTTTACCTTTTTAACCCCGTATATATATGTTGACTCGTTGAAAAATGTCACCCATATCGCATTCTCTCTTGAGCTCGGAGTAGTCGATTCGAAAAGGTACTTTAATATATTCGTTTCTGAATCCATAATGTCAAGTTCTAGAAGCTCGAAGGGCAAGAATAAGGTCGGAGAGAACTAAGAGTCCGATCCTTTATTAAAGTTTGTCGACGATTACGAAGATGGAGAATTTCGTCAAGGAGGCGAGGATGATGATCCAAGCGAGGATCTTGAAGAAGATGAGGTCGAAAAACGCAGCATCGGTGAGGGTGCCTTCGTAAGGATTTTCAAACATATGCATGCTTCTGAGGCCGTGACCTCGAACAGGTCAGAACTTCCTGCTAGAGAAACTTCTTGTTATTTCACGAAGAAGGATCGCGTTTACCTCTAGGCGGAGTTCGGGAAATTTCTTCCCAAAGGGTTTTCGATCATCATTCCTTCTTATTTCGAACGTGCTACTGAGCCCCCGGCCGGCTGTCAAGCCTTCTATGAGAGTCAATTTTCTTGTGGTTTGCGTATCCCGTTCATTCCCCTTATCAGAAACGTCTTGACTTTCTTTTCGCTTTCCCCCGCTCAGCTTCTCCCGCACTCTGTTGCGTATATAGTAGCGTTCAGCGCTCTTATGGAGGCAAAAGGGGGAGAGGCATCCTTTAGCAACTTTTGGCATATATTTCGAATGGACCTATGCAAAGGTTCAAATGCGGGGTTTGTGTCCATCCGCCAACGTTCGAAGAGGCCTTTTCTTACAAATATAACAACGGGAAAGAGTAAAGGTTGGAAGAGGAGATTCTTTTTTGTGAAAGGTCCTGACGTTCCGATATCAGGAGGTAGTTCAAAAACAAGACCATATCGATGGGATGGTGCAAATTCTTGGTCATATGGTTCTCGTAGAATTAAAGAGAAGCTCAGCCACCGTCTTTTCGATGAATTTCTCGAGCAGCTGCGGTCCAATCCTTACCATACCAAGCTCCTAATTCAGGAAGGCGTTTTGCGATTGGCTAGGTTGAGCCACTGTGATTATTTGGCCCCGGCGATCAAATATTCCAATCAATCCTTCGAAGGGTCCCTTCCGCAGATCAGTGACCTGCCAACCCCTACTGCCCCGCTTCTTGCCCCTCTTTCTTTGGGTATGCTTATTAGCTTCTGCCTACTTCGAGGTGTGACCGATCAATTCTTCTTGTTTAAATTCGTGCATACTTTGTATTTTCTTTGCAGGTCGTGTCGTCGAGAAGTTTCGACTGTCCGTTGCCGGCTCGGTTGAAGATAAGCCATTTTATTTCGAGCCGTTACCATATACTTCCGAAAGAAGAGCGGACACAAGTAATTTAGGTGGAAATTCAGTCGTTATACTAGCTACGATTCCCGATTTGAGAGGGCTTGGCACTATGAGTTCCCTGAACTCTGCCACTGCCGGACCTCTTCGAACCTTGTTTTCCCCTGATACCTCTGCTTTTTCGTCGGTCGGCTACAGTCAACATTCCTGGAACCGGATTCAGGGTATCCAGGAATACGAGAAGCTTCTGAGTCGAAAGAGAAATGCTGACCATCCAGGACCCTCAAGGAGGGTTAAACCCTTTGGTGTGAGTTCTGATTCTGTCCCATGTCGAGAAGGTAGGTCGGAGCCCGATGTGGTGGATTTCATGGACGAGCATCTCCGCGGTAGTAAGGCTGCTGGATACCTTGAAGACGGCACCATTCTAACCGATCTGGATTTGGGTGGTGAGAATGAGTTCGACAAAGCCGCTAGAATCTATATGGCTAGTCGGTTTAAACGGGATATTCTGCTTCATACCGTCAAAGGTGACTTTGAGGTTTTGAGTGATTTTTCCCGAACGTATCACGAGGTAAATATTTATCTTTGACTATCTCTTCTTTCTTTAGTGCCCTTGACATTTTGCTGCTATCTTGAATTACTTCGCAGATCGGGGATTTATTCGCTATCCAAACCTATCGCTTAGCATTGCTGGAGCAGGAGTCGCAGGATGCTCATGACGCGTATGCGCAAATTTTCGTTGATAATCAAACTCTTCGATCTCAATTAGCAGAAAGTCAACGAGAATTATCTCAAGTAAAGAAGGAGCTCGAAAAAGCTACTATGAAACGTTCCTCGTCCGTGGAAGAGGATTTGCTGGCATCCGTTAAAGAGAGAAGTGCCCTCGAGGAAGAGCTGAAGAAGGTTAAGATCGAACTTGAGCTTGCAAAGCAAGATTCCGAGCGTGCATATGCCCAGGGCCGAGAAGAAGTCGAGATTCCAGCCATACGAGAATTTTTGGGATCCCCTGTCTTAGATCCCTTAGTTCAAAGGAGAATAGGAGGGATTCTTCAGATGATCTTTTATAAAGGGGTTCAACAATTAGTTTCGGCCAAGAAAATTCCGGATGACATGGAGGAATATTTTCAGTATATGAACCCTTTTAAGAACGATGAAGGGAAGGATTATAAAGCTTCCTCTCTACCCAAGACGGATATTAACTGGGAGGATCATCGCTTTGCCCCCTTAGTAGAGGAGTTTGGCATTCCGATGCCTAACCCCGATTTGGTCGAGCGCTCTAACGGCGATTATCCTTCTGCTTCAGGGAAAAATGAAGATGTTAATATAGTGGACGGATCGGATAATGAAAGCGATCGACCCTTTGACCAGACTAATCCATTAGGCAGCAGCGGCGAAGATGGCGTCGGTCCGAATGCTGAGTTCGAGCATGCTGGAGGGGGTGATTTATAGTCTCGTAGTTAGGAATCGAATGTATACATGTATGTAACCCACTTTTGCAATCGGATTTGTTTTCCTTTCGGTTTAATCCGTGTAACATGTAAATTCCAACCTTGCAAATATTTGGACATCATATGCCTTTCGTAGTTCGATATCTCTTCAAATTCTATGCTCGGTATCTATTTATTCCATGTAGGATTTTTCTTAAAAGTCGCGTCGATTCCATTATTGTAATTATAGGGTCTAGCGCCTATAAATATGAGGATCTCTTCAATTTTCGTCAGAAAATATTCTTAGAGATCGGAGCTTTTCCTCTACATTCTGCATTCTTACAATTTTCTTAACTCTCTCCCCGTTCATTATGGAAAACATATTAGGCAAGACAATCGACCCCAAACAGCTGTTTGGTGGCTTGAAGAATAAGAATCCGACCAAAGAGCAGAAACCTGCCAAGGAGGCCAAACCCTCCAAATCCTCTTCCAAGACCTCTGTGTCTTCCCCGAAAGCTTCTAAAGGAGGGGAAAATAAGAAAGATAAAATCATTTCCTCAAGGCAAGCCAAGGGCAGTTCCAACAAATCCATTTTGGATGAAGAGCTCGAGGCTGCTCTCGGGGGTTCTTCCCCGAAAGTTGTTGATTCTTCGAGTGAAGATCTTGTCCGAGAGAAGATTCCCGTTCCTTCTTCGAACAAAAGGCCTTATTCCGATGGGGTCACTCCCATCGAATCTTTGCAAAATCTTGCTATCGGTAGCAAACCATCCTCTGATGATTCTTCGGCCGTTCCCCCTGCAGGAGGTCTTAGCAAAAAACCCAAGTTAGAAATCAGCGGAGAGGCTTCTGCTGAAGCTTTGAAAATTGATAACCCTCCCGAACCCCGCGTTGATTCCGCTCCTCCGAAAGTTACTCCTTCCCCGCCCGAGGAGTTGAAAGATGGGTCTGCTTCTATGGTTGATCCCATGGATAGTCTGTTGCGAGTTAACTTTACTTCTTCCAAAACCGGCATGTCCAAGGAGAGAAATATAGAAGAGTTGTTCGAGTCTGGGACGCATTTCCTGTTTCAGGTATATATATATATATTTATTATTATTATTATTTTTTTTTAAATGTTGCCAATCATTTTAACATGCTGGACAGGATTTTATCGAACTTAAAACGTTTGATGAGCGGGAAACAAATCAGCACGCTGCTATTTCCCTTGAGCTGGAGGAGAAGAAAGCTGAATTCGACCGTGTCTTCGTGGAAAAGCTTGCTTTAGAGAGGGAGAAGACTGCTAAAGAACGTGGAGAAGAGATCCACAAGCAGCTGAATGAGGAGCTCGAAAAGCTGAAAAGTCTTCACGAGCGGGAGAAACAAGATTCCGTGCGCCGAGAAAAAGAGGCTTTCGACCGTGGATATGAAACAGGATATGAGGCTCGTAATGCCGAGCTTCGAAAGATTTTCTCTGACAATAAGCTTCTCTAGATGTTGTCTTTTGTTTATTTAGACTTGCAGTGTTGCTACATTGTTTTTACTTCTGTGTGATCACGAATAATTTCAGACATTTTGGTTCTCTATGGTTTGTAATAATCTATTTATTTCTCGGACTGCATATTCTTCTATACTTTGATGTGCTTTTTTCTATTCGTGCTTCAGTTTGCTCTCTTCGTTTGACCTTGTGGTCGGAGTTCTTGATCTTCGATCTTGGACGTTAAGTCTGTTTAATTTCCAAAATTATATCACTTCCTCTTCCCGCTCAAATTCTCAGGAAGCGCAACAATCTTTAGATCTCGACCGTTGCCTTTGCCTCCTGCTAGTCGTTGGATTTTTGTGAATAGAGCCTATAAATGGTGCTCTTCGTTTTACATTCTTATAAGATTTTTTGAGAACAGATTCCTTCGATCATGCTGACTAGAAGGTCTTGTTGCATGGTTCAACATTTTGAATTTCGAGTTAGGACCTATTTTGCAGATCACGGGCTAATTAGTACTACAATCTCGACTAGGATATCGGCAGGCGAACATTACTTCGACCCTGGAGGCCAAAAAGCTTCATTGCTGACCATCCACGACCCATGCAGTCCTCAGGACCTTCAGTGGTTTAGGAGAGGCTCAAGCATTATGTTTTTTAAGGGTCTTTAGCGGTTTGTTCGGCTCTCCATTGAGGACGTTAGGGGTGAAGCTTCGAGGATCGAAGTTCTCAATAAAGTATTCACGTTACACCTAGAAAAAGATGCATTACCCCTCTCCTCTTTGAGATACTATAAATACAGATAAAAGCCTGTTGGCTTGACAGGCTCCTCCTATTCGAGTAAGGACATTATCGTGCGCCGAAAATTTCATAGGACTGCCTGGTTATGAAGTTCCCTTCTCATTCGGATATATAGATTAGTTCTTTGTCAATGTCCTCAAGGCTGTAAAAAGCACTTAGCATCAAAAGATTGGTCTGATATGTAATAGGAGTTGATACCTTGTAAATTGTAATTGCTTGATATGTCAAGCTCGGAAAATAATAGTCTTTTTATCGATCCTTACAATCGTTTTATTCAAATATTGTACTCCTTTGGTCTCAACTATTTCTCGGATGAAATACCGATAATGCTTTCTTTATAAGCCATACTCCGAATTTTCCTTCATGATTTTCTTTCGATGACTTGGAACTAAGATTATAACGAATTCGAACAGGATGAACTCAAGTAGGAATAATTTTGACAATTTCTTCGCTTATCCGAACGGTTTCCGTATTCTTGGGAATCGTGACGGTCGGCGCATTTATTGCTAGTATCCCAGCCGTTAGTTTTATCAAATCTGAGTCGTCGAATGCCTTGTCTCTTCGCTATATATAGCTCCATAGTTACCTTCATGTTTTTACGTTATAGTAATTGTTTTGACCGACTCTACGACTGAGCTTTCACTTCCTTTGATTACTATGTTTCGTTCTTTATCTTCAATAACGCGTTTTGAGATTCGAGTTCGAACGATTTTCCTTTATTATCTTGGCTACCTTCTCGTGGCGATTTACTTCGACTAGGGTATCGACAGGCGAAAAAATTGCGACTGGGGTACCGACAGGCGACCAGCTCTCTTTGATTCCAACCAGTTAGGGCTGGTTCGACCTCCTGTATCCTGTCAATCCACACGGTCGGATAGTGGGTCAACTGCTGGAGGAGTTTTCCTGCTCCTTCATCAAGATGTTTCTTGAAGAATGTTGCCTTCGAGATTGCGTGGAGTAATTTCTCTAGGGATTGCTTCCCTATCTCTCGATCTGGTCCGGCGTGGAGCAATTATTAAGGAAGTGATGGATGAAGGGTAGAAGTGTTATTCTAGCCCCGCCTTCCTCCTTTGATTACAAAAATATTCTAGCGTAGGGTTAATTTGTAATAGGGTCACATTAAATGTAAAGTCTCATCTTTGCTCGATTTTCCTTACTATTGTAATCACGAATTCTCTTGTAACTATTTTGGAGATCATGAATGAAATATTTATTTCCTTTATCATCCTTAGTTGTTAACCCGCAGAATTGCTTTCGTATGTTGTTATCGAGCATCAATTCCTCAAAGATATGAACAAGTGCTATTCCCCAGCAACTTTGATAAGTGTTTAGATAATAGTCGTCAATTGACATCCTTCGACCTTTGATATTCAGATATAAATGATAATTGACGTTCTTTGCCGATTTTTTTTGTTGGTAGCGTGATCGATAATTAATAATATTCTGATAATAAAAGGCGATTTAGCAGATCACGATCGCTGTATTTCGAAATAGGATATATATCGGGATTTTGTACAATCGATAATTTGCACTTAGGGTCGTAGCAACAGCTTTCACCCATTTAATGATTTCGATCTAAGGGTCATAGCAACGGCTTTCACCCTTAGTCGTTTCAGAGCATTTTTAGCCCGAGGGTCGTAGCAACGGCTTTCACCCATTTAATAATTTCGATCTAAGTGGCATAGCAACGACTTTCACCCTTAGTCGTTTCAGAGCATTTTTAGCCCAAGGGTCATAGCAACGGCTTTCACCCATTTAATAATTTCGATCTAAGGGGCATAGCAACGGCTTTCACCCTTAGTCGTTTCAGAGCATTTTTAGCCCGAGGGTCGTCACCCATTTTTATTTTTCGATCCAAGGGGCGTAGCAACGACTTTCACCATTGGTCGATCTTCGAGGGTCGTAGCAACAGCTTTCACCCTTTTTAATAGTAGATGGAGACAAGTAGAAATAGCATAATAGATTAACGAGATCGATAATATCAGAATAAGATGAATAAATAATAAATATGAATATCGGCGAGACTAGTTCCCTCTGAATATATAATCCCGATCGAAATATATTTTGCTGAGATAATAGTCTTCTATAATCATGAGAAAAGATGAGTCATAGCAAAGTAGCAAATAGTGAATAACCTCAGGACTTAATAAGCTTCATGCCCTGTTAAGAAAATTCTTTGTCTATGAATTCCCAAATTTGACAAGTTTGATTTTTTCCAAACGGTTCCTTATCTTTCGAGAATTGCAAGGGTCGACAAATCTCATCCCTTCATTTCGCGAATTTTCTGCCGCTGGATTCTTTCAACTTTCGCTATAAAAGGCTGTCAAATTCTTGAGATTATATTATTCGTTGTACCAGCATTTTCATGTGTCTGACCATGGTAGTCAAAATTGTTGTTCAACCAATTCAACTTTTTGAGCTCAGACTTCGAACAATTTTTAAGAGGGACAGTCTCCTAACCCGACCTCGCTTAGAATATCGACAGGCAAATACAATTTCCATCTGGAAGGCCAATAAGCCATAAACATGGAGTCCGCAGGTCGTCGCGCAGGTCTTCGAACAGGGACCTGTTGCTACAATGCATTTAGAAAGACATACTGGGGAGAGAACAATCCAGAATACATTTACCCGATAAACCGTCCGTTCGCCCTTTTGTCTTTGGAAGATCATAAAATAAGTTAAAAGCCTGCGGGTCCGAAGGAGATTCCATGCTTGGAGCTAAGTTACTTCGAATAATCGATGGGAGAGGAGATCGAAAATTCTAGAGGAAAATAGAGGGATTCTTATGTAACATATTAGCTTGTGCTATGTTCGAAATGTATCTTCCATATTTTCCTTCTGAACTCTTGTATCTTTTTAATAACATTCATGAATGGAATTTTCTCTTTTCCTTGTTGATAGAATAAAGGACAATCAGACACGCTCTTATTTCCAATAACTCAACCGCGAATATGTAAGATTAACAACGAAATATCCGAACAGTGGTCTCTTGAGTAAGAATATTAATGTCTTGGTAGATTTGAAATTAATAAAGAACTTGTTGTGATTGATCCTTGCTATCGCCGAATTTCAAAAGCTGTCGAATTTTTCAATTTGAGAGTTTTGTTCGAGTAGATCAATCGTAGCTTTTTTGCTTCGAACATCTCTAGTTGGTTGTAAAAATAGCGTTTTCATATCTGGAATATCAAGTGCATGAGGGATGAACTTTCAGACAAGTGTCACCGATCTTCGTGCTATTTTTGGAGTAGGATTGTAAGTAAAACATTTGTTCGAATGAATGTTTCGAATAAGCCCTTCGTTATACATTGTTGGACCCTATGTTCTGCTAGCCAAACAGGACCCTATTTCTCGGGAAACGTATCGGTCAGTCCATTTAATACGGACATCCAAGCCGTTCGCGATCTGTTATTTGTGCCGTTGATTCGAAATCCTTTACTACTATAAATATGTCCCTTTATGTATACGACACTCCTCACTTTCTCCTTTATGCTTCCTTCGATCCCTATGGGTCGAGATTTAAATTTGATTCATGTTTTCTCCAAGATAAAGGAGTTTGAGATTAGACTCAGAACCCTGTTTTTCGATCTTAGCTCCTTAAGTATAAGCTTTTTCGCTTAGAATATCGACAGGCAAAAGAAATTGCGCCTAGAATACCGACAGGCAACCTGTTTTCCCAGACATATCTTATCTGGTGCGGGTTAGCATTCCGATTTTCTGGCGTTATATCCGATCGGGCAGCTGGTTATTCTTAGAGGAGTTCTTTAAATCTGAGGCACCAGCTTCCTCGAGGGCTTTCTTGCAGTATAGTTCCTTCGAGCTCCCTTGGGGTGCCTCTGCTGAGATAACCCTTTGCTGCTCCGGTTCGGAATAACCTGTAAATAATGATTGAGTGTTTCAATCATTGTTAACAGATGAAGACCTAAGCTCGGTCTGAAGCCTTGGGGAGGAGCTGTGAAGAGGGGTAATTCGGATCCCCAGCCTCCGCAGGCTCGGTGCAGATCGAACAACACTAGATCCTGTCCCCAGGAACCAAGAGCTGGCCCAGCGTTCTAATTAAAGTGTTCCGATCCCTTGAAAAGAACCCGAGCTCAATATGTACTGTTTGGCCTAGCCTGGGCCCAAGCCCATCAATTCTGTTATAAATACCCCACGCATTTATGACGACGACACAACTTCTCAGGTGCTCTCGCTTCGAAACAGCTGCTCGGACTCACTTGGGAATATTAGCATAGGCTAGCTCGTGTATATTTCGCCCTCTAGCTTGTACGGCATCCAATAATGCTCGAATAGGACTCCTAGTTATTGAAATCTGTACTCGATCACATTGAATACAATACTATTGATCTTTTTCCTTTATTTGTTTGCATTCATATCACATCGCATAACACATTGATCGAACCAACGAAAACGCGTAAGATCAATTGGCGCCCACCGTGGGGCCTTATTCGAGTATTAGATCGAAATATGCCTACTACGAGGAGAAATATGTATGCTAGCTGGAAGCCTTACTGGTCTGAAACTCTGTTATTCACTATCCAAGGCGATCCTCCAACCATTGGGGCGTTCGTCATTTCAAGGACGAAAATAAGACCTATACGATGGATTTCCGAGCTTAAGATTAGTGGTTTAATCTATAATTGCACAGCTCATTTATTTCTTCAATGGATTTATTTTCCACCGAGGATCCATTTACATAAGCGAATAAGAAGTTCCACAGATATCATCCACAACAGATTAACGTAGAATTAATTCCGCCCACTCGATCGCCGGTTAATGTCAAAGGCTTAGAAAATCTATGGAGTTGCAGCTTATTAACGGTCGGAATTTATTTTTCCGATCATCATATTTATTAACTTCAAAGACAAATTTTTCGAATCAGTTATTTAAGAGATCAGTTGCATAATCTGTATACATTATTTGTTGGCCATTTGTATTTTTCTCAAATCGGTTGGGATAAGTTGAATATTTGAACAACAACAGCTAATTATATGAATTCTCGAGGTAATGGTTGAATATTGGCAATCGTTTCGACCAATAAAGGAATTCAAATAATGAAATTCGATCAGAGAACGAAGCTTTATCATTAATATTCTTCAAACAAGTTACAAAGTCAAGCCTCGAATATAATTCGAGCTCAAGAAGTACAATACAATCACTCCTACCCTACTACAAGATCTATGAATAATTCTATCCTGTTTCATGCTCGGTCTTCGTTCCCTAAGATCGCTCCAGATGCAGAACTCAACAGTGAATTTTATTGGCAATCACTCGCCACCTGTCGCACAACCGTCTTCGAACGGGATAAAGGCCGGATCGCAGCTCCACTCCAAGGCTTCAGACCGACCTTAGGTCTTCATCTGTTAACAATGATTGAAACACTCAATCATTATTTACAGATTAATCCGAACCGGAGCAGCAAAGGGTTATCTCAGCAGAGGCACTCCAAGGGAACTCGAAGGAACTATTCTGTAAGAAAGCCCTCGAGGAAGCTGGTGCCTCAGATTTAAAGAACTCCTCTCAGAATAACCACCTGCCCGATCGGATACAGCGCCAGAAAACCAGAATTCTAACCCGCACCAGACAAGATATGTCTGGGAAAATAGGTTTCCTGCCGGTATTCTAGGCGCATTTTCTTTTGCCTGTCGATATTCTAAGCGAAAAAGCTTATGCTTAAGGAGCTAAAATCGAAAAACAGGGTTCTGAGTCTAATCTCAAACTCCTTTATCTTGGAGAAAACACGAATCAAATTTAAATCTCGACCCATAGTGATCGAAGGAAGCATAAAGGAGAAAGTAAGGAGTGTCGTATGCATGAAGGGACCTATTTATAGTAATAAAGGGTTTTGAATCAACGGCACAGATAATAGATCGCGAACGGCTAGGATGTCCGTATTAAATGGACTGACCGATACGTTTCCCGAGAAATAGGGTCCTGTTTGGTTAGAAGAACGTACGGCCCAACGATACAAAGAAGGGCTTATTCGAAACATTCGTTCGAATGATGTTTTCACTTACTATCCTACTCCAAAAATAGCGCGAAGATCGGGGACACTTGTCTGGAATATCAACCCTCATGCACTTGATACTCTAGATATGAAACCGCTATTTTTATAACTGATCAGAGATGTTCGAATCGGAAAAGCTACGTTTGATCCACTCGAACAGAACTAACGAACTGAGAAATTCGACAGCTTTTGAAATTCGGCGATAACAAGGATCGATCACAACAAGTTCTTTGTTAACTTCAAATCTACCAAAACGTTAATATTCTTAGAGACCACTGTTCGGGTATTTCATCGTTAATCTTAGATATTTGTTGTTGAAATTATTGGGAATAAGAGTATCTGGTTATCCTTTTTTCTATCTACAAGGAAAAGAGAAAATTCCATTCATAATTACTATTAAAAAGATACAAGAAGTTCAGAAGGAAAATATGGAAGATACATTTCGAACATAGTACAAGCTAATATATTACATAAGAACACCTTTACTTTCTACAATCCTATGAAATTTTCGGTTTCCTCTCCTATCATCTACTCTAAGTAACCTAGCTCCGAGCGAGGAATCTCCTTTGGATCCGCAGCCTTTTAACTTTATTTATGATCTTCCGAAGACATTGGGGCGAGTGGATAATATAGCGAGTAACTGTATCCTGGATCGTTCTCTCCCCAGTATGTCTTCCTAAATGCATTGTAGCAATAGGTCCCCGTTCGAAGAACTGCGCGACGATCTGCGGACTCCATAATTCTGGCTTATTGGCCTTCAAGAAGGAAATTGTATTTGCCTGTCGGTGTTCTAAGCGAGGTCGGGTTAGAAGATTGTCCCTCTTGAAAATTGTTCGAAGTCTGAGCTCAAAAAGCTGGATTGATTGAATAACAATTTTGATTACCATGATCAGACAGATAAACCGCCGATACGACGAATAAGGAAATCTCAACTGCATGACACCCCTTTTATAGTAAAAGATGAAAGAATCCGGCGGCAGATAATTCGCGAAATGAATGGATGAGATTTGTCGACCCTTGCAATTCTCAGCAAATGAGGAACCGTTTGGAAAGAATCAAACATGACAAAATTGGGAACTTATAGTCAAAGAACTTTCTTAACAAAGCATAAGGTTTATTTATTAAGTCCTAAGGACATTCACTACTGGCTGTTTCTCTATGATTCATCTTTTCTCATGATTGCAGAAGACTATTATCTCATCAAAATTTATTTCGATCAGAGTTATATATTGAGTGGAAACTAATCTCGTCAATATTCATATTCATTCATCTCTCTCTGATATTATCGATCTCTGTTATTCTATCTCTACTTATCTCCATCTACTGTTAAAAAAAAAAAAAAAAAGGGTGAAAGATGTTGCTATGACCCTCGAAAATCGACCAAGGGTGAAAGCCGTTGCTACGCCCCTTGGATCGAAAAATAAAATGGGTGACGACCCTCGGGCTAAAAATGCTCTGAAACGACTAAGGGTGAAAGCCGTTGCTATGCCCCTTAGATCGAAATTATTGAACGGGTGAAAGCTGTTGCTACGACCCTCGGGCTAAAAATGCTCTGAAACGACTAAGGGTGAAAGCCGTTGCTATGCCCCTTATATCGAAATTATTGAACGGGTGAAAGCTGTTGCTACGACCCTCGGGCTAAAAATGCTCTGAAACGACTAAGGGTGAAAGCCGTTGCTATGCCCCTTAGATCGAAATTATTGAACGGGTGAAAGCTGTTGCTACGACCCTCGGGCTAAAAATGCTCTGAAGCGACTAAGGGTGTAAGCCGTTGCTATGCCCCTTAGATCGAAATTATTGAACGGGTGAAAGCTGTTGCTACGACCCTCGGGCTAAAAATGCTCTGAAACGATCGAAATTATTGAACGGGTGAAAGTTGTTGCTACGACCCTCGGGCTAAAAATGCTCTGAAACGACTAAGGGTGAAAGCCGTTGCTAAGCCCCTTAGATCGAAATTATTGAACGGGTGAAAGCTGTTGCTACGACCCTCGGGCTAGAAATGTTCTGAAACGACCAAGGGTGAAAGCCGTTGCTATGCCCCTAGATTGAAGTTATTATCCGAGATCATCCAAAATTCTATTGTATTATTTATCCATGGTTGTTCATACGTCAAAGGATGAAAGCCGTTGCTATGCCCCTTAGATCGAAATTATTATTCAAAGATCGATCAAGACCCTATCTCAATTATTTCTCCACGATTATTTATTCGACTGGGGAATTTGGCCCCTCAGATTGAAGTTATTACTCAAAGATCAATCTGAATTCTACTATTCGATGCCTTAATAATTATGTATTCGATTAAGGAATAAAGCCTTCTGATGGGGGCTATTTCGCACCCTACATATTGTACGATCGACTAAAGAACTTGAGATCGTTTCGACCAAATCGGGCTGTTCAAGATCATCTCATCGACCAGGCCGAATACAGCTCTCTTCGATCAAAAGATAATACTCCGGACCCAAGAAGGATATTTGGGCCGAGTCCTATTAGGACTATGTTTCCTTGTAACGCTAGGTTTAACATTATATAAATACCTAGTTAATCATTGTATTAGACAATTACGAAATCCCTCAATTCTGAGAATACATGATTATACCCTGCTTACTACAGCACAACTGAATAAGATTCAATATTATTCTTAGCTTTTGATCTCCATATCGGTGTGTTTTTAGCTTTGTTTGTGGTTTTACTTCTCGTTCTTGAATATTGCTTTTCTTTGTAATCGATCCATCCGGAATAAAGTAACGGAGCCCTACAAAATATATATAAATATCGAAACCCTCCCCCCCCCCCGATATCACAAATTCACTGATATTCAATTAACCCGACGAAATCCGGTTAAATCAGTTGGCGCCCACCGAGGGGCTAGGTTAATTATTCGATTGACACATGGCTCGCCCAAGGAAAAGCGCTCGTATTGGAGCGAGAAGCAATACGACCACCGGCCATAACACATCGGAAGACATACACGACAACAACGATAATAACGTTCCCAATACCGACGAGAATGTCCAAGATACACGCTCCCGACCGCAGGGACCCCAAGGAGGCCTTCCCGGTGCCGTACGGGAAGAACCAGAAGGCCCCGAAATCCCCGTTCCTCTCCCAGGCGCTCAGGAGAAACTGCGACAAATAGCAATGCTCTTCAAATCACTTTCTCCAGAAGAATTGCTAGTACTAGATCAAATTCCTCGAAACGTTACGGCTGCCAAGACAACTCCTGCTCCAGGAGTGCTAAGGCAAAACGAACAAACCTCTCAACAAGCTGACAGCCCAGCAAGTGAGCGACGCTCGCTACACAGCCCACAGCAGGGCAATTCTAAACCCTCCGATAACCATCCCCGAAGAAGACCAGGTCGAAGAATACCACAAGCGGGTCGCAGTGGATCGAAGGAACAAACAATAATCCCTATCGAGGATGACATAGATGATGCAATCCCAGATCGACCACGAGCGACTCGATTCTTGATGAGGGGTAATTCGGTTCCCCTGTTCTTAGGCCTTAACGCGGTCCGAATAACTATGAACCCTGTCGCCAGGGATCAAAAGATGAATCAAAGTATGAAAATGATCGATCCGAGCTCATAGGGTCACTATAGATCGAAGGACACTGTTGGGCCGAGCCCAGGCCCAAGCCCTCAAATTTGGCTATAAATACTCCATGCATTTATTACATGGGGGGGACTTCCAAGATAGTTCTCAATCTGAAGACCGCAGCTCGGTCTATTAGGATAGGACTTATTATACTTGTTTCACCCTCTAGCTTGTACGGCATCCAATAATGCTCGAATAGGGCCTTCGAATACTTGTACTTGTACTCATTCAAATCGAATACAATTACATTGATCTTTACTTCACTTTATTTATTTAATTATCGTTATCGTAATCATACGTCCCACCCTTGATCGAACTAACGAAACCACGTAAGATCAATTGGCGCCCACCGAGGGGCTTTATTCGAGTATTAGATCGAAATATGCCTACTACGAGGAGAAACATGTGCGCCAGCTGAAGATTTTACTAATCTGAAACTTCATTGTTCATTCTCCGAGGCGAATTGATCGACCCTTCGTCATTTCAGAGATAAAGGCCTATATGATCGTTGGCAAAGTTAATGGTCTAGCCTATGGACGCATGGCTCATTCATTTATATTAAGTTGCAATTCGATATTAACGATCGAAATTTATTTTTTCGTTCTTCGCATTCATAAACTTCAATGGCGAATCCTTCGAATCGATTATCTTAAAGATCATTGGCAAAGTCTCTATATACTATCAATCAACTATTCGTATTTTTCTCGAAGTCTGCCGGGTTAAACCGATTGTTTAAATATTCACAATCGATCAGATGAGTTCTCAAACCTATAAAGGGTATGTTGGATTATCATTATGACCAATAAGAGAATTCGAGTAAGAAGACCCGATTACAAATAAAACTTTATCGTTGAAATTCTTCAAACAAGTTACAAAGTAAAGCTCCGAAGGAACTTCGGGCTCAAGAAATGCAGTACAATCATTCCTACCCTATTACAAATTCTAGGAGGTAATTCTATCTGGTTACATACTCAGTCTTCGCTCCCAAGATCGCCCCAGATCCAGAACTCAGCAATGATCTTTCTTGCCAATCACTAGCAACGTGTCGCACGTCCGCCCTCGAGCTGGATAGAAGCCGGATTGGAGCTCCTCGCCGGAGAAGCAGACCGACCTTAGGTCTTCTTCTGTAAACAATGATCGAAACACTCAATCATTTTTACAGGTTATTTCGAACCGGAGCAGCAAAGGGTTATCCCAACAAGAGGCACTCCAAGAGAACTCGAGGAAACTGTCTAGTAAGAAAGCCCTCGAGGAAGCTGATGCCTCAGAATTAAAGAACTCTTCTCGGAATAACCAGCTGTCCGATCGGGTACTACGCCAGGATACCAGAATTCTAACCCGCACCAGACAAGATATGTCTGGGAAAACAGGTTGCCTGCCGGTATTCTAGGCGCGATTTCTTTTGCCTGACGATATTCTAAGCGAAAAGCTTATACGAAAGGAAACAAGATCGAAGAATAAAGTTCGAACTCTAATATCAAACTCTTTTATTCCGGAAATTAGGCGAATCAAATCTAGATATCGACCCATGCTGATCGGATGGGGCATAAGAAAAAAAGCAAGAAGTGTGGTATACACGAAGGGACCTATTTATAGGGGTAGAGAAGTTAAAATCAACGGCCCAGATAACTTTCCATAAATGATCTGGATGTCCGCATTAAATGGAAGGACCGTTACATTTCCCGAGAAATAGGAATCTGTTTGGTAACGAAGGACACGCAATTCAACAATGGGTGTAGAAGAATTACGACATTCTATAGAATTTGACGACGTATTAATTTCATTATTATTAAAGGACAGCATCTCGGATTCGTATTCGATTATTTCGGATATTTTTTACACAAGTAATTATTGATACGCTTTTATGCTGCCAATTGAGAAGAAATATAATCGATTCAGTCGAACAGAATTCTCGACCTGGAAGTTATGCAATTATGAAAATTCAACAGTGATAAAGATTTATGGCTTCGTCTTTCCTTATCAGTCTCAGGTCTTCTAAGATATTTATATGTTATCCACCCGCGCCAGTGGTGATCGATTACTTCTTGATCGATGTAAAAAGAATAAGATGGAATTGTGAAAGATAAAATTCTATCTAGTTATATTTGAGGTTATCAACCAAAGGGAGTTGAAATGTAATTATATTATCTCGAAAGATTACAAGAAATGGAAAGATACATCCAGTATAGCATAAGCCTATATATTACATCAGTACGTTATTACAATCCTATGAAATTTTCGGTCTCCCGTCCCATCGTCTACTCGGGATAATCCTAATCCTAGGACATATTTAGCTCCGACCATGGTATCTCCTTCGGACCTGCAGGCTCTTATCTTTATTTACGGTTTTCCAAAGATGAAGACTCGAGGTTGAAATTCATCGGGTAAATGAATTCTGCAGAACTCCCACCCCTGTACGTCTTCCTAAATGCATTGTGGCAATAGGTCCCTAATCGAAAACCTATGCCACAACCTACAAGCTCCATATGTCTGGCATATTGGCCTTCAAGATGGAGATTATATTTGCCTGCCGATACTCTAGGCGAAGGTTGAAATAATATTCTTCCCGCTCGAATATTCCTCCACTTAAAAATCGTTCGAAATCTGACCTCGAATAAGCGAATTATTGAAATAACAATCTTAATCGCCATGAGGGGACGGATGAAATGCCAGCACAATGAATGGAATGGCTTCAAAGAAATAACAGCCTTTTATAGAGAAAAGCAAAAGGAATCCGACGGCCTATAATTCGCAAAATGAGCGGACAAGATTGGTTGACCGTTGCATTTCCAGGTAAAACGGGAACCGTTTAGAAAAGATCAAACTTATCAAAATTGGGAACTTACAAGCAAGGAATTTTCTCGACTAAGTTATGAGGATTGTTCAAAGTCTAGGGTTATTCCCTACTAACTGATTCTCCATAATTGATTCTTTCTGGTGATTGCGGAAGATTATTTTCCCATCAAAATTACTTCGATTAGAGGTATATATTCAAGGGAAAACTGATCCTGTTAAAATTTATATTCGTTCTCCTCTCCCTGATATTGTCGATCTCCCTATCCATACTTATCTGAGTCTATTATTATCAAATGGGTGGAAGCCTCTGCTATGACCCAAGGGCTAAAAATGCTCTAAAAAACGACTAAGGGTGAAAGCCTCTGCTATGCCCCTTAGATCGAAATTATTAATGGGTGGAAGCCTCTGCTATGACCCAAGGGCTAAAAATGCTCTAAAAAACGACTAAGGGTGAAAGCCTCTGCTATGCCCCTTAGATCGAAATTATTAACGGGTGGAAGCCTCTGCTATGACCCAAGGGCTAAAAATGCTCTAAAAAACGACTAAGGGTGAAAGCCTCTGCTATGCCCCTTAGATCGAAATTATTAATGGGTGGAAGCCTCTGCTATGACCCAAGGGCTAAAAATGCTCTAAAAAACGACTAAGGGTGAAAGCCTCTGCTATGCCCCTTAGATCGAAATTATTAATGGGTGGAAGCCTCTGCTATGACCCAAGGGCTAAAAATGCTCTAAAAAACGACTAAGGGTGAAAGCCTCTGCTATGCCCCTTAGATCGAAATTATTAATGGGTGGAAGCCTCTGCTATGACCCAAGGGCTAAAAATGCTCTAAAAAACGACTAAGGGTGAAAGCCTCTGCTATGCCCCTTAGATAGAAATTATTAACGGGTGGAAGCCTCTGCTATGACCCAAGGGCTAAAAATGCTCTAAAAAACGACTAAGGGTGAAAGCCTCTGCTATGCCCCTTAGATCGAAATTATTTAAAAGGGTGAAAGCCTCTGCTACGACCCTCGAGCTATGTTTGCTCCGAAACGACTAAGGGTGAAAGCCGTTGCTGCGCCCCTTAGATCGAAATTATTATCCTCGATCAACCGAAACCAATCAGCATTCTATTCTATTATTTCTTCGTCTAAAGGCTAACAGCCATCATTATGACACTTAAGTCAACGTTATTATTCAAAGATCAATCAAAAACCCTATTTCGATTATTTGTCCGATTAGGGAATTTGATCCCTCAGATTAGAATTGTTACTCAAAGGTCAGTTTAGATCCTTCTATTCGATCTCTTAATTATTATGTGTTTGATGGGGGAATAAAAGCCTCCCATAGGTTATATTCTAAATCGAGGAATATCAGTTATCGTCTAAATACTTATCAAAGTCGGTAGAGGATGGCGCATATTCTTATTTGCTCGGTAACAGCATACCAAAGCAATTTTACGGGATAACACCTATGACGAGAAAAATAAATATCTTATTGATGACATTACAAGCAAAGTTCGAAATTACAATGACAAGGAAAAATCGAACAAAGTCTAGGCTTTACATTTTATGTAACCCTATTACAAATCAACCCTACGCTAGAAGTTTCTCGTGATCGAAGTTATAAGTCGAGGCTGGGCTAACACTTCCACCCTTCATCCTTCACTTCCTCGGTACTTGCTCCACGCCGGGCCAGATCAAGAGAAAGCAAGGCAACCCCTAGAGAAATTATTCCACGCAATCTCGAAGGCAACATTCTTCAAGGAATATCTTGAAGAAGTAGAGATCGAGTGCAGGAAAACTCCTCCAGCAGTGGACCCACTATCCGACCGGGTGGATTGACAGGATACAGAAGATCGAACCCGCCTCAAAGACTTGGAATCAAAGAGAGCAGGTCGCCTGCCGGTACCCCAGTCGCAATTATTTTCGCCTGCCGATACCCTAGTCGAAGTAAGTTGCCATCAGGAGAGAGCGAAATTTGTAAATAGTTCGAAGAAGAACCTCGAACAGTTCAGTCGCAGATAGCAAACGAAACATGGTGACTAAAAAGGATAAAATCTCAATCACAGAGCCGATCAAGTTTCTTACTGAAATGTAAAATTTGAAAGTAACTACGGAGCTATATATAGCGAAAGAAATAGGCAATTAGCGACCCAGATTTGATGATACTAACGGCTGAGATATAAGCAGTAAATGCGCCGACGGTTACGAATCCCGAAAATGCAGAAACTGCTTTGGGAAAAAAGCGAAGAAAATGTCAAATTTGTTCCACTCGGGTTCATCTTATCCGATTTCATCACACTCTCAGTTCCATTCATCAAAGAAAAATCATAAAGAAATCCAAATGAAGGCATGATCAAAGAAAGAACACATAAGAGGAGCATGCGATTCGAGAAGAAAGCAAATTATTACAAGCCATAGAAAATAAAAATATCTGAAAATTATTCAGGATAGCACAAATAAAAACAGTATACTACGAGTTCGGGTAAATAAGAGACGACATCTAAACAAGTTTATTGTCAGAAAGAATCTTTCGGAGCTCAGCATTGCGAGCCTCACACCCTGCTTCAAATCCACGATCATAAGCCTCCTTTTCTCGACGTGTAAAATTTTGTTTCTCCTGCTCATGTAGAATCTTCAGTTTGTCGAGTTTCTCATTCAGCTGCTTATGGATCTCCTCTCCATGATCGTTAGCCTTCTTCTCCTTCTCTAAAGCAAGCTTCTCTGCGAGGACACGGTCGAACTCGATTTTCTTCTTCTCCAGCTCGAGAGAAATAGCAGTGCGCTGGCTGATCTCCCGCTCAGCAAACGTTTTAAGCTCAATAAAGTCTTGCCCGGCCTGTTAAAAGGATCAACAGCGTTAAAAAAAAAAAAAAAAAAAAAAAAAAAAAAAAAAAAAAAAAAAAAAAAAAAAATATATATATATATATATATATATATATATATATATATATACCTGAAAAAGGAAGTGCTGCCCAGACTCGAACAACTCCTCTACGTTTCTCTCTTTGGACGTGTTTCTTTCCTTGGGCATATCGGTCTCTGAAGAAGTAAAGGTAGCTTGCAACAAGTTACCCATGGGATCAACCTTAGAAGGAGATCCATCTTTCAACTCCTCGTGCAAAGGAGAAGCGACCTTTTGAGGAGAGGAATTGACAAAGGGTCGGGGAGGATTATCAATTCCTAATGCTTCAGCGGAAGCCCCCCCACCAGTCTCTAACTTGGATTTTTTGCCGGGATTCCCCGAGGGAGAAACGATCGAAGCATCGGAGGATGACTTGCCACCAATAGCAAGATTTTGCAAAGCTTCAATGGGCGTAACCCCATCGGAATAAGGCCTCTTATTCGAAGGGGGAACAGGAGTCTTTTCTAGAACACGATCCTCAGTCTTAGAATCAGTCTCTTTCGGGGAGGAACCTCCGAGCTCAGCCTCGAGCTCTTCGTCCAAAATGGACTTGCCGGAGCTACCCTTATTCTGCTTCGAGGAAATACCCTTCTCTTTCGTACTTTCCCCACCTTTAGGTGCTTTTGGGGAAGAGGCGGAAGTCTTAGAAGAAGACTTGGAGGGTTTGGCCTCCTTGTCAGCCTTTTGCTCTTTATTCGACTTCTTATTTTTCGAACCACCAAATAGCGACCTGGGATCGATAGTTTTGCCTAACACGTTCTCCATGATGAGTAAATTTGGATCAATTGCTCGGACCTTTACCCGCAGGAAGCTCAAAGAATGCAGAAAATTTTGGGAGGGCTCCGATCTCTATAAACAAAGATGTCGTGTGAATAATGATAAAAGATCCCAATATTTATAGATGCTACGCACTACAATTGAGATAGTGAATCGACGCGACTTTGGAGAAAAAATCTCACTCGGATAAACAAAGCTCGAGCAGAAAGTATGTAAAATCATCGATATCTATAAAGTTAGAATTCATGAGTTACACGAATCAAGTCAAGGAATATAAAGTTAACTCGTTTACAAAATTGGGTTGCATGAGTACATACAATTGATTCCTAACTAGAAAACCTGGAATCGCCCCCTCCGGCCTACTCAACCCCAGTAACTCGCTAAACTGAAGATCAGACGATATATACATATATTTGAAGCTCGATGATTACCCAGCTTGATCGAAAGACCGACTGTCTCTCTTATCCGGGGCATTGCCTATTTCAACACCTTTATCTTTCTCCTCGGACACATTAGAAGGATCGTCGCAGGAATACTCGAGCACATCAGGGTTAGGCATCGGAGTACCATACTCCTCGACTAAGGGGGCAAAGCGATGTTCCTGCCAATTAATATTAGCCTTGGGAAGAGAGGAAGTTCTATAAGCCTTCCCTTCAGCGTTCTTGAAAGGGTCCATATACTTGAAATATTCTTCCATGTCGTCCGGAATTTTCTCGGCCGCGACTAACTGTCGAACCCCTTTATAAAAAATCGTCTGAAGAATTTCTCCCGTTTTCCTTTGAACTAAAGGATCCAACACGGGGGATTCCAGGAATTCTCGTACGGCAGGGATCTCGGCTTCTTCCCGACCTTGGGCATATGCACGCTCAGAGTCTTGCTTCGCCAGTTCGAGTTCTATCCTAGCTTTCTTCAGCTCTTCCTCGAGGGCACTCCTCTCTTTAACAGACACCAGCAAATCTTCCTCCACGGACGAGGAACGTTTCTTAATAGCTTTTTCAAGTTCCTTCTTCGTTTGAGTTAGTTCCTGTTGACTTTCTGCTAATTGAGATCGAAGAGATTGATTGTCGACAAAAATTTGCGCATACGCATCGTGAGCATCCTGCGACTCTTGTTCCAGCAGGGCCAAGCGATATGTTTGAGTGGCAAATAGATCTCCAACCTAAAAAAGTAAGAAGAAATATCACATGAATATTAAGGGCACTAAGGAAAGAATAGTCGGTCGAAAGATATGTTTGTACCTCATGGTACGACCTGGAGAAATCACTTAGAACCTCAAAATCCCCTTTAACGGACTGAAGCAGAATGTCCCGTTTAAATCGACTAGCCATGAAAATCCTAGTGGCCTTATCAAACTCGTTCTCCCCAATAGCATCCAAATCAGTCAGAATGGTGCCATCCTCAGGGTACCCAACAGCCCTGCTACCTCGAAGATGTTCTTCCATAAAGTCTGCCACATCAGGCTCCGACCTACCTTCTCGACATGGAACTGAGTCAGACTTCATACCAAAAGGTTTTACCCTCCTTGAGGGCCCGGGATTTCCAGCGTTTCTTTTTCGACTTAGGAGCTTCTCATACTCCTGGACGCCCTGAATTCGATTCCAAGAGTGCTGGCTGTAGCCAACTGATGAAAGAACGGAAGTATCTGGGGAAAACAGAGCTCGAAGAGGCCCGGCAGTGGCAGAATTCAGGCTACTCATAGTGCCGACCCCTCTCAAATCGGGAAGCGTAGCCGCTAGGACAACCGAGTTCCCACCTATATTATGCGCGTCTGCATTCCTCTCGGAAGTACGAGGTGACGGCTCGAAATAAAAGGGTTTATCTTCAACCAAGCCAACGGAGGATACTCGAAATTTCTCGACAATTCGACCTGCGAGGATAATATGAATCGGGCACAAGTTCAAAACAAGGAAAATTGTTTGATTAGACACAAAAGTAAGTCAAAAATAAGAAACGCACCCAAAGAAAGAGGAACAGTGTTCGGAGCACTGGAGGTTGGCAGGACGTCTGTTCGTATGGGGGGCCCTTGGGAGGACTGGATAGGGTATTTAATCGCCGGTGCCGGATAATCGCAACGGCTCAGCCCAGCCAATCGTAAAACGCCTTCTTGAACTAGGGACTTGGTATAGTAAGGATTGGATCGCATTTGGCCGAGAAAATCGTCAGAAAGACGCTGTCTGAGCTTTTCTCTAATTTTGCGAGAACCATACGACCAGGAATCCGCGCCATCCCATCGATACGGTCTAGTCTTTGAACTACGTTCCGACACAGGAACATTAGGACCCTTCACGAAAAAGAATCTCCTCTTCCGACCTAAAGCTCTCTTTGTTGATATTTTCGTAAGAAAAGACCGTGTAGACCTTGGACGAACAGACACAAAGCCTACGTTCGAACCTTTGCAGGGATCCATTCGGAATATCTGCCAAAAGTTGCTAAAAGAAGCTTCTTCTCCTTTCGCCTCCATAAGAGTGCAAAATGCTATTATATAAGCAACGGAATGCGGGAGAAGCTGAGCCGGGGAAAGCGAAAAGAAATTCAAAATATTTCTGATAAGAGGAACGAACGGGATACGCAAGCCACAGAAAAATTGTCCCTCATAAAAGGCTTGACATCCAGCGGGAGGCTCAGTGGCACGTTCGGTGTAAGAAGGAACGACGATCGAAAAACCTTTGGGAAGAAATTTCCCATAATCCACCTCAAGGTGAGCCCGGTCCTTTTTCGAAAAACAACTGGAAGTTTTACTAGCGGGAAGTTCTGACTCACCCGAGGTGACGGCTTGTGAAGCTTGCTTATGTTCGAAAATCCTGACAAAAGCTCCTTCGCCGATACTACGTTTGTCGACCTCTTTCTCCTCGAGATCCTCGCTCGGATCATTGTCTTCGTCGTCTTGATGAAACTCCCCATCTTCAAAATCATCTACAAGCTTAAACAAGGGATCGGATTCTTGGCTCTCCTCAACCTTTTTCTTGCCTCTCGCGCTTCTAGAGCTCGACATAATGGACTAAGAAGTATTTATACAGGAGGAAAATGCTATTTCGAGCTAAAACATTTCGAGTTCAAGAAAGTTGTTGTGTGAAAATATTTTTCAGCAAAGTCAACATATATATATACGGGGTTAAAAAGGTAAAAATTGCAAGGAGGCCCCCGAGTAACCGCGACGGTTGAACTTACCAAGGGTAAAAGCTTATGGTCATCCCTCTCAAAATTACCTCTTTGATCCTTCATTCCCTAGAATTGCGGAATATATCCTTGCAATCTATCCTTAAGATTCTCAGAAGCCCTTCGGGTTATAATCGGAAATTCTGGAAAGCATTTATCAAGGGATCGAACATCGCAACATGATACCAAAAGGGGGTATTACCATTTCAACTTCCCCCGACGAGGGTAATTTCAGAGCGCGCCGCAATATGTTTCTTATATATGCACTCTTTTTCCCTAACTCGGTTTTTATCCCAATGGGTTTTTCCGAGTCAGGTTTTTAACGAGGCATATCCTGAAAATATACTGAACGGCTCGTCTCATCGTAACATGGAACGTACTTGGTACTTCTTCGAGCGCTTACTTCGCTTCACACTCGAGAAGTGGGGGAGTATTGATGAGGGGTAATTCGGTTCCCCTGTTCTTAGGCCTTAACGCGGTCCGAATAACTATGAACCCTGTCGCCAGGGATCAAAAGATGAATCAAAGTATGAAAATGATCGATCCGAGCTCATAGGGTCACTATAGATCGAAGGACACTGTTGGGCCGAGCCCAGGCCCAAGCCCTCAAATTTGGCTATAAATACTCCATGCATTTATTACATGGGGGGGACTTCCAAGATAGTTCTCAATCTGAAGACCGCAGCTCGGTCTATTAGGATAGGACTTATTATACTTGTTTCACCCTCTAGCTTGTACGGCATCCAATAATGCTCGAATAGGGCCTTCGAATACTTGTACTTGTACTCATTCAAATCGAATACAATTACATTGATCTTTACTTCACTTTATTTATTTAATTATCGTTATCGTAATCATACGTCCCACCCTTGATCGAACTAACGAAACCACGTAAGATCAATTCTCATAAAGGGAAATTGAAAGGATGGTACAGGAGCGACTCGAACAACGCCTACGATCTGTTCAAAACCCATGGGCCCGAACTGCGGAACTCCAGGAAAGCCTTGCGGCTTGCTCTCCTTTTTGCAGGGAAATAAAAGAGGCACAATCCACAGGACAGGTCCCAGGTAGATTACCTCGATATGATGGAACCTCCGACCCGGATGATTATATTTTTAGCTTTACGAACATAATGAATTTATATGCCCACTCTGCCGAATTCACCGCCAAGTTAATGGTGACCACATTCGAAGGACTCGCGTTAGATTGGTTTGCCAAACAGCCGGCCAACTCTATATTCAGTTTCCGGGAATTATGCAATAAACTGACACAACAGTTTGCCAGTCAGAAAAGACAAAAACTCCCACTGAGCTACCTAGGAACCATACATCAACAAGAAGGAGAATCCCTAAGGAACTGGTTGGCCAGATTTAACGTAGAACTACTCAAAATCGATTCTCCAAATATCGATTACATAATTTCTATCCTCTTTGACCTCACTAAAAACAGGCAGTTCGGAAACGCCCTCAGTCGAAAACAACCGAGAACGTTTGCCGACATCATGAGCTTGGCGTCTAAGTATATGACCCAAGAAGAGATGAATTCCTTTAAGGATAAAAACAAAAACAAAGCCACAGCTTCAGGCTCCAAACGGCATGACAGGATTCCTGCCCAAAGATCTTTGGATTACGAGCGATCTTCCAGGAGAGGTAACGTTTTCCAGCGATTGGAATACATCAAAGCCGACCAAGAAAGACAACCTAATTACTACCAAAGACCAAGAAACCCTGAACAACCAATCAGAAGCAGGGTGAATCAAGTGGAACACCCAAGGTTAAATGCTCCAATGGAAGAAATATTGGAAGTTCTAGAAAGAAATAACTGGATTCCCGAGGCGAGGAAAATCGCTCAGCCAAGACCAGGGTCTCGAAACTACGATCAATACTGTAAGTACCATAGGGCACATGGACATCGAACGGAGAATTGTTTTCACCTTAAGAGAGAAGTAGAAAAACTGATCGAACAAGGAAAACTAGACGAATACATAGAGCGAGATAATCGTAAAAGGGAAAGAAGTAGAAGCCCTCGGAACGGTAATCAAAGGAGAAGTTCTCGTCGAAGGTCGCCTGAACGTCGACCTACTCAGGAGTTGAATCCCGACCAGATCAATGGGACTATCCATACGATATCCGGGGGGCCCGCGGGTGGAGATAGTCGTAACGCCCGACGAAGAACAGCCCGATCCATAATTGGAAACTCAAAATACCTAAAAGAAATTTGGACCCTGGAAAGCAGGCCATCAAACGATCAGCCGATCAGCTTTAACGAAGGTGAAGTACCTAAAAATATCGTCTGGGACACAAAAGAGGATAACCCCGACTTCCCGATGGTAATCTCGCTAGAAATAGCAAACTACAATGTCAAGAGGATCCAGATCGATAATGGGAGCTCAGCCAATATCATCTCCCGAGAAGTTTTAGCCCAAATGAACTTAGGACTATTAAACCTGCAGAAAGTAGCTACGCCGTTAATAGGATTCGGGGGGTCCGAAATCATCCCCAGCGGAACAATAACTTTAAGCGTATCACTCGGAAAAATACCCCACCGGACAGTGAAGCTAGTAAAATTTCTAGTGGTAGAAACCCCTTTCGCTTATAACGCAATATTGGGACGACCAGCTCTCAACTTATTCCGAGCTGTTGTCTCTACTTATCATCAGAAGATAAAGTTTCCGACCGATAGAGGTATCGGAGAAATAACAAACGATCATTGCATGGCCTGGGACTGCTACAATACCTCGTTAACTATGAAAGAACACCCAAAATCGATTACTCCAAGTAAAAGAAAGATCGAAGACGATCTTATTAGAAATAAAATTGAAATCCCAAGTACTGATCGAATGGATAAAAAAGGGAAAAGAACCGATAGATTTATCATTGAAACCTCCTGAACATAAGGATGTAATTCTAGTACAAGGGGACTCGTCCAAAACAACAAGAATAGGTACAGAATTGAGCAAAGAAGGGGAAATAATGCTAATCGACTTCCTCAGAGACAATGCCGACGTCTTCGCCTGGAGCGCAAACGACATTGAAGGAATTGATCCTCGAATAATCAAGCATTCCCTAAAAATTGATCCTTTGGCGAAACCCGCCAGACAGAAGAAGAGAAATCATGGACCGGTAAAAGATAAGATTATCAAAGCCGAGGTAGAAAGACTGCTTGAAGCGAAACAAATCCGAGAAATACATTTCTCGGAATGGCTATGCAATGTTGTTCTAGTGGCAAAGGGGGATAAAAAGGACAACAAATGGAGAATGTGTAATGATTTTACTGATCTTAACAAGTTATGCCCGCGCGACCCATATCCCCTCCCAAGGATCGACCTATTGGTCGATTTGACCGCTGGCTTCGCGATATTCAGCATGATGGACGCCTTTCAAGGGTTTTATCAAATATACATGGATGAGCGGGACCAAGAAAAGACTGCATTCGTAACCGAGCAGGGAGTATATTGCTTCATAGTAATGCCATTCGGCTTAAGAAATGCCGGAGCTACTTACCAAAGGTTAGTAAACCTAATGTTCAAAGAGTTAATCGGAGAGTTGATGGAAGTCTACGTAGATGACATGCTGGTCAAAAGTATGAACGAAGCGGATCACGTAAAACATCTCGATCGATGTTTTCAGATCTTAAGGAAATATCGTATGAAATTAAACCCCGCGAAATGCACCTTTGGTGTCAAATCAGGAAAATTCTTGGGATATTTGGTTCACCAACGCGGAATAGAAGCCAACCCAGAAAAAATTCGAGCCATAACTGAAATGAAACCTCCCAAAACCATCTCCCAAGTACAAAGCTTAGTTGGGAAGATCGTAGCATTAAACAGATTCATATCAAAGTCAGCAGACAAAAGCCTCCCCTTTTTCCAAACTCTCCGAAAGGCAAAGAACTTTGTTTGGACCGAAGAATGCGATCAAGCCTTCGAGCAACTCAAAGAATATTTGACAACACCACCGATGTTGGCAAAACCAACAGAAGGAGAACCGTTGTATATGTACATCTCCATCTCCGACGTAGCTATTAGTTCAGTACTAATTAAAGTCGAAGGCTCAGAACATAAGCCGGTCAATTATCTAAGCAAATTATTGCAGGGGGCTGAGAAGAATTATTTGGAAATTGAAAAATTCACGCTGGCCTTAGTGGTGGCTGCGCGAAAACTTCGACCTTACTTTTTAACTTACAAAATAGTGTGATGAGGGAAATTTCGGATCCCCTGCAGCTCGAGAAACCGGCATAATCCGAGTAAGACAAGCCTTACCCATGAAGAGCATCGAATTTAAATATGTGTTGCAGGTTCCCAACCATTGGAGGTCGATTACCTCGGGTGGGCCGGCCCCAAGACCAGTCCAGTGGGCCTAAGAAGCCCATCACTGTCATTATAAATACCCCATGCATTTATGACGACGACACAACTTCCCAGGTGCTCCCTACTCGAAGCTACCGCTCGGAATATAGGCATAGGACCTTTATATGTATTTCGCCCTCTAGCTTGTACGACATTCAATAGGGCTCGAATAGGACTCCGAATCATTGTATTATTGTAACGTTGTAAATGAACCATTTGAATACAATAATATTGATCTTCTATATCTATTGATTAAGCATTCGTTCGATCACACCACGCACGAACATCACGTACGAAATTCGGTAAGATCAATTGGCGCCCACCGTGGGGCCTTATTCGAGTCTTAGATCGAAATATGCCTACTACGAGGAGGAATATGTTTGTCAGCTGGAAGTTTTACTAATCCGAAACTCCGTTATTCACTATCCAAGGCGAATCCTTCGACCATTAGGGGGTTCGTCATTTCAGGGATGAAGAAAGAAGACCTATATGATAGTTTTCCAAGCTTAAGGATAATGGTCAAGCCTATGATCGCACAGCTCATTTATTTCTTCAACGGATTTATTTTCCACGGGGAATCCATTTTTAGGAGCGAATAAGAAGTTCAGCAGGTATCGTCGAAGGCTTAGAAGATCTATGAAGTTGCAGCTTATTATTGACGATCGGAATTTATTTTTCCGATCTTCGTGTTTATTAACCTCAAAGACAAAGTTTTCGGATCAATTATTTAAAAGATCATTTGCGTAATCTCTATATATTATTTATCGGCTATTCGTATTTATCTCAAAATTGGTCGGGATAAGTTGATTGGTTAAATATCTGCAATCGATTACATAAATTCTCGAACTAATGGATGATATATTGGCCAACATTTCGACTAATAACGGAATTCGAGTAACAAAATTCGATCAGAAATGAAGCTTTATCATTAAAAATCTTCAAACAAGTTACAAAGTAAAGCTTCGAATATAATTCGAGCTCAAGAAATGCAGTACAATCACTCCTACCCTATTACAAATTTTATGAGGTAATTCTATATTGTGGTATACTCGGTCTTCGTTCCCAAGGTCGCCCCAGATGCAGAACTCAGCAGCTAGCTTTATTGGCGATCACTCGCCACCTGTCGCACAGCCGTCTTTGAACAGGTTAAAGGCCGGCTCGCAGCTCCACTCCAAGGCTTCGGAGCGACCTTAGATCTTCATCTGTTAACAATGATTGAGACGCTCAATCATTGTTTGCAGAATAATTCGAACCGGAGTAGCAAAGGGTTATCCCCGCAGAGGCGCTCCAAAGGAACTCGAAGGAACTATCTCGTAAGAAAGCCCTCAAGGAAGCTGGTGCCTCAGATTTAAAGAACTCTTCTCGGAGTAACCAGCTGTCCGATCAGGTACTGCACCAGAACACCGGAATTCAAACCCGTCACAGACAAGATATGTCTGGGAAAACAGGTTGCCTGCCGGTATTCTAGGCGCAATTTCTTTTGCCTGTCGATATTCTAAGCGAAAAGCTCATACAAAAGGAGACAAGATCGAAAAAACAAAGTTCAAATTCTAATCTCAAACTCTTTTATCTGGGAGAAGATCCGAGTCAAACCCAAAACTCGACCCATGGTGATCGGAGGGAGCATAAGGAAAAAAGCAAGAAGTGTTGTATACACGAAGGGACCTATTTATAGTGATAAGGGATTTAAAATCAACGGCCCCGATAACGTGTTACGAACGGTTTGGATGTCCGTATTAAATGGAAGGACCGTTACATTTCCCGAGAAATAGGGCCCTGATTGGTAACGAAGGACACGCGGTTCAATGGGGAGTATAGAAGAATTGCGACATTCTAAATATCGAACAAATACGACGAATTTATAACATTAATACTGAAGGATGGCATATCGGATTCATATTCGGATTATTCAGACGTTCTTTACACTCAAATATTTATTGCTATGCTTTTACGCTGTCAACATACAAGAACTATAATCGGCCCAGTCGAACAGAACTCTCGACCTGGAAGTTATGCAATTACGAAAATACAACAGTGATAAAGATTTATGGCATCGTTTTCCTTATCAATTTCGGGTCCGCTGAAATATTTATCTATTATCCAATCAGACAAGTGGAATTTGGTTTTTTCTTGATCGAAATTAGAAGGTCAAGACGGAATCATGGAAAATAAACATTTATCTAATTATGTTTGATGTTATCAACAAAACAAAGAGGAAAATGTATCCATATTATCTCGAAAAAATACAAGATGTGGGAAATACATATCGAGCGTAGCACAAGCCTTTACGTTACACTATAGCGTTACTACATTCTACAATCCTATAAAACTTTCGGTCTCCCGTCCTATCGTTTACTCGGGATAGTTTGGCTCCGAGCACAGAATATCCTTAGGACCCGCAGGCTTGTAACTTTATTTGCAATCTTCCGAAAACAGAGAAGCGAACGCTATCGGCCCAACGTCTTCCTAAATGCATTGTAGCAACAAGGCCAAGGGCCTAGCTTATTGGCTTTCCAGATGGAAATCGCATTTGCCTGTCGATATTCTAAGCGTGGTTGCATTGATTTTTCTTCCGCTCGAAGATTGTTCCGCTTAAATATCGTTCGGAGCCTGAGCTCGAATAACCGTACCAATCGAATAATCATCTTGACCACCATAATAAGACAGATAAATTCTCGATGCAACGAATGAGATAATCTCAACAATATGCCAGCATTTTTATAGCCAAAAACAGAAAAGAATTAAACGGCGTATAATTCGCAAAGTGAGCGGACAAGATTTGTCGACCGTTGCGATTCTCGGTAAAATAGGAACCGTTTCGAAAAAATCAAACTTGTCAAAATTGGGAGCCTATAGACAAAGAATTTTCTCGACAAAGGCATAAGGATTATTAAAAATCTAGGTTTAATCACTACTGGATGTTTCTCCATGATTCATCCTTTCACATGGTTACAGAAGACTATTTTCTCATCAAAATTTATTTCGATCAGAGTTATATATTCAATGGAAGCTAATCTCGTCAATATTCATATTCGTTCATCTCTCCTTGATATTATCGATCTCTATTATTCTATCTGTACTGGTCTCAGTCTACTATTATGTAAGGGTGAAAGCCTCTGCTATGACCCTCGAAAATCGACCAAGGGTGAAAGACGTTGCAACGCCCCTTGGATCGAAAAATAAAAATGGGTGACGACCCTAGGGCTAAAAATGCTCTGAAAACGACTAAGGGTGAAAGCCGTTGCTATGCCCCTTAGATCGAAATTATCAAAATGGGTGAAAGCCTCTGCTATGACCCTAGGGCTAAAAATGCTCTGAAAACGACTAAGGGTGAAAGTCGTTGCTATGCCCCTTAGATCGAAATTATCAAAATGGGTGAAAGCCTCTGCTATGACCCTAGGGCTAAAAATGCTCTGAAAACGACTAAGGGTGAAAGCCGTTGCTATGCCCCTTAGATCGAAATTATCAAAATGGGTGAAAGCCTCTGCTATGACCCTAGGGCTAAAAATGCTCTGAAAACGACTAAGGGTGAAAGCCGCTGCTATGCCCCTTAGATCGAAATTATCAAAATGGGTGAAAGCCTCTGCTATGACCCTAGGGCTAAAAATGCTCTGAAAACGACTAAGGGTGAAAGCCGTTGCTATGCCCTTAGATCGAAATTATCAAAATGGGTGAAAGCCTCTGCTATGACCCTAGGGCTAAAAATGCTCTGAAAACGACTAAGGGTGAAAGCCGTTGCTATGCCCCTTAGATCGAAATTATCAAAATGGGTAAAAGCCTCTGCTAAAACCCTCGGGCTAAAAATGCTCTGAAATGCCTAAGATTGTAAGCTATCGCTCTACCCCTCAGGTCGAAATTATTCAAAAATTCCTTCTGGAAAGGACGAATACTACGGAGGTTATCAATATTTGCATTACTATTACTTTCGATGAAAATTCTATGCAATCGAAACTCGATCGTAGACGTATATCTATAAATTTTCTAATGGAATGTTACATCATTATCAGCCTTTTTACATCATTAGCCAGAGTTATCGATTATCATTATCAGCAGTATTATCAATCTCGGTGAAAATATTATCAAAGCCTGATTTCTATTATCTTTCGGTAAATTCTTTGATCAGCGAAGGAATACAATGGTTAAAGTTCGCTTTTGTTCTTTTGAAGAGCCAAATTATCTTATTGCGAATTATGAAGATTGAAATCAAAACAGAAGACATTGTGGAAAAATATTCATTCGTTAACTTTCAAAAGATGAGTTACATAGGAATGATTACAGTAGAATCTGAGCTGATCCGAAAAATTTTACAATCCTATTACAGAAAGCTATTCCTATAAATGCTCGAGCGGGGAAGACGACGATGCATCGCTTCTACTCTTCATCCAGTCCTTCCGCGCAAGATAGTCACCATATTCCCGAGTCAAGAGACAGAGAAGCAACTCCAGTTGGAGGAAGTAATTTTGAAAGCAGCCTCGAAGACGTGGAGATCGAGTGCAGGAAAACTCCTCCAGCAGTAGACCCACTATCCCGACTGGATAGAGATCAGAGTACAGTAAGTCGAGCCCGCCTCAAAGACTTGGAATCAAAGAGAGCTGGTCGCCTGCCGGTACCCCAGTCGCAATTATTTTCGCCTGTCGATACCCTAGTCGAATTAAGTTGTCATCAGGAGATAGCGAAATTTAAAAATAGTTCGAAGGAGAACTTCGAACAGTTCGATCAAAGATAGCAAACGAAACATGGTGGCTAGAAAGAGTAAAATCTCAATCATAGAGCCGATCAGAATTGTTACTGAAATGTAAAATTTGAAGGTAACTACGGAACTATATATAGTGAAAAGAAAAAGCAATTAACGACTCAGATTTGATGGTACTAACGGCCGAGATATAAGCAATAAATGCGCCGACCGTTACGTTTCCCGAAATTACAGAAACTGTTTCGGAAGAAAAGTGAAGAAAATGTCAAAATTATTCCACTCGAGTTCATTCTTATCCAAATTCATCTTGGTCTCAATTCCAATTATCAAAGAAAAATCATAAAGAAGTCAAAATACAGCTTGTAAAGAAAGCGTTATCAATAATTAGCCCAAGGATAAGTAAAAGTTGATGAAATTACTATACTCCGAATCCGACATATCTATCGATCACAAGTTACAGAGGCATCAACTACAACTACATATAAGGCCAATCCTTCGATACTAAGTACCTTTTACAGTAATGAGTACATGGAAAAAGAAAGATCTATTTATCCGGGCAGGAACGAGAGAGGAATTTCATAGCTAGACAATCCTATGAAATTTTCGGCGAACGATAATGTCCTTACTCAACCAGGAGATGCCTATCGAACCAACAAGTCTTCGACTATGGTCGTACTTCTTCGAAAAGGAGAAAGGCAATACTTCTCTTTCCCAAGAAAAACGTGGAAATTTTACGAAGGACGTTAATCTTCGAAGCACTACCCAAAACTTCTTCAAAAGAAAGCCTAGCGAATGGCGTCATACCCTCGAAAAACTTGACGCCAGAGCCTCCCTAAACCCCAAAAAGGCCATGGGCCATTGAGGTCGTGGATGGTCAGCAATAAAGCTTATTGGTCTTCAAGGTTGAAATAGCGTTCTCCTGCAGATACCCTAGTCGAGATTGAAGTATAAATTTTACTGTGATATGCAAAATAACTCCTAACCCGAAATTCGAGATATTGAGTCATGCAACGAGATATTCTAATCAGGATGATCGAAGGAATCTGTTATCGAAAAATGTTGTAAGAATGCAAAACAAAGAGCCCCATTTATAGATACTATTCTCAAAAATCCAACGGCTACCAGAAAACTAAAGAAACGGTCAAGATCAAAAGACTGTTACACTCCCCGAGAAATTAAGCGGGAAACAAAAAGATTATGCTATCATAGAATACTGCATACAAAGTACTATCACTAGGATCGAAAGGCTTGCCCGTAATTATTCATTCGAACAGTAAGAAGCAGCATAGATAAAGTTGCATGCATCAAGCAGAAAAGGAAATTATACGATCATAGAATAAATGCAGTTCATTACAATCAACGACCAAGAAGTTACTCGAAAATACATAAAAATACCGCGGCAGAAACAATAAACAGCTATATGAGTTTGTTATCAGAAAGAATTTTTCGAAACTCAGTACTACGAGCTGCATAACCACGCTCATAAGCTTCCTTCTCACGAAGCTCGGATTCCTTCTTCTCCTGCTCATAAAGAGCCTTAAGTTTCTCCAGCTCTTCGATCAAATTTTTGTGAATCTCTTCTCCATGGTCCACAGCAGCCTTAGCCTCTTCTAAGACATGCTTCTCCTTTAAAACTTGGTCAAGTTCGGTTTTCTTCTTCTCCAGCTCCTCAAGAACAGCAGTATTTCGGTTTGCCTCCTGCTCGGTAAGTTCCTTGAGCTCGGTGAGATCCTGCCCGGCCTATCAGATATTCAAGAATTGTTAGAATCGCCAAAGTTTCGGTTTTCTTCTGACCCGCAAAAAAAAAAAAAAAAAAAAAAAGAAAAAGGAGGAAGGAAGGAAGAGAATCACTTGAAAAAGGTAGTGCAACCCTGATTCGTACACTTCTTCGAGGGTCCTCTCTTTGGACGTTTCAGTTATAGCAGAATCAAGCTTGAGCTGTAGCAAATTACCCTCCGGATCTTCGGATGCAGCCGGGGAGAGACTAGTCCTAGGGACAGCGGATTCAGTGTGAGGCTCGAAAACAATGGGCTTAACAGGATTTCCAGACGGATCATCGGTTTTCGAAGACTCAACGGTCTTCGAAGACTCAACGAAAATATCGGCCTTCGAAAAAGCAGTGTCTTCGCCAACATCCAGCTTAGGTTTTTTATTAAAACCCCCCGCAGGGGGAACGATCGAAGGATCGCCAGGAGAGGGCTGGTTCCCGATAACAAGGTTCTTCAAAGCTTCGAGGGAAGTGAGCCCATCGGAGTAAGGTCTCTTGCCCGAAGAAACGACAGGAGCCTTCTGAGTAGCTGGCTCTCCACTTGAACGCTCGAACTCCGCCTCAAGCTCCTCATCCAAGATAGATTTGCTACTACTACCCTTGATCTGTTTTGAAGAAGCTTTTTTCTCCTTCTTTTCTTTCTTAGTCTCCCCACCTTTGGGAGCCTCAGGAGAAGATGCAGTATTTTTCGAGGAAGATTTAGAGGGTTTTGCCTCTTTTGATGGTTTTGTTTCTTTAGAAGAGGTCTTCGATTTCGAACCTCCGAACAACGTCTTAGGATCTATGATCTTGCCGTATATGTCTTCCATATCGTTCGATAAAATAAGTTGATGAAACTCGATAGTTAAGTAAAAGGCTCCGATCTCAGTTAGTGAATAAGTTGTATGAAATAACCTAAGGGTATCCTTATATTTATAGACGCCGTGACTAGGGACGACGGTAGGAGAATCGACGCAATCCTCAATAGCTAACTTTAAAAAGAATAAATGCCGAGCACTGGAGTACGAAGGATATCGAATTAGCAATATTATGTTTCGCTACTGTATAGTAACAGCATGATCAATTACGAATCAGAAGGACTCGACTACAAAAAAGACAAGTTTGGTTCCAAAATATCTCTTATGTACATAACAAATCCCTAACTAGGAGACTATGATTTGTCATTTGCAATGCGCTAAAATTCGGAGTTCTGGCTACCGTCAGCTTCTTCATGGTTATTCGATCTATCCTCATTTTGCCCTGAAGAAGAAGCAAGATCGCCCGAGCTCCGTTCAAGAAGATCAGGATTAGGCATCGGAACACCGAACTCCGCCACCAGAGGTGCGAAACGGTGACTTTGCCAGTCAACTTTCACGGGCAATGACGAAGCCTTGTAATCTTTCCCTTCAGCATTCTTCAAAGGATTCATGAACGGAAGATATTCTTCCATTTTATCAGGAATTATCTTGGCAGAAATCAGCTGTTGAACAGACTTATAAAAATTAGTTTGCAAAAACTCTCCTACCCTCATTCGCACTAAGGGATCGAAAACCGGAGATTGGAGGAAACCCCTTATGGCCGGAATCTCGGCCTCCTCTGCTCCCTGGGAATATGCGCGAGCGGAATCTAGTTTAGTCTGTTCAAGCTCAATCTTGATTTTCTTAAGCTCTTCCTCGAGCACACTTTTGTCTGCAACCACCGATAATAGCTCTTTCTCGACGGAAGGGGAATATGTCTTCTTCGCCGACAATTCTCCTTTTACTTTCGTTAGCTCTTGCTGACAAGTCTCCAGTTGAGTTCGAAGGATCTGGTTGTCTTCGAGAATCTGCGCATATGCATCATGAGCATCCTGAGACTCTTGCTCTAACAGAGACAAACGGTAAATCAGGACACCGTACATATCTCCGATCTGCGAAAAGTTTTCTATCATAAGTAAAACGCTAAGGAAAATTGAAAATAGAAGAAACTAGGGAGAAGGATTCTTACCTCGTGGTATGATCTTGAAAAGTCGCTCAGAAGCTCGAAATCACCTTTCACGGTTTGGAGCAACATGTCGCGTTTGAATCGACTAGCCATAAAAATTCTGGTGGCTTTATCGAATTCATTCTCTCCACTCAAGTGCGGATCCGACTGGATAGTCCCATCTTCGGGGTATCCAGCAGCCCTTCCGCCACAAAAGTGTTCATTCATAAAATCCGCCACATCCGGTTCGGATCGACCCTCGCGACAAGGGACGGAATCAGAACTTACGCCGAAAGGTTTTACTCTTCGGGAAGGACCAAGATCACCAGCATTCCTTTTCTGACCTTGTAATTTCTCGAATTCACGCACGCCCAAGATTCGATTCCAGGAATGCTGGCTGTAGCCAACAGAGGAGAGAATGCTAAGATCGGGACAAAATAGGCTTCGAAGAGGACCCGCTGTAGCTGGATTCGAAGATCCCATATTGCCAACGCCCCTTAAATCTGAGAGAATCGCCCGTGTGTCGATTGGCCCCACGCACAAATTTACGTCCGTTTCCCTTTCCGAACTCAACGAAGGAGGTACGGGTTTAGATAAAAATGTCCCGACTTTCCCGAGGTTGGACTTCCGGAGTCTCTCTACAACCCGACCTGACAAAATAACAAGAACATTTAGTTGGGAAAAAAGAAAGGAAAATGATCTAACGAACAAAATTAAGGAATATACTCAAGGAAACAGGCGCGCGAGATGAAGTGGCGCTAGCAGAGCGGCCACCTAATAGTGAGGTTGACCCTCCAATAAAACCAGTAGACGACGGTTGAACAGGTTCGACTGGCAGGATGGAATAGACACACGAACTCAACCCGGCCAGACGTAGAACACCCTCCTGAACTAAAGACATGGTTTGATACGGGTCAGACTGTAGTTGCTCTAGGAGTGTATCGGAAAGACGATGATTAAGTCTCTCCCTAATTTTCCGTTGACCATGTACCCAAGTGCTCGCGCCGTCCCAGCGATAAGGTCTGGTCTTCGAACTACCCTCAGATACGGGAATATCGGGCCCTTTCACGAAAAAGAACTTCCTTTTCCATCCCTTACTCTTCTCCGACGATACGGTGGTAAGAAAAACTTTTTCGATGGCGGTGTAACGGAGACAAAACCAATATTTGAACCTCTACCCCATTTCAATCCAAACACTTGCCAAAAATTACTGAAAGAGGCTTCTTCATTTTTAGCCTCCATCAAAACACTAAAAGCAACAAGATATGCGACAGAATGTGGGAGAAGTTGAGATGGGCAGAGCGAAAAGGAGGTCAGAACTTTTCGAATTAAAGGAATAAAAGGAATGCGCAAACCGTAGGAAAATTGTTCCTCATAGAAAGCTTGACATCCAGGAGGGGGTTCGGTCGCGCGATCAGAATATGACGGGACGACAATAGAAAAACCTTCCGGAAGGTACTTTCCGAACTCAGCCTCGAGATGAGCCTGATCCTTCTTGAAGAAGCCACACGAGGTATCTTGAGCAGCAAGTTCCGTCCTACTAGTAGTATTGGTGGCTAGGTGAGCAGTGGGTTTGAGAATCCTGACGAAGGCGCCATCTCCAAGGTTGTGCTTCTCTACGACATTCTCTTCAAGGTCTCCAGAAACTTCGACGTCTTCGTCCTCCGAAAGAAACTCCCCATCTTCATAGTTATCAACTAGTTTGAGAAGAGGATCGGACTCCTTGCTGGTCCCAACCTTATTTTTACCCTTCGTGCCACGGGAACTAGACATTATGGCTTAAAAGAAAACTATTATGCGGAAGTAACCGTTTTTATTCGACTTAAAAGCTTCGAGCTCAAGGAAAATATTTAAACTGAGAGTGATTTCTTCAGCAAGCCAGTATATAAATACGGGGTCAAAAACGTAAAATTGCAAAATGATCCACGAATAACCACGACGGTTGAGCTGCCCTAGGGTAAAAAGCCTAAGTTACTTTCCTAGAATTTGCAGTCACACACCCTTAACTTTCATAAATTGAAGCACAAGGCCCGAGTTTAGAAAGGAGACATTTATAAAAAAGTTTACCTCGCTACAATCAACAGAGAGGGCCTGCGACAATTTCGACGTCAAAATAACTTTATAACATCGGTTCTAAGTGTATGCACTCTTTTTCCCTAGCTCGGTTTTTATCCCGAATGGGTTTTTCCGAGTTAGGTTTTTAACGAGGCATACCTGAAATCTGTTCATAAGACGTCTCATCCCAACCAACGTTCGAAACAGCTCATACTTCTTCGAGCATAAGCTCCACTAACGCTCAAGAAGTGGGGGAGTATTGATGAGGGAAATTTCGGATCCCCTGCAGCTCGAGAAACCGGCATAATCCGAGTAAGACAAGCCTTACCCATGAAGAGCATCGAATTTAAATATGTGTTGCAGGTTCCCAACCATTGGAGGTCGATTACCTCGGGTGGGCCGACCCCAAGACCAGTCCAGCGGGCCTAAGAAGCCCATCACTGTCATTATAAATACCCAATGCATTTATGACGACGACACAACTTCCCAGGTGCTCCCTACTCGAAGCTACCGCTCGGAATATAGGCATAGGACCTTTATATGTATTTCGCCCTCTAGCTTGTACGGCATTCAATAGGGCTCGAATAGGACTCCGAATCATTGTATTATTGTAACGTTGTAAATGAACCATTTGAATACAATAATATTGATCTTCTATATCTATTGATTAAGCATTCGTTCGATCACACCACGCACGAACATCACGTACGAAATTCGGTAAGATCATAGTGGTTTTGACAAATCAACCGCTAAGACAAGTCTTAGCAAAACCAGAAGCCTCAGGAAGACTAATTAAATGGGCGATCGAACTAGGCCAGTTCGAAATCGATTACAAACCAAGAATCGCAATTAAGGCCCAAGTGTTGGCTGATTTTATATTAGAAACACCGACACAGGCAACTGAATCTTCGAGCAGCCTCAACGACGATGTCTTGATCGTAGAAGACCAAACTTGGTTAATGCATGTCGACGGTGCTTCATGCCGAGAAGGAAGAGGTGCCGGAATCAACTTCACCGGACCAAATAAAGAAGATTTGAATTACGCAATAACATTGGACTTCGTCATAACAAACAATGAAGCTGAATATGAAGCGTTGATTGCGGGAATGGAGATGGCGATCAAAGCCAACATAAAAAGTCTTAAAGTACTAACTGATTCAGAATTAGTGCAAAGACAAATTGAAGGCCTATACGAGGCTAAAGAATTCAATATGGTCAAATACCTCGCCAAAGTGAAAACACTAGCTGAGAAATTTGAAAGCTTCAGTATCCAGAACATCCCACGTTCGGAAAATAAATGGGCCGATCAGCTATCCAGGTTCACAGGATCCCATGACGGAAAGACCGAACGGGTGATCAACTGGTTGATCTCTAATGCGCCGGCGATCGACATCGATGAAACACCGGTAGTCGATATAATGGAAATCGAAGAAGCCGAAGAAAACTGGATGACCCCGATGATAGACTATCTTCGAGAAGGAAAACTACCACCTGACCAAAATGAAGCTCGAAAAATAAGATATCGAGCTCCAAAGTATACACTTGTAGAAGGAAAACTCTACCGAAGATCGGTATCAGGAATTCTTCTGAAATGCGTCTCTGAATCACAAACCATCGATATACTACGAGAAATACATGAAGCAGATGCAGGAAATCACAGCGGATCAAGGGCATTGGCCTTAAAATGTCTCAGGACAGGTTACTATTGGCCTACCATCAATAAAGATGCCGCTCAATATGTCCAAGAATGTCATCACTGCCAGATCCATGCTAACATATGTCATCGACCAGCAGAAAACATGCACCCAATTCCAATATGTTGGCCATTCGACCAATGGGGAATGGACATTGTGGGACCATTCCCAGCAGCTAGATCTAAGAAATCCTATGTCCTGGTCGCTGTAGAATACTTCAGCAAATGGATAGAATGCGTCGCCCTCGCGCGAATAACCCAATTCCAAGTTATCAACTTCCTATGGAAATTCATAGTTTGTCGATTCGGCATCCCAAGGATCCTTATCTCCGATAATGGAACTCAATTCGCGGGAAAACAAATAATAGAATGGTGCACAAAACTTGGAATTCAACAAAATTTTACCTCGGTAGGACATCCTAGAGCGAATGGACAAACTGAAGTAGCAAACCGAGAGATAATAAAATCTTTGGAAAAAAGATTAGGAGCTGCCAAAGGAAAATGGCTTGATGAACTCCCAGGAGTACTTTAGGCTAATCGAACCACAGTAAGGAGCTCAACCGGGGAAACCCCATTTAGCTTGGTATATGGGTCGGAAGCTGTTATCCCTGTTGAAACCTTAATCCCAACGCCAAGAATAGAAATGTTCGATGATCAAGAAAATGAAAAGGCGAGAGAAAATGACATCGATTTAACAGAAGCTTTAAGAGATAAAGCTGCTATACGCCTACAAGCCACTAAAGCAAGTATGGAGAAAGCATACAATCAAAAAGTACGCGTCCGAACCTTCAAAGAAGGAGACTTGGTCTTGAAAAAGGTAGAAGTATCCAAGCATGTGGGAAAGTTACAACAAAATTGGGATGGACCTTACATCGTCATTGGCGTAGGAAAGAAAGGTTCATACAAAATTGCACACTTGGATGGAACAGCCTTACCAAGAACCTGGAATGCGGTCAACCTTAGGAAATACTATGGTAAATAAATTTTAGCAGATTATACTGCATTATTTTATTTTACTTTATCAAGTTTTAATCCTTGTAACAAAGGCCTTAGCCTACAGTTCAATTATTAAAGATTTTTTAGCATTTTCTATACATCGATTATTTCGGTTAACACTCCTTGGAATTACACTATCATATTGATGGAAATTAGAACGAAACGAGTCGAGTATACATTGATCCGCTCAATAAAAACTCCTCGCTCAATCTCATCGATCTAAAGACTTTTTGGTGGTAAACCTAAGTCTAATTATAAACGAGTCGAGTAAACATTGATCCGCTCAATAAAAACTCCTCGATATATCAAAAAGACTTTCAGGTACTAAAAACCTAAGTCTAAATTAAAAACGAGTCGAGTAAACATTGATCCGCTCAATAAAAACTCCTCGATATATCAAAAAGACTTTCAGGTACTAAAAACCTAAGTCTAAATTAAAAAACGAGTCGAGTAAACATTGATCCGCTCAATAAAAACTCCTCGATATATCAAAAAGACTTTCAGGTACTAAAAACCTAAGTCTAAATTAAAAAACGAGTCGAGTAAACATTGATCCGCTCAATAAAAACTCCTCGATATATCAAAAAGACTTTCAGGTACTAAAAACCTAAGTCTAAATTAAAAAACGAGTCGAGTAAACATTGATCCGCTCAATAAAAACTCCTCGATATATCAAAAAGACTTTCAGGTACTAAAAACCTAAGTCTAAATTAAAAAACGAGTCGAGTAAACATTGATCCGCTCAATAAAAACTCCTCGATATATCAAAAAGACTTTCAGGTACTAAAAACCTAAGTCTAAATTAAAAAACGAGTCGAGTAAACATTGATCCGCTCAATAAAAACTCCTCGATATATCGAAAAGACTTTCAGGTACTAAAAACCTAAGTCTAAATTAAAAACGAGTCGAGTAAACATTGATCCGCTCAATAAAAACTCCTCGATATATCAAAAAGACTTTTGGGTTAAAAACCTAAATCTAAATTAAAAAAGAGTCGAGTATACATTGATCCGCTCAATAAACACTCCTCGATATATATCCAGCGATCAAAAAGACTTTTGGGTTGAAAACCTAAGTCTAATTACAAACGAGTTGAGTAAACATTGATCCGCTCAATACAAACTCCTCGATATATTTTCAACGATTTATTTATGACGATTAAAAGGCCTTTGGGTTAAAAACCTAAGTCTAATCAAAAGAGAGTTGAGTTTACATTGATCCGCTCAATAAACACTCCTCAATCTAAGTCTAAACAAACGAGGTGAGTATAAATTGATCCGCTCGATAAAAACTCCTCGATAAATCTATAGCGATCAAAAAGATTTTAGGTGATAAAAACCTAATTCTAAATTATGACAAGTTGAGTAAACATTGATCCGCTCAATAAACACTCCTTGATCTGTTCCTAACGATCTAAATGATCTGCTAATACTCCTAAAGATTTGAAGATAAACTACGTATGAATCCGTCTGCTCGGAAATTGCTGCTTTTAAATAAAAATTATGGCAGAATTAACGACAAGGAAGATGTAAGGGATAAAAATAATATTTTATTCATCGAATCAGTTACATACAAAAATCCTACGTTACAAAGATCTGCTTGCTACTAGAAGATCAATACAATGATTTAAATAAGATGATCCTATAAGATCGGCGATCTTCACGACAATGTCCACGGAAACACCAATCTCCTCCCTAGTACCTCATCGATTACGATAAACCACCTAAGAAGAGTACTGCTCAGGATGGTCGACTTCTTTGGTTCGATGGCCAGGCTCTGAAGATCAAATGTTCTTCCAGACGAAATGAGTATTACCAGCCAGATAACTGGCAATACTCATTCACCCACAAGAAGATACTGCTTTTAAATTATCTATAAAACATTTTACTCTGAAGCAGCATCTCGCAAGGACCGTCGTGAAACGGTAAGTTTACCAGCCACCCCGGTGGTCCATCACCCCTGAGGTAACATCCAAGAGCGGGGATGACTGGCAAGTATGAACCCTCCATGTGCAAACAAGAAACCACGGACCTCTAAGATGATGAAGACCAATGCAGAGATCTCATGGGACCCGTCGATACAAGGTAGGGCTGACATGGGACCCGTCAATACAAGACTGGGAACGATTTCGCTATTTGGAATAAACAAATCCTGATAATGTGATTTTTTGAAGACAATGGGATCAGAGGGCAGAATAAAATCTAAGGAATCTGAGATCTCCATCCTTTTTGAGAAATTGCAAATGAAGAATGCAAACCACCCCCTATTTATAGGGGTAGATCTAAGGGATCCAACGGCTGAAAAAGTATTTGATCAACGGACATGGATACGACCCTTTGACTCCCCGTAATAAATGCAAATAAGTTGGAACGGCACTATCTAATCGCCTCAACTGGTCGACAACAAAAGAGGTCGTGGATCGAAGCGATCACCCAAATAACACAAGCAAACCTAAAAGAACCCCGGACCATATAGACCGGTACGATCATACATGATGGTTGATTGACTACGAGATTTAAGATCGTCGTGAAAAGATCACTTGCTCGACAAAAGGTAAAAGATGAAACCCTCCACCATGCGAGGGCCGTAACTGCCTTATACCTCATACGGGTAACCAGTAACTAAGCCATACAAAAACTCCTTTGGAGTCCAAGATATTTGACATAGAAATCAGGAGAATAGTACTCCATATTCAAAACTGCAAGGATGTCACTGCCTAACATACCACAGAATTGCTTAAGGAGGTCTGAACAGGGTAGATCTGGCTAAAACCCCTACATTTTCCAATTCCTCCCATATCAAGAAAGTGATATAATGGTACACTAGCCAAGGAACATATAGTTCAAAATTAATGCTGGGAAACATGAAGTTTTGAAAAATACTGAAAGGGGAAATTTGCTTTTGGTCTAATGAAAAGAAAAATGAAGTTCAACAAAAAGGGACAATAGACCCCTTATATGAAAGGGGAAATTTGCTTTTGGATCGAACATCGACCGAGATACCGAGAGTTCTTTAACAACTATTATCGATACAAATGATCTATTGTCTACATCTTGACGTAAAACACGTTGGTGGACATAATCCAAGGGATTGTACTGGGTTTGATCAACAAAAGACTTGATTTGCAGAAGCAAGCATTATACAATTCAGTTACTAAAACAGTGACTAAGCAAGGACAAGCTACCTTTTCTCTATCCTGAAAGTTCTTCGAAATGATCAATTTCAGATAAGTATGCTACTCTATACTGTTTATTTCATGATGACTATATTTATGCACAAAGGAAGAACGAGCATAACAAAGTATATCTACAGAAGAAAATTGATCAAGGCAATAATCTGCCTACAAAAAGATCATGATTTCCAATTTAGAGCTTCTCCCATTACAAAAACTTCAGCCCGAACAAATGCACAAAAGTGGGGCGAGAAAATAAAAAAAAAAAAAAGACAGTCCAAAGCCTGCCAAAGGCGAACAAAGATCACTGAGAAGAACGGTCAGCGAGAACGGTCAGCAGGTCGACTACTAGAAACAGTCCTCCGAGGAGTCAAGTTGCCAGCAAACGCCATCAACTCCTCCTGACGCTTGAGATAGCCTGCATCATAACCTTCTTCGTAGGCCAGCCGACGAGACTCCTCCGCCGAGACAGCAGCCTGAACTAAATCATCTTTCTCTTTTTTAAGAACAACTTTATCAGCCTCCAACCTTTGGAGATCATCTCTGGCAAGCTGAAGTTGCAACGTCAGCCCCGCAGCCTTAGCTTTCTCTGACTCCAACTGACGTTGATAAGCACTTCTATTTCTCCACAGATCATCGTTTTGCACACCCAGCTGGAGTGCAAAGTACTTAGCCTGGAAAAAGAAAACAATCCTTATGTAAGAAGGAAGTCAAAAAATTAAAACAAATAAAGTTGTGAAAAGACTCGTCCACCTGTTCACATATCTTCACCAGCGATTGAACAAGGCGTACGTTGGAAGCACCCTCAAGCTTCTTCAGTTCACCAGGCAAAATAGTGCTTAAACCCAGATCCCAAGACAAAGCATCAGGCTCAACTGAGCCAGGCAATTCACTATTGGAAGGGACACCATCAGAACGAGGAGTCTCTGACAACATAATATCCTTGACTTGCTCAAAGATACATCGATCATCTAACAGACGAGGAGATTCTCTCTCGTCAGGGCTAACGGAGGTCTCCTTGCCCGAAGCAGAAATAACGGTCCGACGACCAGACCTGGAACCGGTCCGACCTCCAGAAGGTCCTCCCGATTCGAAGGAAGTAGTCATCACAGTAGTATCATTAAACAGATAATCCGGACAATCCTGCACAATAGATTGTGTTGCGGAAGGATTGACAAAAAAATCATCACCAGCTTGCCCTCCGCTGGCGATTGGGGCAGTAGAAGTAGACAAAGGAAGGGAAACAGCAAAATCCTCTCCATGAAAAACATGCTCGAAAGAAGAAGCACCTGAAGAAACAGGTATATTGTAGGTCGGTTCCTCATTGGACATTGATCTAGCCGAATTTCGTACGTGATGTTCGGGCGTGATGTGATCGATCAAACGCTTAACAATAAATATAGAAGATCAATATTATTGTATTCAAGTAGTTCAATTACAAAGTTACAAGAATACAATGATTCGGATTCCTATTCGAGCCCTATTGAATGCCGTACAAGCTAGAGGGCGAAATACATATTAAAGGTCCTACGCCTATATTCCGAGCGGTAGCTTCGAGTAGTGAGCACCTGGGAAGTTGTGTCGTCGTCATAAATGCATGGAGTATTTATAGCTGAAGGTAGGGTTTAGGTGATCCATCCACAGGTCTGTATTTCTCGGCCCATAACCTTGGATCAGGGCTCGGCCCAACAGTAACTTTGGACCTGTTGCCACCTATCCTATCCCGTTCGATCTCCCTTGGTCGAGATAAATGCTTTTTCCGAGCTCTCATGATGGATGGAGAAAGGAATCCGAAATACCCCTCATCAATACTCCCCCACTTCTCGAGCGTAAAGTAAAGCTGTAGCTCCGAGAAGTAGATATGGCGCAGGATGAATTAGTGAAGTGAACCCGTGGGATGAATTAACCTTGGTGCAAATTTTTAGGTATGCCTTATTAAAAACCTGATTCGGAAAAACCCTTTCGGGATAAAAACCGGATCGGGGAAAAAGAGTGCATACTTAAGAAACTTTATAATGGAGTCGTCGAGGGATTTGTTCTTATCATCCGTTGTTAAAAAGAGAATTCATGCTTCAGGCCTTTTTCTCAACACCTTATTAGGGAGGCGCAATTTGGAATTCTTATTATCCTTCAGGCTGATAAACATAAGGGTCTGATAAATCTTTGAATGTGTCATATTTCTCCTGGGTCTTTGATTTCGGAGTCCTTGAAAATATAAGGACCGTAAGTGTAATTTCTGAGAATACAATCATTAGGGGAGTTCAACCGTCGCGGTTACTCGGGGGCCAGTTTGCAATTTCCCATTTTGTCCCTGTATATATACTTTGATGAGGATCATTATTTACTATAAGTTCTGAAAGTAAAAATTCTTGATCGGATCAAGCAGATCGATAAGCGAGTCAAAGTAGTCGTATTTCGAGCAACTTTCACATATACACTATGTCTAATCCCACAAATTTGAATGGAAAATCTCCCTTGGAGGAAAATTTCGCTGATGATCGAGAGGAAAAGGAATTTATAGCAACTCGTTCATCCGAGGTCGAGAATGCGCAGGACTCAAATTCGACTTCCGAGTCCGGCGGGGATGAGCGGGAATCTAACTCTAACTCAGAAGATAGCGAAGATGAGAGTTCTAGTGGGGCGACCGTTTCCGACGATGGACCCGAGGAGGATGGGGATCTGTCTTTAGGGGAAAATGAGCAAAAGAAAATTAGACTGAGCAGAAATGCCGTGGTTACCATTTTTGACTGGGAGGAACCTTCGACCAGCGCGGGTCTGAATAGGACGGAGGAGAGGGCTGACGAGATAGTTTGTTCTTATAAGGAAGAAGAACTAGGGGATTCGCAAGAGGAGTTTGGACCATATCTTGGCGCTGGTTTTTCGATTGTCCTTCCTTCTTCCGACCAACGGGTTACCAGCCCTCCTCCTGGTTGTCAGGCTTTTTACTCCAAACAATTTCATTACGGCCTTCGTATCCCCTTTCCTCCTTTGATAGAAAAAATTCTGGAGGCCTTCGAGCTGACTCCTAGTCAGATCCTTCCGAACTCAATTGGTCTTATCATAGCTTTCTGCGTGCTGATGAAGGCTAAGGGAAAAATAGCTGTTTTTCAGAATTTTTGGCGGGTATTTCAGATGAGTGCTTCGACGTCTTCGAACGCTGGATACGTGTATTTCTCCCAGAGGCCTAAAATCTCAATTTTATCAGCCAACGTCAGTAGCAATTTCAAGGGGTGGAAGCACGAATTTTTCTTTGTTCGAGGACCGGATTCTTCATCCTTTGAAAATAATCCCGAGCCAATCCCTTACAACTGGCCTGGGGCGAAGTCATGGATATATGGTAAACGCCACCTCAAGGGAAGTATGAAAAGCGAGATATCAGATGAAATGCTGCAAATTCTTCGTGCTGATACTCACCAAACTGCGTTAATGACTCAAGAGGCCGTCTTGCTGTTGGCTGGCCTTAGTAGCTGTACTTTTCCCACCGATCCAATTGTGTACGGAAAGGCTCGGATTGATCCTGCCAACCCTCCTTCCAGCTTAGCAGATATCGTCGATAAATTCCGAACATCAGTGGCTGGCAATCACGTTGCTTCTTTCTCGAAGGGTAGCAAAGGACGACCTCGTCCTCAAGTATTAAAAACATCTCGGAAGGCGAAAAAGTCTAAAACCCGAGCTGTGGCTGCGGGGGCTGCGAATACCTTGATGGTCATTCCCCAGGTTACTGATGCAGGAGCCTCCCGTTTTCGGGTCGAGGCAGAGGGGACTTCCGATCCCCAGGCTTCTGCTGTTATTCGATCTATTTTTCCGACCGGCTCTTCTAATCCGAGTGATGCGGGGTATAGCCGCTATACATTGATGGAGGATCAAGCTAAGGAAATTCTGCAGGTTAGGATGGCTCGCAAAAGAAGTAGCAATGCTTCAGAGTCATTCAGGCGAATTAAACCTTTTGGTCGAGGACAGGATCCGATTCCTTGTCGGCCTGGTTGCTCCGAGCCGGATCTGGCCGACTTTATCGAAAATCACCTGCAAGGACCCAGGGCAGCAGGATATCCCGAGGATGGAACAGTCGAATCCGACCTAGGCCCTGGGGGTGAGCATACGGTAGACAAATCCCTTCGGATGTTTCTGGCGGGGAGGTTCAAGGATGACATCATTCAATCTTTTACTAAGCCGGGCTTCGAGATAATAGGCGACTATGCCGAAGCTCATCAAAGGGTATTGTTCTAAAAAAAATCTTAACACTTCTTCCTTTTTTTTTTTTTTTTTTTTTGTATAGTCCTCGCGCCGTGTTTCATATCTTTTCCTTTGCAGGCCGGTGATCTATTTATTCAAAACGCTCTTCGAGCGGCCGTACTGAATGAAGAATCCCAAGCAGCACAGAAAGGTCTGTACAATGTTCTGAAGGATGAGGCTGCCAAAACCAACCAATTAGAGGAGATCAGAGCCAGGTTGTCTGAAACCAAAACAAAGCTCGAACAGAACAAGAAAGAGTTGGAAGCTATGAAAGCTTTAGAAGGGGAGGTGGAGAAGTTAAAGTTAGAGCTCGAACAGGCCAAAGCATCGGCCGAACGATCTTATGAGCGAGGCCGTCAAGAGGCCAGATTTCCAGCCATAAGAGAATTTTTGAAATCTCCGATTTTGGATGCCCTGGTTCGCTTGAGGTCCGGGCAAATAAACCAATCGTTCCACTATAAGGGGGTTCAACAGCTTATCTCGGCCGGACAACTTGCTGGTTCCATCGAGAAATATCTTAAGTTTTTGGACCCTTTTAAAAATATTTATGGGAAAGATTACAGGCCCAGTTCTCTTCCTCCCAAGATTTCAGACTTCAAGAATCATGAGTTTTTCTCCTTTCTCGAAGAGTTCGGAGTTCCCATGTATAATCCCGACGTTCTCGAAGCGCAATTTGATGATCAAGATGTGGACATCGAAGGTGATTCCAGCACTCGTGGAGAACAGGGTAATAGTTCTACCAAACTGGAAGGATCGACCTCCGGTGGTCAGGATGATGGTGGTGAAGAGAAGACTAGTTCAAGTAGTGAAGATTCCGAGAGCTCGGGGAACGGTTCAGGGAGCAGGAATGAGAAGGCGAGGTCGGATGACGACTCCGACTCTGAGGATTCTAGTAATTGAGGCTTCTTTCAATGTAATAGACATCCCTTTTTGTTAGATTGTAATAGCCATTCTTCCTTAACTTGTATTTTGTTCTTGGAGTTATTTCTGATGTGATGTTGGTATGAATTCATTATGAAATATTTTTTGCGTCATCCTTACGTTTTTGGTTACGTCACCGAATCTTTTCTTGGGAAAAGATAACTCGTCTATGGCCTACTTTTCTTTTCTTTCTGAGTAACCTGCATCCCTTATAAATACTTAGGCTTACGATAGCCTATCTTAATAATATTTCTTCCCTTCTGACGATCGAAGCTTAGGATAATTTACGCGAGTTCGGACTTCTCGAACTTATTGATTAAGAAACTGCTTTTTCTTTTTCTTGAATCTATTGTTATTTGGAAATATATCAACTGTTAGAGAAATGAACCATAATCCGAAAATTCCCTTATTTCCTTCTATAACATCGGCCCTACCCGATAAGGGTAGCGTCTTGAAGAGAAAAAGGCACACTCCTGCTATGTCTAGATTTTCCTTCGATCAGGCTTTGTGTGGAGAAGGTAGCTCCTCCGATTTCGTTCCCTCCTCTTGTTTGAGAAATAGGAGCGCCTATAAAAAGGCTAAAAAAGTCTCTTTTGCGGATGAGGTCTTCCCGACCGGACGAGGCGTTGCTCGCGCTGATAAGGTTTTCCGAGGAAAGTCCGATCTGAGTTTAGTTCGGGCTGACATTTCTCTTTCCGAGTCAATTTTATCGGGTGGAGACTACTCCTCGTTTCTGTTTCACTCTGGATCTGAGTTTCTCGCCCAGGTAATTCTAATCACCGTATCATGTATTTGCGGATTTTTCTGTTTTTGTCTTAACGTGCTTTCTCACAGGTTGGCGAATGTTTTTCTGTGCTTTATTCGTTGGCGAAACGTGAGGTCGAGCAACGAACTAGTGTTACCCTTGAGCTGGCCCGGAAAAAGGCTGAGCTGGATCGGGCCTTGGAAGCCAATAGATTTTTCAAAGAGAAGTTATCTTGTGAGAAAAGTAAAGAGATCCGAGTTTGTGGCGGAAATCTTCCGGAAAAGCTGAGCTTGGAGTTAAAAAGGCTAAAAGATGCTTGCGAATTTGAAAGGAAGAATTTCGATCTTCGCGAGAAAGAGGCTTATGCTCGCGGATATGCTGATCGTAGTGCCGAAGTTCGAAAATTTCTTTCCGAGAATGTTTAGTTATATTGCTTTGTTGTAACGATATCAATAAGCCGTTGTATTTCAATAAACTGTTCCTCGAGACTACAAGAAGTTTTCATTGGTCTCGTAGTTAGCTGGGAATAAATGTAATTTCATCTCGATTTGGACTTGTATTTCAACCCGGTATTCCCAGGTCCTGTTTGTAACCATTTGAATGTATACTCTTTTTAATAAGAAATACTTTTACGTTGCCTTATAACGACAATATCGTCGTTAATTCTTTATGAATTATGAGTATTCTTCGAGCTTGAAAGGATACGCTCCTCTGATTCATATAATATCCTTGATTTGTAATTGCGCAATAGATATAGGATATAATTTCGATTTGATTCTCGATTAGTAAATTCGATCTAAGGGGCGTAGCAACGGCTTTCACCCTTAGTCGTTTCGGAGCATTTTTAGCCCGAGGGTCATAGCAGAGGCTTTCACCCTTTTTGATAATTTTCGATCTAAGGGGCATAGCAACGGCTTTCACCCTTAGTCGTTTCAGAGCATTTTTAGCCCGAGGGTCATAGCAGAGGCTTTCACCCATTTTGATAATTTTCGATCTAAGGGGCATAGCAACGACTTTCACCCTTAGTCATTTCAGAGCATTTTTAGCCCGAGGGTCATAGCAGAGGCTTTCACCCTTTTTGATAATTTTCGATCTAAGGGGCATAGCAACGGCTTTCACCCTTAGTCGTTTCAGAGCATTTTTAGCCCGAGGGTCATAGCAGAGGCTTTCACCCATTTTGATAATTTTCGATCTAAGGGGCATAGCAACGGCTTTCACCCTTAGTCGTTTCAGAGCATTTTTAGCCCGAGGGTCATAGCAGAGGCTTTCACCCATTTTGATAATTTTCGATCTAAGGGGCATAGCAACGGCTTTCACCCTTAGTCGTTTCAGAGCATTTTTAGCTCGAGGGTCATAGCAGAGGCTTTCACCCTTTTTGATAATTTTCGATCTAAGGGGCATAGCAACGGCTTTCACCCTTAGTCGTTTCAGAGCATTTTTAGCCCGAGGGTCATAGCAGAGGCTTTCACCCATTTTGATAATTTTCGATCTAAGGGGCATAGCAACGGCTTTCTCCCTTAGTCGTTTCAGAGCATTTTTAGCCCGAGGGTCATAGCAGAGGCTTTCACCCATTTTGATAATTTTCGATCTAAGGGGCATAGCAACGGCTTTCACCCTTAGTCGTTTCAGAGCATTTTTAGCCCGAGGGTCATAGCAGAGGCTTTCACCCATTTTGATAATTTTCGATCTGAGGAGAGGTCGATAACGGACGAGCGAATTAAAGAGATCGGCAATATCATAAATAACAGAACAAATAGTAAATCTGAAGGAAAACGGATATTCATTAAAGAGATAATTCAGTCAAAATAAGCTTTCGCGACAGATACATTCTTTTTAACTGAGGAAATAATAGATCCGACCAAACTAGATGACTGATTAAGAATTGCTACTTTATCTTCCATAATATCTTCTCAAGTTAACTGCATTCCATGCTCTGGGTAGGGTTTCTCCATTGGGATAAGCAATCTTGTAAGATCCCTTCTTCCCTATCTCAACGATTACGAAAGGGCCATCCCAATTGGGCTGAAGTTTCCCGACGTGCTTTGATACTTCCACCTTTTTAAGCACTAGATCTCCTACTTTAAAAGATCGAACTCTCACATTTCGATTATACGATTTCTCCATGCTGGCTTTGGCGGCTTGAATTTTTAATTTTGCGCGGTCCCGTCGGCTATCCGCATGGTCGACTTCCATTTCCCTTAGAGCTTGATTTTCTTTAGGATCGTAAAATTCGACCCTAGGCGAAGGTATAAGATTTTCCACTGGGATAACAGCCTCCGACCCATAAACCAAACTGAATGGAGTTTCTCCGGTTGCAGCTTTAACCGTTGTTCTATTGGCCCATAAAACTCCAGGTAATTCATCTAGCCACTTTCCTTTTGCCTCCGATAAGCGCTTTTCGAGAGATCGAACAATCTCTCGATTTGCAACTTCAGTCTGTCCGTTAGCTTGAGGGTGTCCTACCGATGCGAAATTCTGTTGTATTCCGAACTTTTCACACCAATCCGTAATTCTCTTCCCGGCAAACTGTGTTCCGTTATCGGATATCAAAACCCTGGGAATTCCGAATATGCAGATAATATTCTTCCATAGGAAATTTATAACTTGAAACTGGGTTATCTTGGTCAAGGCGACACATTCGATCCATTTGCTGAAATACTCTACTGCCACAAGTACATAGTTCTTTCTTGTTCGAGCTGTTGGGAAAGGTCCAACAATATCAACGCCCCATTTATCAAAAGGCCAACAAATGGGAATAGAATGCATGTGCTCGGCTGGCTGATGAATCAGGTTCGAGTGGATCTGACAGTGATGGCATTTTTTTACATATTCTACTGAGTCAGAAAAAAGAGTAGGCCAATAATATCCAGACCTTGAGCACTTAAGAGCTAATGCACGAGCACCACAATGATTTCCTGCTTCCCCCTCATGAATCTCCTTTAGGATAGAACCATAATGAGTTTCGAGGACACATTTTAATAGAACTCCCGAAGAGGATCTCTTGTAAAGTTGATTGTTTATTAAAGTAAATGACGGCGCTCTATATTTGATTCTCCGAGCCTCATTCGTGTCTTCCGGAAGTTTTCCTTCCTTTAAATATGCGATAAGAGAATCGCTCCATGATTTGCTTGGTTCTTCGATTTCCATGATATCGATCTCCGGGGCTGCATCTAACTCGATGGCGGACATATTTGATAGCAGCCAAGTGATGGATCTTTCGGTTTTTCCGTCGACCGGTCCAGTGAATTTTGACAATATGTCAGCCCAAAGATTCTCCTCTCTTGGTATAGGTTGAATGTCGAACTTATCAAATTTGGAGATTAACTCCTTTGTTTTGTTCAAATATTTTATCATATTGAACTCTCTGGCCTCGTATGTACCCTTCACCTGCCTATGAACAAGCTCTGAATCAGTTAACATAACAATCGATTTTACCTTTGCCTTAATGGCCATTTCTAATCCGGCGATCAGTGCCTCATATTCGGCCTCGTTGTTGGTGACGACGAAATCCAAGGTTATCACGTAACTTAGATCCTCATCGTCGGGCCCTTGGAAATGAATTCCAGCTCCGCCTCCTTCCTTAGTTGATGAGCCATCCACATGCATCAACCAAGCTCGGTCGCTGATTTCTTCGATCATACTTAATTCCGAGGATGCTCCTTCATTCGTTTTTGATATGCCGGTTGATTCGAGCACAAAATCAGCTAGAACCTGAGCTTTCACGGCGACACGCGGTTGATATTCGATCTCGAACTGGCTGAGTTCGATCGCCTACTTTATTAACCTGCCTGAAGCCTCTGGCTTCGAGAGGACCTGTCTCAAAGGTTGATTAGTTAAAACAATGATCTTGTATGTTTGAAAATAAGGCCTCAACCTTCGGGCGGCCACCACTAGGGCCAGTGCGAATTTCTCGACTTCCATATAGTTCTTTTCTGCGCCTTGCAACAATTTACTCAAATAGTACACTGGTTTATGCTCGGCCTTATCCAGTTTGACCAAAACCGAGCTGATGGCCTCTTCTGACACGGCTATGTACAAATACAAAGGTTCCCCTTCAGATGGTTTTGCTAGCATTGGAGGTGAGATTAAGTAGGCCTTCAGCTCCTCGAATGCCTTATCACACTCTACGCTCCATTCGAAAGTTTTAGATTTACGTAAGAGTTTGAAGAAAGGTAGACTCTTGTCAGCAGATCTGGATATAAATCTATTCAATGAGATAATTTTTCCAATCAGGCTTTGAACGTCGGAAAGCTTCCTTGGCGGATTAAGGTCAGTGATCGCTCGGATTTTTTCAGGGTTTGCTTCGATTCCCCTCTCGTGAACTAAGTACCCTAGGAACTTTCCTGACCGTACCCCGAAAGTACATTTAGCCGGATTTAGCTTCATTCCATATCTCCTCAAGATTTGGAAACATCTATCAAGGTGATCGATATGATTCTCCTCGGACATGCTCTTTACGAGCATGTCATCCACATACACTTCCATGATTTCTCCTATTAGTTCCTTGAACATCATATTAACCAACCTCTGATAATTTGCACCAGCGTTCCTTAACCCGAAAGGCATAACGATGAAGCAGTACACTCCCCGTTCGGTAATAAACGCCGTTTTATCCTGATCTTTCTCATTCATGAAGATTTGGTAGAAGCCTTGAAAAGCATCCATCATGCTGAATAACACGAACCCCGCGGTGGAGTCCACGAGCATGTCGATTCGGGGCAATGGGTAAGGGTCTCTTGGACACAATTTGTTCAAGTCGGTGAAATCGTTGCACATTCTCCATTTGTTTTCGACCTTTTCGCCCTTGGAGACTAAGACCACGTTGCATAACCATTCTGTGAATTTTATTTCCTTGATTTGCCCCACAGCTAGCAATCTATCGACCTCCGCATTGATTATTTTGTCCTTTTCACGACCGTGATTGCGCTTCTTCTGCCTTACCGGTTTGGCCTTTGGATCGATATTTAATGAATGAGTTATCACACGCGGGTCGATTCCTACTATGTCGTCCGAACTCCAAGCAAAGACATCCACATTTTCCTGTAGGAATCCGATGAGTTTTGCTTCCATGCCGCTGCTTAGCTCCGTTCCTATTTTCGTGAATTTTTCTGGAGATTCAGGTACCAAATTCACCTTTTTGTGGTCGGGTGCCTGTACACTCATGTCTACGATTCTTCCTTTCTTTCCTTGTAGCCTTTCATTATCGGGAATCGGAAACTCGGAGTTAGGAATCGATTCATTTAGCTTTCTTTTAACAGGGAGCTCAGGCTCTACTTTCTCCTTGATAGTTGGAGATGAATTATAACACTCCCAAGCCATGTACTGATCGTTCCTCATCTCTCCTACTCCTCCTTCGGTCGGAAACTTAACCTTCTGGTGATAAGTAGATACGACAGCCTTAAAGGTATTCAAAGCTGGTCTTCCCAAGATGGCATTGTAAGCAAATGGTGTGTCCACCACTAAAAATTTGATCATTCTTGTGACGTTCTTCGGCTTGAGTCCCAAGGTGGTACTCAAAAGTATGGTTCCAAGTGGAACGATCTCCGATCCCCCGAATCCAACCAATGGGGTGGTTACTTTATCCAAACGAGGATGGCAGAGATTCATTCTTGTAAGTGCTTCTGAAGAAATTATATTTGCCGAGCTCCCGTTATCAACCAATACTCTTTTGACCTCGAAGTTCGCAATCTTCAGTGTCAACACCATAGAAAAGTCTGGATCGTCCTCATTTGTATCCCAATGAACATCAGCAGGTCGATCTGCCTCTGTAAAACTGATGACTTGGTTCTCCATTGACGAAAATTCCAAGGATAAAATTTCCTTTTTTGTGGAGACTCCTGCCCTAATCGACCTCAAGGTCCTTTTCCTAGCATTCCTGCTATCTCCCCCAGCGGGTCCGCCAGCTATCATGTTTATTACTCCGTTCAACTGTTCTTCCGCTTGGTTTCTAACCTGTCTCTGCTGAGTGTTGAACTTTCTCGGGCTACGAGATCTATAACGATTGCCATAGTTGCCGTTTTTGACAAACTCTTTTAGTTTTCCTTGTGCGATTAATTTCTCTATCTCAACTTTCAACTGGTAACAATTTTCAGTACTATGCCCTCGGGTTCGATGATATCGACAGTATTGGTCATATCCGGGTGCACTAGGCCTTGCCTGCGTGATCCTTTGGGCCTCCGGAATCAAATTCCCTTCTTCTAATACAGTCAACACTTCTTCCTTCGAACTGTTAAGTTCAGTAAACTGAATTTTGCCCGGTCTCGGGGCCCGGTTCCGATCATAGGGAGGTCCATAGGAATTCGGTGCCTGAGGTGGCATGTGTGGCTTATAGGTGTTGATTCGTTGCCAGACGGATCCTTTAGTCGATCCTCCGTAATCACCAGGTTTTGGGATCGGGGCCCGTTCTGGTTTTTTGCTGAGGAGAGATTCGTCGATATGCGAACTCTTTAATTTATTCATTTCCTCCTGTATCATATATTTTTCAGCTATTTCCATTATCCGCTCGAAAGGCTTGGGTTGTTTTCTACATAAAGCATTTCGGAACTGGGTGCTCTTAGTCAGTTCGAACATCAGGGAGGATAGATACTCGATCTGTGGGGTATCTACCTTCAAAAGCTCAATACTGAACCTTGCTAACCATTGCCTCAATGTCTCTCCTTCCAATTGTTTCATAGTGCCCAAGTGATTTGCTGGCAGCCTCGGTTTCGTCTGGCTGGCAAACTGATGTTTTAGCTTATCACAGAATTCTTCAAAAGAAAAAATGGAGTTCGGAGGCAATTTTCCGAACCAGTCAAGGGCAATTCCTTCGAAAGTAGTGACCATGATCTTGCAACAGAAATCCTCCGAATGACCATATAAGTTCATCACATTAACGAAACTGTTAATGTGTTCTCTGGGGTCGGTAGTCCCGTTATACCGTGGCAGCCTGGTTGGTACTGTTTCCGTGTTTCGTGCTTCGCGTATCTCTCGACAGAAAGGTGAGCAACGCATGATATTATTCGAGATCTCCCTATCTCGCAGGTTCTCTCCAACTAGTGCGTTCCCCGCTCGCCTTGTGGTCTGATTATTGAAGGGGATCTCAATCAGATTATCTTGCTCCTCCAATTTTTTGGCCACCCTTTCCTGTACTATCTTTTCCAATTCCGATTCGGTAATTCTTTTATAGGTTGATTTGTTTCTCACTACGGCACCGGCGGTATGACTTTCTCCCACGACGGAATCCTCCACATCATTTGCTCGCGCAGCTGGATTTTCAGATCGGACGTAGACTTTCGAGGGCGCAGCTCGATGCGGATGTGTTGGTGGAGCATGCGACACACTGTTATCCTTCTGTAAGTTCGAGGAGGGTAGCTCTGGTCTTGCCTGAACTCCTGGTTGGTCGACAGGCGATTGATCTGCCATCCCGCTGTTCATGAATTCCCTGCACATCGTGCCTATTATAGATCTTAAGTCACCCATGGTCGTGTGTATCGGAATGTTATCTTGAGGAACCGCTGGCGGCACTTCTGGTTGTTGTTGAGCTGCGCGTGACAGATTATCGGGCTCATTGTTGACAGAATTTTGTGCTCCCACTGCATGGGAAGGCTCTTCTCTATTGTACGTATTTCTCCTCGTAGTAGGCATATTTCGATCTAAGACTCGAATAAGGCCCCACGGTGGGCGCCAATTGATCTAGCCGAATTTCGTACGTGATGTTCGGGCGTGATGTGATCGATCAAACGCTTAACAATAAATATAGAAGGTCAATATTATTGTATTCAAGTAGTTCAATTACAAAGTTACAAGAATACAATGATTCGGAGTCCTATTCGAGCCCTATTGAATGCCGTACAAGCTAGAGGGCGAAATACATATTAAAGGTCCTAAGCCTATATTCCGAGCGGTAGCTTCGTGTAGTGAGCACCTGGGAAGTTGTGTCGTCGTCATAAATGCATGGAGTATTTATAGCTGAAGGTAGGGTTTAGGTGATCCATCCACAGGTCTGTATTTCTCGGCCCATAACCTTGGATCAAGGCTCGGCCCAACAGTAACTTTGGACCTGTTGCCACCTATCCTATCCCGTTCGATCTCCCTTGGTCGAGATAAATGCTTTTTCCGAGCTCTCATGCTGGATGGAGAAAGGAATCCGAAATACCCCTCATCAGACATATCGCCAAAAGCTATCCGACCAGGGGAAGGCATGCTCCCTATTTGAGTGGAAGAAGAGAAGATTGGTTCTGAAAACGACGAGTTTACTACAGAAAAAGGTTCGGAGGCAATAACGCGAGTATCAATCTCCGACCTAATTATTGGGGATGAACGAGAAGGCTCCGTCGACGGCCCATCTCTTCGAAGTTTTTTGGACCTATTATCTATAGCGCCCTCACGAGAAGGTCGCTTCGAAGTATTACCAAAAAGGTTACTCATGATCGGATTATGGAAAAATACAAATTAATATCGAGAAAGTTTATCGACTAGCTAAAGAAAGAGTATTCTGTTAAGAGAGGAGTATAGCGGTAAAAAATAAGTCAAGTTTTTACCTTTCGTATTTATACTACACGAAAGGACGCAACAGACCTAAAGAAAGGGCGCGAAACAGAAAAACTGACCTTGGAGCAAACGCTAGAATTTGAGAAGACACACACATAATGATTACGGGAAATTTAATGACTTGTCTGAATTATTACGGCGAATGTGAAAAGACACGACTGACAGAATACGAGACGTTTAGCGTACAAAGAGAAGAAAAGGTAAAATTACAATTAAAACCTACGAGTAAATAGTTACAATGATTATTTCAAAAAATCACTATTTTAAGAAGCCTGCTCGCTATCCGGAATTCTCTGATCGCTACCGACGTCCTCAGTCATGCCAATATCATCTTCCTCTTCTTCTTCGACTTCGGGATCAATAAAAGTATTATCGAGCTCCTCGTTAACATCAGAAGGAGGAATCGGCAATGGATTTCCAAATTCTTCGACAAGGTGAGCCAAAGGAAAACCTTGATATACAACATCTGGAACCTCGGAAGAAGAATAAATTTCACCATAGCGATTCAACCGAATGTGAGCAGCTTTAAAATACTCTTTTCGACGGTCGTCGATCATCTCTAAGGCGACCAACTGATGAATCGCCTTCTTAAAAGTATTTTCAAGAAGAGGACCGACCATCCGATAAACCAACGCCGTATGAACAGGAGAATTAAGGAATTCACGAACGACTCTTTCGTCAGGATTCCTACCGTATCGATCCCTAAGTCCACTAAGTGGAACATCCTTTTCGTACACCTCTAAAGAAGTTTCAAGGCTTGACACTTGAGATTCAAGCTCACTAATTCGAGCCGTGCTCTGTAACTGGAATTCCTCTAACTTTCTAGCCATTTGATTGGCCTGCTCTTGAGCACGAGAAACCTCCATCACCCTGTTTATTATTTCTTGATCTGCAGTCCCGGTAGCACGAGTCTCTACGACGGGAACGGAAGAAGATGTTGAGGGACCAACCTCTGACCCGGAGGATTTATGAAGTAAAGCTTTATTCTTCTCTTCCAGGAACTCGCACTGTTGTTTCCAAAGTGCATTTTCATAGGCGTATGACGCAAGACAAGTTTTAGTCTGGAAGAACAAAGAGAGCAAGAAAAAGAGATGGATTAGTAAATTAAGGAAGACCCTTAAAATTATCTGTTAGTATGATCGAAGGAAAAAGATATCACCTTTTCAGCATAAAGAGAAGCTCGCTGGAATTTCTCCAGAGGATCCTTATGAAGAAGCTTATTCAGATCGCGAGTAAAAACACCAGACAAAAGAACACGGGTTGCCTTATCGACCGCGTTCTCATTATCATCATGAATAAAAGAGTCCTTCTCGGAATAACCAGCGGCCCTCCTTCCCTCTAAATGATCCTCGATCATTTCGACAAGAGTAGGTTTTGGATGCTTATCTCCGACTAAAGAAAGATCGTTACCAGAGCGTCCATAATAGCTCCTCTTTCTATCAACTGGATCATTAGCAGGATGAGGCATCGACCAGGTGCGACATCCTCGAACACCCAAAGATGTTCTAAGCTGAAGAGGAGCATAACCAGATCCCGTGCCCTGACGAATAGGGGACTCATGAGGAGAATCTGGAGATTCCTCTCTATTCTCCTCAGATTCATGACCCAACTCCAACTTCCTTTTTCGTGACGCTCTCTGCTCGATAGGGACGTTCTCTACGGATTTGGAAGATTTCGACAGCACCATTTTTCCCTTCGAAGAATGTCGAGAGTTTTCTACCATATCGGCTGAAAAAGAAATAAATTATAAGTTATTTTTCTTCCCTATAAACGGTATCATCACAACACTAAGCTAAATAAAAGTACTAACCAAGAAGTTCAGATGATGAACTGATGGGAAAGTTATGAACACTTAACCCCGCCTTACGAAGGAAAGCTTCCCCGATCAGAAGAGCACTTTGATATTTGTTTGCACGCATTTCGGGGATCTCAGCGATAAACTGAGCATCGTCAGGAACTAGTTTGCCAGTTGGTAAGCGACCTCCAGGAATCCAACTGGAACCATGATCCCATGAAAAAGGGACGGTCGAACCATCCGCTAAACAAAGATTAGACGAAGGACGAACGAAGAAAAAATGAGATTTCCATGAAGGATTACTAGAAACAGGGGCGTCAAAGATCGCTCGACTAGGCCGCTGACTAGCGAAGAAGTATCCACGATTTGAAGAACTAGAAATATTGAAGCGGAAAAGTTGCGTAAAATTACGAAAAGAAGGTTTAAACCCCTTTGCGATCATCAAAACGGAAAAACAAACCACAAAAGCAACGGAATTTGGAACCAGCTGTGTCAGGCACACATTGAAAGTTTTCAAAACTTCGAGAAAAAGGGGAGACAAAGGAAGGCGCAGTCCGCTATTGAAGTGAGCCGAATAAAAAGCTCGACATCCCTCCGGTGGAGATGTGACCCTATCAGAAGGTGAAGGAAGAATTATCTCAGAACCTTCCGGAAAATATTTGGTATAATTATTCACAACCTCCGGAAATGTTTCCACTGTATAAGCACAAGCAACGTCCTCAATTGGTTCAGAAATCTGAGGAACAGTACCTTTGCCCTTTTTGGCTCGGGCAGCTACATCCGCGTCAGTAAGGATTCGTACCTTGAAGGTATCTTCTACAGGGACGACGAAGTCCGATACTGTAGATTGTTCGCCCAAAAGACTAGAATGCAACTCCTCCTCGTTATCGGGGGCGACGATCTCTCTAGAAGAAGATCTTCTTACAGAAGCCATATATTCTGGTTCTCGGAAAATGAAGGTCGATAAAAGGAAAAATTTTATGTGATGAACGACTAAGCAGGAAAATGACTACGAATTATAAGGAAGTATAAAGGAAAAATGGCGAACTCAAAAGTCACCTATTTATAATGAGATGAGAAAAGACGTTTCGAACTCATCGCAGCTAATCATATTCCCGCCAAAAATGGTAGGATATAAAAAGCCTCCTGAATAGACGCGTGGCGATTCGTAATCGACAGAGAAAACGACTATCTATGATATGTAGCACTCTTTTCCTTACTTAAGATTTTTTCCCACAGGGTTTTTTCTTAAGAAAGGTTTTTAACGAGGCTCCATTCATAGAAAACAAACGGTCGTGAAGATTTATCTACTTCCACGAGCTTCTATTATCTATACGCTCGAAGAAGTGAGGGAGTACTGATGGGGGCTATTTCGCACCCTACATACTGTACGATCGACTAAAGAACTTGAGATCGGTTCGACCAAATCGGGCTGTTCAAGATCATCTCATCGACCAGGCCTAATACAGCTCTCTTCGATCAAAAGACAATACTCCGGACCCAAGAAGGATATTTGGGCCGAGTCCTATTAGGACTATGTTTCCTTGTAACGCTAGGTTTAACATTATATAAATACCTAGTTAATCATTGTATTAGACAATTACGAAATCCCTCAATTCTGAGAATACATGATTATACCCTGCTTACTACAGCACAACTGAATAAGATTCAATGTTATTCTTAGCTTTTGATCTCCATATCGGTGTGTTTTTAGCTTTGTTTGTGGTTTTACTTCTCGTTCTTGAATATTGCTTTTCTTTGTAATCGATCCATCCGGAATAAAGTAACGGAGCCCTACAAAATATATATAAATATCGAAACCCCCCCCCCCCCGATATCACAAATTCACTGATATTCAATTAACCCGACGAAATCCGGTTAAATCACCTTCTACAGGTTATATTCAAAATTGAGGAATATCGGTTGTCGTCTATCATCTAAATACTTGCCAAAGTTGAAGAGGAATAGCACTTGTTCATATTTTTGAGGCAAAGAAATTGATGCTCGATAACAATATACGAAAGCAATTTTGCAAGTTAACAAATAAGGATAATGAAGGAAATAAATGTCTCATTCATGATCTTCCAAATGGTTACAAGAGAACTCGTGATTACAATAATAAGGAAAATCGAGCAAAGATGAGACTTTTACATTTAAAGTGTCCCTATTACAAATTAGCCCTACACTAAAATTTTTCCGTAATCGAAGGAGGAAGGCGGGGCTAGGATAACACTTCTACCCTTCATCCATCACTTCCTCAACAATTGCTCCACACCGGACCAGATCGAGAAATAGGGAAGCAACCCCTATAAAAATTATTCCACGCAATCTCGAGGGCAACATTCTTCAAGAAATATCTTGAAGAAGTTGAGATCGTGAGCAGGAAAACTCCTCCAGCAGTTGACCCACTATCCCGACTGGATAGAGGACAGAGTACAGGAAGTCGAGCCCGCCTCAAAGACTTGGAATCAGAGAGAGCTGGTCGCCTGCCGGTACCCCAGTCGCAATTATTTTCGCCTGTCGATACCCTAGTCGAAATAAGTTGCTATCAGGAGACAGCGGAAATTATAAAGGAAGATAGTTCGAAGGCGAACCTCGAACCGTTTTGTCGGGGATAACAACCGAAACATGATGGCCAGAGAAAGTAAAATCTCAATCATAGAACCGATCAGAACAATTACTGAAATGTAAAATTTGAAGGTAACTACGAAACTATATATAGTGAAAGGAAAAGGCAATTAACGACTCAGATTTGATAATACTAACGGCTGAGATATAAGCAGTAAATGCGCCGACCGTTACGGTCCCCGAGAATACCGAAACTGTCTCGGGAAAAAAGTAAAGAAAATGTCAAAATTTTTCTGCTCGAGTTCTTGCTATCCGAATTCGTTATAGTCTCAGTTCCAATCGTCGAAGGAAAATCATGGAGAATTCAAAATACAGCTTAAAAAAAAAAAAAAAAGCGTTATCAATAATTAGCCCGAGGATAAGTAAAGCAGTCGAACTGATCGATAAAAATACTATTATTTTCCGAGCTTGACACATCAAGCAATTACAAGTTACAAAGATATCAACTCCTATTACATATAAGGCCAATCTTTTGATACTAAGTACTTTTTACAGTTCTGAGAACATTGACAAAGGACAAATCTATATATCCGAACGAGAGAGGAGCTTCATAGCTAGGTGATTTAACCGGATTTCGTCGGGTTAATTGGATATCAGTGAATTTGTAATATCGGTGGGGTTTGCGATATTTATGTATATAATTAGTAGGGCTCTGTTACTTTATTCCGGATGGATCAACCACAAAGAAAAGCTATAGTCAAGAACAAGAAGTAAAACCATAATAAAGCTAATCACACCTCAATATGGAGATCAAAATACTTATGAATAATATTGATTCTTATTCAGTTGTAATGCCTTAGGCAGAGAATATTTGTGTATCCTTGAAGTAAAAGGATTTCGTAGCCCCCTAATACAATCATTAACTAGGTATTTATACAATGTTTAACCTAGTTTTACAAGGAATCATAGTCCTAATAGGACTCGGCCCAAGTATCCTTCATGGGTCCGGAGTATCATCTTCTGATCGAAGAGAGCTGCGCTTGGCCGGGTCAGCAAGGGGATCCCGATCTGTTTGGATTGGTCGAATCGATCTTATTTTCTTCGTTCGATTCGAGTAATATGTAGAGTGCGAAATAGCCCCCATCAGTACTCCCTCACTTCTTCGAGCGTATAGAAGCTCGTAGAAGTAGATAGATCTTTACGACTGTTTCTTTTCTATGAATGGAGCCTCGTTAAAAACCTTACTTAAGAAAAAACCCTGTGGGAAAAAATCTTAAATAAGGAAAAGAGTGCTACATATCATAGATAGTCGTTTTCTCTGTCCAGTTACGAATCGCCACGCGTCTATTCTGGATGCTTTTCGTATCCTTCCATTTTTGGCGGGAATAACAGTAGCTGCAATAAGTTCGAAACGTCTTTTCTCATTTTGTTATAAATAGGTGACTCTATAGTTCGCCATTTCTCTTTTATACTTCCTTATAACTCATAATCATTTTCCTGACTAGTCGTTCATCACGCTAAGTTTTTTCTTTTATCGACCATCATTTTCCGAGAACCAGAATATATGGCTTCTGTGAGAAGTTCTTCTTCTAGAGAGGTTGTCGCCCCCGACAATGAGGAGGAGTTGCAATCTAGTCTGTTGGGCGAACAATCTAGTGTAACTGATTTTGTCGTTCCTGTAGAGGATACTTTTAAGGTACGGATCCTTACTGACGCAGATGTGGCTGCCCGAGCCAAAAAGGGCAAAGGTACTGTTCCTCAGATTTCTGAACCAATTGAGGACGTCGCTTGCGCTTATACGGCGGAGACATTTCCGGAGGTTGTGAATAACTATTCTAAATATTTTTCGGAAGGTTCTGAGATAATTCTTCCTTCCTCTACTGATAGGGTCACAACTCCCCCGGAGGGATGTCGAGCCTTTTATACGGCTCACTTTAACAGCGGACTTCGTCTTCCTTTGTCTCCCCTCTTTCTCGAAGTTTTGAAAACTTTTAGTGTGTGCTTGACACAGCTGGTTCCAAATTCCGTTGCTTTTGTAGTTTGCTTTTCTGTTTTGATGATCGCCAAAGGATTTAAACCTTCTTTTCGTAACTTTACGCAACTTTTTCGCTTCAATATTTCTAGTTCTTCAAATCGTGGATACTTCTTTGCTAGTCAGCGGCCTAGTCGAGCGATCTTTGATGCCCCTGTTTCTAGTAATCCTTCATGGAAATCTCATTTCTTCTTCGTTCGTCCTCCGTCTAATCTTCGCTTAGCGGATGGTACGAGTGTGCCTTTTTCATGGGATCATGGTTCTAGTTGGATATCCGGAGGTCGCTTAGCGACAGGCGAACTGATTCCCGATGATGCTAAGTTTATCGCTGATATCTCCGAATTGCGTGCAAACAAATTTCAAAGTGCTCTTTTGATTGGGGAAGCTTTCCTTCGTAAGGCGGGGCTAAGCATTCATAGTTTTCCCATTAATTCATCATCTGAACTTCTAGGTTAGTAATTTATTTTAGTCTGGTGTTGATACTGTTTATTGGGAAGGTACTTAATTTATAATTTATTTCTTTTTCAGCTGATATGGTAGAAAACTCTCGACACTCTTCGAAGGGAAATATAGTGCTTTCGAAATCTTCAAAATCCGTGGAGAACGCGCCTATTGAGCAGAGAGCGTCACGGAAAAGGAAGTTGGAGTTAGGCCATGAATCCGAGGAGGACAGAGAGGAATCATCAGAATCTCCTCAGGAGCCCCCTATTCGTCAGGGCACGGGATCTGGTTATCCTCCTCTTTATCTTAGAACATCTTTAGGCGTTCGAGGATGTCTCACCTGGTCGATGCCTCATCCAACTAATAATCCAGTCGATAGAAAGAGGAGTTATTATGGACGTTCTGGCCAGGATCTTTCTTTAGCCGGAGAAAAACATCCAAAACCTACCCTTGTCGAAATGATCGAGGATCATTTGGAGGGAAAGAGGGCCGCTGGTTATTCCGAGAAGGACTCTCTTATCCACGATGATAATGAGAATGCGATCGATAAGGCAACCCGTGTTCTTTTGTCTGGTGTTTTTACTCGTGATCTGAATAAACTTCTTCATAAGGATCCTCTGGAGAAATTCCAGCGAGCTTCTCTTTATGCTGAAAAGGTGATATCTTTTTCCTTTAATCATGTTAACAGATAATTTTAAGGGTCTACCTTAACTTACTAGTCCATCTCTTTTTCTTGCCCTCTTTGCTTGTTCAGACTAAGACGTGTCTTGCGTCATACGCCTATGAGAATGCACTTTGGAAACAACAGTGTGAGTTTCTGGAGGAGAAGAATAAAGCTTTACTTCGTAAATCCTCCGGTTCAGAGGTTGGTCCCTCGACATCTTCTTCTGTTCCCGTCGTAGAGACTCATGCTACTGGGACTAAAGATCAAGAAATGATAAACAGGGTGATGGAGCTTTCTCATGCTCAAGAGCAGGCCACCCAAATGGCTAGAAAGTTAGAGGAATTCCAGTTACAGAGCACGGCTCGAATTAGTGAGCTTGAATCTCAGGTATTAAGCCTTGAAGCTTCTTTACAGGAGTACGAGATGGATGTCCCACTTAGTGGACTTAGGGATCGATATGGTAGGAATCCCGACGAAAGAGTTGTTCGTGAATTCCTCAATTCCCCTGTTCATACGGCGTTGGTGTATCGGTCGGTCCTTTACTTGAAAATACTTTTAAGAAAGCGATTCATCAGCTGGTCGCTCTGGAGATGATCGATGACCGTCGAAAAGAGTATTTTAAGGCTGCTCATATTCGGTTGAATCGCTATGGTGAACTTTATTCTTCTTCTGAGGTCCCAGATGTTCTATATCAAGGTTTTCCTCTGGCTCACCTTGTCGAAGAATTTGGAAACCCATTGCCAATTCCTCCTTCTGACGTCAATGAAGAGCTCGATAATACTTTTGTTGATCCCGAAGTCGAGGAAGAAGAGGAAGAGGATATTGGTATGGCTGAGGATGTCGGTACCGACCAGAGAATTCCGGATAGCGAGCAGGCTTCTTAAAACAGTGATTTTTTGAATAATCCTTGTAATTATCTACTCGTAGGTATTAATTGTAATTTTACCTTTTCTTCTCTTTGTACGCTAAACGTTTCGTATTCTGTCAGTCGTGTCTTTTCACATCCGCCGTAATAATTCAGACAAGTCATTAAATTTGCCGTAATCATTATGCGTGTGTCTTTTCAATTTCAAGCGTTTGCTCCAAGGTCATTTTTCCTGTTTCGCGCCCTTTCTTTAGGTCTTTCGCGTCCTTTCGTGTAGTATAAATACGAAAGGTAAAAACTTGACTTGATTTTACTGCTATACTCCTCTCTTGACAGAATACTCGTTCTTTAGTTAGTCGATAAACTTTCTCGATATTAATTTGTATATTTTCATAATCCGACCATGAGTAACCTCTTTGGTAATACTTCGAAGCGACCTTCCCGTGAGGGCGCTCGAGATAATAGATCCAAAAAGCATCGAAGAGACGGACCGTCGATGGAGCCTCCTCGCTCATCCCCCATAATTAGATCGGAGATTGATACTCGTGTTATTGTTTCCGAACCTTTGTCTGTAGTAAACTCGTCGTTTTCAGAACCAATCTTTTCTGCTTCCACTCAAGTTGGAAGCATGCCTTCCCCTGGTCGGATTGCTTTTGGCGATATGTCAAACGAGGAACCGGCTTATAATATAGCTGTTAGTTCAAATGCTCCTTCCTTTGAGCATGTTTTTCATGGAGGGGATTTTGCTATTTCCCTTCCTTTGTCTGTTTCTACTGCCCCAATCACCAGCGGAGGGCAAACTGGTGATGATTTATTTGTCAGTCCTTCCGTAACACAATCTATTGTGCAGGACTGTCCTGAATATTTGTTTAACGATACTACTGTGATGACTACTTCTTTTGAATCGGGAGGACCTTCTGGAGGTCGGACTGGTTCCAGGTCTGGTCGTCGGACCGTTATTTCTGCTTCGGGCAAGGAGACTTCTGTTAGCCCCGACGAGAGGGGATCTCCTCGTCTGTTAGATGATCGATGTATCTTCGAGCAAGTCAAGGACATTATGTTGTCGGAGACTCCTCGTTCTGATGGTGTCCCTTCCAATAGCGAGTTGCCCGGCTCAGTAGAGCCTGATGCTTTGTCATGGGACCTGGGTTTAAGTACTATTTTACCCGGTGAGCTGAAAAAGCTTGAGGATGCCTCCAACGTACGCCTTGTTCAATCACTGGTGAAGATATGTGAACAGGTGGGCGAGTCTTTTCATTTTTTCATTTGTTTTAAGTTTTGACTTCCTTCTTACGTAAGGATTGTTTTCTTTTTTCCAGGGTAAGTACTTTGCACTCCAACTGGGTGTTCAAAACGATGAACTTTGGAGAAGTAAAGATGCTTCTCGACGTCGTTTGGAATCGGAGTTGGCGAAGGTTGCTGGGCAGTCTCTCGAACTGCAGCTTGCCAATGATGAGCTGAAAAAATTGCAGGAGGAAAAGTCCGTTTGGGAGAAAGAAAAAAGTGACTTGGTTCAGGCTGCTGCTTTAGCGGAGGAGTCTCAACGGCGGTCCTATGAGGAAGGATATGATGCTGGTTATCTAAAGCGTCAAGAAGAGTTGATGGCTTTTGCTGGCAATATGACTCCTCGGAAGGCTGTTTCTGGTAGTCGGCCTGGTGACCGTTCTTCTCAGTGACCTTTGCTCGACCTGGCAGGCCTTGGACTGTCTCTCCTTTTTTTTTTTGGTTGCCCGACTTTTGCGCATTAATTTGGGCTGAAAATTTTTTGTAATTGGAGAATCTATAAATTGGAAATCATTACCTTTTGTAGGCAGATTCTTGCCTTGATCAATCTTCTTCAGTAGACATATTTTGTTATTCTCGTTCTTCCTTTGTGCATATATATAATGTTTGCTTCAGCAAATCAAATCTTTATTCAACGTTTGCTTCTGCAAGTCAAGACCTTTGTTGATCAAATCCAGTATATTCCTTTGGTTTACACGCACTAGTATGTTTTACGTCATAATTTAGACGTTAGCTTATTCATATCGATAATGCCTCTCATCTTGGTCGATGCTTCAATCTAAGCCTTGTACTTTTGTCTTTTTGTGACCTAAATCTTATATAAAGATGCCATTGTTACTTTGTTGAACTTCGTTCTTCTTTACGTCAACCAAAGGATAAAAAATCCCTTTCAGTCTCTTCCAAATCCTTATGTTTCCCAGCATTAATGTTTGAACAACATGTTCCTTGGCTAGTGTATTATTACATCGCTTTCTTGATATGGGAGGAATTGGAAAATGTAGTGTTCATGGCCAGATCTATTTTGTTCAGACCTTCTTAAGCAATTCTTTGGTATGTTAGGCAGTCACGTCCTTGCCGTTTCGAATAAGGGGGACTATTCTCCTGATTTCTGTGTCAGATATCTTGGACTCCATAGGAGTTTCTGTATAGCTTACTCAATGGTCGTCCATACGATGTATGAGGCAGTGACGTCCCTCGAATGGTGAAGGGTTTGGTCTTTTATCTTTTATCTTTTACCGAGCAACTGTCCTTTTCGCTGCGATTTCAAAGCCTGTATGATTTTGTTTGTGGATTCCAGGTTTCTAAGCCATCGATCATGAAATATGACCGTTCTAGTGTGGCCGATCTGGAGTTCTTTTAGGTTTACTTGTGTTATTTGGGTGATCGCTTCGATCCAAGACTTCTCTCGTTGTCGACCAGTTGAGGCGAATAGATGGTGCCGTTCCAACTTACTTGCATTTATTACGGGGAGTCAAAGGGTCGTATCTATGTCCGTTGATCAAATACTTTTTCAGCCGTTGGATCCCTTAGATCTACCCCTATAAATAGGGGGCTGGTTTATATTCTTCATTTGCAATTTACCAAAAAGGATGGAGATCTCAAATTCCTTAGATTTTATTCTGCCCTCTGATCCCATTGTCTTCAAAAAATCACATTATTATGAATTAATTGTTCAAAATAGCGAAGTCGTTCCCAGTCTTGTATTGACGGGTCCCATGTCAGCCCTACCTTGTATCGACGGGTCCCATGAGATCTCTGCCTTGGTCTTCATCAATTTAGAGGTCCGTGGTTTCCGTTTGTACATGGAGGGTTCATACTTGCCAGTCACCCCTGTTCTTCGATGTAACCTCAGGAGTGATAGACCACCGGGGTGGCTGGTAAACTTACCGTTTCACGACGGTGCCGAAGAGATGCTGCTCTAGAGTAAAATGTTTTATAGATAATTTAAAAGCAGTATCTTCTTGCGGGTGAGTGAGCATTGCTAGCTATCTGGCTGGTAATGTTCATTTCCGATGGAAGAACATTTGATCTTCAGAGCCTGGCCGTCGAACCAAAGAAGTCGACCATCCTGAGCAGCATGCTTCTTAGGTGGTTCATTATAATCGACGAGGTACTAGGGAGGAGATTGGTGTTTCCGTGGACATTGTCGTGAAGATCTCCGATCACAGAGGATCATCTTACTTAAATCATTGTAACGATCTTTAAGTAGTATGTAGATATTTGTAACGTTTGATTTTTGTATGTAACCGAATTGATGAATAAAATATTATTTTATGCCTCGCATTTTCCTTGTCGTTAATTCTGTCATAATTTATTTATGAGTAGCATCTTCCGAGCAGACGGTTTTATACTTAGTCTATCTTCAAGATTTCAAGCTAACCACTTAGATCGTAAAGAACAGATCAAGGAGTTTTTATTGAGCGTATCAATGTTTACTCGACTTGTCATAATTTAGAATTTAGGTTTTTAACCCAAAGTCTTTTTGATCGTTGTAAATAGTTCGAGGAGTGTTTATCGAGCGGATCGATGTTTACTCGACTCTCTTTGATTAGACTTAGGTTTTTAACCCAAAAAGTCTTTTTGATATATCGAGGAGTTTTTATTGAGCGGATCAATGTTTACTCGACTCGTTTTTGATTAGACTTAGGTTTTTAACCCAAAAAGTCTTTTTGATATATCGAGGAGTTTTTATTGAGCGGATCAATGTTTACTCGACTCGTTTTTTATTAGACCTAGGTTTTTAACCCAAAAAGTCTTTTTGATCGTTGTAAATAGTTTGAGGAGTATTTATCGAGCGGATCGATGTTTACTCGACTCTTTTTTTGATTGTAGACTTAGGTTTTTAACCAAAAAGTCTTTTTGATATATCGAGGAGTTTGTATTGAGCGGATCAATGTTTACTCGACTCGTTTCATTGTAGACTTAGGTTTTTAACCAAAAAGTCTTTTTGATATATCGAGGAGTTTGTATTGAGCGGATCAATGTTTATTCGACTCGTTTCATTCTGACAATATGATCGTGCGATTCCGATGAATGTTTAACCGATATAATCGATATATATATAAAATGCCAAAGAAATTTTTAATAATTGAACTTTAGGCTAAGGCCTTTATTACAAGGATTGAAATTTGACAGAGTAAAAAGTAAAATAACGCAGTATAACCTGCTAAAACTTATTTACCATAGTATTTCCTAAGGTTGACAGCATTCCAGGTTCTTGGTAAGGCAGTTCCATCCAAGTGTGCAATTTTGTACGAACCTTTCTTCCCTACGCCAATGACGATGTAAGGTCCATCCCAATTTTGTTGTAACTTTCCCACGTGCTTGGATACTTCTACCTTTTTTAAGACTAAATCTCCTTCTTTGAAGGTTCGGATGCGTACTTTTTGATTGTATGCTTTTTCCATATTAGCTTTAGTGGCTTGTAAGCGCACAACAGCTTTATCTCTCAAAGCTTCTGTTAAGTCAATGTCATTTTCTCTTGACTTTTCATTTTCTTGGTCATCGAACATTTCTACTCTTGGCGTTGGGATTAGGGTTTCCACAGGGATAACCGCTTCCGACCCATATACCAAGCTAAATGGGGTTTCCCCAGTTGAGCTCCTTACTGTCGTCCGATTAGCCCATAATACTCCTGGGAGTTCATCAAGCCATTTTCCTTTGGCTGCTCCTAATCTTTTTTCCAAAGATTTTATTATCTCTCGGTTTGCTACTTCAGTTTGTCCATTTGCTCGAGGATGTCCCACCGAGGTAAAATTTTGTTGAATTCCAAGTTTTGTACACCATTCTATTACCTGTTTCCCCGCGAATTGAGTTCCATTATCGGAGATAAGGATCCTTGGGATGCCGAATCGACAGACTATGAATTTCCATAGGAAATTGATAACTTGGAATTGGGTTATTCGTGCGAGGGCGACGCATTCTATCCATTTGCTGAAGTATTCTACAGCGACCAGGACATAGGATTTCTTAGATCTAGCTGCTGGGAATGGTCCCACAATGTCCATTCCCCATTGGTCGAATGGCCAACATACCGGGATTGGGTGCATGTTTTCTGCTGGTTGATGACATACATTAGCATGAACTTGGCAGTGATGACATTCTTGGACATACTGAGCGGCATCTTTATTGATGGTAGGCCAATAGTAACCTGTCCTGAGACATTTTAAGGCCAATGCCCTTGATCCGCTGTGATTTCCTGCATCTCCTTCATGTATTTCTCGTAGTATATCGATGGTTTGTGATTCAGAGACACATTTCAGAAGAATTCCTGATACTGATCTTCGGTAGAGTTTTCCTTCTACAAGTGTATATTTCGGAGCTCGATATCTTATTTTCCGAGCTTCATTTTGGTCAGGTGGTAGTTTTCCTTCTCGAAGATAATCTATCATTGGGGTCATCCAGTTTTCTTCGGCTTCTTCGATTTCCATTATATCGACTACTGGCGTTTCGTCGATGTCGATTGCTGGTGTATTAGAGACCAACCAGTTGATCACCCGTTCGGTCTTTCCGTCATGGGATCCTGTGAATTTTGATAGCTGATCGGCCCATTTATTTTCCGAACGTGGGATGTTCTGGATACTGAAGCTTTCAAATTTCTCAGCTAGAGTTTTCACTTTGGCTAGGTATTTAACCATATTGAATTCTTTAGCCTCGTATAGGCCTTCTATTTGTCTTTGCACTAATTCTGAATCAGTTAGTACCTTAAGACTTTTTATATTGGCTTTGATCGCCATCTCCATTCCTACGATTAACGCTTCATATTCAGCTTCATTGTTTGTCACAACGAAGTCCAGTGTTATCGCGTAATTTAAATCTTCCTTATTTGGTCCGGTGAAGTTGATTCCGGCGCCTCCTCCTTCTCGGCATGAAGCACCATCGACATGCATTAACCAAGTTTGATCTTCAATGATTAGGACATCGTCGTTGAGGCAGCTCGATGATTCGGTAGCTTGTGTTGGTGTTTCTAATATAAACTCGGCCAACACTTGGGCCTTGATGGCAATCCTTGGTTTGTAGTCTACCTCGAACTGGCTGAGTTCGATGGCCCATTTGATTAGTCGACCGGAGGCTTCTGGTTTAGCTAGAACTTGCCTTAGCGGTTGATTCGTCAAAACGATAATTCTGTAAGTTAAGAAGTAGGGTCGGAGTTTTCGTGCGGCCACTACTAAAGCCAGTGTGAATTTTTCTATTTCTAAGTAATTCTTCTCCGCCCCTTGTAATAACTTGCTGAGATAATATACGGGGCTTATGCTCTGAGCCCTCGACTTTGATTAGTACTGAACTAATCGCTACGTCGGAGATGGAGATGTACATATACAATGGTTCTCCTTCCGTTGGTTTTGCCAACATCGGAGGCGTCGTCAAATATTCTTTGAGCTGCTCGAAGGCCTGATCGCATTCTTCGGTCCAAACAAAGTTCTTTGCCTTTCGGAGAGTTTGGAAAAAAGGGAGGCTTTTGTCTGCAGACTTTGATATAAACCTGTTTAATGCTACGATCTTTCCAACTAGGCTTTGTACTTGAGAGATAGTTTTAGGAGGTTTCATTTCAGTTATGGCTCGGATTTTTTCTGGGTTGGCTTCTATTCCGCGTTAGTGAACTAGATATCCCAAGAATTTTCCTGATTTGACACCAAAGGTGCATTTTGCGGGGTTTAACTTCATACGATATTTTCTTAAGATCTGAAAGCATCGATCGAGATGCTTTACATGATCTGCTTCGTTCATACTTTTGACCAGCATGTCGTCCACGTAGACTTCCATCAGTTCTCCGATTAATTCTTTGAACATTAGGTTTACTAACCTTTGGTAAGTAGCTCCGGCATTTCTTAAGCCGAATGGCATTACTATGAAGCAATATACTCCCTGCTCGGTTACGAACGCGGTCTTTTCTTGGTCCCGCTCATCCATGTATATTTGGTAAAACCCTTGGAAGGCGTCCATCATACTGAATAACGCGAAGCCAGCTGTCGAGTCGACCAATAAGTCAATCCTTGGGAGGGGGTACGGGTCGCGTGGACACAACTTGTTAAGGTCGGTGAAATCATTACACATCCTCCATTTATTATCTTTTTTATCTCCCTTTGCGACTAGTACGACATTGCATAGCCATTCCGAGAAATGAATTTCTCGGATTTGTTTTGCCTCGAGCAATCTTTCTAACTCGGCTTTGATAATTTTATCTTTCACCGGTCCATGATTTCTCTTCTTCTGCCTCGCGGGTTTCGCCAAATGATCTATTTTTAGGGAATGCTTGATTATTCGGGGATCGATTCCTTCAATGTCATTTGCGCTCCAAGCGAAGACGTCGGCATTGTTTCTGAGGAAGTCGATCAGCATTATTTCTCCTTGTTCGCTCAACTCTGTACCAATTCTCGTCTTTTTGGATGAGTCGCCTTCTACTAGAATTATATCTTTATGTTCAGGGGGTTTCAAGGATAAGTCTAGCGGTTCCTTCCCCTTTTTATCTAGTCGATCAGTACTAGGAATTTCAACCTCATTTCTAACGAGATCGCCTTCGATCTTTCTCTTGTTCGGAGTAATAGACTTAGGGTGTTCTTTCATAGTTAACGAAGTACTGTAGCAGTCCCAAGCCATGCAATGGTCGTTTGTTATTTCTCCGATGCCTCTATCGGTTGGAAACTTTATCTTCTGATGATAAGTAGAGACAACAGCTCGGAATAGATTGAGAGCAGGTCGTCCCAATATTGCATTATAAGCGAAAGGGGTTTCTACTACTAGAAATTTTACTAGCTTCACTGTCCGGTGGGGTATTTTTCCGAGCGATACGCTTAAGGATATCGTTCCGCTGGGGATGATTTCGGACCCCCCGAATCCTATTAATGGCGTAGCTACTTTCTGCAAGTTTATCTGCCCCAAGTCCATTTGGGCTAAAACTTCTCGGGAGATAATATTGGCTGAGCTCCCATTATCGATCAGGATTCTCTTGACATTGTAGTTTGCTATTTCTAGCGAGATTACCATCGGGAAGTCGGGGTTATCCTCTTTTGCGTCCCAAACAATATTTTTAGGTGCTTCGCCTTCATAAAAACGGATCTGCTGATCGTTTGATGGCCTGCTTTCCAGGGTCCAAATTTCTTTTGGGTATTTTGAGTTTCCAATTATGGATCTGGCTGTTCTTCGTCGGGCGTTACGACTATCTCCACCCGCGGGACCCCCGGAGATCGTATGGATAGTTCCATTGATTTGGTCGTGATTCGATTCATGAGTAGGTCGGCGTTCAGGTGACCTTTGACGAGAACTTCTCCTTCGATCACCGTTCCGAGGGCTTCTACTTCTTTCCCTTTTACGATTATCTCGCTCTATGTATTCGTCAAGTTTTCCTTGCTCGATTAGTTTCTCAACTTCTCTCTTAAGGTGAAAACAATTCTCCGTTCGATGTCCATGTGCCCTATGGTACTTACAGTATTGATCATAGTTTCGAGACCCTGGTCTCGGCTGCGCGATTTTCCTTGCCTCGGGAATCCAGTTATTTCTTTCTAGAACTTCCAATATTTCTTCCATTGGAACATTTAACCTTGGGTGTTCTACATGATTCACCCTGCTTCTAATTGGTTGCTCATGGTTTCTTGGTCTTTGGTAGAAATTAGGTTGCCTATCTTGGTCGGCTTTGTTATATTCCAGTCGCTGGAAAACATTACCTCTCCTGGAAGATCGCTCGTAATCCAAAGATTTTTGGGTAGGAAACCTGTCATGCCGTTTGGAGCCTGAAGTCGTGGCTTTGTTTTTGTTTTTATCCTTAAAGGAATTCATCTCTTCCTGGGTCATATACTTAGACGCCAAGCTCATAATGTCGGCAAACGTTCTCGGTTGTTTTCGACTGAGGGCGTTTCCAAACTGCCTATTTTTAGTGAGGTCAAAGAGGATAGAAATTATGTAATCGATATTCGGAGAGTCGATTTTGAGTAATTCTACGTTGAATCTTGCCAACCAATTTCTTAGGGATTCTCCCTCTTGTTGGTGTATGGTTCCCAGGTAGCTCATCGGAAGTTTTTGTCTCTTCTGGCTGGCAAACTGCTGCGTTAGTTTATTGCATAATTCTCGGAAACTGAATATAGAGTTGGCCGGCTGTTTGGCGAACCAATCCAGCGCGAGTCCTTCAAATGTTGTCACCATTAACTTGGCGGTGAATTCGGCGGAGTGGGCATATAAATTCATTATGTTCGTAAAGCTAAAGATATAATCGTCCGGGTCGGAGGTTCCATCATATCAGGGTAGTCTTCCCGGGACCTGTCCCGCAGACTGAGCCTCTTTTATTTCCCTGCAGAAAGGAGAGCAAGCCGCAAGGCTTTCCTGGAGTTCTGCAGTCCGGGCCCATGGGTTTTGAATAGATCGTAATCGTTGTTCGAGTCGCTCTTGTACCATCCTTTCGATTTCTCTTTCTGAGAATTGAGTCGCTCTCGGTCGATCTGGGATTGCATCATCTACATCGTCTTCGATTGGGATGATTGTTCGTTCCTTCGATCCGCTGCGACCCGCTTGTGGTAGTCTTCGACCAGTTCTTCTTCGGGGACGGTTATCGGAGGGTTTAGAATTGACCTGATGTGGGCTGTGTAGCGAGCGTCGCTCACTTGCTGGGCTGTCGGCTTGTTGAGAGGTCCGTTCGTTCGGCCTTGGTATTGCGGGTGCGGGAGTTGCCCTGGGAGCCGTAACGTTACGGGGAATTTGGTCTAAAACTAGCAATTCTTCTGGAGAGAGTGATTTGAAGAGCATTGCTATTTGTTTCAGTTTTTCCTGAGCGCCTGGGAGAGGAACGGGTATTTCGGGAACTTCCGGTTCTTCTTGTATCGCTCCGGTAAGACCCCCTTGGTGTCCCTGCTGACGGGAACGAGTATCTGGGAGATTTTCATTGGTGTTGGGATTGTTGTTATCGTTGTTGTCTTGTGGATCTTCAGATGTGTTGTGGCCGGTGGTCGTATTACTTCTCGCTCCAATGCGAGCGCTTTTCCTTGGGCGAGCCATGTGTCGATCGAATAATTAACCTAGCCCCTCGGTGGGCGCCAACTGATTTAACCGGATTTCGTCGGGTTAATTGGATATCAGTGAATTTGTAATATCGGTGGGGTTTGCGATATTTATGTATATAATTAGTAGGGCTCTGTTACTTTATTCCGGATGGATCAACCACAAAGAAAAGCTGTAGTCAAGAACAAGAAGTAAAACCATAATAAAGCTAATCACACCTCAATATGGAGATCAAAATACTTATGAATAATATTGATTCTTATTCAGTTGTAATGCCTTAGGCAGAGAATATTTGTGTATCCTTGAAGTAAAAGGATTTCGTAGCCCCCTAATACAATCATTAACTAGGTATTTATACAATGTTTAACCTAGTTTTACAAGGAATCATAGTCCTAATAGGACTCGGCCCAAGTATCCTTCATGGGTCCGGAGTATCATCTTCTGATCGAAGAGAGCTGCGCTTGGCCGGGTCAGCAAGGGGATCCCGATCTGTTTGGATTGGTCGAATCGATCTTATTTTCTTCGTTCGATTCGAGTAATATGTAGAGTGCGAAATAGCCCCCATCACTAGGCGACCCTATGAAATTTTCGGCGGACAATAATGTCCTTACTCGAATAGGAGGCACCTGTCAAGCCAACAAATTTTTTACTGTGGTTGCGGTTCTTCGAAAAGGAGAGGGGTAATACATCTCTTTCCCAGGAGAAACGTGAATATTTTCTTAAGGACGTCAATCTTTGAAGCACTACCCGTAACGTTTTCAAGAAAGAACCTAACAAATTGCGTCATACCCTCGAAAAACTTGACGTCAGAGCCTCCCTAAACCACAAAAGGTCATGGGAGCCAGTTGGGTCGTGGATGGCCAGCAATAAAGCTTATTGGCCTTCAGGGTCGAAATAGTGTTCGCCTGCAGATACCCTAGTCGATACTGGAGTACAAATTTGACTATGATATGCAAAATAAGTCCTAACTCGAAATTCAAAATATTCGGTCATACAACAAAATCTTTTAGTCAGCATGGTCGAAGGAATCTGTTTTCAAAAAAATCTTATAAATATGCAAAAAGAAGAGCTCCATTTATAGGAACAATTCTCAAAAATCCAACGGTTAGCAGAAAGCAGAGGCAACGACCGAGATCAAAAGAGTGTTGCACTTCCCGAGAATTTCAGCGGGAAGAGAAAGTGATGTAACTTCGGAAATTAAGCAAAGTTGATATACCAAGATCGAAGATCAAGAAAGCAAAACTAAAGCATGAACAGAGAAAAAACACACAAGAAGAACATGCAGTCCGAGAAGAAAGTAAATTATTACAAGTCATAGGGAATAAAAATGTCTGAAATTATTCATGATTACACGAGTGAAAACAATATAGCCAAACTGCAAGCCCGGGTAAATAAAAAGACAACATCTAGAGAAGCTTATTGTCGGAGAAAATCTTTCGAAGCTCGGCATTCCGAGCCTCACATCCCGCCTTATATCCGTGGTCATAGGCCTCCTTTTCTCGACGAGCGAACTCTTGTTTCTCCTGCTCGTGAAAACTCTTCAGTTTCTCGAGCTCCTCATTCAGCTGCTTGTGGATCTCTTCTCCATGTTCTTTAGCAGTCTTCTCCCTCTCTAAAGCAAGCTTCTCCGCGAGGATACGGTCGAATTCGACTTTTTTCTCCTCCAGTTCGAGGGAAATAGCAGCACGCTGATTTGTTTCCCGCTCAATAAAATCTTGTCCGGCCTGTTAAAAGGATCGGTAGCGTTAATAATAATAATAAAAAAAAAAAAAAAAAAAAAAGATAGAAGAGAGAGAGGAAGAAGAAATAAATATATGTACACCTGAAAAAGAAAGTGCTTCCCAGACTCGAACAACTCTTCTATGTTTCTCTCCTTGGACATATTTCTCTCCTTGGGCATGTTAGTTTCCGAAGAAGTAAAGTTAACTTGCAACAAACTACCCATAGGATCAGCCTTAGAAGGAGATCCATCTTTCAACTCCTCGGGCAGGGAAGAAGTAACTTTTGGAGGAATGGAGTCAACGAGGGGTTTGGGAGGATTATCAATTCCTAAGGCTTCAGCAGAAGCCCCTCCACCAATCTCTAACTTGGATTTTTTGCTGAGATTCCCTGCGGGAGGAACGGTCGAAGCATCGGAAGATGACTTGCTACCAATAGCAAGATTTTGCAAAGCCTCAATGGGAGTGACCCCATCGGAATAAGGCCTCTTATTCGAAGAAGGAATAGGAGTCTTTTCTCCGACAGGACCTTCACTCGAAGAATCGACAACTTTTGGGGAAGAACCCCCGAGCGCAGGCTCGAGCTCTTCATCTAAAATGGACTTGCTGGAACTGCCCTTGGTTTGCTTTGAGGAAGTGCTTTTCTCTTTCTTATTTTCTCCCCCTTTAGGAGCTTTCGGGGAAGACACAGAGGTCTTAGAAGACGATTTGGAGGGTTTTGCCTCCTTGGCAGGTTTCTGCTCTTTGCTCGGATTCTTATTCTTCAAGGCACCAAACAGCTGTTTGGGGTCGATTGCTTTGCGCAGTATGTTTTCAATGATGAACAGGGAGAGAGTTGAGAAATTAGAAGAATACAAAATATAGAGGAAGAGCTCCGATCTCTCATAATATTTTCTGACAAAATTTGAAGAGGTCCTGATATTTATAGGTGCTAGACCCTATAATTATTAATAGTGGAATCGACGCGACTATCAAGAAAGATTCTATATGGAATAAATAGATATCGAGCGTAGATCACATCGAATTACAAAAGGCAAATAATGTCTAAATATTGGCGAGGTTGGAATTTACAAATTACACGAATTAAACCGAAAGGAAAACGAATCCGATTACAAAAATGGGTTACATACATGTATACATCCGACCCCTAACTGCGAAGCTATAAATCACCCCCTCCGGCATGCTCGAACTCGGTATTTGGACCGACACCAACTTCATCGCCACTGCCCAATGGATCGGTCTGGTCAACGGGTCGATCATTTTCCTTATCCGGTCCGTCTTCTATGTTAACATCTTCCTTTTTCTCTGAAGCAGAAGGGTAATCGTCGTTAGAAAGCTCGAGCAAGTCGGGGTTAGGCATTGGAATGCCATACTCCTCTACTAGGGGGGCAAAGCGATGATCCTGCCATTTTATATCCGTCTCGGGTAAAGAGGAAGCTTTGTAATCCTTCCCTTCAGCATTTTTAAATGGGTTCATATGCTGATAATATTCGTCCATATTATCTGGAATTATCTTGGCCGAAACCAGTTGTTGAACCCCTTTGTAGAAGATCACTTGGAGAATCCCTCCCATTCTCCTTTGAACTAAGGGATCTAAGACAGGGGATTCCAAGAATTCTCGTATGGCTGGAATCACAGCCTCATCCCGACCTTGAGCATAGGCACGCTCGGAATCTTGTTTTGCTAGCTCAGGTTCGGTCTTAACCTTCTTCAGTTCTTCCTCGAGGGCATTTCTCTCTTTAACAGATGCCAGCAAATCTTCTTCCACGGACGAAGAACGTTTCTTAGTAGCTTTTTCGAGCTCCTTCTTTGTTTGAGATAATTCGTGTTGACTTTCTGCTAACTGAGATCGAAGAGTTTGATTATCGGCGAAAATTTGCGCATACGCATCGTGAGCATCCTGCGACTCTTGCTCCAGCAATGCTAAGCGATATGTTTAGGTGGCGAACAAATCTCCGATCTATGAAGTAAGTTGAGATAGCACAGAAATGTTAAGGGCACTAAAGAGAGAACAGTTAGTCAAAGGACGAGTATTTACCTCGTGATACGTCCTGGAGAAATCACTCAAAACCTCAAAATCCCCTTTGACGGACTGAAGCAGGATATCCCGTTTAAACCGACTAGCCATGTAGATTCTAGCGGCCTTGTCAAATTCGTTCTCACTACCCGAATCCAGATCGTTTAGGATGGTACCGTTTTCAGGGTATCCGGCAGCCCTGCCACCGCGGAAGTGCTCGTCCATGAAGTCCACCACGTCAGGCTCCGACCTACCTTCTCGACACGGAACAGAGTCAGAATTCACACCAAAAGGTTTTACCCTCCTTGAGGGTCCGGAATGTCCAGCATTTCTCTTTCGACTCAGGAGCTTCTCACACTCCTGGATACCCTGAATCCGGTTCCAGGAATGCTGACTGTAGCCGACAGACGAAAGAACAGAAGTATCCGAGGAAAACAAGGTTCGGATAGGTCCGGCAGTGGCGGAGTTCAGGGAACTCATAGTGCCTAGCCCTCTCAAATCGGGAATCATGGATGGTATGACGACTGAGTTTCCACCTAGAGTACTTGTCTCCGTTCTCTTTTCAGAAGCATAAGGTAACGGGTCGAAATAAAATCGCTTATCTCCGACCAAGCCGGCAGCGGACACTCGAAATTTCTCGACGATTCGACCTGCAGGGATAATACGAGTCGGGCACGGGTTTAAACAAGAAGAATTGTTCGGTCAAACCTCAATGTAGGCAGAAAATAAGAAGCTTACCCAAAGAAATAGTCGCAAGGGGCGGAGCACTAGAGGTTGGCAGGTCATTGGTTTGTGGAAGGGACCCTTCAGAAGATTGATTGGGATATTTAATCGCCGGGGCAGGATAGTCACAGTGGCTCAAGCCAGCTAATCGCAAAACGCCTTCCTGAACTAGGAACTTGGTGTGGTAAGGATTGGACCGCAATTGCTCGAGAAATTCATCGGAAAGACGTTGACTGAGCTTCTCCTTAATTCTACGAGAACCGTATGACCAAGAATTTGCACCATCCCATCGATATGGTCTTGTTTTAGAGCTACCTTCCGATGTCGGAATATCAGGACCTTTCACGAAGAAGAACCTCCTCTTCCAACCTGTACTCTTTCCCGTTGCTATCTTGGTAAGAAAAGGTCGTTTCGACCTCTGGCGAATGGATACGAACCCCGCATTTGAACCTTTGCCTAAATCCATTCGGAATATATGCCAAAAGTTGCTAAAGGGGGCCTCTTCCCCTTTTGCCTCCATAAGAGCACTGAATGCTGCTATATATGTGACAGAGTGCGGGAGAAGTTGAGCGGGGGACAGCGAAAAGAAAGTAAGGACATTTCTGATAAGGGGAATGAATGGAATACGCAAACCACAGGAAAATTGGCCCTCATAGAAGGATTGACAGCCAGCCGGGGGCTCGGTAGCACGTTCGGAATAAGAAGGAATGACAATCGAAAACCCTTTGGGAAGAAATTTCCCAAACTCCGTCTCGAGATAAACGCGATCCTTCTTCGAAAAACAACAGGAAGTTTCTCTAGCTGGAAGTTCTGACATGTTTGAGGTCACGGCCTCGGAAGCAAGCGTAGGTTTGAAAATTCTGACGAAGGCACCCTCACCGATGCTGCGTTTCTCGACCTCATCTTCTTCGAGATCCACGCTCGGATCGTCATCCTCGCCTTCTTGGCGAAATTCCCCATCTTCGTAATCATCAACAAGCCTTAATAAAGGATCGGACTCTTGCTTCTCTTCGACCTTATTCTTGCCCTTTGAATTCCTAGAACTTGACATTATGGATTCGCAAATGAATGTATTAAAGTAAGTGCCTTTTCAATTCAAACACTCCGAGCTCAAGAGAAAATGCAATATGGAAATAATTTTTCAACGGGTTAACATATATATACGGGGTTAAAAAGGTAAAATTGCAAACAGGTCCCCGAGTAACCGCGACGATTGAACTTACTTAGAGTAAAATCTAATTTTTCCCTTCAAAGAATTGCATTTTCGGCCCTCTACTCATAAGTTATGGAGTAAACTCCCCAGAGATTATTCCCATGGTATTCCAGTAACCTCCTTGTTATGGTCGGAAAATTCGGAAAGTACTCACCAAGAAGTTGAATCAAGCATCGTGGAGTAATAAAGAATATTACTATTTTCAAGGACTAATGACGAGGTTGTCTTTACGACATGCCGGTAAACTGTTTTCTTGTATATGCACTCTTTTTCCCTGGCTCGGTTTTTATCCCAATGGGTTTTTCCGAGTTAGGTTTTTAACGAGGCATATCGGAAACACATCAGGAGCGGCTCATCTCGTAGCATCGTGTGACATAACTTCTACTTCTTCGAGCGCAAGCTCCACTTCACGCTCGAGAAGTGGGGGAGTATTGATGAGGGGTAATTCGGATCCCCAGCCTCCGCAGGCTCGGTGCAGATCGAACAACACTAGATCCTGTCCCCAGGAACCAAGAGCTGGCCCAGCGTTCTAATTAAAGTGTTCCAATCCCTTGAAAAGAACCCGAGCTCAAGATGTACTGTTGGGCCTAGCCTGGGCCCAAGCCCATCAATTCTGTTATAAATACCCCACGCATTTATGACGACGACACAACTTCCCAGGTGCTCTCGCTTCGAAACAGCTGCTCGGACTCACATGGGAATATTAGCATAGGCTAGTTCGTGTATATTTTGCCCTCTATCTTGTACGGCATCCAATAATGCTCGAATAGGACTCCTAGTTATTGAAATCTGTACTCGATCACATTGAATACAATACTATTGATCTTTTTCCTTTATTTGTTTGCATTCATATCACATCGCATAACACATTGATCGAACCAACGAAAACGCGTAAGATCAAGCTGCGATCCGGCTTTTATCCCGTTCGAAGACGGATGTGCGACACGTGGCGAGTGATTGCCAATAAGAATCACTGCTGAGTTCTGCATCTGGAGCAACCTTAGGAAATGAAGACCGAGTACGTAACAGGGTAGAATTACTTCGTAGAATTTGTAATAGGGTAGGAATGATTGTATTGTATTTCTTGAGCTCGAATTATATTCGAGGCTTCACTTTGTAACTTGTTTGAAGAATACTAATAATAAAGCTTTGTTCTCTGATCGAATTTCATCATTTAACTCCTTTTATCGGTCGAACTGTTGCCAATACTCAGCCGCGACTTCGAGGATTTATATAATTTGTTGCCGTTGTTCAAATATTCAACTTATCCCGACTGACTCGAGAAAAATACAGATAGCCGATAAATAATGTATACAGATTACGCGACTGATTTCTTAAATAATTGATTCGTGAAACTTTTTTCTGGAATTAATAAGTATGATGGTCGGAAAAATAAATTCCGACCATTAAGCTGTAATTCTATAGATTTTCTAAGCCTTTGACGTTAATTGATGATCAAGTCGATGGGATTAATTCCAAGTTATTCTGCTGTGGATGATATTTGTGGGACTTCTTATTCGCTTATGTATTAGAAAATGGATCTCCTGTGGAAAATAAATCCATCGAAGGAATAAATGAGCTGGGTAGTCACAAAATAAAATCACCAATCTTAAGGTCGGAAATTCATCCTATAGATCTTTTCTTCGAGCTTGAGTTGACGAAGGCTCCGCTGGTCGGAGGATAGCCCTGAATAGTGAATGGCGGAGTTTCTGGTTAGTAAGGCTTTCCGCTGACGTACGTATTTCTCCTCGTGGTAGGCATATTTCGATCTAATACTCGAATAAGGCCCCTCGGTGGGCGCCAATTGATCTTACGTGTTTTCGTTAGTTCGATAAGGGTGAGCTAAAATGCTATGCAACGTAAATAAATGGATGTAAAAGATCAATAAAACTGTATTCACTGTGATCGAGTACAGATTACAATAAGTGGGAGTCCTATCCGAGCATTATAGGATGTCGTACAAGCTAGAGGGCGAAATACATACGAGCTAGCCTATGTTATTATTCCCAAGTGAGTCCGAGCGGTAGTCTAAAGGGAAGAGCACCTGGGAAGTTGTGTCGTCGTCATAAATGCTTGGGGTATTTATAACCAAATTGATGGGCTTGGGCCTAGGCTCGGCCCAACAATGCTACTCGACCTCTGGTTCCTTTCAAAGGTTCGAAATAGTTTACTTAGAGCCCTGGGCCGGCTCTTGGTTCCTGAGGGCAGGATCTGACGTTGTTCGAACTGCATCGAGCCTGCAAAGGTAGGGTATCCGAATTATCCTTCATCAACAACCTAAGGGTCAGACTCCGAACTTTCAAGGTCAGTGACTTGGTGTTAAAAAAAAAAAGGTAGAAGTCTTAAAACACGAGGGAAAATTGCGACCCAATTGGGATGGCCTTTATATTATGGTCAAGGTTGGAAAGAAATGCTCATATAAGATATCTTATCCGAGTGGAGAAGTTCTCCCTCGAACTTGGAATACAGTTAATTTTAGGAAGTATTACGGAAATGAAGACTATGTATTGGGTTTTCTCTTTTTGACATTATGTCTATCATTTATTATTCGGATATGTTATGTCTCCTATTATTGAAGAAATCAATGAAATGTTTATAGTTTCTCTTCTATTCGATGCATCTCCATGAATTACTTACTATCTACAAGATCGGCACTCGGCCTCTCGTCGAAAATTGACTAAGGGTGAAAGCCGTTGCTACGCCCCTTAAATCAAAAAATGAAAATTTCAGGGGTAAAAGTTGTTGCTATGACCCTTAGGTGAAAATTGTTGCTATGACCGTAAAAAATTGACTAAGGGTGAAAGCCGTTGCTATGCCCCTTAGATCAAAAAATGAAAATTTCGGGGGTGAAAGCTGTTGCTACGACCTTTAGGTGAGAGCTATTGCTACGACCATCGAGAATTGACTAAGGGTGAAAGCCGTTGCTATGCCCCTTTGATCAAAATTATAAATTTCAGGGGTGAAAGCTATTTCTATGACCCTTAGGTGAAAGCTATTGCTACGACCATCGAGAATTGACTAAGGGTGAAAGCCGTTGCTATGTCCCTTAGATCAAAATTATAAATTTCAGGGGTGAAAGCTATTGCTATGACCCTTAGGTGAAATTTGTTGCTATGACCATCGAAAATTGACTAAGGGTGAAAGCCGTTGCTATGCCCCTTAGATCAAAATTACAAGTTTAAGGGGTGAAAGTTGTTGCTACGACCCTTAGGTGAAAGCTGTTGCTATGACCGTTGAAAACTGACTAAGGGTGAAAGTCGTTGCTATGCCCTTTAGATCGGAATTGCAAACAGATCATCGATAAGTAAATTAGATTTTTTTTGATATTTTGGTCTCCCATACAATCTTATCAACCGTTGGCATTATAACACTTGATTAATCACTCTTGATCGATTAGTTATCAAGTTATGAGGTTAATTCATCCTCAGTCTGTTTCTAATATTTGTCCGATTGAATATTTCGAGCTCGAAGGCATTTGATATAAAGAAAAGTGTGGAAGGAGGATTGAATGAAGTTTTACTTTACAAACAATTACCGATGCAGATTACAATTGTGGTATTCGAACATAAAAGTTAAGTTACAAGCTCGAGATTCGACCTATTACAAATTATAAAACCTACTCTAAAGGTCTCTGGGCGACAAATTATAAGAAATAGTCTTCGATAAAGCCAATTCCATACTCTGAAGTAAGGCAATTTGTAATATTGGATGAGACGTAGGAGTTCGGCAATACGAACATTCCTAAGTCGAGTCTATGATCGATGGAACATCGGCCAATCGTCTTAGTAACAAACCAAATATTCAATAAAATTTAATGATAATTGGTTGTCGAGGCTCCAGAATCAAATTATATTTCAAAGCAGATGATGCTCCGATCACCGCTAAAACTTTGTTCTCGAGCGACAGCTATTCAAATATTCAAGTTAACTATCGGGATTAATTACATTCAATTATGTTCGATTTATTCGTTCAGATTGATTATTTTTTAATATCGCCGTGATTATCATTCAAACAAATAAGCCAGAAAACATACAACGAGAATTAAACGAGAAACAACTTCTCAGTCATTTTATGAACAGCTACAAATGATCCTCAAATACAATGATGAAAGTCGAGCTCAAAAAACAAGAGTACATTCATTCCTATCCTACTACAAATTCTACGAATAAGCTAAGTAGCTTCGATCCACAAGCGTCAGCACAAGATACAGAGGTCGTACGTGTTGCGAAACCATAGTTTTGTTATATCGATCACTCGCCACGTGGCACACACCCTCGATCCAACTACGGAGCATGATTTAACCGGTTTTCGTCGGGTTAATTGAATATCAGTGAATTTGTGATATTGGGGGTTTTCAATATATATATATTTTATAGGGCTCTGTTACTTTATTCCGAATGGATCAATCACAAAGAAAAGCAATATATTCAAGAACAAGAAGTAAAACCACAAACAAAACTAAGAACACACCGATATGAAGGTAAAAAGCTCTGAATAATATTGAATATTATTGAGTTATGCTGTAGTAAGCAGTCTTCAAAGGCGTATTTTGGAGTTGGTTCATACAATCATTGACTAGGTATTTATATCATGCTAAACCTAGTGTTACAAGGAAACATAGTCCTAATAGGACTCGGCCCAAATATCCTTCCTGGGTCCGGAGTATAGTCTTCTGTCGAAGCGAGCTGCACTTGGCCGGGTCGATAAGATGATCCCGAACTGTTTGATTTGGTCGAATCGATCTTATCTTCTTCATTCGATCCGAGTAGTATGTAGGGTGCGAAATAGCCCCCATCAGTACTCCCTCACTTCTTCGAGCGTATAGATAATAGAAGCTCGTAGAAGTAGATAAATCTTTACGACTGTTTGTTTTCTAGGAATGGAGCCTCGTTAAAAACCTTTCTTAAGAAAAAACCCTGTGGGAAAAAATCTTAAGCAAGGAAAAGAGTGCTTCATATCATAGATAGTCGTTTTCTCTGTCCGATTACGAATCGCCACGCGTCTATTCCGGAGGCTTTTCATATCCTTCCGTTTTTGGCGGGAATATGATTAATTGTGATGAGTTCGAAACGTCTTTTCTCACCTTAGTATAAATAGGTGACTCTTGAGTTCGTCATTTCTCCTTTATATTTGCTCATAGTTCATAATCATTTTCTTGCTTAGTCGTTCGTCGTATAAAGTTTTCCTTTTATCGACCTATATCCTTCGAGAGTCTGAAAATATGGCTTCTTTAAGAAAAACTTCTTCTTCCTCGAGGGAGAATGTTGCTCCTAATAACGAGGAGGAGTTGCGCTCTAATTTTATGGGCGAGCAATCCGTAATTTCTGAATTCCTTGTTCCTGCAGAAGACACTTTCAAGGTTCAGATCCTTTCAGACACTGAGGTTGCTGCCCGAGCCAAAAAGGGCAAAGGTACTACTCCTCAGATTTCTGAACCAATTGAGGACCTTGCTTGCGCATATACAGCGGATACTTTTCCGGAGGTTGTGAACAATTATGCAAAATATTTCCCGGAGGGTTCCGAGTTAATTCTTCCTTCCCCTTCTGATAGGGTAACTTCTCCACCGGAAGGATGTCACGCCTTTTATATGGCTCATTTCAATAGCGGCCTTCGTCTTCCGTTGTCCCCCCCTTTTTCTTGACATCTTAAGAATTTTTAGTGTGTCCTTGACACAAATAGTTCCAAATTCTGTGGCTTTCCTGGTTTGCTTTTCTGTTCTGATGATCGCGAAAGGATTTAAACCTTCTTTTCGTAATTTTACACAACTTTTCCGGCTTAATATTTCCAGTTCATCCAATCGTGGGTATTTCTTTGCTAGTCAGAGGCCTAGTCGAGCAATTTTTGATGCCCCTGTTTCTAGCAATCCTTTTTGGAAATCTCACTTTTTCTTTGTTCGCCCTCCACCTCATCTTCGTTTGGCGGACGGTTCGACTATACCCTTCTCGTGGGATCACGATTTCAAATGGGTATACGGAGGTCGCTTGCCGACGGGTGAATTTATTCCAGATGATGCCCAGTTTATCGCTGAAATCTCCGAAATGCGTGCAAACAAATGTCAGAGTGCTCTTCTGATAGGGGAAACTTTCCTTCGTAAAGCAGGATTAAGTGTTCATACTTTTCCAATCAACTCATCATTAGAATCACTGGGTAAGCATTTCCCTTTGATTTAGTGTTACGATAATATTTCCTTATATAGAGAAACTAACTTTTAATTTGTTTCTTGTTTAGCTCAAATGGTAGAGAATTCTCGACATTCTTCAAAAGGAAAAATGGTGTTATCAAAATCCTCCAAGTCCATAGAGAACAACCCGATCGAGCAGAGGGCTTCTCGAAAGAGGAAACTGGAGTTGGGCCATGATTCCGAGGAGAATGGAGAGGAGTCTCCAAATTCTTCCCAAGATTCCCATGTTCGTCAAGGAACTGGGCTTGGTTATCCTCCTCTTCAGCTTAGATCATCCTTGGGAATTCGTGGATGTCGTACTTGGTCGATGCCTCACCCTAGCGATAACCCGGTGGGGAGAAAAAAGAACTATTATGGTCGTTCCGGCAATGATCTTTCTTTACTTGGTGTCAATCACCCAAAACCCACTTTGGTCGAAATGATCGAAGATCATTTGGAGGGGAAGAGAGCTGCTGGTTATTCCGAGAAAGATTCTTTTGTTCATGACGAAAGTGAGAATGCGGTTGACAAGGCAACTCGCGTTCTCTTATCCGGGGTTTTCACTCGTGACTTGAATAAACTTTTCCGTAAGGATCCTTTGGAGAAATTTCAGCGAACTTCTCTTTATGCTGAGAAGGTAACTTCCTTTAAGCTCGCTTTATAAGGTATTCTTAATTTCGAATACTTTCTTGCTTACTTATTTCTTGTTTGCCCTTTTGCTTTTTCAGACCAAGACTTGTTTGGCCTCGTACGCATACGAAACTGCACTTTGGAAACAGCAGTGTGAGTTTTTAGATGAGAAAAATAAGGCTTTGCTTCGTAAACTTTCTGGTTCAGATGTTGGTCCCTCAACGTCTTCTTCCGTTCCTGTCGTAGAGACTCGTACTACCGAGACTGAGGATCAAGCGGTCATAGATAGGATTATGGAGATTTCTCGTGCTCAAGAGCAAGCCAATCAAATGGCTAAAAAGTTAGAGGAATTCCAATTTCAGAGTACGGCTCGGATTAGCGAGCTAGAATCTCAAGTATCAAGTCTTCAAACTTCTTTAGAGGAGTATGAAAAGGATGTCCCTCTCAGTGGACTTAGGGATCGATACGGTAGGAACCCGGATGAAGAAGTAGTCCGTGAATTCCTTAATTCTCCTGTTCATACGGCATTGGTATATCGGATGGTCGGTCCTCTTTTGGAGAGTACTTTCAAGAAGGCGGTTCATCAGCTGGTCGCTTTAAAGATGATTGACGATCGTCGAATGGAGTATTTTAAGGCGGCGCATATTCGGTTGAATCGTTATGGTGAAATTTATTCTTCTTCCGAGATTCCAGATGTCGTATATCGAGGTTTTCCTTTGGATCACCTCGTTGAAGAATTTGGAAAACCATTGCCTATTCCTCCTTCTGATGTCAACGATCAACTCGATAATACTTTTATCGATCCAGAAAACGAAGAAGAGGAAGACGATATTGACATGACCGAGAACGTCGGTAGCGAACAGAGAATTCCGGATAGCGACCAGGCTTCTTAAAATAGTGATTTCTTGAAATAATTTTTGTAATTATTTACCCGTAGGTCTAATTGTAACTTTACCTTTTCATTCCTTTGTACGCTAAACGTTTCGTATTCTGTCAGTCGAGTCTTTTCATATTCGCCGTAATAATTCAGACAAGTCATTTAATTTGCCTTAATCATTATGCGTGTGTCTTTTCAAATTCTAGCGTTTGCTCCAAGGCCAATTTTTCTATTTCGCGCCCTTCCTTTAGGTCTGTGGCGTCTTTTCAAGTAGTATAAATACTAAAGGTAAAAACTTGACTTGTTTTTTACTGCTATACTCCCCTCCTTGGATAGAATACTCTTTCTTTGGCTAGTCGATAAACTTTCTCGATATTAGTTTGTACTTTTTCGTAGTCCGATCATGAGTAACCTTTTTGGTAATACATCGAAGCGACCTTCCCGTGAGGGCGCTCGGGATAACAGACTGAAAAAATCTCGAAGAGACGGCCCTTCGATGGAGCCTCCTCGTTCGTCCTTGATTAGCAATTCGACGACCGATAATCCTGTTATCCCTTCCCAACCTTTACCGGAAGTTAGTTCGTCGCTTGTTCAGCCAAACTTTCCTTCTTCCACAGAGATAGGTAATAGGCCTTCGCCTGGTCGAATAGCTTTCGGTGATTCATCTAACGTGGAGCAGGTTTACGATATACCTGTTTCTTCAGGTTTTTCTTCTTACGAGTATGGAGGGGATTTCGTTAGTTCTCTCTCTTTTTCTACTTCTACTGTCCTGATTGCCAGGGAAAGGCAAGTTGGTGATGGATTTTCTGTTAATCCTTCCACAACACAATCTATTTTGCAAGATTGTCCTGAATATTTGTTTCATGATACCACTGTAACGACTACTTCTTTCGAATCTGGAGGACTTTCTGGGGGTCGGTTTGGGTCGAGGTCTGGTCGTCGGACTGTTATTTCTGCTTCGGGCAAGGAAACCTCTGTTAGCCCCAACGAGAGAGACTCTCCTCGTCTGTTAGATGATCGTTGTATTTTTTAGCAGGTCAAAGACATTATGTTGTCGGAGACTCCGCGTCTGGATGGTGTCCCTTCTAATAGTGAATTACCTGGCTCCATTGAGCCTGATGCTTTGTCCAGGGATCTGGGTTTGAGCACCATTTTGCCTGGCGAGCTGAAGAAGCTTGAGGGTGCCTCCAACGTACGCCTTGTTCAGTCGCTGGTGAAGATATGTGAACAGGTGGACGAATCTTTTCACTACTTTATTTGTTTTAATTTTTGACTTCCTTCTTACATAAGGATTGTTTTCTTTTTCCAGGCTAAGTACTCTGCACTCCAGCTGGGTGTGCAAAACGATGATTTGTGGAAAAATAGAAGTGCTTTTCAACGTCAGTTGGAGTCAGAGAAAGCTAAAGCTGCTGGGCTGACGTTGCAACTTCAGCTTGCCAAAGATGATCTCCAAAGATTGGAGGCTGATAAAGTTGTCCTTGAAAAAGAGAAACATGATTTAGTTCAGGCTGCTGCCCTTGCAGAGGAGTCTCAACAGCGGTCCTATGAGGAAGGATATGACGCTGGTTATCTAAAGCGTCAAGAGGAATTGATGGTTTTTGCTGGCCACTTGACTCCTCGGAGAGGTGTTTCTAGTAGTCATCCTGCTGACCATTCTTCTCAGTGATCTTTGTTCGACCTGACAAGCCTTGGGCTGTCTCTTTTTTTTTTTTTTTTTTGTTGTTGTTGCCCGCTCTAATTTGGAAATTATGATCTTTTTGTAGGCAGATTCTTGCCTTGATCAATTTTCTTCTGTAGATATATTTTGCTATGTTCGTTCTTCCTTTGTGCATAAATATAATCATCATGAAATAATCAGTATAGATTAGCATACTTATCTGAAATTGATCTTTTCGAAGAATTTTCAGGATAGAGAAAAGGTAGCTTGTCCTTGCTTAGTCACTGTTTGAGTAACTGAATTGTATAATGTTTGCTTCTGCAAATCAAGTCTTTTGTTGATCAAACCCAGTATACTCCTCTGGATTGTATGCACCAACATGTTTTACGTCACAATTTAGACAATAGGTTATTCATATCGACAATAGTTGTTAAGGAACGCTCATCATCTTGGTCGATATTCAATCCATGCCCTGTACTTTTGTCTTTTTGTGATTTAAATCTTATATAAGGAGGCCATTGTCTCTTTCGCTGAACTCCGTTGTTCCTTACATCAGACTAAGGAAAAATATCCCGCAAAGCATCTTCCAAACCTTTATGTTTCCCAGCGTTAATTTTGAACTATATGTTCCTCAATTGGTGTATCATTACATCATTTCTTTGATATGGGAGGAATTGGAAAATATAGAATTTCTTGGCGGATCTGTTCTGTTCAGACCTCCTTCAGCAATTCTTTGGTATGTTAGGCAGTTACCTCTTTGCCGTTTTGAATAAGGAGGACTATTCTCCTGATTTCCATGTGAGATATCTTGAATTGTGAAGGAGTTCTTGTATAGCTTAGTCAGTGGTCACCCATATGATGTATGAGGCAGTGACGTCCCTCGTATGGCGAAGGGTCTGGTTTTTTATCTTTTATCGAGCAACTGTCCTTTTCACTGCGATTTTAAAACTTGTATGACTTCGTTTGTGGATTCTAAGTTTTCAAGCCATCGACCATTAAGTATGATCGTGCCGGTATATCCGATCCAAAGCTTTTTTTGGTATAATCGTTTCGATCTACGACCTCTTTCGTTATCGACTAGTTGAGGCGATTATATAGTGCCGTTCCAACTTACTTGCATTTATTACGGGGAGTCAAAAGGTCGCATTTATGACCGTTGATCAAATACTTTTTCAGCCGTTGGATTGCTATGGCCTATCCCTATAAATAGGGAAGTGACTTGCATACTTCATTTGCAATTTCCCAAAGAGAATGGAGATCTCAGCTTCTTTAGATTTTATTCTGCCTTCAGATCCCATAATATTCAAAAAGTCACATTATCGTGATTCATATTGTAATAGCTTGATGTTCTTCTACCTTGTACTGACGGGTCCCATGGAAGCCCTACCTTGTACTAACGGGTCCCATGAGGCCTCAAATGTTGTTTTCATAGATTTGAGGTCCGTGGTTTCTGTTTGCACATGGAGGGTTCATACTTGCCAGTCACCCCCGCTCTTGGATGTCACCTCTGGGGTGATAGACCACCGGGGTGTGCTGGTTAATTTTTCTTCTGCGACGGTCCCGAAGAGATGCTGCTTTAGGATAAAATATTAACTCCTAAAGTAGAATCAGTATCTCGTTGTGGGTGAATGAGTATTGCCAGTTATCTGGCTGGTAATGCTCATTTCGTCTGGGTGAACATTTGATCTTCAGAGCCTGGCCATCGAACCAAAGAAGTCGACCATTCTGAGCAGCATGCTTCTTAGGTGGTTAATCATAGTCGACGAGGTACTAGGGAGGAGATTGGTGTTTCCGTGGACATTGTCGTGAAGATAGCCGATCTTATAGGATCATTTTACTTAAATCATTGTAACGATCTTTAAGTAGTATGTAGACCTTTGTAACGTAGGACTCTTGTATGTAACCGATTTGATGAATAAAATATTACTTTTATCCCTCGCATCTTCCTTGTCGTTTATTCTGTCATAATTTTTATTTATGAGTAGCATTTTCCGAGTAGACGGTTTCATACTCAATTTATCTTGAAAACCTTAGGAGTATTAGCAGATCATTTAGATCGTTAGGAACAGATCAAGGAGTGTTTATTGAGCGGATCAATGTTTACTCAACTTGTTATAATTTAGACTTAGGTTTTTAACCAAAAGAATTTTATGATCGTTGAATATGTATCGAGGAGTTTTTATCGAGCGGATCGATGTTTACTGAACTCGTTTTGTTTAGACTTAGGTTTTTAATACCAAAAAAGTCTTTTCAATCGTTGAAGATATATCGAGGAGTTTTTATTGAGGGGATCAATGTATACTCGACTCGTTTTTTAATTAGACTTAGGTTTTTAACCCAAAGGCCTTTTTTTGACCGTTGAATATATATTGAGGAGTGTTTATTGAGCGGATCAATGTATACTCGACTCGCTTTTAATTAGACTTAGGTTTGTAACCTAGAAGTCTTTTAGTCGTTGAATATATATCGAGGAGTTTTTATTGAGCGGATCAATGTATACTCGACTCGTTTTGTTTAGACTTTGGTTTTTAACCTAGAGGCCTTTTTTTTGACCGTTGAATATATATCGAGGAGTGTTTATTGAGCGGAACAATGTATACTCGACTCGTTTTTAATTAGACTTAGGTTTGTAACCTAGAAGTCTTTTAATCGTTGAATATATATCGAGGAGTTTTTATTGAGCGGATCAATGTATACTCGACTCGTTTTGTTTAGACTTAGGTTTTTAACCAAGAAGTCTTTTAATCGTTGAATATATATCGAGGAGTGTTTATTGAGCGGATCAATGTATACTCGACTCGTTTTTAATTAGACTTAGGTTTGTAACCTAGAAGTCTTTTAATCGTTGAATATATATCGAGGAGTTATTATTGAGCGGATCAATGTATACTCGACTCGTTTTTAATTAGACTTAGGTTTGTAACCTAGAAGTCTTTTAATCGTTGAATATATATCGAGGAGTATTTATTGAGCGGATCAATGTATACTCGACTCGTTTTGTTTAGACTTTGGTTTTTAACCTAGAGGCCTTTTTTTTTACCGTTGAATATATATCGAGGAGTGTTTATTGAGCGGATCAATGTATACTCGACTCGTTTTTAATTAGACTTAGGTTTGTAACCTAGAAGTCTTTTAATCGTTGAATATATATCGAGGAGTGTTTATTGAGCGGATCAATGTATACTCGATTCGTTTTTAATTAGACTTAGGTTTGTAACCTAGAAGTCTTTTAGTCGTTGAATATATATCGAGGAGTTTTTATTGAGCGGATCAATGTATACTCGACTCGTTTTGTTTAGACTTAGGTTTTTAATCTAGAAATCTTTTAATCGTTGAATATATATCGAGGAGTGTTTATTGAGCGGATCAATGTATACTCGACTCGTTTTTAATTAGACTTAGGTTTGTAACCTAGAATCGTTGAATATATATCGAGGAGTTATTATTGAGCGGATCAATGTATACTCGACTCGTTTTTAATTAGACTTAGGTTTGTAACCTAGAAGTCTTTTAATCGTTGAATATATATCGAGGAGTGTTTATTGAGCGGATCAATGTATACTCGACTCGTTTTGTTTAGACTTTGGTTTTTAACCTAGAGGCCTTTTTTTTTACCGTTGAATATATATCGAGGAGTGTTTATTGAGCGGATCAATGTATACTCGACTCGTTTTTAATTAGACTTAGGTTTGTAACCTAGAAGTCTTTTAATCGTTGAATATATATCGAGGAGTGTTTATTGAGCGGATCAATGTATACTCGACTCGTTTTGTTTAGACTTAGGTTTTTAACCTAAAAGTCTTTTAATCGTTGAATATATATCGAGGAGTTTTTATTGAGCGGATCAATGTATACTCGACTCGTTTTGTTTAGACTTAGGTTTTTAACCTAGAAGTCTTTTTGATCGCCGGATATATCGATGAGTGTTTATTGAGCGGATCAATGTTTACTCGACTCGTTTGTAATTTGGACTTAGGTTTTTAGTACCTGAAAGTCCTTCTGATCGTTGAATAACGGGCGAGGAGTCTTTATTGAGCGGATCAATGTATACTCGACTCGCTTTTGATGGTCGGATTGAGGAGTGTTTATTGAGCTGATCAATGTATACTTAACTCCTTTTGTCTCAATCTTAACCAATATGATAGTAGTATTCTAAGGAGCGTTTACCGAAACAATCGATTTATAGAAATTGCTAAAATCTTTAATAATTGAACTGTAGGCTAAGGCCTTTATTACAAAGACTAAAACTTAATGAAATAAGGTAAAGCAGCAAAATCTGCAAAAACTTATTTACCATAGTATTTTCTAAGGTTGACTGCATTCCAGGTTCTTGGTAAGGCTGTTCCATCCAAGTGCGCAATCTTGTATGAACCTTTCTTTCCTACGCCAATGATAACATAAGGTCTATCCCAGTTTCGTTGTAACTTTCCCACGTGCTTGGATACTTCCACCTTTTTCAAGACCAGGTCTCCTTCTTTGAAGGTTCGGATGCGTACTTTTTGATTGTATGCTTTTTCCATATTTGCCTTAGTGGCGTGCAAGCGTACAGCGGCTTTTTCCCTTAAAGCTTCTGTTAAGTCAACATCATTTTCTCTTGCCTTTTCATTTTCCAAATCATCGAACATCTCGATTCTTGGCGTTGGGATTAGAGTTTCAACAGGAATAACGGCTTCCGAACCATATAACAAGCTAAACGGGGTTTCTCCGGTCAAGCTTCTGACTGTGGTTCGATTCGCCCAAAGTACTCCTGGGAGTTCATCGAGCCATTTTCCTTTGGCCGCTCCTAATCTTTTTTCCAAGGATTTAATTATCTCTCGGTTTGCTACTTCGGTTTGTCCGTTCGCTCTAGGATGCCCGACCGAAGTGAAACTTTGTTGGATTCCCAGTTTTGAACACCATTCTATTATCTGTTTTCCCGCGAATTGGGTTCCATTATCAGAAATTAGGATCCTAGGGATGCCGAATCGACAAACTATGAATTTCCATAGGAAGTTGATTACTTGGAATTGAGTTATTCGTGCAAGAGCGATGCATTCTATCCATTTACTGAAATATTCTACCGCGACCAGGACATAAGCTTTCTTGGATCTGGCCGCTGGGAACGGTCCCACGATGTCCATTCCCCATTGATCGAAAGGCCAACATATCGGGATTGGGTGCATGTTTTCTGCTGGTCGATGACATACATTAGCATGGACTTGGCGGTGATGACATTCTTGTACATATTGAGCGGCATCTTTATTGATGGTAGGCCAATAGTAACCTGTTCTGAGACATTTTAAGGCCAATGCTCTTGATCCGCTGTGATTTCCTGCATCTCCTTCATGTATTTCTCGTAGTATATCGGCGGTTTGTGATTCAGAGACGCATTTCAGGAGAATTCCTGATACTGATCTTCGGTAGAGTTTTCCTTCTACAAGCGTATACTTTGGAGCTCGATATCTTATTTTCCGAGCTTCATTCTGGTCAGGTGGTAGTTTTCCTTCTCTAAGATAGTCTATCATTGGAGTCATCCAGTTTCCTTCAGCTCCTTCGATTTCCATAATATCGAGTGCCGGTGTTTCATCGATATCGATCGCCGGTGTATTAGAGATTAACCAGTTGATCACCCTTTCGGTCTTTCCATCATGGGATCCTGTGAACTTAGATAGTTGATCGGCCCATTTGTTTTCCGAACGTGGAATGTTCTGTATGCCGAAATTTTCAAATTTCTCAGCTAGTGTTTTCACTTTGGCGAGGTATTTGACCATATTGAATTCCTTAGCCTCATATAGGCCTTCGATTTGTCTCTGCACTAACTCAGAATCAGTTAATACTTTAAGACTTTTTATGTTGGCTTTGATCGCCATTTCCATTCCTGCAATCAATGCTTCATATTCTGCTTCATTGTTTGTTACGACGAAGTTCAATGTTATCGCGTAATTCAAATCTTCTTTATTTGGTCCGGTGAAGTTGATTTCGGCGCCTCCTCCATCCCGGCATGAAGCACCGTCTACGTGCATTAACCAAGTTTGATCTTCTATGATCAAGACATCGTCGTGGAGGCTGCTTGATGATTCAGTTGCCTGTGTCGGTGTTTCCAATAGAAAGTCAGTCAACACTTGGGCCTTAATGGCGATTCTTGGTTTGTAGTCGATTTCGAATTGGCTGAGTTCGATCGCCCATTTGATTAGTCTTCCGGAGGCTTCCGGTTTTGCTAAGATCTGCCTTAGCGGTTGATTCGTCAAAACGATGATTTTGTAGGTTAAGAAGTAGGGTCGGAGTTTTCGTGCAGCCACTACTAAGGCCAGCGTGAATTTTTCAATTTCCAAGTAATTCTTCTCCGCCCCTTGCAATAACTTGCGGAGATAATAGACAATCTTATGCTCTGAGCCCTCTATCTTAATCAGTACTGAACTAATGGCCGCATCGAAGATAGAGATGTAGATATACAACGGTTCTCCTTCCGTTGGTTTGGCCAACATCGGGGGTGTTGTCAAATATTCTTTGAGTTGTTCGAAGGCTCGACCGCATTCTTCGGTCCAAATGAAGTTTTTTGCTTTTCGAAGCGTTTGGAAAAAGGGTAAGCTTCTGTCCGCAGATTTTGATATGAATCTGTTCAATGCTACGATTTTCCCAACCAAGCTTTGTACTTGAGAGATGGTTTTGGGAGGTTTCATTTCAGTTATGGCTCGAATTTTCTCTGGGTTGGCTTCTATTCCTCGCTGGTGTACCAAGTATCCCAAAATTTTCCTGAATTAACACCGAAGGTGCATTTCGCGGGGTTCAACTTCATACGGTATTTTCTTAAGATTCAGAAACATCTATCCAGATGTTTTACGTGATCCGCTTCGTTCATACTTTTGACTAACATGTCGTCTACATAGACTTCCATTATTTCTCCGATTAATTCTCTGAACATTAGGTTTACTAACCTTTGGTAAGTAGCCCCGGCATTCCTCAATCCGAATGGCATTACTATAAAGCAGTATACTCCCTGCTCGGTTATGAACGCGGTCTTCTCTTGATCCCGCTCGTCCATGTATATTTGGTAAAACCCTTGGAAGGCATCCATCATGCTAAATATTGCGAAACCAGCGGTCGAGTCGACCAATAAGTCAATCCTTGGGAGGGGGTATGGGTCGCGTGGACATAATTTGTTAAGGTCGGTGAAATCATTACACATTCTCCATTTGTTGTCCTTTTTATCCCCTTTTGCTACTAGTACAACATTACATAGCCATTATGAGAAATGTATTTCTCGAATTTGTTTTGCTTCAAGCAATCTTTCTACCTCGGCTTTGATAATTTTATCTTTTACTGGCCCATGATTTCTCTTCTTCTGTCTGGCGGGTTTTGCCAAAGGGTCAATTTTTAGGGAATGCTTGATTACCCGAGGATCGATTCCTTCAATGTCATTCGCGCTCCAGGCGAAGACGTCGACATTATCTCTTAGGAACTCGATTAACATTATTTCTCCTTCTTTGCTCAATTATGTACCTATTCTCGTCGTTTTGGACGAGTCGCCTTCTACTAGGATTACATCCTTATGTTCCGGAGGTTTCAAGGATAAATCTAGTGGTTCTTTTCCCTTTTTATCTAATCGATCAGTACTAGGAATTTCAACTTTGTTTCTAGCGAGATCGTCTTCGATCTTTCTTTTGCTCGGAGTGATTGATTTTGGATGTTCTTTTAAGGTTAACGAGGTGCTGTAGCAATCCCACGCCATACAGTGATCGTTCGTTATTTCTCCAATACCTCCATCGGTCGGAAACTTTATCTTCTGGTGATAAGTAGAGACAACGGCTCGGAATAGGTTGAGAGCCGGTCGTCCCAATATTGCGTTATAAGCGAAGGGGGTTTCTACCACTAGAAATTTTACTAGCTTTACCGTTCGGTGTGGTTTCTTTCCGAGCGATACACTTAAGGATATCGTTCCGCTGGGGACGATCTCGGACCCTCCAAAGCCTACTAATGGCGTAGCTACTTTCTGTAGGTTTATCTGCCCCAAGTTCATTTGGGCTAAAACCTCCCGGGAGATGATATTTGCTGAGCTTCCATTATCGATTAGGATTCTTCTTACATTATAATTCGCTATCTCTAACGACACCACCATAGGGAAATCGGGGTTATCCTCTTTTGTGTCCCAAATGATGTTTTTAGGTACTTCACCTTCGTTAAAGCTGATCGGTTGGTGATTTGTCGGCTTGTTTTCTAGAGTCCATATTTCTTTTGGGTATTTTGAGTTTCCGATATGGATCGGGCTGTCCTTCGTCGGGCGTTACGACTATCTCCACCCGCGGGCCCCCCGGATATTGTATGGATAGTCCCATTGATCTGGTCGTGATTCAACTCCTGAGTAGGTCGACGCTCAGGTGACCTTCGATGAGAACTCCTTTGATTACTGTTCCGAGGGCTTCTACTTCTTTCCCTTTTGCGGTTATCTCGCTCTATGTATTCGTCTAGTTTTCCTTGTTCGATCAGTTTTTCAACTTCTCTCTTAAGGTGAAAACAATTTTCCGTTCAATGTCCGTGTGCCCTATGGTACTTACAGTATTGGTCGTAGTTTCGAGACCCTGGTCTTGGCTGAGCGATTTTCCTCGCCTCGGGGATCCTGTTATTTCTTTCTAGAACTTCCAATATTTCTTCCATGGGAGCATTTAACCTTGGGTGTTCTACTTGATTCACCCTGCTTCTGATTGGTTGTTCAGGGTTTCTTGATCTTTGGTAGAAGTTAGGTTGTCTTTCTTGGTCGGCTTTGCTGTATTCCAATCGCTGGAAAACGTTACCTTTCCTAAAAGATCGCTCATAATCCACAGATCTTTGGGCAGGAATCCTGTCATGACGTTTGGAGCCTGAAGCTGTGGCTTTGTTTTTGTTTTTGCCCTTAAAGGAATTCATCTCTTCTTGGGTCATATACTTAGACGCCAAGCTCATGATGTCGGCAAACGTCCTTGGTTGTTTTCGACTGAGGGCGTTTCCGAACTGCCTATTTTTAGTGAGGTCTGATGAGGGGTATTTCGGATTCCTTTCTTTGTCCAGCATGAGAGCTCGGAAAAGCATCTATCTCGACCAAGGGAGATCGAACGGAATAGGATAGATGGCTACAGGTCCAAAGTTACTGTTGGGCCGAGCCCTGATCCAAAGTTATGGGCCGGGAAATACAGACCTGTGGATGGATCACCTAAACCCTACCTTCAGCTATAAATACCCCGCGCATTTATAACGACGACACAACTTCCCAGGTGCTCCCTACTCGAAGCTACCGCTCAGAATATAGGTTTAGGACCTTTAATATGTATTTCGCCCTCTAGCTTGTACGGCATTCAATAGGGCTCGAATAGGACTCCGAATCATTGTATTCTTGTAACTTTGTAATTAAACTACTTGAATACAATAATATTGATCTCCTATTCCTGTTGTTAAGCGTTTGATCGAACACACACTACGCACGAACTTCACATACGAAATTCGGTAAGATCAATTGGCGCCCACCGTGGGGCCTTATTCGAGTCTTAGATCGAAATATGCCTACTACGAGGAGAAATACGTACAATAGAGGAGAGCCTTCCCATGCAGTGGGAGCGCAAAATTCTGTCAACAATGAGCCCGATAATTTGTCACGCGCAGCTCAACAGCAACCAGAAGTACCGCCAGTGGTTCCTCAAGATAACATTCCAATACACACGACCATGGGTGACTTAAGATCTATAATAGGCACGATGTGCAGGGAATTCATGAACAGCGGGAGGGCAGATCAATCGCCTGTCGACCAACCAGGAGTTCAGGCAAGACCGGAGCTACCCTCCTCGAACTTACAGAAGGATAACAGTGTGTCGCATGCTCCGCCAACATGTCCGCATCGAGCTGCGCCCTCGAAAGTCTACGTTCGATCTGAAAATCCAGTTGTGCGAGCAATTGATGTGGAGGATTCTGTCGTGGGAGAGAGTCATACCGCCGGTGCCGTAGTAAGAAACAAACCAACCTATAAAAGATTTACCGAATCGGAATTGGAAAAGATAGTACAGGAAAGGGTAGCCAAAAAATTGGAGGAGCAAGATACTATGGTAGAGATCCCCTTCAATAATCAGACCACAAGGCGAGCAGGGAACGCACTAGTCGGAGAGAACCTGCGAGACAGGGAAATCTCGAATAATATTATGCGTTGCTCACCCTTCTGTCGAGAAATACGCGAAGCACGAAACACAGAAACAGTACCAACCAGGCTGCCACGGTATAACGGGACTACCGACCCCGGGGAACACATTAACAGTTTCGTTAATGTGATGAACTTATATGGTCATTCAGAGGATTTCTGTTGCAAGATCATGGTCACTACTTTCAAAGGAATTGCCCTTGATTGGTTCGGAAAATTGCCTCCGAACTCCATTTTTTCTTTTGAAGAATTCTGTGATAAGCTAAAACATCAGTTTGCCAGCCAAAGGAAACCAAGACTGCCAGCAAATCACTTGGGCACTATGAAACAATTGGAAGGAGAGACGTTGAGACAATGGCTAGCGAGGTTCAGTATTGAGCTTTTGAAGGTAGATACCCCACAGATCGAATATCTATCCTCCCTGATGTTCGAACTGACTAAGAGCACCCAATTCGGAAATGCCTTATGTAGAAAACAACCCAAGTCTTTCGAGCGGATAATGGAAATAGCTGAAAAATATATGATACAGGAGGAAATGAATAAACTAAAGAGTTCGCATATCGACAAATCTCTCCTCAGCAAAAGACCAGATCGGGCCCCAATCCCAAAACCTGGTGATTACGGAGGATCGACTAAAGGGTCCGTCTGGCAACGAATCAACACTTATAAGCCACACATGCCGCCTCAGGCTCCGAATTCCTATGGACCTCCCAATGATCGGAATCGGGTCCCGAGACCGGGCAAAATTCAATTTACTGAACTTAACAGTTCGAAGGAAGAAGTGTTGACTGTATTAGAAGAAGGGAACTTGATTCCGGAGGCCCAAAGGATCACGCAGGCAAGGCCTGGTGCACCTGGATATGACCAATACTGTCGATATCATCGAGCCCGAGGGCATAGTACTGAAAATTGTTACCAGTTGAAGGTTGAGATAGAGAAATTAATCACACAAGGAAAGCTAAAAGAGTTTGTCAAAAACGGCAACTATAGCAATCGTTATAGATCTCGTAGCCCGAGAAAGTTCAACGCTCAGCAAAGACAGGTTAGAAACCAAGCGGAAGAACAGTTGAACGGAGTAATAAACATGATAGCTGGCGGACCCGCTGGGGGAGATAGCAGGAATGCTAGGAAAAGGACCTTGAGGTCAATTAGGGCAGGAGTCTCCACGAAAAAGGAAATTTTATCCTTGGAATTTTCGTCAATGGAGAACCAAGTCATCAGTTTTACAGAGGCAGATCGACCTGCTGATGTTCATTGGGATACAAATGAGGACGATCCAGACTTTTCTATGGTATTGACACTGAAGATTGCGAACTTCGAGGTCAAGAGAGTGTTGGTTGATAACGGGAGCTCGGCAAATATAATTTCTTCAGAAGCACTTACGAGAATGAATCTCTGCCATCCACGTTTGGATAAAGTAACCACCCCATTGGTTGGATTCGGGGGATCGGAGATCGTTCCACTTGGAACCATACTTTTGAGTACCACCTTGGGACTCAAGTCGAAGAACGTCACAAGAATGATCAAATTTTTAGTGGTGGACACACCATTCGCCTACAATGCCATCTTGGGAAGACCAGCTTTGAATACCTTTAAGGCTGTCGTTTCTACTTATCACCAGAAGGTTAAGTTTCCGACCGAAGGAGGAGTAGGAGAGATGAGGAACGATCAGTACATGGCTTGGGAGTGTTATAATTCATCTCTAACTATCAAGGAGAAAGTAGAGCCTGAGCTCCCTGTTAAAAGAAAGCTAAATGAATCGATTCCAAACTCCGAGCTTCCGATTCCCGACAATGAAAGGCTACAAGGAAAGAAAGGAAGAATCGTGGACATGAGTGTACAGGCACCCGACCACAAAAAGGTGAATTTGGTACCTGGATCTCCAGAAAAATTCACAAAAATAGAAACGGAGCTAAGCAGCAGCATGGAAGCAAAACTCATCGGATTCCTACAGGAAAATGTGGATGTCTTTGCTTGGAGTTCGGACGACATAGTAGGAATCGACCCGCGTGTGATAACTCATTCATTGAATATTGATCCAAAAGCCAAACCGGTAAGGCAGAAGAAGCGCAATCACGGTCGTGAAAAGGACAAAATAATCAATGCGGAGGTCGATAGATTACTAGCTGCGGGGCAAATCAAGGAAATAAAATTTACAGAATGGTTATGCAACGTAGTCTTAGTCTCCAAGGGCGAAAAGGTCGAAAACAAATGGAGAATGTGCAACGATTTTACCGACTTGAACAAATTGTGTCCAAGAGACCCTTACCCATTGCCCCGAATCGATATGCTCGTGGACTCCACCGCAGGTTTCGTGTTATTCAGTATGATGGATGCTTTTCAAGGCTTCTACCAAATCTTCATGAATGAAAAAGATCAGGATAAAACGGCATTTATCACCGAACGGGGAGTGTACTGCTTCATCGTTATGCCCTTCGGATTAAGAAACGCTGGTGCAACTTATCAGAGGTTGGTTAATATGATGTTCAAGGAACTAATAGGAGAAATCATGGAAGTGTATGTGGATGACATGCTCGTAAAAAGCATGTCCGAAGAGGATCATATCGATCACCTTGATAGATGTTTCCAAATCTTGAGGAGATATGGAATGAAGCTAAATCCGGCTAAATGTACTTTCGGTGTACGGTCAGGAAAGTTCCTAGGGTATTTAGTTCACGAAAGAGGAATCGAAGCAAACCCTGAGAAAATCCGAGCGATCACTGAACTTAATCCACCAAGGAAACTTTCCGACGTTCAAAGCCTGATTGGAAAAATTATCTCATTGAATAGATTTATATCTAGATCTGCTGACAAGAGTCTACCTTTCTTCAAACTTTTACGTAAATCTAAAACCTTCGAATGGAGCGAAGAGTGTGATAAGGCATTCGAGGAGCTGAAGGCGTACTTAACCTCACCTCCAATGCTAGCAAAACCGTCTGAAGGGGAACCTTTATATTTGTACATAGCCGTATCAGAAGAGGCCATCAGCTCGGTTTTGGTCAAACTGGATAAGGCCGAGCATAAACCAGTTTACTATTTGAGTAAATTGTTGCAAGGCGCAGAAAAGAACTATTTGGAAATCGAGAAATTCGCACTGGCCATAGTAATGGCCGCCCGGAGGTTAAGGCCTTATTTTCAAACATACAAGATCATCGTTTTAACTAATCAACCTTTGAGACAGGTCCTGTCGAAGCCAGAGGCTTCAGGCAGATTAATAAAGTGGGCGATCGAACTCAGCCAGTTCGAGATCGAGTATCAACCGCGTGTCGCCGTGAAAGCTCAGGTTCTAGCGGATTTTGTGCTCGAATCAACCGGCATATCAAAAGCGAAAGAAGGAGCATCCTCAGAATTAAGTATGATCGAAGAAATCAGCGACCGAGCTTGGTTGATGCATGTGGATGGCTCATCAACCAAGGAAGGAGGCGGAGCTGGAATTCATTTCCAAGGGCCCGACGATGAGGATCTAAGTTACGCGATAACATTGGATTTCGTCGTCACCAACAACGAGGCCGAATACGAAGCACTGATCGCCGGATTAGAAATGGCCATTAAGGCGAAGGTAAAATCGATTGTTGTTTTAACTGATTCAGAGCTTGTTCATAGGCAGGTGAAAGGTACATACGAGGCCAGAGAGTTCAATATGATAAAATATTTGAACAAAACAAAGGAGTTAATCTCCAAATTCGATAAGTTCGACATTCAACCTATACCAAGAGAGGAGAATCTTTGGGCTGACATATTGTCAAAGTTCACGGGACTGGTCGACGGAAAAACTGAAAGATCCATCACTTGGCTGCTATCAAATATGTCCGCCATCGAGTTAGATGCAGCCCCGGAGATCAATATCATGGAAATCGAAGAACCAAGCAAATCATGGAGCGATTCTCTCATCGAATATTTAAAGGAAGGAAAACTTCCGGAAGACACGAATGAGGCTCGGAGAATCAAATATAGAGCGCCGTCATTTACTTTGATAAACAATCAACTTTACAAGAGATCCTCTTCGGGAGTTCTATTGAAATGTGTCATCGAAACCCATTACGGTTCCATCCTAAAGGAGATTCATGAGGGGGAAGCAGGAAATCATTGTGGTGCTCGTGCATTAGCTCTTAAGTGCTCAAGGTCTGGATATTATTGGCCTACTCTTTTTTCTGACTCAGTAGAATATGTAAAGAAATGCCATCACATTCAGATCCATTCGAACTTGATTCATCAGCCAGCCGAGCATATGCATTCTATTCCCATTTGTTGGCCTTTTGATAAATGGGGCGTTGATATCGTTGGACCTTTCCCAACAGCTCGAACAAGAAAGAACTATGTACTTGTGGCAGTAGAGTATTTCAGTAAATGGATCGAATGTGTCGCCTTGACCAAGATAACCCAATTTCAAGTTATAAATTTCCTATGGAAAAATATTATCTGCAGATTCGGAATTCCCAGGGTTTTGATATCCGATAACGGAACACAGTTTGCCGGGAAGAGAATTACGGATTGGTGTGAAAAGTTTGGAATACAACAGAATTTCGCATCGGTAGGACACCCTCAAGCCAATGGACAGACTGAAGTTGCAAATCGAGAAATTGTTCGATCTCTAGAAAAGCGCTTATCGGAGGCAAAAGGAAAGTGGCTGGATGAATTGCCTGGAGTTTTATGGGCCAATAGAACAACGGTTAAAGCCGCAACCGGAGAAACTCCATTCAGTTTGGTTTATGGGTCGGAGGCTGTTATTCCAGTGGAAAATCTTATACCTTCGCCTAGGGTCGAATTTTACGATCCTAAAGAAAATCAAGCTCTAAGGGAGATAGAAGTTGACCATGCGGATAGTCGACGGGACCGCGCAAAATTAAAAATACAAGCCGCCAAAGCCAGCATGGAGAAATCATATAATCGAAATGTGAGAGTTCGATCTTTCAAAGTAGGAGATCTCGTGCTTAAAAAGGTGGAAGTATCGAAGCACGTAGGGAAACTTCAACCCAATTGGGATGGCCCTTTCGTAATCGTCGAGATAGGGAAGAAGGGATCTTACAAGATTGCTTATCCCAACGGAGAAACCCTACCCAGAGCATGGAATGCAGTTAACTTGAGAAGATATTATGGAAGATAAAGTAGTAATCAGTCATCTAGTTTGGTTGGATCTAGTATTTTCTCAGTTAAAAAGAATGTATCTGTCGCGAAAGCTTATTTCGACTAAATTATCTCTTTAATGAATATCCGTTTTCCTCAGATTTCTTATTCGTTCTGTCATTTATGATATTACCGATCTCTTTAATTTGCTCATCCGTTATCGACCTCTGCTTAGATCGAAAATTATCAAAATGGGTGAAAGCCTCTGCTATGACCCTCGGGCTAAAAATGCTCTGAAACGATGAAGGGTGAAAGCCGTTGCTATGCCCCTTAGATCGAAAATTATCAAAATGGGTGAAAGCCTCTGCTATGACCCTCGGGCTAAAAATGCTCTGAATCGACTAAGGGTGAAAACCATGGCTTTACCCCTTAGATCGAAATTATCAAAACAGGAGAAAACCGTTGCTACGCCCATTAGATCGAATTTGCTAATCGAGAATCAAATCGAAATTATATCCTATATCTATTGCGCAATCACAAATCAAGGATATTATCTGAATTAGAGAAGCGTATCCTTTCAAGCTCGAAGAATTCTCATAATTCATAAAGACTTAACGTCGAAATTATCATTACAAGACAAAGTAAAAATATTTCTTATTAAAAAGAGTATACATTCTACATTCAAGTGGTTACAAACAAGTCCTGGGAGTAACGGGTTGAAATACAAGTCCAAATCAAGATGAAGTTACGTTTATTCAGGAACAGTTTATTGAAATACAACGGCTTATTGATATCGTTACAACAAGGTAATACAACTAAACATTCTCGGAAAGAAATTTTTGAACTTCGGCACTGCGATCAGCATATCCGCGAGCATAAGCCTCTTTCTCGCGGAGATCGAAATTCTTCTTTTCAAATTCGCAAGCATCTTTTAGCCTTTTTAACTCCAAGCTCAACTTCTCCGGAAGATTTCCGCCACAAACTCGGATCTCTCTACTTTTCTCACAAGACAACTTCTCTTTGAAAAATCTATTGGCTTCCAAGGCTCGATCCAACTCGGCCTTTTTCAGGGCCAGCTCAAGGCTAATATTAGTCCGTTGCTCGACCTCACGTTTCGCCAACGAATAAAGCACGGAAAAACATTCGCCAGCCTGCGAGAAAGCATGTTAAGACAAAAACAGAAAAATCCGCAAATACATGATACGGTGATTAGAATTACCTGGGCAAGAAACTCAGATCCAGAGTGAAACAGAAACGAGGAATAGTCTCCACCAGATAATATTGACTCGGAAAGAGAAATGTCAGCCCGAACTAAACTCAGATCGGACTCTCCTCGAAAAACCTTATCAGCGCGAGCAACGCCTCGTCCGATCGGGAAGACCTCATCCGCAAAAGAGACTTTTTTAGCCTTTTTATAGGCGCTCCTATTTCTCAAACAAGAGGAGGGAATCAAATCGGAGGAGCTACCTTCTCCACACAAAGCCTGGTCGAAGGAAAATCTAGACATAGCAGGAGTGTGCCTTTTTCTCTTCAAGACGCTACCCTTATCGAATTGGGTTGACGTTATAGAAGGAAATGAGGGAATTTTCGGATTATGGTTCATTTCTCTAATAGTTGACAAATTTCCAAGTAAAAATAGATCCAAGAAAAAGAAGAAGTAGTTTCTTAATCAATAACTTCGAGAAGCCCGAACTCGTATAAATTCTCCTAAGCTTCGATCGTCAGAAGGGAAGAAATATTATTAAGATAGGCTATCGTAAGCCTAAGTATTTATAAGGAATGCAGGTTACTCAGAAAGAAAAGAAAGGTAGGCCATAGACGAGTTATCTTTTCCCAAGAAAAGATTCGGTGACGTAACCAAAAACGTAAGGATGACGCAAAAAATATTTCATATTAAATTCATACCAACATCACTTCAAGAATAACTCCAGGAACAAAATACATATTAAGGAAGAATTGCTATTACAATCTAACAAAAAAAGGATGTCTATTACATTGAAAGAACCCTCAATCACTAGAATCCTCAGAGTCGGAATCATCATTCGACCTCGCCTTCTCATTCCTGCTCCCTGAACCATTCCCCGAGCTCTCGGAATCTTCACTACTTGAACTAGTCTTCTCTTCCCCACCATCATCCTGACCACCGGAGGTCGATCCTTCCAGTTTGGTAGAACTGTTACCCTGTTCTCCACGAGTGCTGGAATCGCCTTCGATGTCCACATCTTGATCGTCAAATTGCGCTTCGAGAACGTCGGGATTGGACATGGGAACTCCGAACTCTTCAAGGAAGGAATAAAACTCATGATTCTTAAAGTCTGAAATCTTGGGAGGAAGAGAACTGGGCCTGTAATCTTTCCCATAAATATTTTTAAAAGGATCCAAAAACTTAAGATATTTCTCGATGGAACCAGCAAGTTGTCCGGCCGAGATAAGCTGTTGAACCCCCTTAAAGTGGAAAGATTGGTTTATTTGCCCGGACCTCAAGCGAACCAGGGCATCCAAAATCGGAGATTTCAAAAATTCTCTTATGTCTGGAAATCTGGCCTCTTGACGGCCTCGCTCATAAGATTGTTCGGCCAATACTTTGGCCTGTTCGAGCTCTAATTTTAACTTCTCTACCTCCCCTCCTAAAGCTTTCATGGTCTCCAACTCTTTCTTATTCTGTTCGAGCTTTGTTTCGTTTTCAGACAACATGGCTTTGATCTCCTCTAATTGGCTGGTTTTAGCAGCCTCATCCTTCAGAACATTGAACAGACCTTTCTGTGCCGCTTGGGATTCTTCATTCAGCACGGCCGCTCGAAGAGCGTTTTGGATAAATAGATCACCGGCCTGCAAAGGAAAAGGTATAAAACACGGCACAAGGACTAAAAAAAAAAAAATTAAAAATTAAAAAAAAAATAAAAATAAAAATAAAAAAAAATTAAAAAAAAATAAAAAAAAAATAATAATAAAAAATGAAAAAATGGTGAGCGTTAAGACTTTTTAGAACAATACCCTTTGATGGGCTTCGGCATATTCGCCTATTATCTCGAAGCCCGGCTTGTTAAAAGATTGAATGATATCATCTTTGAACCTCCCCGCCAGAAACATCCGAAGCGATTTGTCTACCGTATGCTCACCCCCAGGGCCTAGGTCGGATTCGACTGTTCCATCCTCGGGATATCCTGCTGCCCTGGGTCCTTGCAGGTGATTTTCGATAAAGTCGGCCAGATCCGGCTCGGAGCAACCAGGCCGACAAGGAATCGGATCCTGTCCTCGGCCAAAAGGTTTAATTCGTCTGAATGACTCCGAAGCATTGCTACTTCTTTTGCGAGCCATCCTAACCTGTAGAATTTCCCTAGCCCGATCCTCCATCAATGTATAACGGCTATACCCCGCATCACTCGGGTTAGAAGAGCCGGTCGGAAAAATAGATCGAATAACAGCAGAAGCCTGGGGATCGGAAGCCCCCTCTGCCTCGACCCGAAAACGGGAGGCTCCTGCATCAGTAACCTGGGGAATGACCATCAAGGTATTCGGAACCCCCGCAGCCACAGCTTGGGTTTTAGGTTTTTTCGCCTTCCGAGATGTTTTTAATACTTGAGGACGAGGTCGTCCTTTGCTACCCTTCAAGAAGGAAGCAACGTGATTGCCAGCCACCGATGTTCGGAATTTATCGACGATATCTGCTAAGCTGGAAGGAGGGTTGGCAGGATCAATCCGAGCCTTTCCGAACACAATTGGTTCGGTGGGAAAAGTACAGCTACTAAGGCCAGCCAACCTCAAGACGGCCTCTTGAGTCATTAATGCAGTTTGGTGAGTATCAGCACGAAGAATTTGCAGCATTTCATATGATATCTCGCTCTTCATACTTCCCTTCAGGTGGCGTTTACCATATATCCATGACTTCGCCCCAGGCCAGTTATAAGGGATTGGCTCGGGATTATTTTCAGAGGATGGAGAATCCGGTCCTCGAACAAAGAAGAATTCGTGCTTCCACCCCTTGAGATTGCTACTGACATTGGCTGATAAAATCGAAATTTTAGGCCTCTGGGAGAAATACACATATCCAGCGTTCGAAGACGTCGAAGCACTCATCTGAAATACTCGCCAAAAATTCTGAAAAACCGCTCTTTTTCCCTTAGCCTTCATCAGCACGCAGAAAGCTACGATAAGACCAATGGAGTTCGGAAGGATCTGACTAGGTGTCAACTCGAAGGCCTCCAGAATTTTTTCTATCAAAGGAGGAAAGGGGATACGAAGGCCATAATGAAATTGTTTGGAGTAAAAAGCCTGACAACCAGGAGGAGGATTGGTGACCCGCTGGTCGGAAGAAGGAAGGACAATCGAAAAACCAGCGCCAAGATATGGTCCAAACTCCTCTTGCAAATCCCCTAAATCTTCTTCCGTATAAGAACAAACTATCTCGTCAGCCCTCTTCTCTGTCCTATTCAGACCCGCGCTGGTCGAAGGTTCCTCCCAGTCAAAAATGGTAACCACGGCATTTCTGCTCAGTCTAATTTTCTTTTGCTCATTTTCCCCTAAAGACAGATCCTCATCCTCCTCGGGTTCATCGTCGAAAACCGTCGCCCCACTAGAACTCTCATCTTCGCTATCTTCTGAGTTAGAGTTAGATTCCCGCTCATCCCCGCCGGACTCGGAAGTCGAATTTGAATCCTGCGCATTCTCGACCTCGGATGAACGAGTTGCTATAAATTCCTTTTCCTCTCGATCAACAGCGAGACTTTCCTCTAAGGGAGATTTTCCCTTCAAATCTGTGGGACTAGACATAGCAAATATATGAAAGTTGCTCGAAATACGACTACTCCGACTCGCTTATCGACCTGCTTGATCCGATCAAGAATTTTTACCTTCAGAACTTATAGTAAATAATGATCCTCATCAAAGTATATATACAGGGACAAAACGGGAAATTGCAAACTGGTCCCCGAGTAACCGCGGCGGTTGATCTCCCTCAGGGTAAACTAATAATCGTATTCTCAGAAATTACACTTACGGTCCTTATATTTTTAAAGACTCCGAAGTCAAAGACCCCGGAGAAATGTGACACTTTCAAAGATTCATCGGACCCTTATGTTTACCAGCCTGAAGAATAATAAGATATCACAAATTCCAATTGCGCCTCCTCAATAAGATGTTGAGAAAAAGGCCTGAAGCATGAATTCTCTCTTTTAACAACGGATAATAAGAACAAATCCCTCGACGACTCCATTATAAAGTTTCTTAAGTATGCACTCTTTTTCCCCGATCCGATTTTTATCCCTAAAGGGTTTTTCCGAATCAGGTTTTTAATGAGGCATACCTAAAAACTTGCACCAAGGTTGATTCGTCCCAGGGGTTCACTTTGCTAATTCATCCTACGCCATATCTACTTCTCAGAGCCCCAGCTTCACTTGACGCTCGAGAAGTGGGGGAGTATTGATGAGGGGTATTTCGGATTCCTTTCTTTGTCCAGCATGAGAGCTTGGAAAAGCATCTATCTCGACCAAGGGAGATCGAACGGAATAGGATAGATGGCTACAGGTCCAAAGTTACTGTTGGGCCGAGCCCTGATCCAAAGTTATGGGCCGGGAAATACAGACCTGTGGATGGATCACCTAAACCCTACCTTCAGCTATAAATACCCCGCGCATTTATAACGACGACACAACTTCCAAGGTGCTCCCTACTCGAAGCTACCGCTCGGAATATAGGTTTAGGACCTTTAATATGTATTCGCCCTCTAGCTTGTGCGGCATTCAATAGGGCTCGAATAGGACTCCGAATCATTGTATTCTTGTAACTTTGTAATTAAACTACTTGAATACAATAATATTGTTCTCCTATTCCTGTTGTTAAGCGTTTGATCGAACACACACTACGCACGAACTTCACATACGAAATTCGGTAAGATCAAGGTCGAAAAGAATAGAAATTATGTAATCGATATTTGGAGAATCTATTTTGAGTAGCTCTACATTAAATCTGGCCAACCAGTTCCTTAGGGATTCTCCTTCTTGTTGATGTATGGTTCCCAGGTAGCTCATCGGGAGTTTTTGTCTTTTCTGACTGGCAAACTGCTGCGTCAGTTTATTGCATAATTCCCGGAAACTGAATATAGAGTTGGCCGGCTGTTTGGCAAACCAATCCAGCGCGAGTCCGTCGAATGTGGTCACCATTAACTTGGCGGTGAATTCGGCAGAGTGGGCATATAAATTCATTATATTCGTAAAGCTAAAAATATAATCATCCGGGTCGGTGGTTCCATCATATCGGGGTAATCTACCTGGGACCTGTCCCGTGGATTGTGCTACTTTTATTTCTCTGCAGAAAGGAGAACAAGCCGCAAGGCTTTCCTGGAGTTCCGCAGTTCGGGCCCATGGGTTTTGAACAGATCGTAGGCGTTGTTCGAGTCGCTCCTGTACCATCCTTTCAATTTCCCTTTCCGAGAATCGAGTCGCTCGTGGTCGATCTGGGATTGCATCATCTATGTCATCCTCGATAGGGACTATTGTTCGTTCCTTCGATCCGCTGCGACCCGCCTGTGGTTTTCTTCGACCTGGTTTTCTTCGGGGATGGTTATCGGAGGGTTTAGAATTGCCCTGTTGTGGGCTGTGTAGCGAGCGTCGCTCACTTGCTGGGCTGTCAGCTTGTTGAGAGGTTTGTTCGTTTGGCCTTGGCACTCCTGGTGCAGGAGTTGTTCTGGCAGCCGTAACGTTTCGAGGAATTTGATCCAGTACTAGTAATTCTTCTGGAGAAAGTGATTTGAAGAGCATCGCTATTTGTCGTAGTTTCTCCTGAGCGCCCGGGAGAGGAACGGGGATTTCGGGGCCTTCTGGTTCATCCTGTATGGCACCGGGAAGGCCTCCTCGGGGTTCCTGCTATCGGGGGCGTGCATCTTGGAAATTCTCGTCGGTGTTGGGAACGTTATTATCGTTGTTGTCCTGTATGTCTTCCGATGTGTTATGGCCGGTGGTTGTATTGCTTCTCGCTCCAATACGAGCGCTTTTCCTTGGGCGAGCCATGTGTCAATCGAATAATTAACCTAGCCCCACGGTGGGCGCCAACTGATTTAACCGGTTTTCGTCGGGTTAATTGAATATCAGTGAATTTGTGATATTGGGGGTTTTCAATATATATATATTTTATAGGGCTCTGTTACTTTATTCCGAATGGATCAATCACAAAGAAAAGCAATATATTCAAGAACAAGAAGTAAAACCACAAACAAAACTAAGAACACACAGATATGAAGGTAAAAAGCTCTGAATAATATTGAATATTATTGAGTTATGCTGTAGTAAGCAGTCTTCAAAGGCGTATTTTGGAGTTGGTTCATACAATCATTGACTAGGTATTTATATCATGCTAAACCTAGTGTTACAAGGAAACATAGTCCTAATAGGACTCGGCCCAAATATCCTTCCTGGGTCCGGAGTATAGTCTTCTGTCGAAGCGAGCTGCACTTGGCCGGGTCGATAAGATGATCCCGAACTGTTTGATTTGGTCGAATCGATCTTATCTTCTTCATTCGATCCGAGTAGTATGTAGGGTGCGAAATAGCCCCCATCAGAGCAGAGTAAAGCGAGATCGGAGTCCATCTCCAGGACTCTTAGCCAATCTAAGATCTTCATCCGTGAACAATGATTGCTATCCCCAATCTATGTAGCAACCATTGATCACACCTTAATCCAGTGAAATTACTCCAAACAATCTCGGAGGCACCATTCTTCAAGAAAATCCTTGAAGAAATTGATGCTCGAGATTGTAAGGACCTCTACCAGGGTAAATCACGATCCGATCGGGAACAACTCCAGAAGACCGGAATTCTAACCCGTCTCAAATATTGGATACCTAAGAAAGCAGGTTGCCTGCCGATATCCTAAGCGCTGGGATTTTTGCCTGTCGATATTCTAAGCGAAAGGAAATATGCATAAAGGAGTAAGGTCGGAAAATAGAGTTCTAGTTCTAATTTCGAACTCTTGTATTTGGGAAACAAAACGAACAATATTAGTCGGGGAAATTAGAATTTGAAAGGAAAAGTTCGGACAAGCCATTTACGAAAAGTAAAAATGTGATGGTAAATTTGGAGCTATTTAAAGTGAAGGAAAAATAAAACCAACGGATCAGATTACGCCGAATCTACGGCCAAGATAACAGCGATAAATGCGCCGACTGTTCCGATTCCCGAGAAATTGGGATTCGTTTGGAAGAAAAGTGAAATCTCCACGAATCATGTTCGTAATTCTAAAAGGGCGATCGAATTGCGGATTATTCGAACATCAGACCTCTTCGTATATATGTAAATAAGGAAAATCAAATTACTTGGAGTTAAGGATATTATAAGTTATCCGAGTTCTCTAAATAAGGTAAAGTTCGAAGTTTCAAATATCAAATCATCCTACGTTAAAAAACTTTGTCCAGATGTTATGATTAATACAAGTATTATTATTGACAATTTATGTTCAAATTAAAGAGTTCGGTCGACTTTAGTCCTTCATTTAAGATCAACATAATGCTGAGGATCGGTTATATACTAATACTCAGAGATTTTCCAAAGGAAGTTTAATTGATTGCTTATCAGATTATTTCTTCGTTACTCGCTCGAAAGATATGTTTGGTTATTCTCGATTAGTTTAAATATTCAAGTACGATCGGATTATCAAAGATAAGAATTCATCTGACTATTAATTGATCGGCCAACAAAATAGAGATAAAAAGTTTACAAATATTATTTCGAACAAGAAAATGTTTACAATGTTGATCCTATTACGAAGGTACAAAACTTCAAAAGTACAATGGTACAAGAGATACATTTCGAGCCTATTACAAGCTAATTCATTACATTTGGATCCTATCACATTCTAAAATCCTATGAAATTTTCGGTTTCTTCTCCCACTAGTCGATCGAAATAGTCCATCTCCGAGCGTGGAATCTCCTTTGGACCTGCAGGCTTTTATCTTTATTTGTGGTCCTCCGAAGACGTAGGGGCTAATGCATCCTTTTCTAGGTGACCTTATCCTCCGACGCCGCCCCTAGCACGTCTTCCTAAATGCATTGTGGCAATAGGTCCCTCGAACGGAGACCCATGCCAGAGGAATAATAAAAGCTACCGACCATCCTTGGAGAACTTTATGCTCACTCCACCAACACTTTTGAGGGTCGAGCAGTTCTCCGGATCCCGAGGTAGTCAACAATACCAAGGTATTGTCCTTGACTGGCTGACCCCGAGCAAGGATCGGTAGCTCACTGGTTTTCCGGATTGGGCTTATTGGCCTTCCAGATCGGGAATGCATTTGCCTGTCGATATTCTAAGCGAATTAAAATCGCTCATATTCATGTCAAAGAATGTTCGAAGTCGAAACTCAAAAAGTTGGGTCAACAAGGGAAAGGTTTCGATCATCATGATCGGATTAAAATAATGAATGAGTTAAAAAAGAAAAAAAAAAGTAGACAAACTTAAAGATGTCAAAGAAGACCCCCTTTTATAGTAAAAGTGGCACTCGTTTCAACGGTTGTGATTCGTTAAGATGGACGAACGAGATTCAGAGACTGTTCCACTTCTCGAAGAATTAGGAAGTGTTTGGCAGCAGAGATTATACGGTTATTAACGGATCAATTAGTAATTTGACTTGTAATCTCACGCGGGCTCGAGATTTACGATCTAAGCATTTGTTCGATCAACAAATACCTAAATTGAAAAGTTTTGTTTTCATATATACTTCGGGGATACGATACGTTCAGCGAGATTGCTTTCAAATACCACAAAGATTACTACCTACGGTCGACAAATTGAATACTTCTATTTTCCGAGGAAGCATGCTCGATAAAGAAGATATATAGTAAAAGCAGCAGAAGCCGATCATAACTCGAATTCAAGGAAAAACAATAAGGAAAATTATCCAGGATTATTACAGGCAGAAAAAGCAAATATTATAGTCATTCTCAAATTACAATAGGCTGGCTAAGAATGATTGAAAATCTAGAGAAGCTTATTGTTGGAGATTATCTTCCGAACTTCCTCACTACGGGCAATATAACCTTGTTGATAAGCGTCCTTCTCACGGCGCTCCCAATCTTTCTTCTCTTGCTCGAAAAGGAATTTAAGATCCTCGAGCTTTTTCCCCAGCTGTTGATGGATCTCTTTACCTTTATCCTTGGCGGCATTTTCTTTCTCCACAGCTATTTTCTCCTCGAGGGCCCTAATAGCCTCAAGAGCACGCTTCAACTCGGTTTCTTTCTTCTCCGGCTCCAAAATGAGAGCAGCTCGTTGTGTGGCCTCCCGTTCGGCCAACTGTCTGAGTTCGAGGAACTCCTTCTCAGCCTATTTACAAGTAAATCGAACAGATGAGGCTGTAAAAAAAAAGGAGAGAATGGGAAAAAAAATAGAAATAACAACAAACTTTTCGAACCTGGGAAAGAAAATTCGACCCCAGCTGGAACAGTTGTAAGGGAGTTTTCTCCATTGGAGGATCATCGGAGACCGAAATTTGAGCCTGCAGAAGGCTCGGAGCAACTAAATCAAACTTCTCCTCAGAATGAGGATCTTCTTTAGAACCTACCAGAGTAAAGGAGATGTCCTTCGGAACCGAAGAAACTGGTGGAGGTTGATCAGAAGGGATTTTGACCTTAGGGACCTCCGTAGTACCCTGGCCCGGAGCGATATCAGCCTTAAGTGGTGATTTCTCTCAGTAGCAATCGTTTTGGCTTTCTTGCTCGGCCCTCCATCCTTGGAATTGATCACAGAAGCAATAGTCAGAGGCTTATTCTCATTCACAAGTTTTTGGAGGGTCTCAGTCGGAGTGATCCCTTCAGGAAAAGGTCTTTTGCTCGAATATTCGGTTTCCCTCTGTCTAATCAAAGCCCGTTTGGAGATGTCCAAGAGTTTTACAGGAGAACCTTCTAGTTCAGGTTTGGATTCTTCCTTCGATAATACAAACTTGGTGGAGAGGTTTCGATTTGATTTAGAGGAGGTATGTTTTTCTTTCTTGTTATCCCCACCCTTAGAGGTTTTGGGGGATTTAGGAGAACCCTTTAATGCTTTATTCTCCTTGTTCGATTTGGAGTCCTAGGAGGGACCCTTATTTTTGTCAACGCCTAAAAGAGAGGAGGGGTCTATCGAGGAACCCAGTATTTTCTCCATGGCTTCAATATTAACGGAATAAGTTTTGTTCGAATTTTACTTGCCAATCCGAGAGCTCCGATCGCTATGAGTTAGTTTGATTGAAAAATGGTTTGAAATGATCCTTATATTTATAGCAAGAGTAACACGTCTTTTTGTTTGGAATTGAATAGTCGCAACTCCCGAAGAAAATTCGAGCATACATACACGAAGAATTTATCGATAAATAGATTCGGTCTTAAATGGAAAGGCTATATGATACTTACAATATTACCAAAGTGCTAAAGAATACGCAAAGGGAGGTTATATTCAAATTAATTCATTACAAACACATAGCAAGTTATCAATAATTATTCTACTTCTTCTTCTTCTTCATCATCGTCGTCGGAGTCACTATCGTCGGAATTGTCTTCATCGCCGCTCGAGCTATCACTATCTTCGCTGCTGTCTTCACCAATATTATTACCAACTTCAACAGGAGAGGGAGGTCGTTCTTCTTGAGTGTCGGAATCATTCTCAATATCGACATCTTCCTCCACTTCAGCCTCGCTCTCCGATTCCCAAAAAGAAGAAGCTTCGAGCTTGTCGGGGTTAGGCATAGGGACTCCGAACTCCTTGAGAAGAGGAGTAAACTCATGACTCTGTAAATCTCCAAGGTCAGTCGGAAGGGAAGAAGGCTTATAATCTTTACCTAAGATATTCTTGTAGGGATCCATGTACGGAATATAGTCTGGAAGTTGGCCCGGAATCCTCCCAGCTGTTATCAACTGTTGAACACCTTTGAAGAAAAAGGATTGATTGATATGACCTGATCGCAGTCGAACAAGAGGACCCTAAATTCCTTTATAGTGGGAAGTTTGGCCTCTTCCCGACTTTGATTGTATGAGCGTTCTGAATCCGCCTTCACTTGCGCTAACTCAACTTTTAGGTTCTTTACCTCGAGTTCGAGAGAACTCTTCTCTCCGACCGCCACCACCAGATCCTCTTCGACCGCAGTTGTGAGCTTGCCACTCTTGGTCTCTTCAAGTTCTTTCTTGGTAGCAGCGAGCTCTTTCTCCATTACCGACACCTTAGCTTCGGCCTCAGTTAACCGAACCGCCATTTGCGCATCTTCCCTCAAAATGCGTCTCAAAGCCCGATGGGCTTGGTCGGATTATTCTTCTAATGGCGGGTCGGTGGGCCTGATGAACGAATTTAACTCCAACCTACAAAAGAGGAAAATTACTAATGAAGGTTTGTAGAAATCGAAATCGGAAAGTATTAAGCAACAGATAACTCATACATCTTGATAAGATCGAGCGAAGTCTCCGAGAGTCTGGAAGTCGTCCTTGATGAAAGATTCAGTATTATCTTCTCTAAAACGTCCAGACAAGAGTATCCTCGATTTATCTACCGAATGTTCCCCTTCAGGGCCAAGATCCGAATGAATGCTCCCATCCTCAGCACACCCGGCAGCCCGCGGACCTCGAAGATGATCTTCAATATAATCCGCTAAATCTGGCTCAGTTCTTCCAGGACGACATTCAACAGGGCCAGGATTTCGACCAAAAGGCCTAACTCTTCTCGACGACTCAGGAACGTCACTGTATCTCTTTCGAGCCATACGCTCCTCGATCAACTGTTGGGATTGGATTTGCTTAAGGGAGTAGTGGCTGTACCAAACTGCGTTAGGGTCGACGGTGCTGAGCTAAAAGATTGTTCGCAAATGACCAATATTTTCCGTTGGTAACGCATTTTCGACATCGATCCTGGGATTGCTCAGGGGCAAGGTCGGAATCATCACAATAGAAGTGTTGGGACCGGCCGTATCAATCTTCTTATCAGCCTTAGATTTTGTCTGTTTTCGTGGTTGGCCTTGGGTCTTTTTCAAAGAAGACGCCACAGTAGAGCCCGCTACAGACGTTCGAAACTGCTCAACGAGCTCAGCTGCACAAACGGAGTAAAATAAGGATAACATGAAGAGTGAGAGGGAAATCAAGGATCAATATAAATACTTTCTTACAAAACGGAAGGGTGGCAACAATAGCTTGAACCTCCGCAGGGACGGCCTCGGCAGATTGGACACCTTCTGGACGGTCTTCAACTTCAGGAGTATTTCCGAATGTAAGGGCAGGGGCAGGATAAGTACAGTTGCTGAGCCCGGCTAGCCGCAAAACTGCTTCTTGTGTCAATAACACAGATTGGTATGAGTCGGATACAAGGTCCTTAAAAAATTTCGAGGACAGCAAAGGAGGAAGTTTCCCTTTGACAGATCGTTTGCCATAGGTCTAAGTCCTTTCCCCGTCCCAATCATATGGCTTCATCTCGGACGAACCTTCCGAAATCGGAATACCTGGACCCCGAACGAAGAACTCTTTTTTCCATCCTTTGGTGTTGCTAGCCGAAAGAATTGATCTATTCGACCTATGGGAAAAATACATAAAGCCAGCGTTCGAAGAAGTAGAAAGACTCATCTGGAAAATTTGTCAGAAGTTCTGGAAGGACGCCTCTTTCTCCTTAGCTTGCATCAGAGCACTGAATGCAACGATGTACGCAATTGAGTTCGGAAGAATTTGAGCAGGCGCAAGCGAAAAAACTCCCAGAATATCCTTGAGCAATGGAATGAAAGGAATACGTAACCCAAAGAGAAATTGCCTGCTATAGAAAGCCTGGCAACCCTTGGGAGGTTCGGTAACTCATTGCCTAGAAGTAGGCACGACAATGGAAAAACCTTCAGGAAGATATTTTCCGAACTCAAGCTCCAATTTCGCTCTACGCTCCGGTGTGTTATAGATAGTTGAAGTCTGATCGGCTCTACGCTTTGTTCGAAGCAGTTTAGAACTACTTATGGGCTCTACCCATTTCTTTATAGTGACAACTATCCTGCCACCAACTTGATACTTCGCGGTTTCATCTTCACAAAGGGGTGAAAGTTCACCCCCGACCGTTTCATCTTCGGAAACCTCCTCCCCTGTGCCGGCTTCGTCATCGCTCGAGCAGCGATGAACCTCTCCCTCCTCTGTTTCGGAGTTCGACGCATCGCCAGAGTTTTCGGCCTGCTCATCCTCGAAGGCCTTATTCCTATCTATGAGCTCTAAAGGATCACTATCTGATCCTTCACCCTTTTTGGTTTTTCCTTTTCGATCTCGAGAATAGGACATACTTTTAATGGATGATTGTAAGTATTTACTGGTAGTTTGAATTTCGGAACTCTGCTACAACTTTCGAACACAATGCCCCGATCAAGGATTCAGGAATCTTTCGTGAATGAATCCTCCATGGTCATGATATATATATATATACGAGGTTAAAAAAGTAAAATTGCAAATCGGACCCTGAGTAACCGCGACGATTGAAATTCCTAATGGTAAATTCAAACTTATCTTCCCGATAATTGCATCTTCGGCCCCTATACTCTACTAATTTGGGCCGAAAAGTGGCTACTGGAAAAGACACGCCTTTTCAGCATCGGAATATATTTACTTCTCCGACCTCTCGCTTCACTTCACGCTCGAAGAAGTGGGGGAGTGTTAATGAGGAATCAATCGCTACTATTAACAAACGCTTTGCTCAACTACCGATCACGGAAAGTCTCAAGCAAAATTATTGGCATCAGAACTCACATTTTCACAACAGATTCTCATTTTAAGGTTTCCAAGATATGCACTCTTTTTCCCTGGTTCGGTTTTTATCCCAATGGGTTTTTCCGAATTAGGTTTTTAACGAGGCATATCCGAAACACATCATAAATGGTTCATCTCATTGTTGAGCCGGCATTTACTTCTCCGAGCTTCAGCTTCACTTACGCTCGAGAAGTGGGGGAGTGTTGATGAGGGGTACTTTGGATTCTCTATATTCAGGAACTCATGCTTGGTCGGAAATAGATTATCCGAGATCAAAGACCGTGAATTACGACCTCAAAGACATAATATCGATCCCAAGTCCCAGTATGCCCTGTCCGATCTCTCAATCAAAGGCTTCGGATCGAAAACTACTGTTGGGCCGACCACAGGCCCAGGCCTTTGGGCCAAGAAGGGCTCCCCAACGGATGGTTCAGCTAGCACACCGCCTCAACTATAAATACCACGAGCATTTATGACGCCAAACACGTTTTCCCAGATGCTCCCAGCTCGAAGCGCCTGCTCGGACCAACCTTGGAGAGTTAGATTAGATATCACTCTTGTATGTATTTAGCTTCTAGCTTGCACAGCATCCTATAATGCTCAAATAGGACCCTCATTACTTGTAATATGTACACCCGCAATCGAAATATACTTTATTGATCTTCTCCTTCATATATTTGTTTACTTTCCTATTCTGGTCCCCCACGAACCACCGTAAGATCACAACAGCCGCGATCGAGAGTGGGTATGTTTTGGGATTCGCTAAGAAAAACAGCCCTAGGCACAGCGGAATATAAAAAAAATTTTAGGGCCTCTTAAAGAATCTTGCCAGGATATTCTCTAGTTGTATATATATGAATATAATTAAACGATAGTATAAGTTTTCTCGTTTATACCTATCTCCTTGCAAATCCTCGGCTAGCAAGACAAGCTCTGAATTCTGCCCCGGTAAGATCGACCCACACCTTTTGAGTAGCGCCCCACGCGTTGCGCCTCTACGAGTTGATACACCACAATATCACGAAAATTAATATATCCTAATCAACTGGAACATAGGGTATATTAATATCTAGGTTTTTAGAACAACTTTGGAACGAAAAATTGAAGACGAAAATTCTTCCAAAGTGGAAGTAGGTTCGGCCGATCCAGAGAGGGAGAGGGAGAGACTTTTTGCTCTTCTTAATTTTCTTGTAGAGTTGTGTGTGAGATATGAGACATAGTCTCTTATTTATAGATATCTCTCATATCCTAATCCTTCTAGCTTTAGGATACTAATTCTCCTACATGGGCCATGGCCCTCTTTAATTAGAAGACCAAGTCTTCTAATTAATACATGGCCCATATTAATTAATCTTTCAGGGCTTTATTTAATTTCCCAATTAAATAGCCCAATTAATTAAATCATCTCCCAATTAATTAATTCAAACTCCAAGTCTAATTAATTAATTATTCCATTAATTAATTAAATCATAATTAATTAATTTACTCATAAATTAAATTCCAATTTAATTTATAATCTTGATCCAATTCCAATTGGATCCTTTTTCGTTCCATATGGGTCGACCCAGTCGACCCACCCATTTAATCGACCCAATCGATTTTGACTCAGTCGACCCAGTCAACTCGTTCGTTCTTGTTTCCTCGCTTTCGCTTCATGTGTATTGTGTATGCCCCCGTAGGTTCACCACATAATTGGCCGCGGGTTATAATTAAATATTATTTAATTACTCGAGCAATTAATACTCTAAATTAATCGAACACTCTGTCGATTAATCATTCCAAAATTAGCACCCCTGCTAATTTGAGAATTCTCCCACACTCCACGGTCGATGTGCAGTCACAAGCCCATGGAGCCCAATCACTGGTGAATTAATTCAGTGAACCTTTTATCATTTACAATTTCCATATACGACATAATCTCTCCATCGATCAATCTCCCAGTCGAGACTTAAGGGTATGGTCTTTCATCGGATTCCCTTTTCTTTTGTCTTGACCTTATGTACTCTGATCTCGAAATAAATTCTCTTTGACTTAATCCTTATGAGCTACTTACATAAAGTCGTCAGATACCTTGGCCAAGGATTTTACCAGAATTAATTTCTCACAGAAATCCATAGGAGAATTTCCCAACCTATCAAGTCGGGTCAACGGATCCTTTGTTGATGATATGAATCTGCATATGAGTTCCTCTATACCCAATGTGAGTCCACAGAGACTTTCTGGTGATCCCCAGTCAGTCGGAACTCACATCAAAGCATAGACGTTCTCGCACCAGATAAACCCTATCATCTCAAGTTGTTAGGGATCATTCCTCGTATACTATTGCAAATTGGAATAACCTCAACCCCGATATGCGACTACCGCTTCCATGGTGAGTTATTTCCTAATTGGGGTATTCAGTGCGCTTGCCATCCTAGCAAGCCACCCACTTATGTGTATCGACTATCCCAGTCACGCTCGTGGACCCCAGCGTCCTCCAGTTCATCGGAGTATACACAATAGTGAGAGTCTAACCGAATCCAACGATGTCCTATCTCGATTGGATTCTACGACTCTTGAATATGTTCTAGATCACGGCCTTGGGGATCAGTCCACGGGTTGTCCCATAGCCCTGTGATCTAAGGACTTCTATCCTTATGCGTAGACAATTATTACATAAGATAAAGTTGACCATTTAATTAAGTGCATTTATTAATCTAAATTGAATAGTTCCGCATTTATTACAATAAATACTAGCCATACAGCTTGCTTGCAGGACACTATTTCTATCAATATCCCACTTGTCCTAAAGCCAGTCTTTTATGTTCTTGAGTCCCATCTTATGCAGATGTTTCTCAAATGCCTTTTGAGGCAGAAGCTTCGTTAGCGGGTCCGCCGTATTATCTTCTGAGTCGACACGTTCCATCTTAATGTCTCATCTACCAATGATATCTCTTATCACATGGTATCGTCTCTGTACGTGCTTGGATTTCTGATGAGATCTCGGCTCCTTTGCTTGCGCTATTGCCCCATTATTATCGCAGAAGATAGTAATGGGCTCAACAATGCTAGGTATCACATCCAATTCCTGGATGAAGTTCCTCATCCAAACACCTTCCTTTGCTGCGTCACTCGCGGCAATGTATTCCGCTTCGGTGGTTGAATCCGCGGTTGTTTCCTGCTTGGAGCTCTTCCAGCTAACCGCACCACCATTGAGGCAGAATACGTATCCTGATGTCGACTTGAAGTCGTCTACATCACATTGGAAGCTCGAGTCTGTATAGCCTTCCAATTTCAATTCTCCTCCACCGTATACCAAGAACAATTCCTTAGTCCTTCTCAGGTACTTCAGAATTGCCTTTACGGCTATCCAGTGCTGCTCACCTGGATCAGACTGGTAGCGACTTGTAACGCTTAAAGCGTACGCTACGTCTGGTCTCGTACATAGCATACCATACATTATGTTTCCTATCGCGGATGCATATGGTACTCGAGACATATTGCTTCTCTCTTCTGGCGTCTTTGGGGCCATAGACTTGGAGAGTGCAATCCCATGTCTCATTGGAAGCAATCCTCTCTTGGATTCTTCCATACTAAATCTTTCCAAGATTTTATCTATGTACTGGGATTGGGAGAGGCCCGGCAGTCCTTTTGATCTATCTCGGCAGATCCTTATACCTAGTACAAAGGATGCTTCTCCCATATCCTTCATTGAGAATTGTGTAGATAACCATGCTTTAGTTTCAGACAACGCTTTCACATTGTTTCCAATGAGAAGAATGTCGTCAACGTAAAGCACCAAAAATTCAACTGTACTCCCACTGATCTTCTTGTACACGCAAGGTTCGAACATGTTCTTGATGAATCCAAAAGTTTGGATTATCTCATCAAAATGAATGTTCCAACTTCGGGAAGCTTGCTTCAGTCCATAAATGGACCTCTGGAGTTTGCACACCTTGTGTTCATCTCCTTTGGATGCATATCCTTTTGGTTGCTCCATGTAGATCTCCTTACCAATGTCTCCATTGAGAAAGGCAGTCTTTACATCCATCTGCCATATCTCGTAGTTATACCACGCAGCTATGGCCAGCAAGATCCGAATGGATTTGGGCATTGCGACGGGCGAGAAGGTCTCCTCAAAGTCGATATCTGGTCTTTGAGTGTATCCTCTTGCCACTAGTCGCGCCTTGTAGGTTATTACCTCTCCGTTCACTCCAAGCTTTCGCTTATAGATGCACTTGCAACCCACGGGAGCCACTCCCACTGGTGGATCTACCAAGGCCCAGACCTTGTTTGAGTGCATGGAGTCCAGTTCGGATTCCATGGCTTCGCGCCACTTTCCCGAGTCTATGTCTAGCATAGCCTCTTCGTAAGTCCTTGGGTCGGTAAGAGACTGTCCTGTCTCATGCAGCAGACCGTAATACCTCTCGGGTTCTCTGCGTTGTCTTTCTGACCTACGAAGTATCGGTGTACTTTCTGGTGCACTTTCATGCTCATGTTCTCCCATTGCCTGTGGTGACGGGTCAGCTCGATCGACCTCTAAGGCCTTTTCAGCTTCAGTGACCTCATCTAGTTCTACGTTATTTTCTTTCTTGTCCACCAAGAAATCCTTCTCTAAGAAGTGAGCGTTCCTCGAGACAAACGTAGTTTGTCTTGTAGGATCGTAGAACTCGTATCCTATCGAGTTTTCTGGATACCCCACGAATTTGCACAAAGTGGATTTAGTTTCCAATTTATCTCCCACTAGCTTTTTAACGTAAGCGGAGATCCCCATATGCGCATGAATGCGTATGAGGGTGCCTTGCCAAACCATAATTCGTATGGTGTCTTTTCTACGGATTTAGAAGGTACTATGTTTAGTATCTTTGTTGCCGTGAAGAGGGCATGTCCCCAAAATGAAAGAGGAAGGTCAGTGGCACTCATCATGGATCGAACCATGTCCATCAAAGTTCGATTCCTTCTCTCTGCTACTCCATTTAATTGGGGTGTTGCAGGAGGAGTCCACTGCGATAATATTCCATGCTCTACAAGATAATTCAGAAATTCGTTACTAAGAAATTCTCTACCTCGGTCAGAACGAAGAGCCTTTATCGTATGACCAAGTTGATTCTCTACTTCCATCTTGAATTCTTTGAATCGCTCAAAGGCTTCAGACTTGTGTTTCAACAAAAACACATATCCATAACGACTAAAGTCATCAGTGAAAGTGATGAAGTAGTCATAGCCACCTCGGGCGCTTTTTCTTAGTGGTCCACATACGTCAGTATGTATCAAGTCCAATGTTTGCTTGGCTCGCTCAGGGTTTCCCTTAAACGGCAACTTAGCCATTTTACCCTTTAAGCATGGTTCACATGTTGGCATTTCATCAATTCGATTGATTTCAATCGCGCCAGATGATGCTAACTTTTGAATCCTAGACTTAGATATATGTCCAAGTCGAGCGTGCCATAATTGGGCAGATATTTCATTATCTTGTTTCCTTTTGTTTTGTTGTACATGCATCACTAACTTAGGTGGTTCAATGGTATATAGTCCATCTTTTAATGTACCAGTGAAAAACATATTATCATTCATGAATAACGAAAAAGAACCTTTATTAATAGTAAAATTAAAACCTTCATTATCCAAAACAGGAATTGAAATAATGTTTTTCACCAAACCAGGTACATAAAGAACGTTCCTAAGGACTAATTTATTACCACCTAAATCTAACTCCACTTCGCCTATGGCCTCGGCAGCAGCTCTAGCTCCATTGCCAAATCTCAGGATCCAATCCCCTGGCCTAAGTGGCCTTGTTGCTCCCATCACCTGTAAATCATTACAAAGATGAGAACCAAGGAATATACCTTTCGAGCTCTCCAAGAACTCTTTGCAGTTCCTCTTCCAGTGTCCAGGTTTCTTGCAGTAGAAACATTTATGTTCACCAGACGAAGCTTTACGCTTCTTTCCCTTCCCTATGGGCCCAGATGGTGCTTTGCCTTTGCTTGAAGAAGCATTTCCTTTTCCCTTCCCTTTCTTTGTCCTTTTGGACTTTGATTGGGTCGAGGTAGCAACCATCACTGGCTTCTCTCTTTTCATGGAAGCCTCGGCAGTGGCGAGCATATTAGCCAACTCGTGAAGTTCAACATTCATCTTGTGCATGTTGTAGTTCACTACGAATTGCTCGAATGATCTTGGCAACGATTGGAGGATTATATCCTGGCAGTAGGTCTTGTCCATCTTTACGTCAAGATGACCAAGCTTTTCAATAAGCCCAATCATCTTGATGCAGTGAGATCGAACATCAGCACCTTCAGCCATCCTCGTTTGTTGCAAAGTCTTAGCAGTTTCATACCGCTCATATCTACTTTGCACCCCAAATAAACCATTCAGGTGCGTGTAGATTTCAAAAGAAGACTTCATATGCTCGTGCTGCTTTTGAAGCTCATTCGTCATGGATGCCAACATGAGACAACGTGACTGCAAGTCATCGTCAAGCCATAAATCCACGGCTTCTTTCTCAGTATCATCGGCATCCTTAGCAAGTTCGGGAGGGGGCCCATCAAGGACAAAACCTCGCTTTTCAGAAGCGAGAATGATCTTAAGGTTCCTGACTGATTTAACCGGATTTCGTCGGGTTAAAGGGTATCAGTGAATTTGTGATATTGGGGGTTTTCAATATATATATATATTATGGGGCTCTGTTACTTTATTCCGGATGGATCAATCACAAAGAAAAGCAATATAGTAAAAACAAGAAGTAAACACACAAACCAAAGTAAAGAACACACCAATATGAAGAGAAAAGCTCTTTCTTTATTGAATAATATTGAGTTGTGCTGTTTTTAGCAGGATGCAATGGCGTATTTGCCTTATGATTCGGAGTTTTCGGAGTTGTCTAATACAATGATTAACTAGGTATTTATATTATGCTAAACCTAGCATTACAAGGAAACATAGTCCTAATAGGACTCGGCCCAAATACCCTTCTTGGGTCCGGAATATAGTCTTCTAGTCGAAGAGAGCTGTACTTGGCCGGGTCAGTAAGATGATCCCGAACTGTCTGATTTGGTCGAATCGATCTCGTGTTCTTTAGTCGATCCGCATACTATGTAGGGTGCGAAATAGCCCCCATTAGTACTCCCTCACTTCTTCGAGCGTATAGATAATAGAAGCTCGTAGAAGTAGATTATTCTTTACGACTGTTTATTTTCTATGAATGGATCCTCGTTAAAAACCTTTCTTAAGAAAAAACCCAGTGGGAAAAAATCTTAAGTAAGGAAAAGAGTGCTACATATCATAGATAGTCGTTTTCTCTGTCCGATTACGAACCGCCACGCGTCTATTCTGGAGGCTTTTCATCTCCTTCCGTTTTTGGCGGGAACGTGATTAATTGTGATGAGTTCGAAACGTCTTTTCTCATCTTAGTATAAATAGGTGACCTTTGAGTTCGTCATTTTTCCTTTATACTTGCTTATAGTTCATAGTCATTTTCTTGCTTAGTCGTTCGTCATATAATGTTTTCCTTTTATCGACTTATATCCTTCGATAGTCTGAAAATATGGCTTCTTTGAGAAAATCTTCTTCTTCTTCGAGGGAGAATGTTGCTCCTAATAACGAGGAGGAGTTCCGCTCTAATCTTTTGGGTGAACAATCTGTAATTACCGAATTCGTTGTTCCTTTAGAAGATACTTTTAAGGTACAGATCCTTTCTGACACAGAGGTTGCTGCCCGAGCCAAAAAGGGCAAAGGTACTGCTCCTCAGATTTCTGAGCCAATTGAGGACCTTGCTTGTGCTTACACGGCGGATACTTTTCGGGAGGTCGTGAACAATTATGCCAAATATTTCCCGGAGGGTTCCGAGATAATTCTTCCTTCCCCTTCTGATAGGGTCACTTCACCACCGGAAGGATGTCGCACTTTTTATATGGCTCACTTTAATAGTGGCCTCCGTCTTCCGTTGTCTCCCCTCTTCCTTGATGTTTTGAGAATATTTAGTGTGTCCTTGACACAATTAGTTCCAAATTCAGTGGCTTTCCTGGTTTGCTTTTCTGTCCTGATGATTGCGAAAGGGTTTAAACCTTCCTTTCGTAACTTTACACAACTTTTTCGGTTCAACATTTCTAGTTCTTCTAACCGCGGGTATTTTTTCGCCAGTCAGAGACCTAGTCGAGCGATCTTCGACGCCCCCGTTTCTAGCAACCCTTTTTGGAAATCTCATTTTTTCTTTGTTCGCCCTCCAACTCATCTTCGTTCAGCGGATGGTTTAATAATTCCCTTCTCGTGGGATCATGATTTCAAATGGGTATATGGAGGTCGCTTGCCGACTGGTGAATTCATTCCTGACGATGCTCAGTTTATTGCTGAAATCCCCGAGATGCGTGCAAACAAATATCAGAGCGCTCTTCTGATTGGGGAAAGTTTCCTTCGTAAAGCGGGATTGAGTGTCCATACTTTTCCAATCAGTTCGTCGTTGGAATCACTGTGTAAGCATTTTTCTTTAATTTAATGTTACGATAATATTTTCTTATATAGGGAAACTGACTTCAATCTGTCTCTTGTTCAGCTCATATGGTAGAAAATTCTCGACATTCTTCCAAGGGAAAAATGGTGTTATCCAAATCCTCTAAATCTATAGAGAACAACCCGATCGAGCAGAGGGCTTCTCGGAAGAGGAAACTGGAGTTGGGCCATGATTCCGAGGAGAACGGAGAGGAGTCTCCCAATTCTTCCCAAGATTCCCCTGTTCGTCAAGGGACTGGGCCTGGTTATCCCCCCCCCCCCTTCATCTTAGAACATCCTTGGGGATTCGTGGATGTCGTAGTTGGTCGATGCCTCATCCCAGCGAGAACCCGGTGGGGAGAAAAAGGAGCTATTACGGTCGTTTTGGCAATGATCTTTCTTTAGTAGGCGACAATCATCCGAAACCTACTTTAGAGGGGAAGAGAGCCGCTGGTTATTCCGAGAAAGATTCACTTGTCCATGATGAAAGCGAGAATGCGGTTGACAATGCGACTCGCGTTCTCTTATCCGGGGTTTTTACTCGTGATTTGAACAAACTTTCCCGTAAGGATCCTCTGGAGAAATTTCAGTGAGCTTCTCTTTATGCTGAAAAGGTAATTTCTGTTGAGCTCGCTTTATAGGATATTCTTTATTCCGAAGACATTCTTGCTAACTCATTTCTTGTTTTACCCTTTTGCTTTTTCAGACAAAGACTTGTTTAGCCTCGTACGCATACGAAACCGCGCTCTGGAAACAGCAATGTGAGTTTCTAGATAAGAAATATAAAGCTCTACTTCGTAAATTTTCTGGTTCAGAGGTTGGTCCCTCAACATCTTCTTCCGTTCCTGTCGTAGAGACTTGTGCTATTGAGAATGAATATCCAGAGATTATAAATAGGATTATGGAGATTTCTCGTGCTCAAGAGCAAGCCAGTCAAATGGCCAAAAAGTTAGAGGAATTTCAGTTTCAGAGTACGGCTCGAATTAGTGAGCTAGAATCTCAAGTATCAAGTCTTCAAACTTCTTTAGAGGAGTATGAAAAGGATGTCCCTCTTAGTGGACTTAGGGATCGATACGGTAGGAACCCTGATGAAAGAGTTATCCGTGAATTCCTTAGCTCTCCTGTTCATACGGCATTGGTGTATCAGATGGTCGGTCCTCTTCTGGAGAGTACTTTCAAGAAAGCGGTTCATCAGCTGGTCTCCTTAGAGATGATCAACGATCGTCGAAAGGAGTTTTTTAAGGCGGCGCACGTTCGGTTGAATCGTTATGGCGAAATTTATTCTCCTTCCGAGCTTCCAGATGTCGTATATCAAGGTTTTCCTTTGGCTCACCTTGTCAAAGAATTCGGAAAACCATTGCCGATTCCTCCTTCTGATGTTAACGATGAGCTTGATGATACTTTTATCGATCCAGAAGACGAAGAAGAAGAATGAGAAGATATTGGCACGACTGAAAACGTTGGTAGCGAGCAGAGAATTCCAGATAGCGACCAGGCTTCTTGATATAGTGACTTTTGAAATAATCTTTGTAATTATTTACCCGTAGGTTTAATTTTAATTTTACCTTTTCATCCCTTTGTACGCTAAGCGTTTCATATTCTGACAGTCACGTCTTTTCATCTTCGCCGTAATAATCCAGACAAGTCATTAAGTTCGCCGTAATCATTATGCGTGCGTCTTTTCAAAATCTAGTGTTTGTTCCAAGGTCAGTTTTTCTTTTTCGCGCCCTTTCTTTAGGTCTGTAGCGTCTTTTCGTGTAGTATAAATACTAAAGTTAAAAACTTGACTGGTTATTTACCGTCATACTCGTCTCTTCTAATAGAATACTTTTTCTTTGGCTAGTCGATAAACTTTCTCGTTACTTGCTTTATACTTTTGACCAATTCGATCATGAGTAATCTTTTCGGCAATACTTCGAAACGACCTTCTCGTGAGAACGCTAGGGATAATAGATCCAAAAAATCTCGAAGAGATGGGCCGTCGATGGAGCCTCCTCGTTCGTCCCCGATAATTAGGTCGGTGATTGATACTCGTGTTATCCCTTCCGAACCTTTTTCTGTAGTAAACTCATCGTTTTCAGAACCAATCTTTTCTTCTTCCACTCAAGTAGGAAGTATGCCTTCCCCTGGTCGGGTAGCTTTTGGCGATATGTCCAATGAGGAACCGACTTATAATATACCTGTTACTTCAGGTGCTTCTTCCTTCGAGCATGTTTTTCATGGAGGGCATTTTGCTATTTCCCTTCCTTTGTCTACTTCTACTGCCCCGATCGCCAGCGAAGGGCAAGTTGGTAATGGCTTTTTTGTCAATCCTTCCACAACACAATCTATTTCGCAGGATTGTCCTGACTATTTATTTCATGATACCACGGTGATGACTACTTCTTTTGAATTTGGGGGACCTTCTGGGGGTCGGTTTGGGTCGAGGTCTGGTCGTCGAACCGTTATTTCTGCTTCGGGCAGGGAGACCTCTGTTACCCAACGAGAGAGATTCTCCTCGTCTGTTAGACGATCAATGCATCCTTGAACAGGTTAAGGATATTATGTTGTCAGAGACTCCACGCCCTGACGGTGTCCCTTCTAACAGCGAATTTCCTGGCTCAGTTGAGCCTGATGCTTTGTCCTGGGATCTGGGTTTAAGCACTATCTTGCCTGGTGAGCTGAGAAAACTTGATGGTACTTCCAACGTACGCCTTGTTCAGTCGCTGGTTAAGATATGCGAGCAGGTAGACATATTTTTCATTATTTTACTTGCTTTTACAGTGTTGATATGTAGGGGTTTTTCTTATTCTCTTCCTTTTCTAGGCCAAATATTTTGCACTCCAGCCGGGCGTGCAAAACGACGATCTGTGGAATGGTAAGGATGCTTACCAACGTCGTTTGGAGTCGGAGTCGGCGAAGGTTGCGGGGCAGACCCTCCAGCTGCAGCTTGCCAATGATGATTTGAAAAAGTTGCAGGAGGAAAAGTCTGTCTGGGAGAAAGAGAAAAATGACTTGGTTCAGACTGCTGCCCTAGCAGAAGAGTCTCTACGGCGGTCCTATGAGGAAGGATATGACGCTGGTTATCTAAAGCGTCAAGAGGAGTTGATGGCGTTTGCTGGCAACTTGACTCCTCGGAGGACTGTTTCAAGTAGTCGACCTACTGACCGTTCTTCTCAGTGATCTTTGTTCGACCAGGCAGGCCTTGGACTGTCTCTTTTTTTTTTTTTTTATTTATTTATTTATTTTTTTTGCCCAACTTCTGTGCATTTGTTCGGGCTGAAATATTTGTAATGGGAGAAGTACTAAATTGGAAATTATGACCTTTTTGTAGGCAGATTCTTGCCTTGATCAATTTTCTTCTGTAGATATACCTTGTTATGCACATTTTGCCTTTATGCATAAATATAATCATCATGAAATAATCAGTATAGATTAGCATACTTATCTGAAATTGATCTTTGCGGAGAATAGTCAGGATAGATAAAAGGTAGCTTGATCTTGCTTGGTCACTATTTGAGTAACTGAATGGTATAATGTTTGCTCTGCAAATCAAGTCTTTTGTTGATCAACCCAGTATAGTCCCTTGGATTATATGCACCAACATGTTTTATGTCAAAATTTAGGCAATAGGTCATTCATATCGACAATAGTTGTTAAGGAACGCTCATCATCTTGGTCGATGTTCAAACTATGCCCTGTAAATTTGTCTTTTTGTGATCTAAATCTTATATAAGGGGGCTATTGTCCCTTTTGTTGAACTCCGCTTTTTCTTTCCATCAGATTAAGAGAAAAATATCCCTTTCAGTATCTTCCAAACCTTTATGTTTTCCAGCATTAACTTTGAACTATATGTTCCTCAATCGGTGTATTGTCATGTCATTTCTTTGATATGGGAGGAATTGGAAAGTGTAGAAGTCTTGGTCAGATCTGATCTGTTCAGACCTCCTTCAGCAATTATTTGGTATGTTAGGCAGTGACTTCTTTGCAGTTTCGAATAAGGAGGACTATTCTCCTGATTTCTATGTCAGATATCTTGGACTCCAAAGGAGTTCTTGTATGGCTCAGTTAATGGTTACCCATATGATGTATGAGGCAGTGACGGCCCTCGTATGGTGGAGGATTTATCTTTTATCGAGCAAGTAATCTTTTCACGACGATCTTAGACTTGTATGCTTTCGTTTGTGTTTGGTCTATTTGGTTCGGAGCTCTATTAGGTGTCCAAACGATGATCGCTTCGATCCACATCTTTATGGTTATCGATTGGTTGAGTCAACTAAATAGCGCCGTTCCAACTTACTTGCATTTATTACAGGTGTCCAAACTTGCATCTCAGTTTCCTTAGATTTCATTTTGCCTTCAGATCCCATAGTTTTCAAAAAGTCACATTATCGTGATTCATTTTGTAATAGCTTGATTATCTTCTACCTTGTACTGACGGGTCCCATGTCAGCCCTACCTTGTACTGACGGGTCCCATGAGGCCTCAGTTTTTGTCTTCATCAATTAGAGGTCCGTGGTTTCCTGTTTGCACATGGAGGGTTCATATTTGCCAGTCACCCCTGCTCTTCGATGTCACCTCCGGAGTGATAGACTACCGGGGTGGGCTGGTAAATATTAATAATTCTCGACCGCCCCGAAGAGATGCTGCTCTAGAGTGAAATGTTTTGTTTTAAGTAAAAGCAGTATCTTGTTGTGGGTGAATGAGTATTGCCGGTTATCTGGCTGGTAATGCTCATTTCGTCTGGAAGAACATTTGATCTTCAGAGCCTGGCCATCGAACTAAAGAAGTCGACCATCCTGAGCAGCATGCTTCTTAGGTGGTTTATCATAATCGACGAGGTACTAGGGAGGAGATTGGTGTTTCCGTGGACATTGTCGTTAAGATTGCCGATCTTAGAGGATCATTTCATCTAAATCATTGTAACGATCTTTAAGTAGTATGTAGACCTTTGTAACGTAGGATTTTTGTATGTAACTGATTTGATGAATAAAATATTACTCTTATTCTTTACATCTTCTTTGTCGTTGATTCTGTCATAATTTTATTTACGAGGAGTAATTTCCGAGCCGATGGATTCATACTGAATTCATCTTCAAAACTTTAGGAGTATTAGCAGATCTTTTTAGATCTTAAGGAATAGATCGAGGAGTGTTTATTGAGCGGATCAATGTATACTCAACTCGTTTTTACTTAGACTTAGGTCTTTATACCTAAAATCTTTTATTCGTTAAATATATATCGAGGAGTTTTTATTGAGCGGATCAATGTATACTCGACTCGTTTTTACTTAGACTTAGGTTTTTAATACCACAAAGTCTTTTAATCATTGAAAATATATCGAGGAGTGTTTATTGAGCGAATCAATGTATACACAACTCGTTTAAATTAGACTTAGGGTTTTATCACCTGAAATCTTTCTGATCGTAGTAAATATATTGAGGAGTTTTTATTGAGCGGATCAATGTATACTCAACTCTGTTTGATTAGACTTAGATCGAGGAGTGTTTATTGAGCGGATCAATGTATACTCAACTCGTTTTTTTTTTTTTTTGTTTAGACTTAGGTTTTTAATACCTGAAGTCTTTTTGAATTGTCATGAGTAGAGCGAGGAGTTTTTATTGAGCGGATCAATGTTTACTCAACTCGTTTTGTTTTAGACTTAGGTTTTTAACCTAGAAGTCTTTTTGAATTGTCATGAGTAGATCGAGGAGTTTTTATTGAGCGGATCAATGTTTACTCAACTCGTTTTATTTTAGACTTAGGTTTTTAACCTAGAAGTCTTTTTGAATTATCATGAGTAGATCGACGAGTTTTTATTAAGCGGATCAATGTTTACTCAACTCGTTTTATTTTAGACTTAGGGTTTTTAAACTAGAAGTCTTTTTGAATTGTCATGAGTAGATCGAGGAGTTTTTATTGAGCGGATCAATGTTTACTCAACTCGTTTTGTTTTAGACTTAGGTTTTTAACCTAGAAGTCTTTTTGAATTGTCATGAGTAGATCGAGGAGTTTTTATTGAGCGGATCAATGTTTACTCAACTCGTTTTGTTTTAGACTTAGGTTTTTAACCTAGAAGTCTTTTTGTCGTTGAAAATATATCGAGGAGTTTTTATTGAGCGGATCAATGTATACTCAACTCGTTTTGTTTAGACTTAGGTTTTCAATACCAAAAGTCTTTTTTAATCTCCGTGAATAACGGACGAGGAGTTTTTATTGAGTGGATCAATGTATACTCAACTCGTTTTTACTTAGACTTAGGTTTTTAATACCTGAAGTCTTTTTTAATCTCCGTGAATAACGGACGATGAGTTTTTATTGAGCGGATCAATGTATACTCAACTCGTTTTTACTTAGACTTAGGTTTTTAATACCTGAAGTCTTTTTTATTCTCCGTGAATAACGGACGAGGAGTTTTTATTGAGCGGATCAATGTATACTCAACTCGTTTTTACTTAGACTTAGGTTTTTAATACCTGAAGTCTTTTTTATTCTCCGTGAATAACGGACGAGGAGTTTTTATTGAGCGGATCAATGTATACTCAACTCGTTTTTACTTAGACTTAGGTTTTTAATATCTGAAGTCTTTTTTATTCTCCGTGAATAACGGACGAGGAGTTTTTATTGAGCGGATCAATGTATACTCAACTCGATTTTGTGGTCGGATTGAGGAGTGTTTATTGAGCTGATCAATGTATACTTATCTCCTTTGTCCCAATCTCAACCAATATGATAGTAGAATTCGAAGGAGTGTTTACCGGAACAATCGATTTATAGAAATTGCTAAAAAAAATTTAATAATTGAACTGTAGGCCAAGGCCTTTTATTACAAAGACTAAAACTCATCGAAATAAAATAAAACTATGCAGTATAATCTGCTAAAATTTATTTACCATAGTATTTTCTAAGGTTGACTGCGTTCCAGGTTCTTGGTAAGGCTGTTCCATCCAAGTGTGCAATTTTGTATGAACCTTTCTTTCCTACACCAATGACAACGTAAGGTCCATCCCAATTTTGTTGTAACTTTCCCACATGCTTGGATACCTCTACCTTTTTCAAGACCAAGTCTCCTTCTTTGAAGGTTCGGATACGTACTTTTTGATTGTATGCTTTTTCCATATTTGCTTTAGTGGCTTGCAAGCGTACATCGGCTTTTTCTCTTAAAGCTTCTGTTAAGTCGACATCATTTTCTCTTGTGTTTTCGTTTTCATGATCGTCGTACATTTCAATTCTTGGTGTTGGAATCAGAGTTTCAACAGGAATAACAGCTTCCGAACCATATACTAAGCTAAACGGGGTTTCTCCGGTCGAGCTTCTGACTGTGTTCGATTCGCCCAAAGTACTCATGGGAGTTCATCAAGCCATTTTCCTTTGGCCGCTCCTAATCTTTTTTCCAAGGATTTAATTATTTCTCGGTTTGCTACTTAGGTTTGTCCGTTCGCTCTAGGATGCCCGACCGTAGTGAAATTTTGTTGGATTCCCAGTTTCGAACACCATTCTATTACCTGTTTTCCCGCGAATTGGGTTCCATTATCAGAAATTAGGATCCTAGGGATGCCGAATCGACAAACTATGAATTTCCATAGGAAGTTGATCACTTGGAATTGAGTTATTCGTGCGAGGGCGATGCACTCTATCCATTTGCTGAAATACTCTACAGCGACCAGGACATAAGCTTTCTTGGATCTAGCCGCTGGGAAAGGTCCCACGATGTCCATTCCCCATTGATCGAAAGGCCAACATATCGGGATTGGGTGCATGTTTTCTGCTGGTCGATGACATACATTAGCATGAACTTGGCAGTGATGACATTCTTGGACATACTGAGCGGCATCTTTATTTATGGTAGGCCAATAGTAACCTGTTCTGAGACATTTTAAGGCCAATGCCCTTGATCCGCTGTGATTTCCTGCATCTCCTTCATGTATTTCTCGTAGTATATCGGCGGTTTGTGATTCAGAGACGCATTTCAGAAGAATTCCTGATACTGATCTTCGGTAGAGTTTTCCTTCTACAAGTGTATACTTTGGAGCTCGATATCTTATTTTCCGAGCTTCATTCTGGTCAGGTGGTAGTTTTCCTTCTCGAAGATAGTCTATCATTGGAGTCATCCAGTTTCCTTCAGCTCCTTCGATTTCCATAATATCGAGTGCCGGTGTTTCATCAATATCGATCGCCGGTGTATTAGAGATTAACCAGTTGATCACCCTTTCGGTCTTTCCATCATGGGATCCTGTGAACTTAGATAGTTGATCGGCCCATTTGTTTTCCGAACGTGGAATGTTCTGTATGCCGAAACTTTCAAATTTCTCAGCTAGTGTTTTCACTTTGGCGAGGTATTTGACCATATTGAATTCCTTAGCCTCGTATAGGCCTTCGATTTGTCTTTGCACTAACTCTGAATCGGTTAATACTTTAAGGCTCTTTATGTTGGCTTTGATAGCCATTTCCATTCCTGCGATTAACGCTTCATATTCTGCTTAATTGTTTGTTACGACAAAGTCCAACGTTATTGCATAATTCAAATCTTCTTTATTTGGTCCTGTGAAGTTAATTCCGGCGCCTTCTCCTTCTCGGCATGAAGCACCGTCGACATGCATTAACCAAGTTTGCTCTTCTATGATCAAGACATCGTCGTTGAGGCTGCTCGACGATTCATTTGCCTGTGTCGGTGTTTCCAATAGAAAATCAGCCAACACTTGGGCCTTAATTGCGATTCTTGGTTTGTAATCGATCTCAAATTGGCCGAGTTCAATTGCCCATTTGATTAATCTTCCGGAGGCTTCCGGTTTTGCTAAGACCTGTCTTAGCGGTTGATTTGTTCAAACCACTATTTTGTAGGTTAAAAAGTAAGGTCGAAGCTTTCGTGCAGCCACTATTAAAGCCAGAGTGAATTTCTCAATTTCCAAATAATTCTTTTCCGCGCCTTGTAATAATTTACTTAGATAATAGACAGGCTTATGTTCTGAACCTTCTATTTTTATCAGTACTGAACTAACGGCCGCGTCGGAGATCGAGATGTAGATATACAACGGTTCTCCTTCCGTTGGTTTGGCCAACAACGGGGGTGTTATCAAATACTCTTTGAGTTGTTCGAAGGCTCGATCGCATTCTTCGGTCCAAACGAAGTTTTTTGCTTTTCGAAGCATTTGGAAAAAGGGCAAGCTTCTGTCCGCAGATTTTGATATGAATCTGTTCAATGCTACGATTTTCCCGACCAAGCTTTGCACATGGGAGATGGTTTTGGGAGGTTTCATTTCAGTTATGGCTCGGATTTTTTCCGGGTTGGCTTCTATTCCTCGTTGGTGGACTAAATAACCCAAAAATTTTCCTGACTTAACACCGAAAGTGCATTTCGCGGGGTTTAACTTCATACGGTATTTCCTTAAGATCTGAAAACATCGATCAAGATGTTTTACGTGATCCGCTTCGTTCATACTTTTGACCAACATGTCGTCTACATAGACTTCCATTGACTCTCCGATTAACTCTTTGAACATTAGGTTTACTAACCTTTGGTAAGTAGCCCCGGCATTTCTTAAGCCGAATGGCATCACTATAAAGCAATATACTCCCTGCTCGGTTACGAATGCAGTCTTCTCTTGGTCCCGCTCATCCATGTATATTTGATAAAACCCTTGAAAGGCGTCCATCATACTGAATATCGCGAAGACCGCAGTCGAGTCCACTAATAAGTCGATCCTTGGGAGGGGGTACGGGTCGCGCGGGCATAATTTATTAAGGTCGGTAAAATCATTGCACATTCTCCATTTGTTGTCCTTTTTATCCCCTTTTGCTACTAGAACAACATTACATAGCCATTCTGAGAAGTGTATTTCTCGAATTTGTTTTGCTTCAAGTAGTCTTTCTACCTCGGCTTTGATAATTTTATCTTTTACTGGGCCATGATTTCTTTTCTTTTGTCTGGCAGGTTTTGCCATAGGATCAATTTTTAGGGAATGTTTGATTACTCGAGGATCAATTCCTTCAATGTCATTCGCGCTCCAGGCGAAGACGTCGACATTATCTCTGAGGAAGTTAATTAACATTACTTCCCCTTCCTTGCTCAATTCAGTACCTATTCTTGTCGTTTTAGAAGAGTCCCCTTGTACTAGAATTATAACCTTATGTTCTGAGGGTTTTAAGGCTAAATCTAGCGGTTCTTTTCCCTTTTGGTCTATTCGATCAGTAATGGGGATTTCAACCTTGTTTCTAACAAGATCTTCTTCAAGTTTTCTTTTGCTCGGAGTGATTGATTTGGGATGTTCTTTCAAGGTTAACGAGGTACTGTAGCAATCCCACGCCATACAGTGATCATTCGTTATTTCTCCGATACCTCTATCGGTCGGAAACTTTATCTTCTGGTGATAAGTAGAGACAACGGCTCGGAACAGGTTGAGAGCATGTCGTCCCAATATTGCGTTATAAGCGAAGGGAGTTTCTACCACTAGAAATTTCACTAGCTTCACCGTCCGGTGCGGTTTCTTCCCGAGTGACACACTTAAGGTTATCGTTCCGCTGGGGATGATCTCGGACCCTCCAAAGCCTACTAACGGCGTAGCTAGTTTCTGTAGGTTTATCTGCCCCAAGTTCATTTGGGCTAAAACCTCCCGGGAGATGATATTTGCTGAGCTTCCATTATCAATTAGGATTCTTTTGACATTATAATTCGCTATTTCTAACGACACCACCATCGGGAAATCGGGGTTATCCTCTTTTGTGTCCCAAATGATGTTTTTAGGTACTTCGCCTTCGTTAAAGCTGATCGGCTGGTGGTTCGACGGCTTGTTTTCCAGAGTCCATATTTCTTTTGGGTATTTTGAGTTTCCAATTATGGATCGGGCTGTCCTCCGTCGGGCGTTACGACTATCTCCACCCGCGGGTCCCCCGGATATTGTATGGATAGTCTCATTGATCTGGTCGTGGTTCAACTCCTGTGTAGGTCCACGCTCGGATGACCTTCGACGAGAACTCCTTCTTTGATTATTATTCCGAGGGCTTCTACTTCTTTCCCTTTTGCGGTTATCTCGCTCTATGTATTCGTCTAGTTTCCCTTGTTCGATCAGTTTTTCAACTTCTCTCTTAAGGTGAAAACAATTTTCCGTTCGATGTCCGTGTGCCCTATGGTACTTACAGTATAGGTCGTAGTTTCGAGACCCTGGTCTGGGCTGAGCGATTTTCCTCGCTTCGGGGATCCAGTTATTTCTTTCTAGAACTTCCAATATTTCTTCCATTGGAGCATTTAACCTGGGGTGTTCCACTTGATTCACCCTGCTTCTGATCGGTTGTTCGGGGTTTCTTGGTCTTTGGTAGAAATTAGGTTGCCTTTCTTGGTCGGCTTTGCTGTATTCCAATCGCTGGAAAACATTGCCTTTCCTAAAAGATCGTTCGTAATCCACGGATCTATGGGCAGGAATCCTGTCATGCCGTTTGGAGCCTGAAGCTGTGGCTTTGTTTTTGTTTTTATCCTTAAAGGAATTCATCTCTTCTTGGGTCATATACTTAGACGCCAAGCTCATGATGTCGGCAAACGTTCTCGGTTGTTTTCGACTGAGGGCATTTCTGAACTGCCAATTTTTTGTAAGGTCGAAAAGAATAGAAATTATGTAATCGATATTTGGAGAATCGATTTTGAGTAATTCCACATTAAATCTCGCCAACCAGTTCCTCAGGGATTCTCCTTCTTGTTGATGGATGGTCCCTAAGTAGCTCATCGGGAGTTTTTGCCTCTTCTGACTGGTAAACTGCTGCGTCAGTTTATTGCATAATTCTCGGAAACTGAATATGGAGTTGGCAGGTTGTTTGGCGAACCAATCCAACGCGAGTCCTTCGAATGTGGTCACCATTAACTTTGCGGTGAATTCGGTAGAGTGGGCATATAAATTCATTATATTCGTGAAGCTAAAAATATAATCATCCGGGTCGGTGGTTCCATCATATCGGGGTAGTCTACCCGGGACCTGTCCAATGGATTGCGCCTCTTTTATTTCTCTGCAGAAGTGAGAACAAGCTGCAAGGCTCTCCTGGAGTTTCGCGGTCCGTGCCCACGGGTTTTGGACAGATCGTAGGCGTTGTTCCAGTCGCTCCTGCACCATCCTTTCGATTTCTCTTTCCGAGAATCGGGTTGTTCGTGGTCGATCTGGGATTGCATCGTCTATATCATCCTCGATAGGGATTATCGTACGTTCCTTGGAGCCACTGCGCCCCGGCTGCGGTTTTCTTTGTCCTGGTTTTCTTCGGGGATGATTATCGGAGGGTTTAGAATTGCCCTGCTGCGGACTGTGTAGCGAGCGTCGCTCACTTGCTGGGCTGTCGGCTTGTTGAGAGGTTTGTTCGTTTGGCCTTGGCGCTCCTGGAGCAGGAGTTGTCCTGGCAGCCCTAACGTTTCGAGGAATTTGATCTAGTACGAGTAATTCTTCTGGAGAGAGTGATTTGACGAGCATTTCTATTTGTCGCAGTTTCTCCTGAGCGCCCGGGAGAGGAACGGGGATTTCAGGGACTTCCGGTTCTTCCTGTATGGCACCGGGAAGACCTCCTTGGGGTTCCTGCTGACGGGGGCGGGCATCTTGGAAATTCTCGTTGGTGTTGGGAACGTTATTATCGTTGTTGTCCTGTAGGTCTTCCGATGTGTTATGGTCGGTGGTTGTATTACTTCTTGCTCCAATACGAGCGCTTTTCCTTGGGCGAGCCATGTGTCGATCGAATAATTAACCTAGCCCCACGGTGGGCGCCAACTGATTTAACCGGATTTCGTCGGGTTAAAGGGTATCAGTGAATTTGTGATATTGGGGGTTTTCAATATATATATATATTATGGGGCTCTGTTACTTTATTCCGGATGGATCAATCACAAAGAAAAGCAATATAGTAAAAACAAGAAGTAAACACACAAACCAAAGTAAAGAACACACCAATATGAAGAGAAAAGCTCTTTCTTTATTGAATAATATTGAGTTGTGCTGTTTTTAGCAGGATGCAATGGCGTATTTGCCTTATGATTCGGAGTTTTCGGAGCCGTCTAATACAATGATTAACTAGGTATTTATATTATGCTAAACCTAGCATTACAAGGAAACATAGTCCTAATAGGACTCGGCCCAAATACCCTTCTTGGGTCCGGAATATAGTCTTCTAGTCGAAGAGAGCTGTACTTGGCCGGGTCAGTAAGATGATCCCGAACTGTCTGATTTGGTCGAATCGATCTCGTGTTCTTTAGTCGATCCGCATACTATGGAAGTTTGGTCCAGTTAATTTGTTTTGTTCAAGTATGATGGAAATCGGATTTTTTAGACATTATATCTACAAAATGACGAGAGAAGAGATAAATACGCGAAAGATTAATTTAAAATGCACAATTTACAAACATGGTTTTTATTTGTAAATTACTCCCACTATTTTAATCAAAATCTTATGCCCCCACATAAGTTTCGGGAATTTAAAATATCCTAGCGGGCTTAAGGCCCAAATGCAATCTCCTGATAGGATAGTGCCCAGCAAGCCAACAAATATAAGCTTGTTTAGGAACTTCCTTTAGAAGCAATCTTATGATTCATAAGATAATACGCCCGTTTATTCATAGTACGTGAATTAAACAATGGCCAACTTCATCTCTCGCGAACGTATCTAAGCGATTGGATGAAACCTTGAGATCACTCATGACTACGGGATTATTCACTTCAGTATTGGGTGCGATTAATCATGAAACAGTCTCAAAGGTCGTGATCTCAAAAATGTTCCAAGTCATAGATTCATATCGAGACGGGGTATCGAATGAATCGTTAAGACTTGTAGGATTATGCATGATTCACATGAAGTGAATTTGTTGTCGTTTCATGAACAAGGCATTGAATGCTAGTGCATATGACTAGGTGGTTCGATAGGGGATCGAACGCATCGAACGACCCGAACAGAGAGACCCATCGTGGAAGTGCGTTAAGCATATCGGTAATGGGATGTCTCTCAAGACTTATAATAGTGTACGATTTAGTCCTTTGACTTGAGGTACTAGGGCGGATTCGGTACACGGGAATACGTACTTTGATTTAGGAGCCGATCACATAGCTTGGTCATTGTGCGACTACTTTGGGTGCGTATGAACGTGTGCGCGGATAGTTAGTACAAATATAGGATCTGTCGACTCATCCTGATAAGATGAGAGAATTTCCTGTACGTTCTTAGATAATAAATCCGAGGAATCTACGGCCGTAGTCGGTGACGGATTTGGAAAGGGGTTTCCAAATTTAGCAGTCACAATGAAATTATTATCCTGAATTAGAAAGTACAGAATTGAGATAATTAGAGGTGCCGACCAATTCACACACCCTAGGTCTCAATCGGGAAATTAGTTGATAGAAGGACCGTATGTACATGGCATTTATAAGAGTTGGAGGTTCACGAATATCAATTCACCTGAAGTTGGGCCTCATGGGCTTGTGGCTAGACATCGACCATGAGGTGTGGGTACTCCTGAATTAATAAGGAAATTAATTCTGGAGTGGTCAATTAAAGTGGTTAATTGATCGGAGCAATTAATTGCTCACTAATTAAATCACGAAAGTCGTGGGCCTGCTGCCAATTGATGGTGAACCTAGAGGGTCACACACAATACAGTTGGACAGTGACAGTCTGGAAGGAATCAATTGATTTAAGGAATTAAATCAATATATGAATTAAAGTATTAATTCATGAAGAAGAATAATTAATTAGAAGTAACTAATTAATTAATCAAGAATTAAAGTGTTAATTCGAAATGGAGAATCATTAATTAGGAGTAACTAATTAATGAATCAATTGGAATTTCTAATTGATTAAATCCTCAATTAAAGTGTTAATTGGAAAGGATTAATTAATTAATAGTGGATTAATTAATTAAACACATGGGCCAATCCATATGAAAGTTAATTGATCTAGGATTAATTAATTTAAGCATATGGGCCGATTATTGTAAAGATAAATTAATCTGGGATTAATTAATCTTGCATGGGCTGATTTTGGGAACAATGATCAAATTAAGTTTAGGACTAATTAAAAGCACATGGGCCGATTTTATTGAACTAGGTTGGCCGATTTTTTTGCTTGTTTATTTAGTCTTAAATTAATGTTGATTATGTTGGATTATGATAGGGATTAAAAGAGTTTGTGTTATCTTGTGTAACTAGGGAAGAGATTGAAAGAGATCTTCTTTCCTAAAGAGATAAGATCTTGTGTATCTTGTTTCTTGATAAGGAGAGATCCTTTCAAGATTAGATACCTATTAGGAGAAGGAGTCTTCTAATTAGGAGATCTATAAATACAAGATACACATAATCTATTAAAAGAAGAAAAAAAAGAGAGAGATTATTTTTCTAAGCAAGAAAGAAAATCACTACACAAGAAAAACAAAGAAGGCCAAAAATTTCAGCCCTCATTCTCGCCCCTACTGAAAACCGAACCCTGTGCAAAAATCGCCCCACCCCTGTGTAGGATTTTTCTCCAAGTCTTCTTCCGGATCTGCATCCAATTCCTGACGAGACAATTCCTTAATCCTAGTTCTGAGCCTGGGGATTTCGCGAAGTCACTCAAATTCAACTGGTGTGGACTATCTCTAGAGGCACAACACTTGGGATGCTCTAGTGAACAACCGAAGACCGGAGGAAACCACCACCTTGCCTGTGGTGAGGTAAAATGGCTTTTACCAGCTATTTAATTTTAGTATATGCATGCTTTAATTAAATTCAACCTTTATTCATATGTGCTAATAAGAAACCCTGGGATTTGGTGTATGATAAAAATTTTAAATTCCGCACTGTTGTAGTTGACAAATTATACCCATAAAACCCAACAGTGGTATCAGAGCCTAACTTATTATGCACATATGAAAAAAGGCTTGAACACTTCAAATTTTCGTGAATATGTTTATTTGTCGTGTTCTATGCATGGATCTTGCTGATTATGATTAATTATGTGTTCGGATAATTAGCATAATTCTTATTTGGGCCAGATCTGCAATTTGCGATTATTACTGGACTAAAATTGCAATTTACGATTTTTATAAAATCTGGACAGAATCTGAAATTTTATTTTTCTGGGAATTTTTTGGGCTGAAATTGAAAATCTGTTTTTCTAAGCGATAGGGGTCTGTTTTGCAATTTCCGTAAGTTGTGGGGCTATTTTGCAATTTACGAAAACTTCAGGGGCTGTTTTGCGATTAATAAAAGTTTCTGGAAATAAAATATTAATTTCTGTTTTCTGGGCCAATTTGCAAGTTCTGGAATTTTTGGGGCTGATTTGTTATTTCCGAAAGTTTTGGGGTCAAAACGTAATTTTCAAAAATTGAGGGACCAAACTGTAATTTTCAAAATTTGAAATTTCCAGAATCTGAATTATGTTTAAAAGGTGTTTTATTATCCGAAGGATTAATTTTTCATAATTAGTAGTGGACTAAAGTAAGAACCATGAGATATTTTAAAAGGTGGTTTTAAAATAGAAATTGTGATTTAATTTTAAAAGGGGTTTTAAAATAAAATCAAAGGGTCATTTTGAAAAGGGGTTTTTAAAATGATAGTGAAGAGATTGTTTTAGAAAGGGGTTTTTAAAACTAGAATCTAAAGTTATTTTAAAAGGTAGTTTTAGAATAACATAAGAAATAAGAAAATTAAATTTTTGCTTGTTTCTTGCTCAACGTGAAATTGTTTACGTGGTTTTCGATCGCGCCGAGCCTTGACCTTTAGGTTAGATGTGATTGGTTGTTTTTAATCTTATTGGTTTTATTGGGCCTGCGAGCCTTAAGTTTTGGGCCACTTTGAGCCATTGTAATAGATAGGGCTTTACTGTTTTATTAGTTTAGGATGGAGGCCCGTTACAAGCAAGGTGGGAGCCCAAGAAGACTAAAGGCCATGTATGCATGGTAAAATGTGTAATAGAGTAGGTCTCTGTGAAACCCAATAGATTGACCAATAGGACCATCGTCTTTGGCTCGATGGTGGTCCGCATAGGAGGCTCCCGATCGAAAACATACTGTGGTAGCATGCATGCTAGGTGTGAATGTTTTATTTTATTTGTTGATTTAATTTTGGCTTGCGCGCTAGAATTTAGATCACTAAATAAATAATAAAGCATAATTAAACGCGGTGAGATCTCGAGGAGAGTTACCTCAAACTTCCTAAAACCGAAAATCCCCTCTCGAAACAAAATATTAAGTCATATTGGGTAAACTATAAAATGATGTTTTATAGATCCAAGCCTTCCATCAATAGGGACTAGTGTATGTTGTCTACTTATCGATAGAGGTGATCCAGAGTCTGGCACCCGAGTCGAAGAAAGGGACAATACACGAAATTCCTTGATTCTTGTTTTTAACTAAACTCGACAAGGGTGGGGACTGGTCGGGATGTGAAAATCGACCGATAACTAGTTACGGGGATTTCATGACCGGGCCAGTTTCTCATCAAGATTGACTGGGTTAGACTTAAACGAGTAGTAACATTTATGATGTAGCAGTGCTAGATAAATGCGAAAATCGAGGCAAAATAGCTTGAAGGTTGTGGAGTAACACAATTGGTAATAGTATACCTACCTAGGGAGTTAATTGTATGGCCACGAGTCGTGGGTGCAATTAATGTCTGCTGGGACATCAAGACCTACTAGGAAATAGAATTTCCCGAACAATGCAAGGGGTTATTGTTTCGATAAAATAGTGGGAGAACTTTTTCGATAGAAAGACCAATCTTCGTTAATTATAAGTATTATCTTAAATCTGTCTGCTTATTGTTGTCTATTATTTATATTTAGCCATGCCAATATTCACTGCCGATTGCGAACAAACTATATTGCAAATTTGGATATCATCTCTCCACGATGAAGGCATGACTAGGTTCAAAAATATTAGTGAATATTGCACTTACCTGATCAAGAGGCTAAAACGAATCGATGAGGTTAGAGCTATATTGACTCTAGATGATAAGATGGTAATCATCACAAATGGCCTGCCTGAATCATTCTCTCATTTTATCGATCATTGTGAAGTTCCACATAAAGGAATTGAGACCAATGATTTGCATAAATTGTTAGACAAATATGAGAAAGCCCTCGAAAGAGGACAAGGATTGATCGAAGGAAAGAATTGTCCCTTATGTAAGAAAAATGAGGAACTGAGTAAAATGACTGATGAGGAATTCCGAAACATACTTGACCAAGGTATAACCTAAGTTATTTCCATTTGATGAAAAACATCTTAAGATTTTTCTTTTGATGTAAATCATCTAACATTTCTGGTTTCTGTAAAAGTGTTTACAGAGGATGACTGGAACGTGCTGCAAGTGACCAAGTCTGGGTTTCAATTGCACATGAGGGAAACATACTTCAAGGAATGGGTCAAGGAGCATCTGGATTTTTCTTATTAGCATATGTTTTTCTTTAATTCTGGATTTAGGCATTAGTTAGAGTTTTGTCTATTTATTTCGAACATTGTACGAAACTTTTTAGCTTTACCATTATGAATGGAATTAGTTTAATTAAAGCTTTTAATTCGTACATAATTGCTTTACCGTTGTAAATAAAGCAAAGAAATAAGCATTGATAAAACTTAAACAATTATGCTAAATCAAGAAAAGAAAAACAAATTAGATAATTATCCACATTCGATCAAAATTTCTAAAAGAAGGAATCGATGAATTGTTTTCAATCATGGCTCTTGAAATATAGAAGATTGATGAATTCAAAAACATGCGAATCTTGTCTGATTGGGAAATCAATCGATTGAATAAAGGTATTTTGAAATACCAAGTGTTTTAATGGATAAAACCATTAACACACATGTGGATCACTAAAGCATTAGTGCGAGTAATTAATTGCGTCATAAAATATCCTAATGGCATTTAGGATATGTGTACTTTGGAGGTACAAGTTTTTGGAAAGGATTGAAGGGTTCAAAGTGTTTCATAAAGACACTAAGTAAAGTGCAAATATGGAAATGTTGAAAGGATTCAAAGGAATTCCAAAATCGAAGCAATTAAGGGCATTAAAGTATGATCATTCGATTTAATCGAAGTGATTAATACATAAGCCCTAAATTACTCAAAATATCTAAATCAAGAATAGAATTCTTGAATAGCAAGTTAAAACTAATAAAAGGAATCGAACTATGAAAGACTAGATTCATTCCTTAAATTAGTATTGCTATAACTCCTCAAACAATTCTGGGGTCAACCCCATGACTCTAGAAGGATACTTTGACTTGTAACCTTCTTAAGTCAATTCCTACGAAAAACCGTACTAACCCAAGTATGGTATATCATCCATGAATGATAAAATTGGATAGTGGATCCAATTGAGAAAATTTGTAGGGTATCCAACGAAATCCATTGGATACCTGTTCCATGATCCTAAGGACGAAAGGAATCTGTTACTAAGGATACCCAATTCTTGGAGGGTGGTTCCCTCGCGAATAGAAATGGGATTTTACCATGGAACTTGATGAAGTCGTAGACTTGGACACATCCCTACAAATAGTGGGAGTATATTTCCAAACCTACTGAACCAAAATTTTGTACACCAAATTTCGAAGATTCAATCGAATTCGAAAAGAACCAGTACGTTCACGAATATGATCGATTGGATAGTAATCCAAGAACTTTCGAAATATCTATGTATAACATAGATTCGGGCACATAGCTTAAACGCCATGTGATCTAAGTGGATTGTAAATAATCCGTTTGGAAACAACGAATCATAGAAGCTTCGTGTGACTGCGAAGAATATCCATTGGATTTAAATCCAAAGGTAAATCTATAATTCTAGACCAGTATCCCGAAGCTGGAACATGCAACTAGATGAGACAGTCAAGGTAGTTGACTTTATCAAAATTGCATGTAAATCTCAATGTACAAAAGAATCAGTGGGAGTTTTTGCATTGTTCGTAATATAAACACTAATGTTGACATAGATGTTGTAAGAGTGTTGAAACGCAGACGAAAGCGTGTTCATTCACGTAATTCTTCATTAAAGATTTAAGGGATACATCTCACGTATTGGCAGTACGTATCTATTGTGATAGATTAGAGAAGATGTTTGAAATCCCAAATCTTAGTACATGGACAAAAACTGAATAAAATCAGTATGGAAAGTCATAGTGAGGACAGTTTCCATAGAGATATAAAATCTCTCTCAAAGTCAATGAGCCCTACATTTGATGAGTAAAGAGGATAATATCTCTGAACACCTTCCATATAAAAGGTGGCATAGTATATGCAACGTCATGTACAAGACCAGACTAAACAGTTGCTATGAGTATCATAAGCTGATGTTGGTCGAACACCAGTAAGGAGTACTGGTATACCGAAAGGAAGCATTCCTTAGAGAACTCTAGGAGTTCTAAGGACATATTGCTGGTCAACGGTAATAATGAAGAATTGGAACTCAAAAGGATTTAGTGATTCGAGTTTCCCGTCTGAAGTGAATATAATATTCTGGTTTTATGGGGCAACGATGATTTGAAAGAAGTTCAAAAGACAATCGATGCTGGGTTAACCAATAAAACAGAATATTTCGCAGTATTGAATACAGCGAAGGAAAGTTTGGACGAAAACTTCTTCCAACAAATTGGAACTAGTACCTAGCATTGCGAGGCCTATAGTTATCTTCAATGATAACTTAAGGCAATTGCTTTAGCAAAGGAATCGAGATCTCACCCATGATCTAAACACAAGTATACCATATGATCTGGCAAATCATAGGTAGAACGAGACGTGGGGTAAACCACGTCAAGAGACAACATAGCGGATCCACTAATTAAGTCATAATCACAAAAGGGTTCGACGGACATCTGGAATGAGATGGGCCTTAGAAACGTATGTGGTTGGCTTTAGGGCAAGTGGGAGATTGATAGGATAGTGCCCAGCAAGCCAACAAATATAAGCTTGTTTAGGAACTTCCTTTAGAAGCAATCTTATGATTCATAAGATAATACGCCCGTTTATTCATAGTACGTGAATTAAACAATGGCCAACTTCATCTCTCGCGAACGTATCTAAGCGATTGGATGAAACCCTGAGATCACTCATGACTACGGGATTATTCACTTCAGTATTGGGTGCGATTAATCATGAAACAGTCTCAAAGGTCGTGATCTCAAAAATGTTCCAAGTCATAGATTCATATCGAGACGGGGTATCGAATGAATCGTTAAGACTTGTAGGATTATGCATGATTCACATGAAGTGAATTTGTTGTCGTTTCATGAACAAGGCATTGAATGCTAGTGCATATGACTAGGTGGTTCGATAGGGGATCGAACGCATCGAACGACCCGAACAGAGAGACCCATCGTGGAAGTGCGTTAAGCATATCGGTAATGGGATGTCTCTCAAGATTTATAATAGTGTACGATTTAGTCCTTTGACTTGAGGTACTAGGGCGGATTCGGTACACGGGAATACGTACTTTGATTTAGGAGCCGATCACATAGCTTGGTCATTGTGCGACTACTTTGGGTGCGTATGAACGTGTGCGCGGATAGTTAGTACTAATATAGGATCTGTCGACTCATCCTGATAAGATGAGAGAATTTCCTGTACGTTCTTAGATAATAAATCCGAGGAATCTACGGCCGTAGTCGGTGACGGATTTGGAAAGGGGTTTCCAAATTTAGCAGTCACAATGGAATTATTATCCTGAATTAGAAAGTACAGAATTGAGATAATTAGAGGTGCCGACCAATTCACACACCCTAGGTCTCAATCGGGAAATTAGTTGATAGAAGGACCGTATGTACATGGCATTTATAAGAGTTGGAGGTTCACGAATATCAATTCACCTGAAGTTGGGCCTCATGGGCTTATGGCTAGACATCGACCATGAGGTGTGGGTACTCCTGAATTAATATGGAAATTAATTCTGGAGTGGTCAATTAAAGTGGTTAATTGATCGGAGCAATTAATTGCTCACTAATTAAATCACGAAAGTCGTGGGCCTGCTGCCAATTGATGGTGAACCTAGAGGGTCACACACAATACAGTTGGACAGTGACAGTCTGGAAGGAATCAATTGATTTAAGGAATTAAATCAATATATGAATTAAAGTATTAATTCATGAAGAAGAATAATTAATTAGAAGTAACTAATTAATTAATCAAGAATTAAAGTGTTAATTCGAAATGGAGAATCATTAATTAGGAGTAACTAATTAATGAATCAATTGGAATTTCTAATTGATTAAATCCTCAATTAAAGTGTTAATTGGAAAGGATTAATTAATTAATAGTGGATTAATTAATTAAACACATGGGCCAATCCATATGAAAGTTAATTGATCTAGGATTAATTAATTTAAGCATATGGGCCGATTATTGTAAAGATAAATTAATCTGGGATTAATTAATCTTGCATGGGCTGATTTTGGAAACAATGATCAAATTAAGTTTAGGACTAATTAAAAGAACATGGGCCGATTTTATTGAACTAGGTTGGCCGATTTTTTTGCTTGTTTATTTAGTCTTAAATTAATGTTGATTATGTTGGATTATGATAGGGATTAAAAGAGTTTGTGTTATCTTGTGTAACTAGGGAAGAGATTGAAAGAGATCTTCTTTCCTAAAGAGATAAGATCTTGTGTATCTTGTTTCTTGATAAGGAGAGATCCTTTCAAGATTAGATACCTATTAGGAGAAGGAGTCTTATAATTAGGAGATCTATAAATACAAGATACACATAATCTATTAAAAGAAGAAAAAAAAGAGAGAGATTATTTTTCTAAGCAAGAAAGAAAATCACTACACAAGAAAAACAAAGAAGGCCGAAAATTTCAGCCCTCATTCTCGCCCCTACTGAAAACCGAACCCTGTGCAAAAATCGCCCCACCCCTGTGTAGGATTTTTCTCCAAGTCTTCTTCCGGATCTGCATCCAATTCCTGACGAGACAATTCCTTAATCCTAGTTCTGAGCCTGGGGATTTCGCGAAGTCACTCAAATTCAACTGGTGTGGACTATCTCTAGAGGCACAACACTTGGGGTGCTCTAGTGAACAACCGAAGACCGGAGGAAACCACCACCTTGCCTGTGGTGAGGTAAAATGGCTTTTACCACCTATTTAATTTTAGTATATGCATGCTTTAATTAAATTCAACCTTTATTCATATGTGCTAATAAGAAACCCTGGGATTTGGTGTATGATAAAAATTTTAAATTCCGCACTGTTGTAGTTGACAAATTATACCCATAAAACCCAACATCTCCTAGTACCCACGACTCGTTGGCCATACTATTTGATCCACTTGGTGGTCGAATATGTCGACGGTTAACCATCGCAACTAACCCTTAAGTTCATTTAGCCTCGGTTTTCGATATGGACCCACGACTCGTGAGACATCCATACTTACTAGCGTTAAATCATGTTCAATACTCGTGGAGAGAAATAGTTCAATCCTAGACGCCCCATGACTCGTGAGACAGCGCCTAAAACCTTGCTATCCCCTCCCTTGGCACTAAACTCGTGCATCGAGGCAATAGACATATCATCTTCCTATAGCTCGACCCACGACTCGTGAGACATCGAGATATATTCGTACAATATGCCTAAGACCTAGTAATTGGATAGGCTCGGACCATAGACACTATTCATATGTGCCCGTTATTCGATTTAATATTCTAATTGAATTTTAAGTTCAATTGGAGGTTTCTTAGTGTGCGAGGTCTCATCAGATTATGCTTATCTTGTTTACGTTTTCTATCCTAAGTATGCATCTCATACATCAAAGAATAATTTGCGAAAAAGTAAACATTCATCACCTAGCAAGATATGATTGGGCGATTGCCCATCCTATGCGATCCATCACGAGCCACGTGATGAATCAATTGGTCAGTCTAGGGTGAAAATTAAATGTCCTAACTATTACAATTTTCAAACCCATACATCATGGGCCTTCTTGTAATATCCAGCTTGATTGGGCCTCCATGTAATGAATTGGGCCTCCATGTCCTCCAAGGTAAATGGGCCTCCATGTGGATCTCCAAGTCTTCATGAGGTCTTCTCGGCTCCAAGCCTAAACTAAGTCTAACTTATAAAAAATAAATGGCCTATTCTATTACATTCGTTTGCGCAAGCAAGGGCACCAATCAGGCCCATTTAATTACAACCCATAAAATAAATAAACCAAAAACTACATAGGGCTTAAGGGCAAAATCGACCAATCCACATATTCACACAAGAACATGCATAAATTCACATAAGGGCAATAATGTAAATTTACCGGCTTCATTAATTTTAATTCGCAAAAATTCATCCAAGTTAATTAATTTTGAATTAACAATTAACCTCTAAGATTAATTAGCTCTTACTTGAGCTCTAAGTAATCTACAATTCTTATCTTGATTAAATTGGTTAATTAAGGTAATCTAAATCTCTAAGATTCTTACCTTATCCAAAACTCTAAGTTTCCCAAAATTCCCAATCTCCAAGATTCTCAAGATAATCATATTTTGATTAGATTAGTTTAATTAAGGTAATGTTTACATCTAACAAGACAACTACCTTATCCAAAAACTCTAAGTTTCCTAATCTTCCAAAAATTCTACAAGATTTTCAGGACTTTCAAAATAGGCGTGTTTGAGATCAACCAAAATTCAGCCAAATAGTGACGAATAGGACACCGCCACGTGGCAGCACACACGCGGCCACGGAGGCCGCGCGTGAGCCGCACGCAGCGGCTGCTGCCGCGCGTAACAGCACGCAGCAGCGTGCTGCTGCGCGTTGCAAGCACGCGGCAGACTGCCCGAAGGCAGCTGCCGTGTGCTGCACGCGCAGACAGCGCGCTGTTTACGCGCTGCTGCTCGCGGCAGCTTGCGGTGGCCGCCCAGCCGCGGTGCGCTGCCACGCACCGCCGCGTTCCACCGCGGTTGAACTCAAAATTTTTTATTTGTTTTGATTACTCACATGATTTAATTTAACATATCCAGTCTAATTAAATCCCAATCCAAAAATAAAACTAACATGATAAAAAATTTTGAATCTAAAATTACCCATTAACTCCAAGTTAAACAATAAACGTCCAAGAACATGCAAAGTTAAAGAACTAGCCACATAAATCAAACATATGATTTAATAAACACATAATTTGCAAATTCATATATATACAAAGCCTAGAGTTGGCTCTGATACCACTGTTGGGATTCGCTAAGAAAAACAGCCCTAGGCACAGCGGAATATAAAAAAAATTTTAGGGCCTCTTAAAGAATCTTGCCAGGATATTCTCTAGTTGTATATATATGAATATAATTAAACGATAGTATAAGTTTTCTCGTTTATACCTATCTCATTGCAAATCCTCGGCTAGCAAGACAAGCTCTGAATTCTGTCCCGGTAAGATCGACCCACACCTTTTGAGTAGCGCCCCACGTGTTGCGCCTCTACGAGTTGATACACCACAATATCACGAAAATTAATATATCCTAATCAACTGGAACATAGGGTATATTAGTATCTAGGTTTTTAGAACAACTTTGGAACGAAAAATTGAAGACGAAAATTCTTCCAAAGTGGAAGTAGGTTCGGCCGATCCAGAGAGGGAGAGGGAGAGAATTTTTGCTCTTCTTAATTTTCTTGTAGAGTTGTGTGTGAGATATGAGACATAGTCTCTTATTTATAGATATCTCTCATATCCTAATCCTTTTAGGTTTAGGATACTAATTCTCCTACATGGGCCATGGCCCTCTTTAATTAGAAGACCAAGTCTTCTAATTAATACATGGCCCATATTAATTAATCTTTCAGGGCTTTATTTAATTTCCCAATTAAATAGCCCAATTAATTAAATCATCTCCCAATTAATTAATTCAAACTCCAAGTCTAATTAATTAATTATTCCATTAATTAATTAAATCATAATTAATTAATTTACTCATAAATTAAATTCCAATTTAATTTATAATCTTGATCCAATTCAAATTGGATCCTTTTTCGTTCCATATGGGTCGACCCAGTCGACGCACCCATTTAATCGACCCAGTCGATTTTGACTCAGTCGACCCAGTCAACTCGTTCGTTCTTGTTTCCTCGCTTTCACTTCATGTGTATTGTGTATGCCCCCGTAGGTTCACCACATAATTGGCCGTGGGTTATAATTAAATATTATTTAATTACTCGAGCAATTAATACTCTAAATTAATCGAACACTCTGTCGATTAATCATTCCAAAATTAGCACCCCTGCTAATTTGAGAATTCTCCCACACTCCACGGTCGATGTCCAGTCACAAGCCCATGGAGCCCAATCACTGGTGAATTAATTCAGTGAACCTTTTATCATTTACAATTTCCATATACGACATAATATCTCCATCGATCAATCTCCCAGTCGAGACTTAAGGGTATGGTCTTTCATCGGATTCCCTTTTCTTTTGTCTTGACCTTATGTACTCTGATCTCGAAATAAATTCTCTTTGACTTAATCTTTATGAGCTACTTACATAAAGTCGTCAGATACCTTGGCCAAGGATTTTACCAGAATTAATTTCTCACAGAAATCCATAGGAGAATTTCCCAACCTATCAAGTCGGGTCAACGGATCCTTTGTTGATGATATGAATCTGCATACGAGTTCCTCTATACCCAATGTGAGTCCACAGAGACTTTCTGGTGATCCCCAGTCATTCGGAACTCACATCAAAGCATAGACGTTCTCGCACCAGATAAACCCTATCATCTCAAGTTGTTAGGGATTGTTCCTCGTATACTATTGCAAATTGGAATAACCTCAACCCCGATATGCGACTACCACTTCCATGGTGAGTTATTTCCTAATTGGGGTATTCAGTGCGCTTGCCATCCTAGCAAGCCACCCACTTATGTGTATCGACTATCCCAGTCAATCTCGTGGACCCCAGCGTCCTCCAGTTCATCGGAGTATACACAATAGTGAGAGTCTAACCGAATCCAACGATGTCCTATCTCGATTGGATTCTACGACTCTTGAATATGTTCTAGACCACGGCCTTGGGGATCAGTCCACGGGTTGTCCCATAGCCCTGTGATCTAAGGACTTCTATCCTTATGCGTAGACAATTATTACATAAGATAAAGTTGACCATTTAATTAAGTGCATTTATTAATATAAATTGAATAGTTCCGCATTTATTACAATAAATACTAGCCATACAGCTTGATTTAACCGGATTTCGTCGGGTTAAAGGGTATCAGTGAATTTGTGATATTGGGGGGTTTTCAATATATATATATTATGGGGCACTGTTACTTTATTCCGGATGGATCAATCACAAAGAAAAGCAATATAGTAAAAACAAGAAGTAAACACACAAACCAAAGTAAAGAACACACCAATATGAAGAGAAAAGCTCTTTCTTTATTGAATAATATTGAGTTGTGCTGTTTTTAGCGGGATGCAATGGCGTATTTGCCTTATGATTCGGAGTTTTTGGAGTTGTCTAATACAATGATTAACTAGGTATTTATATTATGCTAAACCTAGCATTACAAGGAAACATAGTCCTAATAGGACTCGGCCCAAATACCCTTCTTGGGTCCGGAATATAGTCTTCTAGTCGAAGAGAGCTGTACTTGGCCGGGTCAGTAAGATGATCCCGAACTGTCTGATTTGGTCGAATCGATCTCGTGTTCTTTAGTCGATCCGCATAGTATGTAGGGTGCGAAATAGCCCCCATCAGTATTCCCTCACTTCTTCGAGCGTATAGATAATAGAAGCTCGTAGAAGTAGATTATTCTTTACGACTGTTTATTTTCTATGAATGGAGCCTCGTTAAAAACCTTTCTTAAGAAAAAACCCAGTGGGAAAAAATCTTAAGTAAGGAAAAGAGTGCTACATATCATAGATAGTCATTTTCTCTATCCGATTACGAACCGCCACGCGTCTATTATGGAGGCTTTTCATCTCCTTCCGTTTTTGGCGGGAACGTGATTAATTGTGATGAGTTCGAAACGTCTTTTCTCATCTTAGTATAAATAGGTGACCTTTGAGTTCGTCATTTTTCCTTTATACTTGCTTATAGTTCATAGTCATTTTCTTGCTTAGTCGTTCGTCATATAAAGTTTTCCTTTTATCGACTTATATCCTTCGAGAGTCTGAAAATATGGCTTCTTTGAGAAAATCTTCTTCTTCTTCGAGGGAGAATGTTGCTCCTAATAACGAGGAGGAGTTGCGCTCTAATCTTTTGGGCGAACAATCTGTAATTACCGAATTCGTTGTTCCTTTAGAAGATAATTTTAAGGTACAGATCCTTTTTGACACAGAGGTTGCTGCCCGAGCCAAAAAGGGCAAAGGTACTGCTCCTCAGATTTCTGAGCCAATTGAGGACCTTGCTTGTGCTTACACGGCGGATAATTTTCCGGAGGTCATGAACAATTATGCCAAATATTTCCCGGAGGGTTCCGAGATAATTCTTCCTTCCCCTTCTGATAGGGTCACTTCACCACCGGAAGGATGTCGCGCTTTTTATACGGCTCACTTTAATAGTGGCCTCTGTCTTCCGTTGTCTCCTCTCTTCCTTGATGTTTTGAGAATATTTAGTGTGTCCTTGACACAATTAGTTCCAAATTCAGTGGCTTTCCTGGTTTGCTTTTCTGTCCTGATGATTGTGTTGGTCCCAAGTGGTCAGATGAGGTCTAGAGGGGGGGGTGAATAGACCTCTGAAAATTTTTGAACTTAAAAACTTTTCAGTCTTCTGTCAGCAGACTAAGCTGATGAAGAACAGTAAGCAGACTAGTCTGATCGTGAACAAATCTTGAACAGACGACTGACCACTCTTCTTACAGTAACTTAGCTGTTTTTCAGCAAAACAGTTTTTCAAAGAGTTTACTTGCAGCGGATTGTTTCAAAGTGTTTTTCACAAGTAGACTAAGTTCTTTTAAAAGATTTTATCCCCAGTTTTTTACAAACTCCTTTTGTTTTAAAATCTTTTCAAATAATTCGAGGTGTTTAAATATGCAAACTTTAAATATGCAAGAAAGCTTTAAATGCAAGATAACACAAAGAATTTTTATAGTGGTTATATGGATAAAAATCCTTTAGTCCACTCTTCCAGATCACATAGATTCTGGGTTATACTATAATCACTTAGATTACAATATTTCTCCACTTACACCTAAACAACTAATGAGAAGGCTGTAAGCTCACAATAGAAAATCACTTAGAAATTCTACTCTCTGAAGTTTGATCACTCACAAAGATGGATCACAACTCCGCACAACACTCAGCTTTTTACAAAATCACTCAGATAATGTTTTTCTGTTTTCTTCAACTGGGTTTCTGTCAACAGATGACTTCCACCAGACGAGTGAGCTGTTCGAGCTTTTGAGACTTAGAGAAATTCTGCTTCAAAATTTCGATCTCTGATTGTTGTTGTGTTCGTCTCTCTTCGAACTTTGCTCTATTTATACTTGGATTTGAATTTATGACCGTTGAAGGAAATCACATCTTCAAATCCAACCTTCAGCTCTTTTTGAAACGGCTTCCTGCAGCAATTCGTACAGTGTACAGTACCTTTCTGTCCATCGCATTTAATGCTGCATTTAATGCACTCTGCTGATCCGAGGATATCTTCAATCATTTGCCATTACTACCCTTCTCTTTCAGCATTTATTACGCCAGGTGCATTTATTACCGTTGGACTAATCTCTTGATCTCTTCTACTCTGCTGATCAAAACGACTCTGCTGATAGATACTCTGCTGATCAAATACTGAACTAATCTGATTTGACTCGGCTGATGATCTACCCTTCTGTTCGCTGTTTCAGCAAGAGATCACTAGTCTTCTGAGCTTCGAACTTTGAACTCTTCTGATGTCTTCTTTTACTTGTTCAAAATTCTTCTAAGGGAACTAAGCTTTCCATACTTAGCTGATTATGATGTTTTGAGAATCATCAAAACCTTCCCTTAATTTCCGACTTCTTTGCACTTCATCTTCATCTTCATCCAACAATTTCCCCCTTTTTGATGATGACAAAACTTCAGCTAAGTACCTGTACCTAAACTAAAGTTTTGATCCTCAAAAATTTCTGAGATAGAAATAATCTGTTGGAGTCAAACTTGCAATTTTATAGATATTGAACTGATTACATTTTACAAGTTTTGAAAAGTGAAAGATGCAAAGTAAAAGATTACAAGGTTTTAAAGATAAAGAAATCTAGTCTTAACTAGTCTTCTTTCTTCTATTCTTCTGCAGCTTCCTTGTCTTCTTCTTTTTCTTCAGCAGGTTTGGAAGTTCCAACTTCCAATTTCTGCTTCAACAGCTCTAGCTTCTTCTTTTTAGTATCAGGATCAAGCTGTTCTTCAGCTGAGTCCTTAGCAGCAGCTATCTCCTTATCTGATTTAGCTTTTGCTTCAGCTTCAGTTTCTTCAAAATCTTCAGCTATCTTCTTATCATCTTCTTCTTTTTCTGTGATCTTTTCTTCTGCTGATCTGCTTGTGCCTTCATTTGCTGCTTCATTCCTATCATTTTCATCAGCAGACTCTTCTAAGACTTCTGTTCCTTCAGCATCATCTTCAGCTTCCAATACAACAGAAGGTTCTACTCTTTTCTGTCCAAATATCCTCTCTTCCCCCTTTTTGTCATCATCAGCAGGGTCGATTTGATAGTTTGGTAAGATTGGAGTAATTAGAAGTGAATCACAGAGAAGCTTGATGTTCTCTTCCATAGCATTCATCTGAGCTAGTTGAATAAGTTGTTTGGCCTTAACAGTTTTGACTTCCTTTAGCAAGTCTTCTCCTTGATCACCCAATTGAATTTGAGATCCCAAAATCCAATTTGATGAAGCAGTGAAGTCTTTCATCATGTTACCCATGACTTCATCTTCTGCTTGGAGAGCCAATTCAACAGTTTGTTCAATCTGCTTCCAACCTTCAGTAGTGCTTTGAGTCCTTCTTCTAAGAATATCCATATCCTGACAGATGGATTTAACATTATAAGCAGTGTCTTCTATCAGATTTGTTGGGACAGCAGCAGCTTTCTGAACTGGTTGTTTAACAGCAGCAATCACTTCTGCAGCTAATTCTTTCTTCATATCCTTCAGAGAATTGGTGATCATTTGTTGGATGGAGTCCAACAGATTTGTCTGAACACCATGAGAGGTTGAAGGCATATTTGAAGTAGCAGCAGGTGAATCTTCCATGAATTGCTCTGATGGTTGATTTGTCAATGCAAGAGATTGATCTGCTGGTTCATCAGCAAGGCTTGGAGTGCTTTCCTTCTCCATAGCTTGATCATCTCTTTCAGCAGCAACTTCTTTCTCCTTTAACTGATCTGCTGGAATTTCTTCTTCCTTCTTTGATTCCTCAGCAGCATCAGACTTATCATCCTGCACTTTGTCTTGATCAGATGGGTCTGATGTACCCTCAATTTGCTTTGGTTGATCAGAGGACTCTTTGTCAATCTGAATTCTCTCCATCTGTTGTATCTGATCTTTTCAGAATGGAAGAGTGTTAGACGATTAATCCTCTCACTTTCAGCATCCAGTCTTTTGAGAAATTCTTCAAACATTGCAGGGTCTTCCCTAACAATTTCAAGAGATAGTCTGATTTCTTCTCTTTTCTTCTCTTTTATCTTAGGTGCAGGCATAGCTGGGATTGGTTTGTTTGGATCCCTTGGTTCACCAATAGCTATCCCACCAGTATGCTGATGTCCATGAGCATCCTTGATGCTTGCTTCAATAACAGCAGCCAACTCTGCTGCCTCAATAGCATCTCTCTGCTCTTGAGTCATTTTGCTGGCTTCTTCCTCCAGCCTTTTTAATTCTAGGCTTTTCAGCCTATCCTCTTCTGCTTTCTCTGCAGCAATCCTTTGCTTTTCAGCAGCATCTAACTTCATCTTTTCTGCAGCAGTTACATAAGTTGAAAATTTCCCAGGCCTTTGTCTGATTGGGTCAGGGCTTTCAACTGCTTGTATTGGAGTTGCAGCAACAGGATTTGGATGCAGAAGGAGTGTCTCTCCTTCTCCTATTGTTGCAGTCTGCTGATCTTCTCCGGCATCAGCAGATACTACAGCAGAAGAGTCTGTAGTAGGAACTCCAATTGTGGAAGCAACTTCTTCAGTAGATGCAACAACTGGTTCTTTAATAACCAAAGGTCTTTCAGCAGATGTTGTTGTTTTTCTAACAGTTGCAACAGGTTCTTCAGAGAAATTTACCTTTCTCTTTGCTCTGGACTTAGGAATTCTCTTGGCAGGAGGGTTTGCAACAGGAGGTCCTCTTGCCTCACTCCTAGTCCTCAATCTCTTCAACCTTTGAATATGAACTTCTTCATCAGACTCTGTCTTTTCAGATGAAGTGCCAGTCTCCATGTTCTCAACTTCAGCTGTGAAGTCATCTATCACCTTTTCAGGGACTTCAAATTCAGGTTGTGCTGATTCAGCCACAACAGCGGACTGTGCTGTTGGCTCAGCAGATTGACTTGTCTGACCCACCTTCTTGCTCTTCTTAGAAGGGGTCTTCTTGGATTTTGCAGGGGCTTTTCTCTTAGGTTTCTCCACTATTTGTCTGACAGGCTCGTAGAGTTTGAACTCTTTACTACCATGAGTTTGCTTCCCACCACCCATAGGGCAATTTAGTGAGGCAAACAGATTACTCAGTAAAATAGCATGAGAATGCCTTTTATCACTTAACAACTCATACAAGTGAGCAGCCCAGTTAACCTTAAATTCATAATAAATGCAAATCATTGTGCAGTACCTCTTCCTAGGTAATCCATCCAGTGAACCGGTAGCACAATCTATTATCTTTGCAATAATATCAGCAAACCTCTGATATTCTCCTTTCAGCTGAGTCTTCATCAAAGACCCAGTCATCTCTTCTCCAGGTTTAGCACAAATAGCCCAAAACTCTTCTTCCTTTGCTGACCCTAAACTGGTCACATCTCCTCCCTCGTTTGATAGTTTATAGATCTCACTGAGAACAGCAGCTGAGACCGCAATCTTCTTTCCACCTATTTCAGCAGTCATAACAGTCTCATCATCATTGAATTCTCTGGTCATGTAGAAATGGTAAACGTCCTCCAGGTAGACTCTCTTTTCGTGAGCCTCCAAAACAGGAACCAACGATGCTTCTTTGATCTTTTCCAGTAATGAACGCATCAAATCAGTGCCAGAGAAATGAAATTTGCTGTAGTTGAAGTATCTTCCCTCAATAACCTTGTCCATTTCGGAGATTAGTGAGTAGATTCTGCAAAAGAACAGTGAACTTTCGAAGCAGTAGGGTTTGAGAGTTAGAGAGTTTGAGAGTTTTTGAGTGCGTAAGACGACTATACTGTTTAGATCGGATTTTATAGGTTTCCTTTTGGTTAGGTTTCCGTGAATTATCTGAACCGTTGATCTAATCTGACAGTTTTAAATCGTGTGGTTAGGAGAAGCGGATTTCAATTTTATTATTTTAATGTCAGATGGGCGGGAAACTCTATCGACACTAATCTGTTACTTATAAAAGCGTGTTTCTTAAGAATACGTTTTAGTACCATGCTTATATAAGATATCAGATGAGTAGAGTTTAACTTATCTGACAGACGAGTGATCTGTTATCTGATATTACTAGAGAATGCCAATAGCTAGTACTCTTCCTCTGCTGTTTGTCAATCCAGCAAGATAAAATAATCTTCAGTCTTCAAGAATTAAGAACAGATCTTCAGATAATATAACTTTCACTAACTGACATTAACAGATTTCATCTTTAGAACAGAAGTACCGCTAGTCTTACACGTTCCCCCTGTCTTTAAGAATCCATAAGCTAACTAGTCTGTTGAAAGTTAATTCTTGAATAGAATAGCGGATAACTAAGCTGTTGAACTCCAGTCTTCTGATGAGTTCCCCCTCAGCTCATGCATCCAAATTAAGTAGTCCTAACTCAGCTCTTAGAGTTGAGAACCTTGCTTCGCTTAGAGGTTTAGTGAAGATATCAGCAATTTGATTGTCAGTATGAACATACTCTATCATAACATTGCCTTTTTCCACATGATCTCTAATGAAGTGATGCTTGATCTCTATATGTTTAGTCCTTGAATGACTTGTAGTATTCTGAGTAAGTGAAATTGCACTTGTATTATCACAGTAGATTGGAATTCCACTGATCTTGATGTTGTAGTCTTCTAGTTGATGCTTCAACCAAAGTATCTGTGCACAACAAGCTCCAGCAGCTATATATTCAGCTTCAGCAGTAGATATAGAAACTGAGTGATCTTACGTGGTTTCGTTGATTCGATCAAAGGTGGGATGTACAATTATAATAACGATAAATAAAGTGAAGTAAAGATCAAATGTAATTGTATTCGAATTGAATGAGTACGAGTACAAGTATTCAAAAGGTCCTATTCGAGCATTATTGGATGCCGTACAAGCTAGAGGGTGAAATATGTATGAGAGAACCTATAGTAATATTCTCCAGTAAACTCGAGCTGCAGTCTCAAGGTTGGAGTGTCTTGGGAGTCGTCCAGTGTAATAAATGCATGGAGTATTTATAGCCAAATCAGAAGGCTTGGGCCTGGGCTCGGCCCAACAATGTCTTTCGATCTATGATTCTCTATCGTGCTCAGAACGACCATCTTCATGCTTTGGTTCGGCATTCGGTTCCTGGCGACAGGGTTCGCAGCCATCCGAACTGTGTTGAGGCTAGGAAAACAGCTGCTCCGAATTACCCCTCATCAATACTCCCCCACTTCTCGAGTGTGAAGCGAAGCAAACGCTCGAAGAAGTACAAAGTACGTTCCATGCTACAATGAGACGAGCCGCTCAGTATGTCTTTAGGATATGCCTCGTTAAAAACCTGACTCGGAAAAACCCATTGGGATAAAAACCGAGTTAGGGAAAAAGAGTGCATATATAAGAAACATACTTTGGCGCGCTCTGAAATTACCCTCGTCGGGGGATGTCGAAATAGTAATACCCCTTTCGATTTCATGTTGCGTTGTTCGATCCCTTGATGAATGCTTTCCAGAATTTCCGATTGTAACTAGGGGGGATTCCGTGAATCTTAAGGATACATTGCAATGACATATTCTGCAATTCTAGGGAATGAAGGATCAAAAAGGTAATTTTGAGAGGGATGACCCTAAGCTTTTACCCTTGGTAAGTTCAACCGTCGCGGTTACTCGGGGACCTCTTTGCAATTTTACCTTTTTAACCCCGTATATATATATATGTTGACTTCGTTGAAAAATATTTTCACATAACAACTTTCTTGAACTCGAAGTGTTTGAGCTCGAAATAGCATTTTTCTCCTGTATAAATACTTCTTAGTCCATTATGTCGAGCTCTAGAAGCGCGAGAGGCAAGAAAAAGGTAGAGGAGAGCCAAGAATCTGATCCCTTGTTTAAGCTTGTAGATGACTTTGAAGATGGGGAGTTTCATCAAGACGACGAAGATGACGATCCAAGCGAGGATCTCGAAGAGAAAGAGGTCAACAAACGTAGCATCGGCGAAGGTGCTTTTGTCAGGATTTTCGAACATACGCAAGCCTCACAAGCCGTCATCTCGGGTAAGTCAGAACTTCCTGCTAGTAAAACTTCCAGTTGTTTTTCGAAAAAAGATCGGGCTCACCTTGAGGCGGATTATGGGAAATTTCTTCCCAAAGGTTTTTCGATTGTCGTTCCTTCTTACACCGAACGTGCCACTGAGCCTCCCGCTGGAAGTCAAGCCTTTTATGAGGGACAATTTTTCTGTGGCTTGCGTATCCCGTTCGCTCCTCTTGTCAGAAATATTTTGAATTTCTTTTCGCTTTCCCCGGCTCAGCTTCTCCCGCACTCCGTTGCATATATAATAGCGTTTTGCACTCTTATGGAGGCGAAAGGAGAAGAAGCTTCTTTTAGCAACTTTTGGCAGATATTCCGAATGGATCCCTGCAAAGGTTCGAACGTAGGCTTTGTGTCCGTTCGTCCGAGGTCTAAACGGCCTTTTCTTACGAAAATATCAACAAAGAAAGCTTTAGGTTGGAAGAGGAGATTCTTTTTCGTGAAGGGCCCTGACGTTCCTGTTTCAGGGGGTAGTTCGAAAACGAGACCTTATCGATGGGACGGCGTAAATACTTGGACATACGGTTCTCGCCAAATAAAAGAAAAACTTAGCCATCGTCTTTCTGATGAACTCCTGGGGCGATTGGAGTCTAACCCTTATCAAACTAGGTACCTGGTTCAAGAAGGCGTTTTGCGACTGGCTGGGTTGAGCTATTGCGATTATCCTGCCCCGGCAATTAAATTTCCCGGTCGAGTTTCCGAGGGACCCGTTATGCGGATCAATAATCTACCAATCTCTAGTGATCCGCCCTTCGCCACTCTTTCTTTGAGTATGCTTATTTATCTCATCTACTTTAAGGTTTTATCGAACAGTATTTCTTGTTTTTATCCCATGCCCGAATTGTATTATCCCTGTAGGTCGAGTTGTGGAGGAATTCAGAGTATCCGCTGCCAGTCTGATTGAAGATAAACCATTTTATCTCGACCCTTTACCTCGTACATCCGGAGATAGAGTAGGTACCAGTAATTCGGGCGGAGATTCAGTTATTGTTCCGGTCGCGATTCCCAATCTGAGAGGCGTTGGTATCATGAGTTCCTTGAATTCCGCCTCTGCCGGACCACTCCGAGCTCTGTTTTCCCCTGATACCTCCGTTCTTTCATCAGTTGGCTATAGCCAGCACTCTTGGAACCGAATTCAGGGCGTCCAGGAGTACGAGAAGCTCCTCAGCCGAAAAAGAAATGCTGGAAATCCCGGGCCCTCAAGGAGGGTAATACCTTTTGGTGCGAAAACTGACTCTGTTCCATGTCGAGAAGGTAGGTCGGAGCCTGATGCGGTAGACTTTATGGAAGAGCATCTTCGAGGTAGCAGAGCCGCCGGGTACCCTGATGATGGCACTATTCTGACCGATCTTGACGCTAGTGGAGAGAATGAATTTGACAAGGCCGCTAGGATTTTTATGGCTAGTCGGTTCAAGCGGGATATGTTGCTTCACACCGTCAAAGGTGATTTTGAGGTTTTGAGTGATTTCTCCCGAACATATCACGAGGTGAAAATTTGCCTTTTTCTTTCTTTAGAATCTCTAGCTTCTATTGATATTCGAAAATGTCTTGTAGGTCGGGGATTTGTTCGCCGTTCAAACATATCGTTTGGCGTTACTGGAGCAAGAATCACAGGATGCTCACGATGCGTGTGCTCAAATCCTCGTTGATAACCAAAGTCTTCGGGCTCAGTTAGAAGAAAGCCAGCGGGAGTTATCTCAAGTAACGAAGGAGCTCGAAAAGGCTAATGCGAAACGTTCTTCCTCTTTAGAAGAGGACTTGCTAGCGTCCGTTAAAGAGAGAAGTGCCCTTGAGGAGGAGCTAAAGAAAATAAAGATAGAACTCGATTTGGCAAAGCAATATTCCGAGCGTGCATATGCTCAAGGTCGGGAAGAAGCCGAGATCCCTGCCGTACGAGAATTCCTGGAATCCCCCGTGTTGGATCCTTTAGTTCAAAGGAAAACGGGAGAAATTCTTCAGACGATTTTTTATAAAGGGGTTCGACAGTTAGTCGCGGCCGAGAAAATTCCGGACGACATGGAAGAATATTTCAAGTATATGGACCCTTTCAAGAACGCTGAAGGGAAGGCTTATAGAACTTCCTCTCTTCCCAAGGCTAATATTAATTGGCAGGAACATCGCTTTGCCCCCTTAGTCGAGGAGTATGGTACTCCGATGCCTAACCCTGATGTGCTCGAGTATTCCTGCGACGATCCTTCTAAAGTGTCCGAGGAGAAAGATAAAGATGTTGAAATAGGCAATGCCCCGGATAAGAGAGACAGTCAATCTTTCGATCAAGCTGGGTAATCATCGAGCTTCAAATATATGTATATATCGTCTGATCTTCAGTTTAGCGAGTTACTGGGGTTGAGTAGGCCGGAGGGGGCGATTCAAGGTTTTCTAGTTAGGAATCAATTGTATTTACTCATGCAACCCAATTTTGTAAACGAGTTAACTTTATATTCCTTGACTTGATTCGTGTAACTCATGAATTCTAACTTTATAGATATCGATGATTTTACATACTTTCTGCTCGAGCTTTGTTTATCCGAGTGAGATTTTTTCTCCATAGTCGCGTCGATTCACTATCTCAATCGTAGTGCGTAGCGTCTATAAATATTGGGATCTTTTATCATTATTCACACGACATCTTTGCTTATAGAGATCGGAGCTCTCCCAAAATTTTCTACATTCTTTGAGCTTCCTGCGGGTAAAGATCCGAGCAATTGATCCAAATTTACTCATCATGGAGAACGTGTTAGGCAAAACTATCGATCCCAGGTCGCTATTTGGTGGTTCGAAAAATAAGAAGTCGAATAAAGAGCAAAAGGCTGACAAGGAGGCCAAACCCTCCAAGTCCTCTTCTAAGACTTCCGCCTCTTCCCCAAAAGCACCTAAAGGTGGGGAAAATACGAAAGAGAAGGGTACTTCCTCGAAGCAGAATAAGGGTAGCTCCAGCAAGTCCATTTTGGACGAAGAGCTCGAGGCTGAGCTCGGAGGTTCCTCCCCGAAAGAGACTGATTTTAAGATTGAGGATCGTGTCCTAGAAAAGACTCCTGTTCCCTCTTCGAATAAGAGGCCTCATTCCGATGGGGTTACGCCCATTGAGGCTTTGCAAAATCTTGCTATCGGAGGCAAGTCATCCTCCGATGCTTCGATCGTTTCTCCCTCAGGGAATCCCAATAAAAAGTCCAAGTCAGAGACTGGTGGGGGGGCTTCCGCTGAAGCATTAGGAATTGATAATCCTCCCCGATCCTTTGCCGATTCCTCTGCTCGAAAGGTTGCTTCTCCTCTGCACGAGGAGTTGAAAGATGGATCTCCTTCTAAGGTTGATCCCATGGGTAACTTGTTGCAAGATACCTTTACTTCTTCAGAGACCGATATACCCAAGGAAAGAAACACGTCCAAAGAGAGAAACATAGAAGAGTTGTTTGAGTCTGGGCAGCACTTCCTTTTTCAGGTGTTCATTTATTTATTCTACCTTTTTCCCAAAATTTTTTTTTTTTTTTTTTTTTTTTTTTTTTTTTTTTTAGCGCTGATGACCCTTTTTAACAGGCCAGGCAAGACTTCATTGAGCTTAAAACGTTTGCTGAGCGGGAGATCAACCAGCGCGCTGCTATTTCTATCGAGCTGGAGGAGAAGAAAATCGAGTTCGACCGTGTCCTGGCAGAGAAGCTTGCTTTAGAGAAGGAGAAGAAGGCAAACAACCATGGAGAGGAGATCCATAAGCAGTTGAATGAGAAACTCGAAAAACTGAAGATCCTCCACGAGGAGGAGAAACAAAATTTTACACGTCGAGAAAAGGAGGCTTATGATCGTGGATTTGAAGCAGGACGTGAGGCTCGCAATACTGAGCTTCGAAAGATTCTTTCTGACAATAAACTTGTTTAGATGTTGTCTCTTATTTACCCGAACTCGTAGTATACTGTTTTTATTTGTGCTATCCTGAATAATTTTCAGATATTTTTATTTTCTATGGCTTGTAATAATTTGCTTTCTTCTCGAATCGCATGCTCCTGTTATGTGTTCTTTCTTTGATCATGCCTTCATTTGGATTTCTTTATGATTTTCTTTGATGATTGGAACTGAGACTGTGATGAAATCGGATAAGATGAACCCGAGTGGAACAAATTTTACATTTTCTTCGCTTTTTTCCCAAAACAATTTCTGCATTTTGGGGATTCGTAACGGTCGGCGCATTTACTGCTTATATCTCAGCCGTTAGTGTCATCAAATCTGGGTCGTTAATTGCCTATTCCTTTCGCTATATATAGATCCGTAGTTACCTTTGAATTTCATACTCCAGTAACATTTCTGATCGGTTCTATGATTGCGATTTTACTTTTTCTAGCCATCATGCTCCGTTTGCTATCTCCAATGGGACTGTTCGAGGTTCTTCTTCGAACTGTTTTTAAATTTCGCTATCTCCTGATGGCTACTTATTTCGACTAGGGTATCGACAGGCGAAAATAATTGCGACTGGGGTACCGGCAGGCGACCTGCTCTCTTTGATTCCAAGTCTTTGAGGCGGGCTCGACCTCCTGTACTCTGATCTCTATCCAGTCTGGATAGTGGGTCTACTGCTGGAGGAGTTTTCCTGCTCTCGATCTCTACTTCTTCAAGATGTTTCATGAAGAATGTTGCCTTCGAGATTGCGTGGAATAATTTCTCTAGGGGTTGCCTCGCTTTCTCTCGATCTGGCCCGGCGTGGAGCAAGTACCGAAGAAGTGAAGGATGAAGGGTGGAAGTGTTTAGCCCAGCCTCGACTTCTTCCTTCGATCACGAGAAACTTCTAGCGTAGGGTTGATTTGTAGTAGGGTTATACTAAATGTAAAGTTTTTTGCTTGATTTTTCTTATCCTTGTAATTTCGAGCTCTTTTGTAACTGTTTGGAATGACATGAATAAGATATTTATTTCTTTTATCACCCTTCTTTCTTATCCTGTAGAGATGCTTTTGTATACTGTCATCGAGCAAATAAGAATATGCGCCATCCTTTACTGACTTTGATAAGTATTTAGACGATAATTGATATTCCTCGATTTAGATTATAACCTGTGGGAGGCTTTTATTCCCCCATCAAACACATAATAATTGAGAGATCGAATAGAAGGATCTAAAATGACCTTTGGGTAACAATTCTAATCTGAGGGATCAAATTCCCTAATCGGACAAATAATCGAAATAGGGTTTTTGATTGATCTTTGAATAATAACGTTGACTTAAGTGTCATAATGATGGCTGTTAGCCTTTAGACGAAGAAATAATAGAATAGAATGCTGATTGGTTTCGGTTGATCGAGGATAATAATCTCGATCTAAGGGGCATAGCAGAGGCTTTCACCCTTTTAATAACTTCGATCTAAGGGGCATAGCAGAGGCTTTCACCCTTTTAATAACTTCGATCTAAGGGGCATAGCAGAGGCTTTCACCCTTAGTCGTTTTTTAGAGCATTTTTAGCCCTTGGGTCATAGCAGAGGCTTTCACCCTTTTAATAATTCCGATCTAAGGGGCATAGCAGAGGCTTTCACCCTTAGTCGTTTTTTAGAGCATTTTTAGCCCTTGGGTCATAGCAGAGGCTTTCACCCTTTTAATAATTCCGATCTAAGGGGCATAGCAGAGGCTTTCACCCTTAGTCGTTTTTTTAGAGCATTTTTAGCCCTTGGGTCATAGCAGAGGCTTTCACCCTTTTAATAATTCCGATCTAAGGGGCATAGCAGAGGCTTTCACCCTTGGTCGTTTTTTAGAGCATTTTTAGCCCTTGGGTCATAGCAGAGGCTTTCACCCTTTTAATAATTTCGATCTAAGGGGCATAGCAGAGGCTTTCACCCTTAGTCGTTTTTTAGAGCATTTTTAGCCCTTGGGTCATAGCAGAGGCTTTCACCCTTTTAGTAATTCCGATCTAAGGGGCATAGCAGAGGCTTTCACCCTTAGTCGTTTTTCGTTTTTTTTTTTTTTTTTTTTTTTTTTTTTTTAGAGCATTTTTAGCTCGAGGGTCATCACCCATTTTCATTTTTCGATCGGGGTCATAGCAACAGCTTTCACCCTATAATAATAGACTGAGAGAAGTACAGAACAGATAACAAAGATCGATAATATCAAGGAGAGATGAACGAATATGAATATTGGCGAGATTAGCTTCCATGGAATATATAATCTTTGATCGAAATAAATACTGAAGAGAAAATAGTCTCCTGCAATTATGGAGAGACAGGCAGTAGTGAATAGCCCTAGATCTTGAATAATCCTTATGCCTTGGTCGAGAAAATTCTTTGCTAGTAGGTTCCTAAATTTGATAAGTTTAATTTTTTCAACATGGCTCCTGTTTTACCGGGAATCGCAACGGTCGACAAATCTTGTCCGCTTATTTTGCGAATAATACGCCGTTGGATTCTTTTCTCCTTTCGGCTATAAAAGGCTGGCATACTGTTGAAATTATCTTATTCGTTGCATCGAGAATTCATTTATCTGATCATGGTGGTCAAGATGTTTATTCGATTGGTGCGGTTATTTGAGCTCAGGCTTCGAACGATATTTAAGCGGAGCAATCTTCGAGCGAAAGAAAATTCAATGCAACCACGCTTAGAATATCGTCAGGCAAATGCGATTTCCATCTGGAAAGCCAATAAGCTAGGCCCATGGCCTTGTTGCTGCAATGCATTTAGGAAGACGTTGGGTTGATAGCGTTTGATCCTCTGTTTTCGGAAGAATGCAGATAAAGTTGAGAGCCTGCGGGTCCTAAGGATATTCCGAGCTCGGAGCCAAATTATCCGAGTAAACGATAGGACGAGAGACCGAAAGTATTATAGGATTGTAATAATCTATTGATGTAATGCAAAGGCTATGTTCGATATGTATTTTCCCACTTCTTGTAATTTTTCGAGATAATATAAATATTTTTCCTCTTCGTTTTGTTGATAGTCATCAAATATAATTAGATAGAAGTTTTTCTTTCGTAATTTCCTCTCGATCTTCCGATATCGAACAAGAAATAATAGAATAACGCTTGCCAGATTGGTTAATGAATATCTTAGCGGTCCTAAAATTGATTAGGGAAACCGTGCCGTAAATTTTTTCTCACTGTTGAATTTCCATAATTGCATAACTTCCAAATCGAGAATTCTGTTCGACTGAATCGATTATATTCCTTCTTAGTTGGCAGCGCAAAAGCATAGCAATAGTTACTTGAGTGTAAAAACATCCGAAATAACCGAATATAAATCCGACCTGCCATCCTTCGATAATAATGTTATAAATACATCGTAAAATTCGATAGAATGTTGTAATTCTTCCATACTCCTCATTGAATCGCGTGTCCTTCGTTACCAAACAGGGCCCAATTTCTCGGGAAATGTAACGGTCCTTCCATTTAATGCGGACATCCCAATCGCTTCATAAAATGTTATCTGGGCCGTTGATTTTAAATTCCTTACCCCTATAAATAGGTCCCTTCATGTATACAACACTTCTTGCTTTTCTCCTTATGCCCCATCCGATCATCATGGGTCGAGTTTTAGATTTTATTCGTATTTTGTCCCGAATAAAAGAGTTTGAGATCAGAGTTCGAACTTTCTTTTCCGATCTTGCTTCCTTTTGGATGAGCTTTTCGCTTAGAATATCGACAGGCAAAAGAAATTGCGCCTAGAATACCGGCAGGCAACCCGTTTTGCCTGACATATCTTGTCTGGTGCGGGTTAGAATTCTGGTATTCTGGGGCAGTACCTGATCGGACAGCTGGTTATTCCGAGAAGAGTTCTTTAAATCTGAGGCATCAGCTTCCTCGAGGGCTTTCTTACTAGATAGTTTCCTCGAGTTCTCTTGGGGTGCCTCTTGTTGGGATAACCTTTTGCTGCTCCGGTTCGAATCAACCTGTAAATAACGATTGAGTATTTCAATCATTGTTTACAGATGATGACCTAAGGTCGGTCTGCTTCCTTGGAGTGGGGCTGCGAGCCGGCTTCATCCTGATCGAAGACGGCTGTGCGACAGGTGGCGAGTGATCGCCAGTAAAGCTTGCTTCTGAGTTCTGTATCTGGGGTGCTCTTCGGAAATGAAGATCGAGCACCTAATAGGATAGAATTTCCTTATAGAATTTTATAATTGGGCAGGAATGATTGTACTGCATTTCTCGAGCCCGAAATTCCTTCGGAGCTTTACTTTGTAACTTGTTTGAAGAATTTCAATGATAAAGTTTTATTTGTAATCGAATCTTCTTATTCGAATTCCCTTATTGATCATAATGATAATCCAACTTACCCTTTATTAGTTTGAGAACTCATCTGATCGATTGCAAATATTTAAACAATCAATTTAACCCGGCCGATTTTGAGAAGAACACAAATAGTCGATTGATAGTATATAGAGACTTCGCCAATGATCTTTTAAAATAATTGATTCGAAGGATTCGCCATTGAAGTTTATGAATACGAAGAACGAAAAAATAAATTCCGATCGTTAATATCGAACTGCAACTTCATAGAAATGAGCTGTGCGACCATAGGCTTGACCATTATCTTCAAGCTTGAAAGAAAAACTATCATATAGGCCTTCTTTCTCTTCATCTCTGAAATGACGTAGGGTCGAATGATTCGCCTCGGAGAATGAACAACGAAGTTTCGGATTAGTAAAATCTTCAGCTGGCACACATATTCCTCCTCGTAGTAGGCATATTTCGATCTAATACTCGAATAAGGCCCCACGGTGGGCGCCAATTGATCTTACGTGGTTTCGTTGATTCGATCAAAGGTGGGATGTACAATTATAATAACGATAAATAAAGTGAAGTAAAGATCAAATGTAATTGTATTCGAATTGAATGAGTACGAGTACAAGTATTCAAAAGGTCCTATTCGAGCATTATTGGATGCCGTACAAGCTAGAGGGTGAAATATGTATGAGAGAACCTATACTAATATTCTCCAGTAAACTCGAGCTGCAGTCTCAAGGTTGGAGTGTCTTGGGAGTCGTCCAGTGTAATAAATGCATGGAGTATTTATAGCCAAATCAGAAGGCTTGGGCCTGGGCTCGGCCCAACAATGTCTTTCGATCTATGATTCTCTATCGTGCTCAGAACGACCATCTTCATGCTTTGGTTCGGCATTCGGTTCCTGGCGACAGGGTTCGCAGCCATCCGAACTGTGTTGAGGCTAGGAAAACAGCTGCTCCGAATTACCCCTCATCACTGAGGTTTGTTTCTTACTCATCCATGAGATCAGACGACTACCTAAGAACTGACAGGCACCTGTTGTGCTCTTTCTGTCAATCTTGCAGCCAGCAAGGTCTGAATCTGAATAACCAATAAGCTCAAATCCAGATTCTCTAGGATACCACAATCCCAATTCTTGAGTGCCTTTAACATATTTCAGTATCCTCTTGGCAGCTAAGAGATGAGATTCCTTGGGGTTTGATTGAAATCTTGCACAGACTCCAACTGAGTACATTATGTCAGGTCTGCTTGCTGTTAGATATAACAGTGACCCTATAATGCCTCTATATTTGGTTATGTCCACTGATTTGCCATCTTCATCTTTATCCAAACGAAGACTTGTAGACATAGGAATAGTAGCAGTAGAGCTAGTTTCCATACCAAACTTCTTGAACAGATCTCTTGTGTATTTTGCTTGATTTATAAAGATTCCATCAGGTAGCTGTTTGACTTGTAAACCAAGAAAATAATTAAGTTCACCCATCATGCTCATTTCAAACTTATTCTGCATCAGCTTGGAGAACTTATCACACATCTGTTGGTTAGTTGAACCAAAAATAATATCGTCCACATATATTTGCACAAGTAATATATGATTTTCCCATTCAATTGTGAACAAGGTTTTATCTACCTTACCTTTATGAAATCCTTTAATTAAAAGAAAATCAGATAGGGTATCATACCATGCTCTTGGAGCCTGTTTCAGTCCATAGAGGGCTTTCTTCAGACGATATACTTTGTCCTCTTCTTGATAGACTTCAAATCCAGGAGGTTGTTCAACGTACACTTCTTCTTGCAATTCTCCATTGAGAAAAGCAGACTTCACATCCATCTGATAGACAGTGAAGTTCTTGTAAGCAGCATAGGCTAGAAACAGTCTGATTGCTTCAAGTCTTGCTACTGGTGCAAAAGTTTCATCAAAGTCAATTCCTTCTTCTTGACAATAACCCTTGGCCACTAATCTTGCTTTGTTTCTGGTAACAACACCATCTTTATTCATCTTATTTCTGAATACCCACTTAGTGCCAATTACCCTTTGATGACTTGGTCTAGGAACTAAGTACCAGACTTCATTCCTTTCAAATTGATTCAACTCCTCTTGCATAGCTTCTATCCAGAAGGAATCATTGAGAGCTTCTTCAATTTGTTTAGGCTCTATTTGAGATAGAAATGTGACAAACATAGCATCTTGTGCAGCAGCTCTTCTTGTTTTCACTCTATCTAAAGGATCACCAATCACCAACTCTGGTGGATGGTTTTTGAGCCATCTGAGATCAGGTTGCAGGTCTGAATGTTGTCCTCTGTTTTGATCTTGCAACACTACTGTTGGAGATACAGTAGTAGTCTGTTGAACATTTGCCGTCTGTTGAACAGTCTCTGGTCTGTCAGCTGTTTGCAACTCGTCTGTTAGACAATCAGCACTGTGATTTTGAACAGCACTTGAGTTATCAGCTGAATTTAGATTAGGTAGTATGATGGGAACATATTCTTCATTTCTTCCAATGTCTAACTTCTGTAGATCAGTAGACAGATCTTGATTAGTACTTTGATTCTTTTCAGAAGATTGACTTGGCTCATCAAATACTACATGGATAGATTCTTCTATTAGTAATGTTCTTTTATTAAAAACTCTATAAGCTTTACTAACAGATGAGTATCCTACAAAAACAGCTTCATCAGCCTTTTCTGCAAATGCAGTAAGGTGATTCTTCCCATTATTCAATACAAAACATTTACAACCAAAAATCTTAAAGTAATGAATGTTTGGTTTCCTGTTGTTCCAAACTTCATATGGAGTCTTGTTCTGATTTTTGTTGATCATACATCTGTTCTGGGTGAAGCATGCTGTATTTGTTGCTTCTGCCCAAAATCTTTGAGGCAGTTTAGCTTCAGCTATCATGGTTCTGACAGCTTCCTTTAGTGTTCTGTTTCTCCTTTCAGCAACACCATTCTGTTGAGGGGTTCTGGCAGCAGAGTACTCATGATGTATTCCTTTGATGTTACAGTACTCTTCAACAGTAGAGTTTGTAAACTCTGTCCCTCTATCTGATCTGATCTTCAAGATTTTGATAGTCTTCTCATTCTGGATCAGTTCCATCAGATTAGTAAGATGTTCCTTGGTTTCACTCTTTTTCTTCATGAAAATCACCCAAGTATATCTTGAATAATCATCCACAACAGCTAGGCAGTATTTCTTTCCACCATTGCTGACTGGATCAATGGGTCCAAATAAGTCCATATGTAATAGCTCCAAAATTCTTTCAGAAGATTGGTGCTTCTTGCTTTTGAAAGATGACTTGATTTGTTTACCCTTCTGACAGGCGTCACAGAGCTTGTCTTTGCTCATGACTACTTTTGGAATCCCTTCTACCAAATCATTCTTGATTAATCTGTTTATGGTCTTGAAGTTTAAGTGATTCATTCTCTTGTGCCACAGCCAACTAACTTCACTTGGTGCAGATGCAACCAAACAAACACTTGAATTCTTGTCAGCAGAATTCCAGTCGACTATGTAGACATTCCCTTGTCGTCTTCCAGATAAAATTACCTTCTTTGTACCAATCTATTCGACAAAACACTTATCTGTTGAGAAGATGACTGAATATCCTTTGTCACAAAATTGACTTATGCTCAGCAGATTATATTTGAGGCCTTTGACATAAGAGACGTCAGATATCTCTATGTTTCCTCTGATTACTCTTCCTTTAGCTTTAATCTTGCCTTCTTTGCTGTCTCCAAATGTAACACTTGGACCATCCACAGCAACTGCATCAGTCAGCTCATGTATGTTTCCACACATGTGTCTTGAACATCCACTGTCCAAGTACCAGATCTTCTCTACTTTACTCCTACTCCTAATCCTATCCTACAAAACAAAAATAAAATTGTTTTAGGTACCCTTATTGAGAGGGTCCTGAAGGATTAGTTCCACGTTTGACAACCCAAGATGTTGAAATCTTAGGCTTCTTAGGTTTCTGAGTTTTCACAGGAGCATGAACAGTTTCATTTTTATCATAATTATCAGATAAGTCATGTTGATGATCAGTATGATATGAATAATGTTCATAAGCAGGGTAAGGTGCATGATATGCAGGATATGCATGCATTGGATGAGCAGGGTAAGGTGCATAGTAACTAGGAAACTGAGGTGCATGATACATAGGATGATATGCAGCAGGTTGCACATAATATGACTCATTTCCATACCAAGCATTTTGATTTTTCTTGTTCTTATGCTTCTTTGGCTTACTAGGTGCTTGCTCAACTTGTTTAGACTTAGCTTTACCACTAGTCTGATTGACTTTAGCATTATCAGCAGACTTCTTAGGACTCTGCTGTTTGGTCTTACTAGTCTTATTTCCTACACTAGGCTCTTTGCTCTTTTTAGCCTTAGGAGATTTCTTCTCCTTTAATACTTTCTCAGGTGAAGTAGGTCTAGCAGTTTGAACATACAGAATGACCTTACTATTGTCAGCTGATATGAATTTTTCAGTATGGTTCAACTCTTGCTTATCCTGTTCTAAAGGCATCTTCTGTTTACTAGATGTATGCGTGGATGCAACAGATGATTTCTCATGAGACTCGATGATCTTTTCAAGTTCCATGATTTTTCCTTTATAAACTTCACATTCAGCTTTCAGAGATTCATGCTCTTGCTCAAGCTGTTTATACTCGACTGATTCTTTTGGCTTTTCAGCTTTAAGTTTCAGTGAGTTATTTTGCTCTTTTAGCAGGCTCATCTCTTCCTTAAGCTTAACAAATTCTCCAGCAATAGTAGTATTATTTAACATCATTTGCTCTAGAGAATCAAACAATTCATTGTTTTGAGGAGTTACCTCATCCTCAGAGTCATCAGAGTCCTTTGCCATCAGGCACAGGAGAGCAGGTTTTTCTTCATCAGAAGATTCTTCATCAGACGAGTCTGAATCTGAATCAGATGAGTAGACAGCAGCAAGCTTTTCTGCTTCAGCCATCATTGCTTTTCCTCTCTGATGCTTTCTTTCTTTTCTCACTTTCTTCTCCTCCTCAGTGTACTTCTCTGCTTTTGGATATGGGCAGTCTTTGATGAAGTGTCCCAATTTCCTGCAGTTGTAACACATCAGTTTTGATTTATAATCATCTTTATCTTGAGAAGAAAAGTTAGGTTTAGAAGTAGAAGCATTGTTGTATTTGTTCTTCATTTTTCTTTTGTAGAACTTCTTGAAATTGTTCATCAACAGTGCAACGTCTCCAGCAGTGTACTCCTTCTTGTTGAGTAGAGTGGCTTCATCAGATGAGTCCACTTCTTTGCTTTTCTGTGCTGGTCTTCTGGTGTTTTCAGCAGCAACCAGTGCAGCTGTGGGTCCTGAAGTTGAGGTTTCTTCAATACCCATCCTAGGCAGTTTATACTCATAAGCCTTGAGTACAGAAAACAGCTCGGTGAGAGAGATTTTTCCCAAATCCCTTGATTCTTCCATTGCTGTAACTTTCATGTTGAACTTTGGGGGTAGTGCCTTCAGTACTCTGTTGGTTATTTCTTTGTCTGTGAAGGTCTTTCCCAACTTTAAAACTTCATTCAGAGTTCTGGTGAATCTGGTATCCATCTGATCGATGGTTTCTCCAGTCTTCATCTTGAAGTTATCAAGTTTTTCCAATGCAACAGTGAGCTGATGCTCCTTGATAGCATCATTGCCTTCGCTCATATCTCTGACTTTGTCCCACATCTCCTTTGCAGTCTTGCAATGTTTGACCTTGTCAAACCGATCATTATCCAGGGCTTTAGTCATGATGAATCTCCCAACTTTATCTAGATTGAAAAGCTTTATCTCTTCTGGAGTCATGTCATGAAGGTCTTTCTCCACAACCGTATCTACTTCATTTATCTTTATGGTCTTTGTGAATCTGAATGGACCTTTAATGATACATGTGTACATGTTGTCATTATAAGCAGCAAGGAAAATCTCCATTCTGATTTTCCAGTCCTCAAAGGACATACCAGCGATGTGGGGAACATGGCTGATACAATCCATTTTTCAAAAAGTTTTAGTTTTTCAAAAAGATGCTCTTTTGAAAAGTTTTCAAAAACCTTTGAAAAACACTTGGATCAAGCTCGTTGATCAGGCAGCTGATTCAAATGAACCACCTGCTCTGATACCACTTGTTGGTCCCAAGTGGTCAGATGAGGTCTAGAGGGGGGGGTGAATAGACCTCTGAAAATTTTTGAACTTAAAAACTTTTCAGTCTTCTGTCAACAGACTAAGCTGATGAAGAACAGTAAGCAGACTAGTCTGATCGTGAACAAATCTTGAACAGACGACTGACCACTCTTCTTACAGTAACTTAGCTGTTTTTCAGCAAAACAGTTTTTCAAAGAGTTTACTTGCAGCGGATTGTTTCAAAGTGTTTTTCACAAGTAGACTAAGTTCTTTTAAAAGATTTTATCCCCAGTTTTTTACAAACTCCTTTTGTTTTAAAATCTTTTCAAATAATTCGAGGTGTTTAAATATGCAAACTTTAAATATGCAAGAAAGCTTTAAATGCAAGATAACACAAAGAATTTTTATAGTGGTTATATGGATAAAAATCCTTTAGTCCACTCTTCCAGATCACACAGATTCTGGGTTATACTATAATCACTTAGATTACAATATTTCTCCACTTACACCTAAACAACTAATGAGAAGGCTGTAAGCTCACAATAGAAAATCACTTAGAAATTCTACTCTCTGAAGTTTGATCACTCACAAAGATGGATCACAACTCCGCACAACACTCAGCTTTTTACAAAATCACTCAGATAATGTTTTTCTGTTTTCTTCAACTGGGTTTCTGTCAACAGATGACTTCCACCAGACGAGTGAGCTGTTCGAGCTTTTGAGACTTAGAGAAATTCTGCTTCAAAATTTCGATCTCTGATTGTTGTTGTGTTCGTCTCTCTTCGAACTTTGCTCTATTTATACTTGGATTTGAATTTATGACCGTTGAAGGAAATCACATCTTCAAATCCAACCTTCAGCTCTTTTTGAAACGGCTTCCTGCAGCAATTCGTACAGTGTACAGTACCTTTCTGTCCATCGCATTTAATGCTGCATTTAATGCACTCTGCTGATCCGAGGATATCTTCAATCATTTGCCATTACTACCCTTCTCTTTCAGCATTTATTACGCCAGGTGCATTTATTACCGTTGGACTAATCTCTTGATCTCTTCTACTCTGCTGATCAAAACGACTCTGCTGATAGATACTCTGCTGATCAAATACTGAACTAATCTGATTTGACTCGGCTGATGATCTACCCTTCTGTTCGCTGTTTCAGCAAGAGATCACTAGTCTTCTGAGCTTCGAACTTTGAACTCTTCTGATGTCTTCTTTTACTTGTTCAAAATTCTTCTAAGGGAACTAAGCTTTCCATACTTAGCTGATTATGATGTTTTGAGAATCATCAAAACCTTCCCTTAATTTCCGACTTCTTTGCACTTCATCTTCATCTTCATCCAACAGATTGCGAAAGGGTTTAAACCTTCCTTTCGTAACTTTACACAACTTTTTCGGTTCAACATTTCTAGTTCTTCTAACCACGGGTATTTTTTCGCCAGTCAGAGACCTAGTCGAGCGATCTTCGACGCCCCCGTTTCTAGCAACCCTTTTTGGAAATCTCACTTTTTCTTTGTTCGCCCTCCATCTCATCTTCGTTCAGCGAATGGTTTGATAATTCCCTTCTCGTGGGATCATGATTTCAAATGGGTATATGGAGGTCGCTTGCCGACTGGTGAATTCATTCCTGACGATGCTCAGTTTATTGCTGAAATCCCCGAGATGCGTGCAAACAAATATCAGAGCGCTCTTCTGATTGGGGAAAGTTTCCTTCGTAAAGCGTGATTGAGTGTCCATACTTTTCCAATCAGTTCGTCGTTGGAATCACTGTGTAAGCATTTTTCTTTAATTTAATGTTACGATAATATTTTCTTATATAGGGAAACTGACTTCAATCTGTCTCTTGTTCAGCTCATATGGTAGAAAATTCTCGACATTCTTCCAAGGGAAAAATGGTGTTATCCAAATCCTCTAAATCTATAGAGAACAACCCGATCGAGCAGAGGGCTTCTCGGAAGAGGAAACTGGAGTTGGGCCATGATTCCGAGGAGAACGGAGAGGAGTCTCCCAATTCTTCCCAAGATTCCCCTGTTCGTCAAGGGATTGGGCCTGGTTATCCCCCCCTTCAGCTTAGAACATCCTTGGGGATTCGTGGATGTCGTAGTTGGTCGATGCCTCATCCCAGCGAGAACCCGGTGGGGAGAAAAAGGAGCTATTACGGTCGTTCTGGCAACGATCTTTCTTTAGTAGGCGACAATCATCCGAAACCTACTTTGGTTGAAATGATCGAAGATCATTTAGAGGGGAAGAGAGCCGCTGGTTATTCCGAGAAAGATTCACTTGTCCATGATGAAAGCGAGAATGCGGTTGACAAGGCGACTCGCGTTCTCTTATCCGGGGTTTTTACTCGTGATTTGAACAAACTTTTCCGTAAGGATCCTCTGGAGAAATTTCAGCGAGCATCTCTTTATGCTGAAAAGGTAATTTATGTTGAGCTCGCTTTATAGGATATTCTTTATTCCGAAGACATTCTTGCTAACTCATTTCTTATTTTACCCTTTTGCTTTTTCAGACAAAGACTTGTTTAGCCTCGTACGCATACGAAACCGCGCTCTGGAAACAGCAATGTGAGTTTCTAGATGAGAAAAATAAAGCTCTACTTCGTAAATTTTCTGGTTCAGAGGTTGGTCCCTCAACATCTTCTTCCGTTCCTGTCGTAGAGACTTGTGCTATTGAGAATGAAGATCCAGAGATTATAAATAGGATTATGGAGATTTCTCGTGCTCAAGAGCAAGCCAGTCAAATGGCCAAAAAGTTAGAGGAATTTCAGTTTCAGAGTACGGCTCGAATTAGTGAGCTAGAATCTCAAGTATCAAGTCTTCAAACTTCTTTAGAGGAGTATGAAAAGGATCTTGTTCATACGGCGTTGGTGTATCAGATGGTCGGTCCTCTTCTAGAGAGTACTTTCAAGAAAGCGGTTCATCAGCTGGTCGCCTTAGAGATGATCGACGATCGTCGAAAGGAGTATTTTAAGGCGGCGCACATTCGGTTAAATCGTTATGGCGAAATTTATTCTCCTTCCGAGCTTCCAGATGTCGTATATCAAGGTTTTCCTTTGGCTCACCTTGTCAAAGAATTCGGAAAACCATTGCCGATTCCTCCTTCTGATGTTAACGATGAGCTTGATGATACTTTTATCGATCCAGAAGACGAAGAAGAAGAATGAGAAGATATTGGCACGACTGAAAATGTTGGTAGCGAGCAGAGAATTCCAGATAGCGACCAGGCTTCTTGATATAGTGACTTTTGAAATAATCTTTGTAATTATTTACCCGTAGGTTTAATTGTAATTTTACCTTTTCATCCCTTTGTACGCTAAGCGTTTCATATTCTGACAGTCACGTCTTTTCATCTTCGCCGTAATAATCCAGACAAGTCATTAAGTTCGCCGTAATCGTTATGAGTGCGTCTTTTCAAATTCTAGTGTTTGTTCCAAGGTCAGTTTTTCTACTTCGCGCCCTTTCTTTAGGTCTGTAGCGTCTTTTCGTGTAGTATAAATACTAAAGGTAAAAACTTGACTGGTATTTTACCGTCATACTCGTCTCTTCTAATAGAATACTTTTTCTTTGGCTAGTCGATAAACTTTCTCGTTACTTGCTTTATACTTTTGAACAATTCGATCATGAGTAATCTTTTCGGCAATACTTCGAAACGACCTTCTCGTGAGAACGCTAGGGATAATAGATCCAAAAAATCTCGAAGAGATGGGCCGTCGATGGAGCCTCCTCGTTCGTCCCTGATAATTAGGTCGGTGATTGATACTCGTGTTATCCCTTCCGAACCTTTTTCTGTAGTAAACTCATTGTTTTCAGAACCAATCTTTTCTTCTTCCACTCAAGTAGGAAGTATGCCTTCCCCTGGTCGGGTAGCTTTTGGCGATATGTCCAATGAGGAACCGACTTATAATATACCTGTTACTTCAGGTGCTTCTTCCTTCGAGCATGTTTTTCATGGAGGGGATTTTGCTATTTCCCTTCCTTTGTCTACTTCTACTGCCCCGATCGCCAGTGAAGGGCAAGTTGGTGATGGCTTTTTTGTCAATCCTTCCACAACACAATCTATTTCGCAGGATTGTCCTGACTATTTATTTCATGATACCACGGTGATGACTACTTCTTTTGAATCTGGGGGACCTTCTGGGGGTCGGTTTGGGTCGAGGTCTGGTCATCGAACCATTATTTCTGCTTCGGGCAAGGAGACCTCTGTTAGCCCCAACGAGAGAGATTCTCCTCGTCTGTTAGACGATCGATGCATCCTTGAACAGGTTAAGGATATTATGTTGTCAGAGACTACACGCCCTGACGGTGTCCCTTCTAATAGCGAATTTCCTGGCTCAGTTGAGCCTGATGCTTTGTCTTGGGATCTGGGTTTAAGCACTATCTTGCCTGGTGAGCTGACAAAACTTGAGGGTACTTCCAACGTACGCCTTGTTCAGTCGCTGGTTGAGATATGCGAGCAGGTAGACATATTTTTCAATATTTTACTTGCTTTTACAGTGTTGATATGTAGGGGTTTTTCTTATTCTCTTCCTTTTCTAGGCCAAATATTTTGCACTCCAGCTGGGCGTGCAAAACGACGATCTGTGGAATGGTAAGGATGCTTACCAACGTCGTTTGGAGTCGGAGTCGGCGAAGGTTGCTGGGCAGACTCTCCAGCTGCAGCTTGCCAATGATGATTTGAAAAAGTTGCAGAAGGAAAAGTCTGTCTGGGAGAAAGAGAAAAATGACTTGGTTCAGGCTGCTGCCCTAGCAGAGGAGTCTCTACGGCGGTCCTATGAGGAAGGATATGACGCTGGTTATCTAAAGCGTCAAGAGGAGTTGATGGCGTTTGCTGGCAACTTGACTCCTCGGAGGACTGTTTCAAGTAGTCGACCTACTGACCGTTCTTCTCAGTGATCTTTGTTCGACCAGGCAGGCCTTGGACTGTCTCTCTTTTTTTTTTTTTTTTTTTTTTTTTCTGCCCAACTTTTGTGCATTTGTTCGGGCTGAAATTTTTGTAATGGGAGAAGTACTAAATTGGAAATTATGACCTTTTTGTAGGCAGATTCTTGCCTTGATCAATTTTCTTCTGTAGATATACCTTGTTATGCACATTTTGCCTTTATGCATAAATATAATCATCATGAAATAATCAGTATAGATTAGCATACTTATCTGAAATTGATCTTTGCGGAGAATAGTCAGGATAGATAAAAGGTAGCTTGATCTTGCTTGGTCACTATTTGAGTAACTGAATGGTATAATGTATGCTCTGCAAATCATGTCTTTTGTTGATCAACCCAGTATAGTCCCTTGGATTATATGCACCAACATGTTTTATGTCAAAATTTAGGCAATAGGTCATTCATATCGACAATAGTTGTTAAGGAACGCTCATCATCTTGGTCGATGTTCAAACTATGCCCTGTAAATTTGTCTTTTTGTGATCTAAATCTTATATAAGGGGGCTATTGTCCGTTTTGTTGAACTCCGCTTTTTCTTTCCATCAGATTAAGAGAAAAATATCCCTTTCAGTATATTTCAAACCTTTATGTTTTCCAGCATTAACTTTGAACTATATGTTCCTCAATCGGTGTATTGTCATGTCATTTCTTTGATATGGGAGGAATTGGAAAGTGTAGAAGTCTTGGTCAGATCTGATCTGTTCAGACCTCCTTCAGCAATTCTTTGGTATGTTAGGCAGTGACTTCTTTGCAGTTTCGAATAAGGAGGACTATTCTCCTGATTTCTATGTCAGATATCTTGGACTCCAAAGGAGTTCTTGTATGGCTCAGTTAATGGTTACCCATATGATGTATGAGGCAGTGACGGCCCTCGTATGGTGGAGGATTTATCTTTTATCGAGCAAGTAATCTTTTCACGACGATCTTAGACTTGTATGCTTTCGTTTGTGTTTGGTCTATTTGGTTCGGAGCTCTATTAGGTGTCCAAACGATGATCGCTTCGATCCACGTCTTTATGGTTATCGATTGGTTGAGTCGACTAAATAGCGCCGTTCCAACTTACTTGCATTTATTACGGGGAGTTAAAGAGTCGCATTTATGTCCGCTGATCAAATACCTTTTCAGCCGTTGGATTGCTTAAGTCTATCCCTATAAATAGGGAAGTGACTTGCATACTTCATTTGCAATTTCCCAAGGAGGATGGAGATCTCAGTTTCCTTAGATTTCATTTTGCCTTCAGATCCCATAGTTTTCAAAAAGTCACATTATCGTGATTCATTTTGTAATAGCTTGATTATCTTCTACCTTGTACTGACGGGTCCCATGTCAGCCCTACCTTGTACTGACGGGTCCCATGAGGCCTCAAATGTTGTTTTCACAGATTTGAGGTCCGTGATTTCTGTTTGCACATGGGGGGTTCATACTTGCCACTCACCCCTGCTCTTCGATGTCACCTCCGGGGTGATAGACTACCGGGATGGGCTGGTAAATATTAATAATTCTCGACCGCCCCGAAGAGATGCTGCTCTAGAGTGAAATGTTTTGTTTTAAGTAAAAGCAGTATCTTGTTGTGGGTGAATGAGTACTGCCGGTTATCTGGCTGGTAATGCTCATTTCGTCTGGAAGAACATTTGATCTTCAGAGCCTGGCCATCGAACTAAAGAAGTCGACCATCCTGAGCAGCATGCTTCTTAGGTGGTTTATCATAATCGACGAGGTACTAGGGAGGAGATTGGTGTTTCCGTGGACATTGTCGTGAAGATTGCCGATCTTAGAGGATCATTTCATCTGAATCATTGTAACGATCTTTAAGTAGTATGTAGACCTTTGTAACGTAGGATTTTTGTATGTAACTGATTTGATGAATAAAATATTACTCTTATTCTTTACATCTTCTTTGTCGTTGATTCTGTCATAATTTTATTTACGAGGAGTAATTTCCGAGCCGATGGATTCATACTGAATTCATCTTCAAAACTTTAGGAGTATTAGCAGATCTTTTTAGATCTTTAGGAATAGATCGAGGAGTGTTTATTGAGCGGATCAATGTATACTCAACTCGTTTTTACTTAGACTTAGGTCTTTATACCTAAAATCTTTTATTCGTTAAATATATATCGAGGAGTTTTTATTGAGCGGATCAATGTATACTCGACTCGTTTTTACTTAGACTTAGGTTTTTAATACCAAAAAGTCTTTTAATCGTTGAAAATATATCGAGGAGTGTTTATTGAGCGAATCAATGTATACACAACTCGTTTAAATTAGAATTAATGTTTTATCACCTGAAATCTTTCTGATCGTAGTAAATATATTGAGGAGTTTTTATTGAGCGGATCAATGTATACTCAACTCTGTTTGATTAGACTTAGATCGAGGAGTTTTTATTCAGCGGATCAATGTTTACTCAACTCGTTTTGTTTTAGACTTAGGTTTTTAACCTAGAAGTCTTTTTGAATTGTCATGAGTAGATCGAGGAGTTTTTATTGAGCGGATCAATGTTTACTCAACTCGTTTTGTTTTAGACTTAGGTTTTTAACCTAGAAGTCTTTTTGAATTGTCATGAGTAGATCGAGGAGTTTTTATTGAGCGGATCAATGTTTACTCAACTCGTTTTATTTTAGACTTAGGTTTTTAACCTAGAAGTCTTTTTGAATTGTCATGAGTAGATCGAGGAGTTTTTATTGAGCGGATCAATGTTTACTCAACTCGTTTTGTTTTAGACTTAGGTTTTTAACCTAGAAGTTTTTTTGAATTGTCATGAGTAGATCGAGGAGTTTTTATTCAGCGGATCAATGTTTACTCAACTCGTTTTGTTTTAGACTTAGGTTTTTAACCTAGAAGTCTTTTTGAATTGTCATGAGTAGATCGAGGAGTTTTTATTGAGCGGATCAATGTTTACTCAACTCGTTTTGTTTTAGACTTAGGTTTTTAACCTAGAAGTCTTTTTGAATCTCCGTGAATAACGGACGAGGAGTTTTTATTGAGCGGATCAATGTATACTCAACTCGTTTTTACTTAGACTTAGGTTTTTAATACCATGAAGTCTTTTTTAATCTCCGTGAATAACGGACGAGTTTTTATTGAGCGGATCAATGTATACTCAACTCGATTTTGTGGTCGGATTGAGGAGTGTTTATTGAGCTGATCAATGTATACTTATCTCCTTTGTCCCAATCTCAACCAATATGATAGTAGAATTCGAAGGAGTGTTTACCGGAACAATCGATTTATAGAAATTGCTAAAAAAAATTTAATAATTGAACTGTAGGCCAAGGCCTTTTATTACAAAGACTAAAACTCATCGAAATAAAATAAAACTATGCAGTATAATCTGCTAAAATTTATTTACCATAGTATTTTCTAAGGTTGACTGCGTTTCAGGTTCTTGGTAAGGCTGTTCCATCCAAGTGTGCAATTTTGTATGAACCTTTCTTTCCTACGCCAATGACAACGTAAGGTCCATCCCAATTTTGTTGTAACTTTCCCACATGCTTGGATACCTCTACCTTTTTCAAGACCAGGTCTCCTTCTTTGAAGGTTCGGATACGTACTTTTTGATTGTATGCTTTTTCCATATTTGCTTTAGTGGCTTGCAAGCGTACATCGGCTTTTTCTCTTGGAGCTTCTGTTAAGTCGACATCATTTTTTCTTGTCTTTTCGTTTTCATGATCGTCGTACATTTCAATTCTTGGTGTTGGAATCAGAGTTTCAACAGGAATAACAGCTTCCGAACCATATACTAAGCTAAACGGGGTTTCTCCGGTCGAGCTTCTGACTGTGGTTCGATTCGCCCAAAGTACTCCTGGGAGTTCATCAAGCCATTTTCCTTTGGCCGCTCCTAATCTTTTTTCCAAGGATTTAATTATTTCTCGGTTGGCTACTTCGGTTTGTCCGTTCGCTCTAGGATGCCCGACCGAAGTGAAATTTTGTTGGATTCCCAGTTTCGAACACCATTCTATTACCTGTTTTCCCGCGAATTGGGTTCCATTACCAGAAATTAGGATCCTAGGGATGCCGAATCGACAAACTATGAATTTCCATAGGAAGTTGATCACTTGGAATTGAGTTATTCGTGCGAGGGCGATGCACTCTATCCATTTGCTTAAATACTCTACAGCGACCAGGACATAAGCTTTCTTGGATCTAGCCGCTGGGAAAGGTCCCACGATGTCCATTCCCCATTGATCGAAAGGCCAACATATCGGGATTGGGTGCATGTTTTCTGCTGGTCGATGACATACATTAGCATGAACTTGGCAGTGATGACATTCTTGGACATACTGAGCGGCATCTTTATTTATGGTAGGCCAATAGTAACCTGTTCTGAGACATTTTAAGGCCAATGCCCTTGATCCGCTGTGATTTCCTGCATCTCCTTCATGTATTTCTCGTAGTATATCGGCGGTTTGTGATTCAGAGACGCATTTCAGAAGAATTCCTGATACTGATCTTCGGTAGAGTTTTCCTTCTACAAGTGTATACTTTGGAGCTCGATATCTTATTTTCCGAGCTTCGTTCCGGTCAGGTGGTAGTTTTCCTTCTCGAAGATAGTCTATCATTGGAGTCATCCAGTTTCCTTCCGCTCCTTCGATTTCCATAATATCGAGTGCCGGTGTTTCATCAATATCGATCGCCGGTGTATTAGAGATTAACCAGTTGATCACCCTTACGGTCTTTCCATCATGGGATCCTGTGAACTTAGATAGTTGATCGGCCCATTTGTTTTCCGAACGTGGAATGTTCTGTATGCCGAAACTTTCAAATTTCTCAGCTAGTGTTTTCACTTTGGCGAGGTATTTGACCATATTGAATTCCTTAGCCTCGTATAGGCCTTCGATTTGTCTTTGCACTAACTCTGAATCGGTTAATACTTTAAGGCTCTTTATGTTGGCTTTGATAGCCATTTCCATTCCTGCGATTAACGCTTCATATTCTGCTTCATTGTTTGTTACGACGAAGTCCAACGTTATTGCATAATTCAAGTCTTCTTTATTTGGTCCTGTGAAGTTAATTCCGGCGCCTCCTCCTTCTCGGCATGAAGCACCGTCGACATGCATTAACCAAGTTTGCTCTTCTATGATCAAGACATCGTCGTTGAGGCTGCTCGACGATTCATTTGCCTGTGTCGGTGTTTCCAATAGAAAATCAGCCAACACTTGGGCCTTAATTGTGATTCTTGGTTTGTAATCGATCTCAAATTGGCCGAGTTCGATTGCCCATTTGATTAATCTTCCGGAGGCTTCCGGTTTTGCTAAGACCTGTCTTAGCGGTTGATTTGTTAAAACCACTATTTTGTAGGTTAAAAAGTAAGGTCGAAGCTTTCGTGCAGCCACTATTAAAGCCAGAGTGAATTTCTCAATTTCCAAATAATTCTTTTCCGCGCCTTGTAATAATTTACTTAGATAATAGACAGGCTTATGTTCTGAACCTTCTATTTTTATCAGTACTGAACTAACGACCGCGTCGGAGATCGAGATGTAGATATACAACGGTTCTCCTTCCGTTGGTTTGGCCAACAACGGGGGTGTTATCAAATACTCTTTGAGTTGTTCGAAGGCTCGATCGCATTCTTCGGTCCAAGCGAAGTTTTTTGCTTTTCGAAGCGTTTGGAAAAAGGGCAAGCTTCTGTCCGCAGATTTTGATATGAATCTGTTCAATGCTACGATTTTTCCGACCAAGCTTTGCACTTGGGAGATGGTTTTGGGAGGTTTCATTTCAGTTATGGCTCGGATTTTTTCCGGGTTGGCTTCTATTCCTCGTTGGTGGACTAAATAACCCAAAATTTTCCTGACTTAACACCGAAAGTGCATTTCGCGGGGTTTAACTTCATACGGTATTTCCTTAAGATCTGAAAACATCGATCAAGATGTTTTACGTGATCCGCTTCGTTCATACTTTTGACCAACATGTCGTCTACATAGACTTCCATTAACTCTCCGATTAACTCTTTGAACATTAGGTTTACTAACCTTTGGTATGTAGCCCCGGCATTTCTTAAGCCGAATGGCATCACTATAAAGCAATATACTCCCTGCTCGGTTACGAATGCAGTCTTCTCTTGGTCCCGCTCATCCATGTATATTTGATAAAACCCTTGAAAGGCATCCATCATACTGAATATCGCGAAGCCCGCAGTTGAGTCCACTAATAAGTCGATCCTTGGGAGGGGGTACGGGTCGCGCGGACATAATTTATTAAGGTCGGTAAAATCATTGCACATTCTCCATTTGTTGTTCTTTTTATCCCCTTTTGCTACTAGAACGACATTACATAGCCATTCTGAGAAGTGTATTTCTCGAATTTGTTTTGCTTCAAGTAGTCTTTCTACCTCGGCTTTGATAATTTCATCTTTTACTGGGCCATGATTTCTTTTCTTTTGTCTGGCAGGTTTTGCCATAGGATCAATTTTTAGGGAATGTTTGATTACTCGAGGATCAATTCCTTCAATGTCATTTGCGCTCCAGGCGAAGACGTCGACATTATCTCTGAGGAAGTTGATTAACATTACTTCCCCTTCCTTGCTCAATTCAGTACCTATTCTTGTCGTTTTAGAAGAGTCCCCTTGTACTAGAATTATATCCTTATGTTCTGAGGGTTTTAAGGTTAAATCTAGCGGTTCTTTTCCCTTTTTGTCTATTCGATCAGTAATGGGGATTTCAACCTTGTTTCTAACAAGATCTTCTTCAAGCTTTCTTTTGCTCGGAGTGATTGATTTGGGAAGTTCTTTCAAGGTTAACGAGGTACTGTAGCAATCCCACGCCATACAGTGATCATTCGTTATTTCTCCGATACCTCTATCGGTCGGAAACTTTATCTTCTGGTGATAAGTAGAGACAATGGCTCGGAACAGGTTGAGAGCAGGTCGTCCCAATATTGCGTTATAAGCGAAGGGAGTTTCTACCACTAGAAATTTCACTAGTTTCACCGTCCGGTGCGGTTTCTTCCCGAGTTACACACTTAAGGTTATCGTTCCGCTGGGGATGATCTCGGACCCTCCAAAGCCTACTAACGGCGTAGCTACTTTCTGTAGGTTTATCTGCCCCAAGTTCATTTGGGCTAAAACCTCACGGGAGATGATATTTGCTGAGCTTCCATTATCAATTAGGATTCTTTTGACATTATAATTCGCTATTTCTAACGACACCAACATCGGGAAATCGGGGTTATCCTCTTTTGTGTCCCAAATGATGTTTTTAGGTACTTCGCCTTCGTTAAAGCTGATCGGCTGGTGGTTCGACGGCTTGTTTTCCAGAGTCCATATTTCTTTTGGGTATTTTGAGTTTCCAATTATGGATCGGGCTGTCCTCCGTCGGGCGTTACGACTATCTCCACCCGCGGGTCCCCCGGATATTGTATGGATAGTCCCATTGATCTGGTCGTGGTTCAACTCCTGTGTAGGTCCACGCTCGAATGACCTTCGACGAGAACTCCTTCTTTGATTATTATTCCGAGGGCTTCTACTTGTTTCCCTTTTGCGGTTATCTCGCTCTATGTATTCGTCTAGTTTCCCTTGTTCGATCAGTTTTTCAACTTCTCTCTTAAGGTGAAAACAATTTTCAGTTCGATGACCGTGTGCCCTATGGTACTTACAGTAGTAGTTTCGAGACCCTGGTCTGGGCTGAGCGATTTTCCTCGCTTCGGGGATCCAGTTATTTCTTTCTAGAACTTCCAATATTTCTTCCATTGGAGCATTTAACCTGGGGTGTTCCACTTGATTCACCCTGCTTCTGATCGGTTGTTCGGGGTTTCTTGGTCTTTGGTAGAAATTAGGTTGCCTTTCTTGGTCGGCTTTGCTGTATTCCAATCGCTGGAAAACGTTGCCTTTCCTAAAAGATCGTTCGTAATCCACGGATCTATGGGCAGGAATCCTGTCATGCCGTTTGGAGCCTGAAGCTGTGGCTTTGTTTTTGTTTTTATCCTTAAAGGAATTCATCTCTTCTTGGGTCATATACTTAGACGCCAAGCTCATGATGTCGGCAAACGTTCTCGGTTGTTTTCGACTGAGGGCATTTTCGAACTGCCTATTTTTTGTAAGGTCGAAGAGAGTAGAAATTATGTAATCGATATTTGGAGAATCGATTTTGAGTAATTCCACATTAAATCTCGCCAACCAGTTCCTCAGGGATTCTCCTTCTTGTTGATGTATGGTTCCTAAGTAGCTCATCGGGAGTTTTTGCCTCTTCTGACTGGCAAACTGCTGCGTCAGTTTATTGCATAATTCCCGGAAACAGAATATGGAGTTGGCAGGTTGTTTGGCGAACCAATCCAACGTGAGTCCTTCGAATGTGGTCACCATTAACTTGGCGGTGAATTCGGCAGAGTGGGCATATAAATTCATTATATTCGTGAAGCTAAAAATATAACCATCCGGGTCGGTGGTTCCATCATATCGGGGTAGTCTACCTGGGACCTGTCCAATGGATTGCGCCTCTTTTATTTCTCTGCAGAAGGGAGAACAAGCTGCAAGGCTCTCCTGGAGTTCCGCGGTCCGTGCCCACGGGTTTTGGACAGATCGTAGGCGTTGTTCCAGTCGCTCCTGCACCATCCTTTCGATTTCTCTTTCCGAGAATCGGGTTGTTCGTGGTCGATCTGGGATTGCATCGTCTATATCATCCTCGATAGGGATTATCGTACGTTCCTTGGAGCCACTGCGCCCCGGCTGTGGTTTTCTTTGTCCTGGTTTTCTTCGGGGATGATTATCGGAGGGTTTAGAATTGCCCTGCTGCGGACTGTGTAGCGAGCGTCACTCACTTGCTAGGCTGTCGGCTTGTTGAGAGGTTTGTTCGTTTGGCCTTGGCGCTCCTGGAGCAGGAGTTGTCCTGGCAGCCCTAACGTTTCGAGGGATTTGATCTAGTACGAGTAATTCTTCTGGAGAGAGTGATTTGACGAGCATTGCTATTTGTCGCAGTTTCTCCTGAGCGCCCGGGAGAGGAACGGGGATTTCAGGGACTTCGGGTTCTTCCTGTATGGCACCGGGAAGACCTCCTTGGGGTTCCTGCTGACGGGGGTGGGCATCTTGGAAATTCTCGTTGGTGTTGGGAACGTTATTGTCGTTGTTGTCCTGTAGGTCTTCCGATGTGTAATGGCCGGTGGTTGTATTACTTCTTGCTCCAATACGAGCGCTTTTCCTTGGGCGAGCCATGTGTCGATCGAATAATTAACCTAGCCCCTCGGTGGGCGCCAACTGATTTAACCGGATTTCGTCGGGTTAAAGGGTATCAGTGAATTTGTGATATTGGGGGTTTTCAATATATATATATTATGGGGCTCTGTTACTTTATTCCGGATGGATCAATCACAAAGAAAAGCAATATAATAAAAACAAGAAGTAAACACACAAACCAAAGTAAAGAACACACCAATATGAAGAGAAAAGCTCTTTCTTTATTGAATAATATTGAGTTGTGCTATTTTTAGCAGGATGCAATGGCGTATTTGCCTTATGATTCGGAGTTTTCGGAGTTGTCTAATACAATGATTAACTAGGTATTTATATTATGCTAAACCTAGCATTACAAGGAAACATAGTCCTAATAGGACTCGGCCCAAATACCCTTCTTGGGTCCGGAATATAGTCTTCTAGTCGAAGAGAGCTGTACTTGGCCGGGTCAGTAAGATGATCCCGAACTGTCTGATTTGGTCGAATCGATCTCGTGTTCTTTAGTCGATCCGCATACTATGTAGGGTGCGAAATAGCCCCCATCACAGCTGGCTTGCAGGACACTATTTCTATTAGTATGAACAAAGTAAATGTTCATCTTCTTAAAATTTCCAGCAACTTGAAGAAATGCGACATGAACTTCGATTGGCAATATCTCCTTCATTATAAGTCTGAATTACGTATACTATATATGGTTGAAAACCCCTCAACCTCTCGACGAGATCTTTCTAATGGTACATGAATCATCTTATAAGCCGCAACATATAATTCGCAGAAAATTAAATAAATTTCGGCCAAATAATAAACAAAAAATCATATCTCAATTTCAACATATCCAATGAGCATGAAATTTTGCAGAGATGATAAACAACATGTAAGCATGCTATGTACAAATTTTCGGACCAAAATAATAAGCACATTTAAATCCGCAAATAAAATGTCAGACAATTTAGACATATATGGCAGAAACTTGAATTGACCATATCTTTCTCATTTCTAATCCAAAAACAGATTTTCATACATGGCTGGAAATATAATTTCAAGAGGATTCTAATGGTATATAGCACATTACATGAATCCAAGTACTGAATCGGGAATCCGCATATAAAGTTTCAGCAAATAATTCAATCAATAATTTTTTCAAAACATATTTCTCAACGAAAAAATCTGGAAAAATACATATGCATTCCAAAACATAATATCATGCCTCAGTAAAATTTTCATACCAGTCTAACGAGGGAATCACAAACTGCCATTAAAGGTCAAGCATGAACATAATTTCAAATTTCATGAAATTACTAAAACTAAACATGCTTTCAAACACCACATAGCAAAAGAACTCAACCAACAATGGCTCTGATACCAATGTTGGGTTTTAAATCCGAATCAACCGTAATTTACTTACTTGAATCGGATCGGATGATCGCCGGTTACTTGAAGTGGGTGATCCGGAGAAAATCCTTCTTTGCCATCGATCTAGCCGTGGTTGAATCACCGATGCTCTCACGTTTTGGTGCTCCCGATCAAGCCACAAATCATGTACGGAAATGAGCCATAATTCCACAATCCAAATGCCCCAATTATAGTTAATGATATGTGCATATATATATATATATATATATATATATATATATATATTACCCTATGCATATAACTCCTTTAGCCATGTGAATACATATACTTATTATATATATATGTGTACGTAGGAGAAAAGAGAAGAGAAGAGAGCTTAAGAGAGAAGCTAAGGCTTCTCTGTTCTCTCAAAAATTGGAGAAGTCCATTTGTTGGACTTCTCTCTTTTTCTTGTTGGGTAGGGAAGCCGTATGCTTCCCCCACTTCCATTTAGTGGGGAGTTAATCTACCACTAAGGGAGGTTAACCCCCTAATGGGGTGGTTATAAATAACCACTCCCACCAAAACTCTCTTTTCAAAATATTGGATCGGGTCGGGTTAGATCGTGGGCATACCCACCCATCTCAAATCAACAAAGGACAAATTAAAAATGCCGGATTAGTCTTGGTTAAATTTACAAGCAATCTAATTGAAATTAATAATCGAAACAATGCTCCAAGGTAGAGGGTTCTAACTTTTCCGTTCACAACCCTTTGCAACAAAGTGGTCAATGCCATTTTGTTGTATTCCTTTTAATTGTATACCCGCTAGTGTGTATGACCTTTTTTTTATGTTGTAAGAGCTTTTTCTAGTTGTTATTGAATGAATCTAAAGTGATTATAAAAAATAAAAATAAATAAAAAATAAAAAATAAAAAATAAAAAATAAAAAAGAGTGAGGACGACATATATATATATATATATATATATATATATATATATATATATATATATATATATATATATATATATATATATATATATATATATTATTAATTATTTGAGTGAAATAAAAAAAAAAAAAAAACTTGTATTATTTCTAAATTGGAATAAAACCCCTTGCGTTAACAAGATAAAGGACTTTACCCCCGAGGCTGCAATGTGTTTACTCCCTCCAAGTATTTCTCATGATTTGTAGGGGAAGAGACAAATCACATATATATATATATATATATATATATATATATATATATATATATATATATATATATATATATATATATATATATATATATATATTTTAGAATAAAATGTGAAACCCCTATTATTAACTAAAACAATGTCAATAGCTCCTCGTAAACTTAAAAAGTTGGCAATAAATCTCCTACAATATTAATCTACTCGATACTCGGCTCGAACTCCTTCAATAAAAGCTCGTTTGAGCTCGGCTCGATTGAAAATCAAACCAAACTCAAATACAAAATTTCAATTTGATAAAATTTGAACAGTGTGTCATTCGATAATACGGCTCGATTACACCCCTATCCCTTGTGGCAACTCTTAATTTTTAGATGAGTGTAGCTCATGGTGAGCTGATAAAACTGATAAAATGATAACATGTGCGCTTTATTGTGAATAAAATATCAACACGAGTATTTCGTCTGTTAGAAATCATACCCGCTAATGTGTAAGACCTTTTTCTACTTGTTATTGAATGAATCTAAAGTCAATCTCTACAATGTCAATTATTATAATTATAAAAATGATAATTATATTATTATTATTATTATTATTATTATTATTAATAAATAAATAAATAAATAAATATTTTTTTGATTAAAATCGAAATAATTTAAGTCGTAATTTTTGTTTTCATAATTTCAATTTAAAAATATAAAAATAATAACTAACTAACAATTGTTCTAATTTATTTAATTCTTTTATTTATATGAATTTTATGAATATACAAATATTAAATTTCAGAATTTAAACTAATCACTTTATTAAATCCAACCCACTAAATCTTTCTTGGCCGGCTAGATGGCCAGCGTGTGATGTTAGTTTTATTTTATTAAATGGTCCACTAACCTCATTTTACTACAAGTTTTAAGGTTGTGACTCTTCATATGATTGATTTAAGGTTGATACTTAATGGATATGTTAAAGTCTAGTAACTTACAAGGGAGTGGGTTATGGAGGTCATGATGGTTGGCCTTTCGCCTTCTTGTAACTCTTACTTTTAGTGGCCCTCTAATCTCATCTATAAAAAGAGATACAACCACTCCTCAAAGCTACGTACACCAAAATAAAAGAACCAGAAGTGTTAGCAAACTTCCATCATCTAAAAGTGTTCGAAGATTGTGTCATTTGGATAGAAAGAATGGAGAAGGTGAGTTCACTAGTAAGGTTGTACAAGTGAGGAGATAACAAGTTTAATTTGAAGGATTACTTTGAAGCAACGTCATATCTTGAAGACTCCATGGCGAACGGTATACCGATATCATTCTCGTATCCTTATTATATTTATAGATTTTCCGCATAAAGTTAAATAAAAGTCTTTCAATTGGTATCAGAGCGGGTTCGTTTCCTCGCGATGATATTTTCTTATTTATCGTACCTCATTTTTTTTAGTGTCATAAAGTAGCTTGTTTCTCGGTACAGTATGTGCATGATATTTTATAACTCATAATAAGTTTCATGAACATGATTAAGGTTATTGTAAAAGAAGAATTGAATTCTTTAATCCTCAAATATGTAACCGGCTAACAGTTGAATGTTTAAAGTTGTATATGTTGATTAAATCATTGTGCTAATTGATGTAAGCACTTATATCATGATCATTACTTGTTTATCTATTCATCCGGGTACTTTATCAATTAATGAAAAGTTAATTGAATTTGTATTATGGGACCTTTAGGCTTACCTGATTTATTATAACATGATATATGAAATTATTAACGTACTAGCCTTGTGATTTGACGTTACAGTAAATTTGCATATTTTTTTATAGTTTTATGAAATATTTTACATCATTTTATATTATATATAAAACTTTATGTGCAAATTTTATGTGATGAACACAGTTTTATATTGTATATAAGACTTAATGTGTAAATTTTTGTGCATATAAAAATTACTTTTATAATAAGATAATAGAATATTATTGGTTAAATCTTGTATTTTGTAAAATATTTCTAATCTTGTAGTTGCCAAAGTGACCTTGGTTAGTGAAATTTTACAAATATAAAGATTACATAAAATTTTTATCACTTAGATGATATTAAGGATAATAATATTCTTGATTGCGGTCATAATTAAAAGATTGGGGCTCGCCCAAAGGAGAGTCACTTTTAATTAATTATGATTCGGGTAGGGTAGTATAATTTGTATTCACCTAACAATTAGGATTGAATTCCCAAAGGTAACATGACTAATTGCACGGGTGAGATAAAATTAGACCTACTTAGGTGTTATATTAAGTGATTTACACCTGTAAAGAGTGAACAATAGATATACTACTTTTCGCCCAAAGGGGAAATTGTAGTGATGTCAATAAGTTCATCTTAATTGACTTTAAACCTCAATATGAGCATTAGTCTAATAATTTACCTTATTATATTTGTTGCATCTTATTTCAGCTATTACTCCTACTTTATTGCACTCGCATGCTTCTGGTATTGCAACTCTTAATGGATCAAATTTCTCTGAATGGTATGAACAAATCCAATTCACCTTAGGTGTGATGGATCTAGACCTCTCATTGGTTACTGATAAGCAAGAGGAATCGGTTGAGGTCACCGTGAAGGAAGCCTGGAATAGGTCTAACAAGCTTAGTCTAATGTTTATTCGCATGACCGTAGCAAATAACATTAAGATTTCACTTCCCGCCGAGGTTGACAATGCCAAGGACCTATTAGCGGCTATAAAAGACCGTTTTAAATCAGCGGATAGGTCGCTAGCAGGAACACTCATGGCTGAATTGACCACCATGAAATATGATGGTGATACAGGAATTCAGGAACATATCCTGAATATGGCTGATAAGGCTGCTAAGCTTGGAACTCTTGGCATGAAAGTAGAGGAGCCATTCCTTGTGCAGTTCATACTCAACTCACTTCCTCCTAAGTTTGGCCCATTCAAAATCCACTATAATACCCAAAAAGAGAAGTGGAATATGAATGAGCTGAGTAGTATGTGTGCTCAGGAGGAAACGAGGTTGAGAAATGAAGGGCGCCATCTTGCACTGGCTGTAAATCATGAATTAAAGAAGAATAAAGGAAAGAATGTGAAGAAAGGAAATAGAAACACACCAAAGAAAGAAAGTGAGCCTGGGGAAAGTAGCCAGGGTCATGGAAAAGTTGTCAAATGCTACTTTTGTGGCAGAAAGGGACATATGAAGAAGGACTGTGAAAAACGCAAGGCCTGGTTCGCAAAGAAAGGTACTAATCTTTCTTTTGTATGTTATGAATCAAATCTTGTTGAAGTTCCTTCTAATACTTGGTGGATTGATTCTGGAGCAACGACTCATATCACAAATTCTTTGCAGGGATTCCTTACAACCCGAAAGCCGGAGGAAAGTGAGAAGATCCTGTATATGGGGAACCGTCACAAATCAAATGTGGTACTAGTAGGCACATATCGCCTCATCTTAGAGACGGGTCACCAACTAGATCTTCAAAACACTTTTTATGTACCTTCGATTTCTAGGAATTTAGTTTCTCTATCCAAATTAGATGTTTGTGGTTATTTCGTTGTTTTCGATTGTCAAAAACTCAATATTATGATCAATAAAGTTATTGTTGGTTTTGGTGTTTTATGTGATGGTTTATATAAAATATCTTTAAATTATGAGTTTGCACAATCGTTATTAACTTCACAATCAGAAGTTGGCTTAAAACGTAGTCTAACTAATGAAAATTCTTCAATGTTGTGGGATAGACGTTTGGGGCATATCTCCAAGGAAATATTGGAAAAGTTAGTAAAATCTGGAGTCTTGGAAAATCTAGACTTTACTGATTTTCATATTTGTGTGAATTGCATTAAGGGTAAGCAAATCAAACACAAGGAAAAGGGTGCCACAAGAAGTAAAGAACTTCTTGAGTTAATTCATACAGATATCTGCAAACTACCTATTCCATGTTTTAGTGGAGAAAGGTATTTCATTACTTTCATCGATGATCTGTCTCGTTATGGTTACATCTATCTAATTCATCAAAAGTCTCAGGCCTTTGACGTCCTTGAGGTGTTCATTACGGAGGTCGAAAGACAATTAGATAGAAAAGTTAAAATTGTGAGATCAGATCGGGGTGGAGAGTACTACGATATATATGATGAGTTGGGACAACATCCTGGCCCATTTGCAAGATTATTAGAAAAGCGGGGTATTTGTGCTGAATACACAATGCCTGGAACGCCACAGCAGAATGGGGTTGCTGAACGGCGTAATCGTACTCTTATGGATATGGTTAGGAGTATGTTAAGTTATTCAAATGTACCTATTTCATTGTGGAGTGAAGCCTTAAAAACCGTAATGTATATCTTAAATCGGTTCCAACAACTCCCTACGAGTTGTGGACTGGAAGGAAACCCAGTTTAAGACATTTACATATTTGGGGTTGTCCAGCGGAGGCTAGAATCTACAATCCAAATGAAAAGAAATTGGACTCGCGAACAATATCTGGATATTTTAGTGGATATCCATCAAAGTCAAAAGGGTACAAATTTTATTGTCCTAACCATAGTACGAGAATAGTTGAATCTGGCAACGCTAAATTTTTAGAGAATGGTGAATTTAGTGGGAGCAGTGAATCGAGAAAAGCTGAAATTGAGGAAGTTAGAGTGGATATTATACCACCTTATCTCTCTCGAGATAATGTTGTTACTCAACCTGTACAACAAGTTGAGGAAAATTAACAACTTACTGATTCACCACTTCATGGAGATGTCACCATTGACGACGTTAATGTAGAACCACCACAACCGGTAGCTTTGAGAAGATCTCAAAGGGAAAGAAGATCTGCCATAATAGATGACTATGTGGTGTATCTACAAGAATCTGATTTTGATATAGGGATTCAAAATGATCCAGTTTCATATTCACAAGCAATAAATAGTAAAGATTCTGATAAGTGGATTGATGCCATGAATGAAGAGTTGAAATCAATGGATCACAATGATGTCTGGGATCTTGTCGAATTGCCTAATGATAGTAAGAAAGTCGGTTGTAAATGGATCTTTAAGACCAAACGCGACGCTAAGGGCAATATCGAAATATTTAAGGCCAGACTAGTGGCTAAAGGTTTCACTCAGAAAGAAGGCATTGATTATAGAGAGACATTTTCTCCAGTGTCTAAGAAAGACTCTCTTAGAATCATTATGGCCCTTGTAGCTCATTATGATTTGGAGTTATATCAAATGGATGTGAAAACTGCTTTTCTAAACGGAAATTTATATGAAGATATCTATATGGACCAGCTTGAAGGGTTCACAAAACAAGGACAAGAACACTTGGCTTGCAAATTAAACAAATCTATTTACGGGCTTAAACAAGCTTTCAGACAATGGTATATTAAGTTCAATGATACAACAACTTCCTTTGGATTTAAAGAAAACATTGTTGATCAATGTATTTATCTAAAGGTCAGTGAGAGCAAGTTTATATTCTTAGTCTTGTATGTGGATGATATTTTGTTAGCAAGTAGTGATCTTGGTTTATTGCACGAAACCAAGAATTATCTTTCCACAAACTTTAAGATGGTTGATATGGGAGAGGCAAATTACGTTATTGGCATAGAGATCTTCAGGGATTGATCTCGAGGATTGCTGGGATTGTCTCAAAAAGGATATATTAATCAAGTTTTGGAAAGATTCAATATGCAGTTATGTTCAGCCACTGATGCGCCTATCACAAAAGGTGATAAGTTAAGTGAAAAACAATGTCCAAAGAATGATTTGGAAAAGGAGAGAATGATATTGATTCCGTATGCATCAGCTGTTGGAAGCTTGATGTATGCACAGACTTGTACTAGACCAGATATCAGTTATGTTGTGGGCGTACTTGGTAGGTATCAAAGTAATCTAGGTATAGATCATTGGCAAGCAACAAAGAATGTTATGAGGTATCTCCAAGGAACAAAGGATTATATGCTCACATATAGGAGATCGGATAAATTAGAGGTTGTTGGATATTCAGACTCGGAATTCGCTGGCTGTCAGGATAGTAAAAAGTCTACTTCGGGCTTTGTATTTCTATTAGCTGGTGGAGCTATCTCGTGGAAGAGTGTAAAACAAAGCATCACTGCTTCTTCCACGATGGAGGCCGAGTTTGTTGCATGTTTTGAGGCTTCGAGTCATGCATTGTGGTTGTGGAATTTCATCTCAGGGCTTAGGGCTGTTGACTCAATTGCTAAGCCGCTGAAGATATATTGTGATAATACCGCAGCATTTTCTTTTCAAAGAATGGAAAGTACTCTAGTGGATCCAAGCACATAGATCTTAAGTACTTAGTTGTTAAATAAAGAGTCCAGAAACAACAAGTGTCAATTGAAATTTTAAGTACCACTCATATGGTCGCCGATCCATTGACTAAAGGATTGCCTATAAAGACTTATAAAGAACATGTTATTAGTATAGGTCTTTTAAGCAATCCATGACTGTAATAAGTGGTTATCAATAAATTGTCATTTGCTTAAATTATTGTTTCTGTTTTCCTGTTTTCAATTATATGTGTACACGTGTTATGTTTGGATTTTATAAAACAGGGTATGTCTTAACAAGACAAAATAAAAGGGGCAATTATGGACTAGAGTAGTAGAAGTTGCTAGTGGTGTAATACATGGAAGGAAATATGATAAACAAAAGTCATATGACCGCTATGATTCACATTAGTGATTTAGACTATATCAAGTGTTAAAGTATACCATTTATCTATTTTAGTTGTCAACCTTTGTTTTTATCTAAAATCGTGATCACGTGTCAAAATTTTATTTTGAAGAGCCCGATAGAGTCAAATTTTCTTTTAACTTAATCGGTTTAGTGGACCAAGTGGGAGAATGTTAGTTTTATTTTATTAAATGGTCCACTAACCTCATTTTACTACAAGTTTTAAGGTTGGGACTCTTCATATGATTGATTTAAGGTTGATACTTAATGGATATGTTAAAGTCTAGTAACTTACAAGGGAGTAGGTTATGGAGGTCATGATGGTTGGCCTTTCGCCTTCTTGTAACTCTTACATTTAGTGGCCCTCTACTCTCATCTATAAAAAGAGATACAACCACTTCTCAAAGCTACACCAAAATAAAAGAACCAAAAGTGTTAGCAAACTTTCATCATCTAAAATTGTTCTAAGGTTGTGTCATTTGGATAGAAAGAGAGGAGAAGGTGAGTTCACTAGTAAGATTATACAAGTGAGGAGATAACAAGTTTAATTTGAAGGATTACTTTGAAGCAACGTCATATCTTGAAGAATCCATGGCGAACGGTATACCGATATCATTCTCGTATCCTTATTATATTTATAGATTTTCAGCATAAAGTTAAATAAAATTCTTTCATGTGTATGGACATAACGTGTATCTACATATTTAAATTAAAATATTTAAATTTATTCAAATCGTTTCTTTTGCAGATCACATCTCTTCTTCTGCATCCAAGATTGGCTTACATCCTGCTTAAGTAAATTTATTCAAGGTATGTTTTTTTTTTTCTGGATGTAAAGAAAACCTTAATGATTTTTCTATGTTTTAATTAGCTTAATAATATAACTGCTTTTGATTGATAGCTAAGTGTGCCTCTATTTGCATATATTCCTCAAATTACTTATTAATCTATAAATATAACATTCTTACAATTGCATATGTGCAGTTCTGACTATAGAGATAAACAATAGAGGCTAGCTAGAGATATATACAACTTATTTGAATTTGTACAACAATTTATACAACAATTTCTTCACTCTCTTTATATTGAATTTGTTAAGCTAAGATGCAATTTCTGCATCTGCTTTTGATTGATAGCTATGATTTTCTAGAAGGTTATCACTATAAAGAGAGTGAAGAAATTGCAGATGCAGTTTATACAACAACAGAAGATATTATGAAATCTCAAATATTGAATGATATTCATGTTAGGATGCAGGTAAAACTATTCCAAAACAAAAAGAAAGAAAATACACGTATTCTTCATTCTCTCCAAGAAAGTAGTCGCCCATTGCTAGCTTTTCTGAAAGGTAGTTTTCGTGGAAAAAAAGTTGAAGTAAAAGGTTTGGAAAGTCAAATTGCAGAAGTAGTTTATGCAGCTGAAGATATTATTGAAACTCATGTTGTAGATCATATAAATACGATCAACCATGGAAATAAGAGTTCAATAGTCTTATCTCAAGACCTACGAGACGTAATAAAAATTATGGACTTTATCAATGAGAAGGTGATGAAGATTAAAAAAGAGAGAGGATTTGACGATCATGAGTCGAGAGATCTAGCTCCCACGCATTCATTAAGAACTCCTCTAACTGGGAAGGACAAAATGGTGGGATTTGATGATCATGATAGAGTAGTGCCCAGCAAGCCAATATTAATTAGCTTGTTGAAGTACTATTTTCTTATGGTTTATAATTAATATGCCCGTTCATTCATAGTATGTGAAATTGAACAATGGCCAACTTCATCTCTCGTGAACTTATCTAAGCGATTGAATGAAATCCTAAGATCACAATAGACTATGGGACGATTCACTTCAGTACAGAGTGCAATCATGAAACAGTCTCAAAGGTCGTGATCTTAAAACCGTTCCAAGTCATAGATTCCAAACGAGACGGGGTATCGTAGGAATCACCAAGACTTGTACAAGTATGCATGATTCACATGGTGTGAATTTGTAGCGTTTCATGAGCAAGGCATTTGAGGCCAGTGCATATGAGTAGGTGGTTCAATGGAGGATTGAATGCATCGAACGACCCGAACAGAGAAACCTATTGTGGAAGCGCATGACGCATATCGGTGATGGGATGTTTCTCAAGGCTTATAATAGTGTACGATTTAGTCCTTGGACTTGAGGTGCTAGGGCGAATTCGGTGCACGAGTGTGCGTACTTAGATTTAGGTACTGGTCACGTAGCCTGGCCACAAAGTGCCTAAGTTGGGTGCGTACACAACTGTACGCGAGTGGTTAGTACTAAGAAAGGATCTATCGACTCATCCTGATAAGATGAGAGTATTTCCTGTACGTTCTTCGATAATATGTTCCTAGAAATCCATGGCCATGGTTGGTGACGAATTTGGAAAGGGATTTCCAAATTTAGCAGTCACACCGGAATTATTTTCCAGAATTAGAAAGTACATAATCGAGATAATTAGAGGTGCCGATCAATTCACACACCCTAGGTCTCGATCGGGAAATCATCGTGAAAGGACCGTATGTACATGGCAATTATAAGAGGTGAGGTTCACAATAATCAATTCACCTTTGATTGGGCTTCATGGGCTTGTGGCTAGACATCGACCATGAAGTGTGGGTACTCCTGAATTAATAAGGAAATTAATTCTGGAGTGGTCAATTAAAAGTAGTTTAATTGATCGGAGCATTTAATTGCTCGTTAATTAAATCACGAAAGTCGTGGGCCTGCTGCCAGTTGATGGTGAACCCAGAGGGTCACACACAATACAATTGGACGGTGACTGTCTTAAAGGAAAAGCAAATGATTTAAGGTTGTTAAATCAAAAGTAATTGAATTATGGTATTAATTCAATAGGAGAATATTAATTAGATATCTAATTGATTAATGTTCAATTAATTAATTAGAGTTATCTGATTAATTGTAAAATTAATTAAAGTGGTTAATTAATGAAACTGGAAGATTACATAATTAACCAATTTTAGGATTGGATAATTATGTGGGTTGATTTCGCAATTAACTAGAAATAGGGGAAGTGGGCGATTTTTGTGAATAAGGAAAAAGAGTTTTATTTCTTGGAGAGCAAGCTAGAAGAGATTTATCAAATCTCACATTCCTAAGTTGATTAGGAATGAAGATTTGATAAGGGAAGGAGATATCTCTTTAGAGAAGGTTTCTTCTCTTATAAATACTCCTTCTCTTCTCTTCATTTAAGAGAGGTTGAAGTTTTTGAGAGAGACACAAAACCCTAAAATCTTTTGAGAGAACAAAATTACTTTTGCTGAAAATTTGAGAGAAATCGATTTTTACATAAGAGAGAAATTCAGATTTTTGCACAAGATTTATTATTTGCAAAACCGCCCCACAAGTTTGCCCCAAACCCTAGTCGCCCGAAGTTGTTATCGGCCGAACCCTGGGCTGGCCGAACCTGACCTGGCCGAGCCCTGTTCGAATCACACAAGTCCTGTGATTCAATTCTTCCATCTGTATCTCCTAATCCTGATCAAGATCTTAAGTCCAGATCCAGATCTGAAATTCTTTGCTGACAAACCTGCGAGATCCAGTTCGTAGCCTAAGACTTGTAGGTGTCACTACAATCCAGTTGGTGTGGACTAAACTTTGGAGGTGAGACACATGGATCACTCAAGCTGTGGATCGAACCAAACACCTGGAGGAAACCACCACAAATCCGTGGTGAGGTAAATTGCGATTAACCCCCTTGTGTTTAATTAATTGTTTGATTCAATCTTTTTGTATAATTAACTGTGGAGAAAGATTTATGGGACATATTGGGACCTCGAAAAATTTTAAATTTCGCACTTTGTTGTATTGACAATCGAGCCCCATACTAGAATATCCCAACAGTGGTATCAGAGCCAACTCCATATGTTTTTATACGAAAAGGCCTCAACATAATGTGTTTTCACTGTATATGCTTGATTGTATGTATGAGAACGCGTGATAATTATGTTCTGTCGATTGATTCTTGCTTGTTATGACTGGATCTATGATTGGGTAAAATTGCCTTTTAAGATCGGTGGCGAATTTATAGTTTTTCGAAAAATCAGGACTTTTATGCAATAATCGCAAATCGCAAAAAATTAGGGCGGAAAATTAATTTTTCTGTTTCTGGAAATTTTTGAAAAATCTGGACTGTTTCTGAAAATTTAATCGTACGGGTTTTTGGGCTGTTTTGCAATTTCCGAAAATTCAAGGACTGTTTTGTAATTTCCGACACTTCAGGGGTCAGTTTGCAAATTCGAAAATTTTCTGGATTTCAAAATTTTATTTTCTGGTCCTTCTGTCCGAAAACTATTTTGGGGGTATTTTGTAACTTTTCAAAAGTTTTGGGGTCAAAAGTGCAATTTCCGAAAGTATAGGGGCTGAACTGCAATTTTCAAAAGTTGGAAAATCAGAATCTTAATTTGAGGCAGAAAACTTGTTTTATTATCCAAGAATTTATTTGTCATAATTAGTAGTGACTAAAAAGCAAGAATCATAGGAAGTTAGTTTTAAAAGGTAGTTTTAAAATTAAGAAAGAAATACGTAAAAGTTGTTTGCATGTTTCTTGCTCTACGTGAATTGCTTACGTGGTTTTCGATCGCGCCGAGCCTTGACCTTAGGTTAGATGTGATTGGTTTAATTTAATGCATGGTTTTTATTGGGCCTGCGAGCCTGTTATTTTTTTTGGGCCACTTTGAGCCTTTGTAATAGAATAGGGCTTCACTGCTTTCCTAGTCTAGAATGGAGGCCCGTTTACAAGCAATGTGGGAGCCCAAGAAGAATTGAAGGCCATGTATGCATGGTACATTGTGTAATAGCATAGGCCTTTTAAGAACCCTTTAGATTGACCAATAGGGCCAACATCATCGGCTCGATGATGGCCTGCATAGGAGGCTCCCGATCGAAAACATATTGTGGTAGTATGCATGCTAGGCTTGTATGGCTTTTATTTATTAGTCGATTTATGATTGCTTGTGTGTATGCGCGCTAGAATCTAGATCGTAAATAAAAGATAAAGCATAATTGAAGCGGTGAGATCTCGAGGAGAGTTTCCTTAAACCTTCAAAACCGAAAATTCCCCTCTCGAATAAATATTAAGTCATATTGGGTTAAATATAAAATGAAGTTTTACAAATCCAAGCCTTCCATTAATAGGGACTAGTGCATGTTGTCTACTTATCGATAGAGGTGATCCAGAGTCTGGCACCCGAGTCGAAGAAAGGGGCAATGCACGAAATTCCTTGATTCTGGTTTTAATAAAACTTGATAAGGGTAGGGACTGGTCGGGACGTGAAGATCGACCGATAACTAGTTACGGAGAATTCGTGACCGGGCCCGTTGCTTATCATGATTAATGGGTTAGACTTAACGCGTAGTAACATTTATGATGTAGCAGTGCTAGATAAATGCGAAAAACGAGGCAAAATAGCTTGAAGGTTGTGTAGTAGACACAATTGGTAAAATGTATACCTACCTAGGGAATTAATTGTATGGCCACGAGTCGTGGGTGCAACTAATTGCTGCTGGGACGTCAAGACATACTAGGAAATAGATTTTTCCCGAAACTAGAAGGGGTTATTGTTTCGACAAAATAGTGGGAGAACTTTTTCGATAAAAAGTCCAAATTTCGTTAATTATAAGTATTAATATTAAACCTGTCTGCTTATAGTTGTCTGTTTAATTTTTTATCCATTCACCATCCACTGTCCCGGTCAAACGAGTATTAATGAATGTTAGAAGCGAAAATACTTTGGGGTCCATTATGCGCAATCACCTTCACGAGACAAGCATGGCTGAGTTTAACAATGTTAAAGAATATTGTTCTTACTTAACCAAAATGTTCAAACGAATCAAAAGGTTTGGAGCTCAATTGTCTTTAGAAGATGAGATAGAGATTAATCTCAATGGCTTGTCTGACACCTTCACTCATTTCATGCAACATTGTATTATTCCGCCTTATGGAATTAAAACAAAACACTTGCATGAGTTATTAGATAAATATGAGGAAGCTCATCTGCAAGGATGGGGTCTGTACGAAAGGAATTGCCACATGTGTAAGTACGAGGATACATTAAGGAGGCTTGCTGAAAAGAAATTCCTGAACAGACTTAACAATGGTATGACTTAAAGTTATACACCTGTTAATTCTCTTGATGTAAGACATCTGATAAACCTTCATTTCTGTAAAAGTGTTTGCAGGTGATGACGGTATTACCTCACCACCTAAAAGGAGGAAATTCCTTAAAAGGAAGATGCAAGTAGTGCAAAGAGTCATGAGGGGATGTTGCTTCAGGGATTGGGTAAAGGACTATCTGGACCTAGACATTACTTTTTAGCAAAAGAAGTTTTTCGTATTAGCATGAGTTTTTAGTTTTAGTTTATTTTGAGTATTATTTCAAACTTTGACAAGACTTTATTGCTTTACCATTTAGAATGGAATTTATTTAATTAGAGCGATTTGACTTTGTGCAAATGTTGATGTTTTGTAACATAGAAATAAACAATGATAAACGAATCAAAACTTTGAAGACTATATGCTGAATTGAAAAACTAGATAATCGTTCCCATTGAAATGTTTATTTTGGACATTCTTCCTAAAGAAAGATTCGAAAGGAAAGTTTTTGTCTATTGTTCTTGAAATAAGGAACTTTGATGAAACTCCGAACTTTCAAATCTTGTCTTAAAGGAATAATAACCGAAATAAAGGATTGCTAGGCATTCCAAACATTTCAAATCAATTAGAACTAAAAGCATGATAGGATAGTGCCCTGCAAGCCAGTTCAATTAGCCTGTAATAGATCTATCCTGTATGAAACAATCTTTTGACTTAAAATAATACACACGTTTATTTATATGTGTATAAAGATAAACAATGGCCAACTTCATCTCTCGCGAATACATTTAAGCGATTGGATGAAATCCTTAGATCACAATAGACTATGGGATGATTCACTTCAGTACTGAGTGCAATCATGAAACAGTCTCAAATGTCGTGATCTTAAAACTGTTCCAAGTCATAGATTCTGAAACGAGACGGGGTATCGTAGGAATCGCCAAGACTTGTACAAATATGCATGATTCACATGGAGTGAATTTGTAGCGTTTCATGAGCAAGGCATTTGAGGCCAGTGCATATGAGTAGGTGGTTCAATGGAGGATTGAACGCATCGAACGACCCGAACAGAGAAACCCATTGTGGAAGGGCATGTCGCACATCGGTGATGGGATGTTTCTCAAGGATTATAATAGTGTACGATTTAGTCCTTTGACTTGAGGTACTAGGGCAAATTCGGTGCATGAAAGTGCGTTCTTAGATCTAGGTATAGACCACGTAGCTTGGTCATAACATGCCTAGGTTGGGTGCGTACGGACATGTACGCGAGTGGTTAGTACCGATATGGAATCTATTGACTCATTGTAATGGATGAGAGAATTTCCTATACGATTCTTAGATAATATATCCAAGGAATCTGCGGCCGCAGTCGGTGACGGATTTGGAAAGGGGTTTCCAAATTTAGAAGGTCACAATGGAATATTATCCTGAATTAGAAAGTATAGTAATCGAGACAAATTTAGAGGTGCCGATCAATTCACACACCCTAAGTCTTGATCGGGAATATTAGTCGATAGAAGGACCATATGTACATGGTAATTATATGAGACGAGGTTCACAAGTATCAATTCACCTGAAGTTGGGCTTCATGGGCTTGTGGCTAGACATCGACCATGAAGTGTGGGTACTCCTGAGTTAATAGAGGAATTGATTCTAGGAGTGGTCAATTAAAGGTTGTTTAATTGACCGGAGCAATTTATTGTTCATAAATTAAATCACGAGGAATTCGTGGGCCTGCTGCCAATTGATGGTGAACCCAGAGGGTCACACACAATACAATTGGACGGTGACTGTTGAAAAGGGATACAAAAGGAACTAATTGATTTAAAGGTAATTAAATCAATTAAATGAATTAAAAGTATTTAATTCAAGTGGGAGATTAATTAATTGGCTAACTTAATTAATTAAATACTTAATTGAGTTGCTAATTAATTATATAAAAGAAATAATGATTTAGTTAGATTGGGCATTTAATTAAGTGATTAATTAAATGAAAGACTTGCAAGACATGGGCCTTTAATTAAAAGCCCATAAGAAGTCTTGCAAAACCTAGGTCAAGAGGGAGTCTATAAAAGGGGTTCTACTTGAGCTCAAAAAGCTAACACCCTAAGAAAAACCCTAGCCTCTCTAAGACTTAGTAGCCGCCGCCCCCTTGTGCAAGAAACCCTAGTCGCCACCGCCACCTAGAGCCGCCGCCACCTGCTGCCGTGGGCTGCCCTAGTGCCGCCGCCCCTCTCCCTTTATTCCTCTGTGTTAGATCTTGACCTATCAAGAGAATCTACACAACCCTGCAATAACAAACCTCCTGAATCCAGTTCTGAGCCTAAGATCTTGAGGTGTTGCCAGAATCCAATTGGTGTGGACTAACTTTGGAGGTGAGACTGATGAGGGAAATTTCGGATCCCCTGCAGCTCGAGAAACCGGCATAATCCGAGTAAAACCAAACCTTACCCATGAAGAGCATCGAACTTAAGAACTCAATATGTGTTGCAGGTTCCCAACCATTGGAGGTCGATTACCTCGGGTGGGCCGGCCCCAAGACCAGTCCAGCGGGCCTAAGAAGCCCATCACTGTCATTATAAATACCCCATGCATTTATGACGACGACGCAACTTCCCAGGTGCTCCCTACTCGAAGCTACCGCTCGGAATATAGGCATAGGACCTTTATATGTATTTCGCCCTCTAGCTTGTACGGCATTCAATAGGGCTCGAATAGGACTCCAAATCATTGTATTATTGTAACGTTGTAAATGAACCATTTGAATACAATAATATTGATCTTCTATATCTATTGATTAAGCATTCGTTCGATCACACCACGCACGAACATCACGTACAAAATTCGGTAAGATCAATTGGCGCCCACCGTGGGGCCTTATTCGAGTCTTAGATCGAAATATGCCTACTACGAGGAGGAATATGTATGTCAGCTGGAAGTTTTACTAATCCGAAACTCCGTTATTCACTATCCAAGGCGAATCCTTCGACCATTGGGGGGTTCGTCATTTCAGGGATGAAGAAAGAAGACCTATATGATAGTTTTCCAAGCTTAAGGATAATGGTCAAGCCTATGATCGCACAGCTCATTTATTTCTTCAACGGATTTATTTTCCACGGGGAATCCATTTTTAGGAGCGAATAAGAAGTTCAGCAGGTATCGTCGAAGGCTTAGAAGATCTATGAAGTTGCAGCTTATTATTGACGATCGGAATTTATTTTTCCGATCTTCGTGTTTATTAACCTCAAAGACAAAGTTTTCGGATCAATTATTTAAAAGATCATTTGCGTAATCTCTATATATTATTTATCGGCTATTCGTATTTATCTCAAAATTGGTCGGGATAAGTTGATTGGTTAAATATCTGCAATCGATTACATAAATTCTCGAACTAATGGATGATATATTGGCCAACATTTCGACTAATAACGGAATTCGAGTAACAAAATTCGATCAGAAATGAAGCTTTATCATTAAAAATCTTCAAACAAGTTACAAAGTAAAGCTTCGAATATAATTCGAGCTCAAGAAATGCAGTACAATCACTCCTACCCTATTACAAATTTTATGAGGTAATTCTATATTGTGGTATACTCGGTCTTCGTTCCCAAGGTCGCCCCAGATGCAGAACTCAGCAGCTAGCTTTATTGGCGATCACTCGCCACCTGTCGCACAGCCGTCTTCGAACAGGTTAAAGGTCGGCTCGAAGCTCCACTCCAAGGCTTCGGAGCGACCTTAGATCTTCATCTGTTAACAATGATTGAGACGCTCAATCATTGTTTGCAGAATAATTCGAACCGGAGCAGCAAAGGGTTATCCCCGCAGAGGCGCTCCAAAGGAACTCGAAGGAACCATCTCGTAAGAAAGCCCTCGAGGAAGCTGGTGCCTCAGATTTAAAGAACTCCTCTCGGAGTAACCAGCTGTCCGATCAGGTACTACACCAGAACACCGGAATTCAAACCCGTCACAGACAAGATATGTCTGGGAAAACAGGTTGCCTGCCGGTATTCTAGGCGCAATTTCTTTTGCCTGTCGTTATTCTAAGCGAAAAGCTCATACAAAAGGAGACAAGATCGAAAAAACAAAGTTCGAATTCTAATCTCAAACTCTTTTATCTGGGAGAAGATCCGAGTCAAACCCAAAACTCGACCCATGGTGATCGGAGGGAGCATAAGGAAAAAAGCAAGAAGTGTTGTATACACGAAGGGACCTATTTATAGTGATAAGGGATTTAAAATCAACGGCCCCGATAACGTGTTACGAACGGTTTGGATGTCCGTATTAAATGGAAGGACCGTTACATTTCCCGAGAAATAGGGCCCTGTTTGGTAACGAAGGACACGCGGTTCAATGGGGAGTATAGAAGAATTGCGACATTCTAAATATCGAACAAATACGACGAATTTATAACATTAATACTGAAGGATGGCATATCGGATTCATATTCGGATTATTCAGACGTTCTTTACACTCAAATATTTATTGCTATGCTTTTACGCTGTCAACATACAAGAACTATAATCGGCCCAGTCGAACAGAACTCTCGACCTGGAAGTTATGCAATTACGAAAATACAACAGTGATAAAGATTTATGGCATCGTTTTCCTTATCAATTTCGGGTCCGCTGAAATATTTATCTATTATCCAATCAGACAAGTGGAATTTGGTTTTTTCTTGATCGAAGGTCAAGACGGAATCATGGAAAATAAACATTTATCTAATTATGTTTGATGTTATCAACAAAACAAAGAGGAAAATGTATCCATATTATCTCGAAAAAATACAAGATGTGGGAAATACATATCGAGCGTAGCACAAGCCTTTACGTTACACTATAACGTTACTACATTCTACAATCCTATAAAACTTTCGGTCTCCCGTCCTATCGTTTACTCGGGATAGTTTGGCTCCGAGCACAGAATATCCTTAGGACCCGCAGGCTTGTAACTTTATTTGCAATCTTCCGAAAACAGAGGAGCGAACGCTATCGGCCCAACGTCTTCCTAAATGCATTGTAGCAACAAGGCCAAGGGCCTAGCTTATTGGCTTTCCAGATGGAAATCGCATTTGCCTGTCGATATTCTAAGCGTGGTTGCATTGATTTTTCTTCCGCTCGAAGATTGTTCCGCTTAAATATCGTTCGGAGCCTGAGCTCGAATAACCGTACCAATCGAATAATCATCTTGACCACCATAATAAGACAGATAAATTCTCGATGCAACGAATGAGATAATCTCAACAATATGCCAGCCTTTTTATAGCCAAAAACAGAAAAGAATTAAACGACGTATAATTCGCAAAGTGAGCGGACAAGATTTGTCGACCGTTGCGATTCCCGGTAAAATAGGAACCGTTTCGAAAAAATCAAACTTGTCAAAATTGGGAGCCTATAGACAAAGAATTTTCTCGACAAAGGCATAAGGATTATTTAAAATCTAGGTTTAATCACTACTGGATGTTTCCCCATGATTCATCCTTTCACATGGTTACAGAAGACTATTTTCTCATCAAAATTTATTTCGATCAGAGTTATATATTCAATGGAAGCTAATCTCGTCAATATTCATATTCGTTCATCTCTCCTTGATATTATCGATCTCTATTATTCTATCTGTACTGGTCTCAGTCTACTATTATGTAAGGGTGAAAGCCTCTGCTATGACCCTCGAAAATCGACCAAGGGTGAAAGACGTTGCAACGCCCCTTGGATCGAAAAATAAAAATGGGTGACGACCCTAGGGCTAAAAATGCTCTGAAAACGACTAAGGGTGAAAGCCGTTGCTATGCCCCTTAGATCGAAATTATCAAAATGGGTGAAAGCCTCTGCTATGACCCTAGGGCTAAAAATGCTCTGAAAACGACTAAGGGTGAAAGCCGTTGCTATGCCCCTTAGATCGAAATTATCAAAATGGGTGAAAGCCTCTGCTATGACCCTAGGGCTAAAAATGCTCTGAAAACGACTAAGGGTGAAAGCCGTTGCTATGCCCCTTAGATCGAAATTATCAAAATGGGTGAAAGCCTCTGCTATGACCCTAGGGCTAAAAATGCTCTGAAAACGACTAAGGGTGAAAGCCGCTGCTATGCCCCTTAGATCGAAATTATCAAAATGGGTGAAAGCCTCTGCTATGACCCTAGGGCTAAAAATGCTCTGAAAACGACTAAGGGTGAAAGCCGTTGCTATGCCCCTTAGATCGAAATTATCAAAATGGGTGAAAGCCTCTGCTATGACCCTAGGGCTAAAAATGCTCTGAAAACGACTAAGGGTGAAAGCCGCTGCTATGCCCCTTAGATCGAAATTATCAAAATGGGTGAAAGCCTCTGCTATGACCCTAGGGCTAAAAATGCTCTGAAAACGACTAAGGGTGAAAGCCGTTGCTATGCCCCTTAGATCGAAATTATCAAAATGGGTAAAAGCCTCTGCTAAAACCCTCGGGCTAAAAATGCTCTGAAATGCCTAAGATTGTAAGCTATCGCTCTACCCCTCAGGTCGAAATTATTCAAAAATTCCTTCTGGAAAGGACGAATACTACGGAGGTTATCAATATTTGCATTACTATTGCTTTCGATGAAAATTCTATGCAATCGAAACTCGATCGTAGACGTATATCTATAAATTTTCTAATGGAATATTACATCATCATCAGCCTTTTTACATCATTAGCCAGAGTTATCGATTATCATTATCAGCAGTATTATCAATCTCGGTGAAAATATTATCAAAGCCTAATTTCTATTATCTTTCGGTAAATTCTTCGATCAGCGAAGGAATACAATGGTTAAAGTTCGCTTTTGTTTTTTTGAAGAGCCAAACGCGGTCGATCAAAAATCCGAGTAGCAAAGGTCAAAGCAAAAATCTAAAGTGGTCATTCGAGATTATCTTATTGCGAATTATGAAGATTGAAATCAAAACAGAAGACATTGTGGAAAAATATTCATTCGTTAACTTTCAAAAGATGAGTTACATAGGAATGATTACAGTAGAATCTGAGCTGATCCGAAAAATTTTACAATCCTATTACAGAAAGCTATTCCTATAAATGCTCGAGCGGGGAAGACGACGATGCATCGCTTCTACTCTTCATCCAGTCCTTCCGCGCAAGATAGTCACCATATTCCCGAGTCAAGAGACAGAGAAGCAACTCCAGTTGGAGGAAGTAATTTTGAAAGCAGCCTCGAAGACGTGGAGATCGAGTGCAGGAAAACTCCTCCAGCAGTAGACCCACTATCCCGACTGGATAGAGATCAGAGTACAGGAAGTCGAGCCCGCCTCAAAGACTTGGAATCAAAGAGAGCTGGTCGTCCGTCGGTACCCCAGTCGCAATTATTTTCGCCTGTCGATACCCTAGTCGAATTAAGTTGTCATCAGGAGATAGCGAAATTTAAAAATAGTTCGAAGGAGAACTTCGAACAGTTCGATCAAAGATAGCAAACGAAACATGGTGGCTAGAAAGAGTAAAATCTCAATCATAGAGCCGATCAGAATTGTTACTGAAATGTAAAATTTGAAGGTAACTACGGAACTATATATAGTGAAAAGAAAAAGCAATTAACGACTCAGATTTGATGGTACTAACGGCCGAGATATAAGCAATAAATGCGCCGACCGTTACGTTTCCCGAAATTACAGAAACTGTTTCGGAAGAAAAGTGAAGAAAATGTCAAAATTATTCCACTCGAGTTCATTCTTATCCAAATTCATCTTGGTCTCAATTCCAATTATCAAAGAAAAATCATAAAGAAGTCAAAATACAGCTTGTAAAGAAAGCGTTATCAATAATTAGCCCAAGGATAAGTAAAAGTTGATGAAATTACTATACTCCGAACCCGACATATCTATCGATCACAAGTTACAGAGGCATCAACTACAACTACATATAAGGCCAATCCTTCGATACTAAGTACCTTTTACAGTAATGAGTACATGGAAAAAGAAAGATCTATCTATCCGGGCAGGAACGAGAGAGGAATTTCATAGCTAGACAATCCTATGAAATTTTCGGCGAACGATAATGTCCTTACTCAACCAGGAGATGCCTATCGAACCAACAAGTCTTCGACTATGGTCGTACTTCTTCGAAAAGGAGAAAGGCAATACTTCTCTTTCCCAAGAAAAACGTGGAAATTTTACGAAGGACGTTAATCTTTGAAGCACTACCCAAAACTTCTTCAAAAGAAAGCCTAGCGAATGGCGTCATACCCTCGAAAAACTTGATGCCAGAGCCTCCCTAAACCCCAAAAAGGCCATGGGCCATTGAGGTCGTGGATGGTCAGCAATAAAGCTTATTGGTCTTCAAGGTTGAAATAGCGTTCGCCTGCAGATACCCTAGTCGAGATTGAAGTATAAATTTTACTGTGATATGCAAAATAACTCCTAACCCGAAATTCGAGATATTGAGTCATGCAACGAGATATTCTAATCAGCATGATCGAAGGAATCTGTTATCGAAAAATGTTGTAAGAATGCAAAACAAAGAGCCCCATTTATAGATACTATTCTCAAAAATCCAACGGCTACCAGAAAACTAAAGAAACGGTCAAGATCAAAAGACTGTTACACTCCCCGAGAAATTAAGCGGGAAACAAAAATATTATGCTATCATAGAATACTGCATACAAAGTACTATCACTAGGATCGAAAGGCTTGCCCGTAATTATTCATTCGAACAGTAAGAAGCAGCATAGATAAAGTTGCATGCATCAAGCAGAAAAGGAAATTATACGATCATAGAATAAATGCAGTTCATTACAATCAACGACCAAGAAGTTACTCGAAAATACATAAAAATACCGCGGCAGAAACAATAAACAGCTATATGAGTTTGTTATCAGAAAGAAATTTTCGAAACTCAGTACTACGAGCTGCATAACCACGCTCATAAGCTTCCTTCTCACGAAGCTCGGATTCCTTCTTCTCCTGCTCATAAAGAGCCTTAAGTTTCTCCAGCTCTTCGATCAAATTTTTGTGAATCTCTTCTCCATGGTCCACAGCAGCCTTAGCCTCTTCTAAGACATGCTTCTCCTTTAAAACTTGGTCAAGTTCGGTTTTCTTCTTCTCCAGCTCCTCAAGAACAGCAGTATTTCGGTTTGCCTCCTGCTCGGTAAGTTCCTTGAGCTCGGTGAGATCCTGCCCGGCCTATCAGATATTCAAGAATTGTTAGAATCGCCAAAGTTTCGGTTTTCTTCTGACCCGCAAAAAAAAAAAAAAAAAAAAAAAAAAAGAAAAAGGAGGAAGGAAGGAAGAGAATCACTTGAAAAAGGTAGTGCAACCCTGATTGGTACACTTCTTCGAGGGTCCTCTCTTTGGACGTTTCAGTTACAGCAGAATCAAGCTTGAGCTGTAGCAAATTACCCTCCAGATCTTCGGATGCAGCCGGGGAGAGACTAGTCCTAGGGACAGCGGATTCAGTGTGAGGCTCGGAAACAATGGGCTTAACAGGATTTCCAGACGGATCATCGGTTTTCGAAGACTCAACGGTCTTCGAAGACTCAACGAAAATATCGGCCTTCGAAAAAGCAGTGTCTTCGCCAACATCCAGCTTAGGTTTTTTATTAAAACCCCCCGCAGGGGGAACGATCGAAGGATCGCCAGGAGAGGGCTAGTTCCCGATAACAAGGTTCTTCAAAGCTTCGAGGGAAGTGAGCCCATCGGAGTAAGGTCTCTTGCCCGAAGAAACGACAGGAGCCTTCTGAGTAGCTGGCTCTCCACTTGAACGCTCGAACTCCGCCTCAAGCTCCTCATCCAAGATAGATTTGCTACTACTACCCTTGATCTGTTTTGAAGAAGCTTTTTTCTCCTTCTTTTCTTTCTTAGTCTCCCCACCTTTGGGAGCCTCAGGAGAAGATGCAGTATTTTTCGAGGAAGATTTAGAGAGTTTTGCCTCTTTTGATGGTTTTGTTTCTTTAGAAGAGGTCTTCGATTTCGAACCTCCGAACAACGTCTTAGGATCTATGGTCTTGCCGTATATGTTTTCCATATCGTTCGATAAAATAAGTTGATGAAACTCGATAGTTAAGTAAAAGGCTCCGATCTCAGTTAGTGAATAAGTTGTATGAAATAACCTAAGGGTATCCTTATATTTATAGACGCCGTGACTAGGGACGACGGTAGGAGAATCGACGCAATCCTCAATAGCTAACTTTAAAAAGAATAAATGCCGAGCACTGGAGTACGAAGGATATCGAATTAGCAATATTATGTTTCGCTACTGTATAGTAACAGCATGATCAATTACGAATCAGAAGGACTCGACTACAAAAAAGACAAGTTTGGTTCCAAAATATCTCTTATGTACATAACAAATCCCTAACTAGGAGACTATGATTTGTCATTTGCAATGCGCTAAAATTCGGAGTTCTGGCTACCGTCAGCTTCTTCATGGTTATTCGATCTATCCTCATTTTGCCCTGAAGAAGAAGCAAGATCGCCCGAGCTCCGTTCAAGAAGATCAGGATTAGGCATCGGAACACCGAACTCCGCCACCAGAGGTGCGAAACGGTGACTTTGCCAGTCAACTTTCACGGGCAATGACGAAGTCTTGTAATCTTTCCCTTCAGCATTCTTCAAAGGATTCATGAACGGAAGATATTCTTCCATTTTATCAGGAATTATCTTGGCAGAAATCAGCTGTTGAACAGACTTATAAAAATTAGTTTGCCAAAACTCTCCTACCCTCATTCGCACTAAGGGATCGAAAACCGGAGATTGGAGGAAACCCCTTATGGCCGGAATCTCGGCCTCCTCTGCTCCCTGGGAATATGCGCGAGCGGAATCTAGTTTAGTCTGTTCAAGCTCAATCTTGATTTTCTTAAGCTCTTCCTCGAGCACACTTTTGTCTGCAACCACCGATAATAGCTCTTTCTCGACGGAAGGGGAATATGTCTTCTTCGCCGACAATTCTCCTTTTACTTTCGTTAGCTCTTGCTGACAAGTCTCCAGTTGAGTTCGAAGGATCTGGTTGTCTTCGAGAATCTGCGCATATGCATCATGAGCATCCTGAGACTCTTGCTCTAACAGAGACAAACGGTAAATCAGGACACCGTACATATCTCCGATCTGCGAAAAGTTTTCTATCATAAGTAAAACGCTAAGGAAAATTGAAAATAGAAGAAACTAGGGAGAAGGATTCTTACCTCGTGGTATGATCTTGAAAAGTCGCTCAGAAGCTCGAAATCACCTTTCACGGTTTGGAGCAACATGTCGCGTTTGAATCGACTAGCCATAAAAATTCTGGTGGCTTTATCGAATTCATTCTCTCCACTCAAGTGCGGATCCGACTGGATAGTCCCATCTTCGGGGTATCCAGCAGCCCTTCCGCCACAAAAGTGTTCATTCATAAAATCCGCCACATCCGGTTCGGATCGACCCTCGTGACAAGGGACGGAATCAGAACTTACGCCGAAAGGTTTTACTCTTCGGGAAGGACCAAGATCACCAGCATTCCTTTTCTGACCTTGTAATTTCTCGAATTCATGCACGCCCAAGATTCGATTCCAGGAATGCTGGCTGTAGCCAACAGAGGAGAGAATGCTAAGATCGGGACAAAATAGGCTTCGAAGAGGACCCGCTGTAGCTGGATTCGAAGATCCCATATTGCCAACGCCCCTTAAATCTGAGAGAATCGCCCGTGTGTCGATTGGCCCCACGCACAAATTTACGTCCGTTTCCCTTTCCGAACTCAACGAAGGAGGTACGGGTTTAGATAAAAATGTCCCGACTTTCCCGAGGTTGGACTTCCGGAGTCTCTCTACAACCCGACCTGACAAAATAACAAGAACATTTAGTTGGGAAAAAAGAAAGGAAAATGATCTAACGAACAAAATTAAGGAATATACTCAAGGAAACAGGCGCGCGAGATGAAGTGGCGCTAGCAGAGCGGCCACCTAATAGTGAGGTTGACCCTCCAATAAAACCAGTAGACGACGGTTGAACAGGTTCGACTGGCAGGATGGAATAGACACACGAACTCAACCCGGCCAGACGTAGAACACCCTCCTGAACTAAAGACATGGTTCGATACGGGTCAGACTGTAGTTGCTCTAGGAGTGTATCGGAAAGACGATGATTAAGTCTCTCCCTAATTTTCCGTTGACCATGTACCCAAGTGCTCGCGCCGTCCCAGCGATAAGGTCTGGTCTTCGAACTACCCTCAGATACGGGAATATCGGGCCCTTTCACGAAAAAGAACTTCCTTTTCCATCCCTTACTCTTCTCCGACGATACGGTAGTAAGAAAAAACTTTTTTGATCGCGGTGTAACGGAGACAAAACCAATATTTGAACCTCTACCCCATTTCAATCCAAACACTTGCCAAAAATTACTGAAAGAGGCTTCTTCATTTTTAGCCTCCATCAAAACACTAAAAGCAACAAGATATGCGACAGAATGTGGGAGAAGTTGAGATGGGCAGAGCGAAAAGGAGGTCAGAACTTTTCGAATTAAAGGAATAAAAGGAATGCGCAAACCGTAGGAAAATTGTTCCTCATAGAAAGCTTGACATCCAGGAGGGGGTTCGGTCGCGCGATCAGAATATGACGGGACGACAATAGAAAAACCTTCCGGAAGGTACTTTCCGAACTCAGCCTCGAGATTAGCCTGATCCTTCTTGAAGAAGCCACACGAGGTATCTTGAGCAGCAAGTTCCGTCCTACTAGTAGTATTGGTGGCTAGGTGAGCAGTGGGTTTGAGAATCCTGACGAAGGCGCCATCTCCAAGGATGTGCTTCTCTACGACATTCTCTTCAAGGTCTCCAGAAACTTCGACGTCTTCGTCCTCCGAAAGAAACTCCCCATCTTCATAGTTATCAACTAGTTTGAGAAGAGGATCGGACTCCTTGCTGGTCCCAACCTTATTTTTACCCTTCGTGCCACGGGAACTAGACATTATGGCTTAAAAGAAAACTATTATGCGGAAGTAACCGTTTTTATTCGACTTAAAAGCTTCGAGCTAAAAGAAAATACTTAAACTGAGAGTGATTTCTTCAGCAAGCCAGTATATAAATACGGGGTCAAAAACGTAAAATTGCAAAATGATCCACGAATAACCACGACGGTTGAGCTGCCCTAGGGTAAAAAGCCTAAGTTACTTTCCTAGAATTTGCAGTTACACACCCTTAACTTTCATAAATTGAAGCACGAGGCCCGAGTTTAGAAAGGAGACATTTATAAAAAGTTTACCTCGCTACAATCAACAGAGAGGGCCTGCGACAATTTCGACGTCAAAATAACTTTATAACATCGGTTCTAAGTGTATGCACTCTTTTTCCCTAGCTCGGTTTTTATCTCGAATGGGTTTTTCCGAGTTAGGTTTTTAACGAGGCATACCTGAAATCTGTTCATAAGACGTCTCATCCCAACCAACGTTCGAAACAGCTCATACTTCTTCGAGCATAAGCTCCACTTACGCTCAAGAAGTGGGGGAGTATTGATGAGGGAAATTTCGGATCCCCTGCAGCTCGAGAAACCGGCATAATCCGAGTAAGACCAAGCCTTACCCATGAAGAGCATCGAACTTAAGAACTCAATATGTGTTGCAGGTTCCCAACCATTGGAGGTCGATTACCTCGGGTGGGCCGGCCCCAAGACCAGTCCAGCGGGCCTAAGAAGCCCATCACTGTCATTATAAATACCCCATGCATTTATGACGACGACACAACTTCCCAGGTGCTCCCTACTCGAAGCTACCGCTCGGAATATAGGCATAGACCTTTATATGTATTTCGCCCTCTAGCTTGTACGGCATTCAATAGGGCTCGAATAGGACTCCGAATCATTGTATTATTGTAACGTTGTAAATGAACCATTTGAATACAATAATATTGATCTTCTATATCTATTGATTAAGCATTCGTTCGATCACACCACGCACGAACATCACGTACGAAATTCGGTAAGATCAAATGGTGTTGCCAGAATCCAATTGGTGTGGACTAACTTTGGAGGTGAGACGTTTGGATCACTTCTGTGAACTAGATCCGAGTTCAGATTCAGAGTTGGAGCATTCCACCACCTTGCATGTGGTGAGGTAAAATCGAAAACTCCCTATGTTTAATTACTCTGTGCGTTTTTGTTTCTTGCATACGTATAAATAATATGGAGATTTTTATATGGGACCTTGGGTGCTTCGAAAATTTTAAATTCCGCACTTTCATTGTTCTGACAATCGAGGCCACCCAACCACTATTCCAACAGTGGTATCAGAGCCAACTCCATCATTATTATACGAAAAGCCTGAACATAATGTGTTTTCACCGTATATGTTTAATTATGTATATGTAAACACGTGATAATTATGTTCTGTAAATTGATTCTTACTTGTTATGACTGGATCTATGATTGGGTAAAACTATTTTTTTAGATCTGTGCTGATTTTATAGTTTTTGAAAACTTCAGGACTTTTATGCAAAGAAATCGAGATTAGGGTTTTTGTGGGCTGAAAAATTCGAATTTTTGAAATCTGGAAATTTCAAAATTCTGGACTGTTTTTGCGAATCTGGTCGCACGGGTTTTGGGGTCGATTTGTAATTTCCGAAAACTTTGGGGCTGTTTTGCAATTACCGAAACTTGAGGGGTCAATTCAAAAAATCATAAATTTTCATAATTCAAAATATTATTTTTTGGTACCTGCCCGAATCTGCCCAGGGGTATTTTTGTAACTTTTTAAAAGTTTTGGGGTCAAAGTGCAATATTCGAAAGTTGAGTGGCGAAAATGCAATTTCCAAAAGTTGAAAAACAGAATCTGAATTTGAGCAAAAAAAAAAATATTTTTGTTTACCCGAATATTCATTTTTTTTATAATTAGTAGTGACTAAAAAGTAAGAATCATAGGAAGTTAGTTTTAAAAGGTAGTTTTAAAATTAAGAAAGAAATAGGTAAAGGATGTTTGCTTGTTTCTTGCTCTATGTGAATTGTTTACGTGGTTTTCGATCGAGCCGAGCCTTGACCTTAGGTTAGATGTGATTGGTTTAATTTATTGTTTGGTTTTTTATTAGGCCTGCGAGCCTATTATATTTTTGGGCCATTTTGAGCCTTTGTAATAGAATAGGGCTTTACTGCTTTCCTAGTTTAGGATGGAGGCCCGTTTACAAGCAAGGTGGGAACCCAAGAAGATATGAAGGCCATGTATGCATGGTACATTGTGTAATAGAATAGGCCTATTTATAAACCCTTTAGATTGACCAATATGGCCAACATCATTGACTCTATAATGGCCTGCATAGGAGGCTCCCGATCGAAAACATATTGTGGTAGTATGCATGATAGGCTTGTATGGCTTTTATTTATTTTGTCGATTTATATTTAGCTTGTATGAGATGCGCGCTAGAATATAGATCGTAATAAAAGATAAAGCATAACTGAATCGGTGAGATCTCGAGGAGAGTTAGTGTAACTTTCAAAACCAGAAATTCCCCTCTCGAATTAAATATTAAGTCATATTAGATTAAAATAAAATGAAGTATTTATATAAATCCAAGCCTTCCATCAATAGGAACTAGCGTATGTTGTCTACTTATCGATAGAGGTGATCCAGAGTCTGGCACCCGAGTCGAAGAAAGGGACAATACGTGAAATTCCTTGACTCCTGGTTTTAACTAAACACGACAAGGGTGAGGACTGGTCGGGATGTGAGGATCGACCGATAACTAGTTACGGAGAACTCACGACCGGGCCCGTTGCTCATCATGATTGATGGGTTAGACTTAACGATTAGTAACACTTATGATTTAGCAGTGCTAGATAAGTGCGAAAACCGAGGCAAAATAGCTTGAAGGTTGTGGAGTAACACAATTGGTAAAAAGTATACCTACCTGGAGAATTGGTTGTATGGCCACGAGTCGTGGGTGCAATTAATTGCTGCTGGGACGTCAAGACCTACTAGGAATTAAAATTTCCCGAGCAATCAAAGGGGTGATTGTTTCGATAAAATAGTGGGAGAACTTTTTCGTAAACAAGTCCAAAATTCGATAATTATAAGTATTAGACATAAGATCAGTTAGCTAAACGTTGTCTTCTTTCCATTTGTAGATATTAAGTACAATGTCTAAGAATCCATTATCTGTTATCCTCGATGCCAACAAATTGAATGGCTCAAACTTCGTTGACTGGCTGAGAAATCTCAGAATTGTCCTCGACTCCGAGCGACGAAGCTATGTGCTCGACACACCCATGCCTGCTGCACCCGCAGCACGAGCTAGTGAGGAACAACGAACCGCCCATGCTAAAAGGGTTGATGATGATCTTCAGGTTCGATGTCTCATGTTAGCCTCGATGTCGAATGAACTGCAGAAACAGCATGCTGCAATACCGCTTGCTAGAGATATGCTTCTCCACCTCCAGCAGATGTTTGGAGAGAGGTCTCGCACCGAAAGGTTCGCGACCACTAAGGAGTTGTTTCATCTCAAGATGGCTGAGGGAAGCAGTGTCAAGGATCACTGTCTGCGTTTCATCAACCTGGTTGAAAAACTAGGGCGATTGGAAGTGGACTTGCACGCTGATCTTAGCACTGACCTCCTTCTCCATACGCTGCCCCGTTCTTTTGACCAGTTCGTGTTGAACTTCAACATGGAGGATAGAACCCTCGCTCTTCACGAACTGACCAATTTGTTGGTAACGGCAGAATCGACTCTCAAGAAAGAGAAGCCGGTAATGATTGCACACCAATCGAAGGCTGCAAAGCCCAAGAGAGGTAAGAAGAAGAAGAAGGTATTTTCTTCGAAGGCAGTCACAAAGGTGGTTGAAAAGAAACGCAAGAGCCCAGAAGACGAATGTTTCCACTGCAAGAAAGCAGGGCACTGGAAAAGGAACTGCCCAGACTACCTAAAGATGAAACTGGTAGCCAAAGGTATTTTCTTGATTGAAGTTAATATTTCTATTAACTGTGCATCGTGGGTGTTAGACACCGCAGCAGGTTCTCATATCTGCAATGATTTGCAGGTGATGGGAGCAGTAAGATACCTGAAGCCCGGGGATAGAATCCTGCATTTTGGAAACGGAGCTAGGATCGCCGCTGAGGCTATTGGGGACGTCGAATTGGTTTTAGGAAATTTTACTTTAATTTTAAGGGATTGTATGTACGTACCAACTATTATTAAGAACATCATTTCTATTCCTATGTTGGATATTGATGGTTTTAATTTTTCCATTGAAAATGGAGCTTTTTGCATATTTAAAGGTGGTTTAATGTATGCTCGTGGTACTTTGATAGATGGTCTTTATTCCCTAGAACTTGTAAATTACGACGTCATGCACATTCAATCTAGAAAAAGAAAATATGATAATCAAACTCCACAACTTTGGCACGCTAGACTTGGACATATTTCCAAGAGTAGGATTCAAAAGCTGGTTTCCTCTAAGGCTCTTGAAATAAAGAACTTGGATGAACTCCCAACTTGCGAGTCTTGTCTCAAAGGAAAGATGACCAAATCACCCTTCACCGGGAATCCCGAGCGAACCAAGCAAACATTGGATTTAATCCATACTGACGTTTGTGGACCATTGAGTGTCAATGCGAGAGGAGGATTCTCTTACTTCGTAACATTCACCGACGATTTTAGTCGTTATGGATATGTGTATCTTATGAAACACAAATCCGAAACTTTTGAGAAATTCAAAGAGTTTCGAATGGAAGTTGAGAATCAACTTGGACATAGTATTAAAGCACTTCGTTCTGATAGAGGTGGTGAGTACTTAAGCCAAGAATTCCTTGATTATCTAAAAGAGAATGGTATTCTCGCCCAGCGAACTCCCCCTAGGACACCTCAACTCAATGGAGTGTCCGAGCGGAGGAACCGAACATTGTTAGACATGGTTCGTTCCATGATGAGCTTCGCTGACCTTCCCTTTTCATTTTGGGGCTTGGCCCTATTAACTACCTCGAAGATACTAAACATAGTACCTTCGAAGTCAGTGCCAACGACGCCGCACCAAGTATGGTATGGTAAAGCACCCTTGTATTCGTATCTACGAGTATGGGGATCTCCAGCGTATGTAAAGAACAAAAAGGGAGATAAGCTAGATAGTAGATCTAGTTTGTGCAAATTTGTGGGGTATCCAAAGGAATCCATTGGATACCTGTTCTTCGATCATAAAGAACGTAATACGTTCGTATCTAGGAACGCCCACTTCTTGGAAGAGGATTTCCTCACCAACCGAAATGGGACAATCGTAGAACTTGATGAAGTCCAGGAATCGGACCCATCCTCACAAACAGTGGGAGCTGAACCAGAATTTATTGAACCTACTAGTACACCTACTCTTCGAAGGTCTGATCGAATTCGTAAGGAGCCAGAGCGATTTGGTTTCATTCACGAAAACGAAAAAGGTGATAATGATCCAAGGACCTATCAAGAAGCGATGTTAGACATAGACTCGGGTGCGTGGCTCGAAGCCATGCAATCCGAAATGGATTCCATGCATTCCAACAAGGTTTGGACCTTGGTCGATCCACCTGAGGGAACTATCCCTGTAGGATGCAAATGGATCTTCAAGCGTAAGCTTGGAATGAATGGAGAGGTATTAACTCATAAAGCTCGCTTAGTGGCGAAAGGGTATTCTCAAAGGCCTGGAACAGACTATGAGGTAACCTTCTCTCCCGTGGCGATGTCGAAATCCATTCGGATACTACTTGCCATAGCCGCGTGGCATGACTACGAAATATGGCAAATGGACGTAAAGACCGCCTTTCTCAATGGAGACATTGACAAGGAGATCTTTATGCAACAACCTGAAGGTTTCGCATCCAAAGGAAATGAGCACAAATTGTGTAAACTTCAAAGGTCAATCTATGGCCTCAAACAGGCGTTCCGAACCTGGAACATACGATTTGATGAGACAGTCAAAGCATTTGGCTTCATCAAAAACGTATATGAACCTTGTGTGTACAAAAAGAATAGTGGGAGCTCGATACAATTCATTGTTTTGTACGTCGATGACATTTTGTTAATCGGAGACGATATCAAGATGTTAGCGCAGACTAAAGCGTGGTTATCCGTGCAGTTTTCCATGAAAGATATGGGAGACGCATCTTACGTATTGGGAATACGTATCTATAGGGATAGATCGAAGAAGATGATAGGACTCTCCCAATCTCAGTACATCAACACTATTTTGAAGAGATTCAAAATGGAAGAATCCAAGAGAGGATTGCTTCCAATGAGACATGGTATCTCTCTTTCTAAGTCAATGTGCCCTACAACTGACGAAGAAAAGACGAGAATGTCTCTCATACCTCATGCCTCTGCTATAGGGAGCATAATGTATGCAATGTTGTGTACTCGACCAGACATAGCTCACGTTCTAAGTGTAACGAGCCGCTATCAGTCAAATCCAGGCGAAGAGCACTGGACTGCCGTAAAAACAATCCTAAAGTACCTGCGAAGGACTAAGGATATGTTTTTGGTCTACGGTGGTAGTGGAGAACTGAAACTTGAAGGATTCACTGATGCAAGTTTCCAGTCTGACGTGGATGACTTCAAATCCAACTCTGGATACATATTCCGCATCAATGGAGGAGCGGTCAGTTGGAAAAGCTGTAAACAGTCTACCACTGCCGACTCAACCACAGAAGCAGAATATATCGCAGCATCAGATGCGGCAAAAGAAAGTGTATGGATGAAAAACTTCATTCAAGAATTGGATGTTGTTCCTAGCATTGCTGAACCTGTAGTCATCTTCTGTGACAACAACGGGGCGATAGCTCAAGCAAAGGAGCCGAGATCACACCATCAATCCAAACACGTACAGAGGAAATACCATGTGATCAGGGAGATCATTGGTAGAGGAGACATGCACATGGAGTATGTCAAATCGGAAGACAACGTAGCTGACCCACTAACTAAGCCACTTTCACAAAAGGCGTTCGATAGTCATCTAGAGAAGATGGGTCTTAGAACCATAGATGAATGGCTTTAGGGCAAGTGGGAGATTGATAGGATAGTGCCCTGCAAGCCAGTTCAATTAGCCTGTAATAGATCTATCCTGTATGAAACAATCTTTTGACTTATAATAATACTCACGTTTATTTATATCTGTATAAAGATAAACAATGGCCAACTTCATCTCTCGCGAATACATTTAAGCGATTGGATGAAATCCTTAGATCACAATAGACTATGGGACGATTCAATTCAGTATTGAGTGCAATCATGAAACAGTCTCAAAGGTCGTGATCTTAAAACTGTTCCAAGTCATAGATTCCGAAACGAGACGGGGTATCGTAGGAATCGCCAAGGCTTGTACAAATATGCATGATTCACATGGAGTGAATTTGTAGCGTTTCATGAGCAAGGGATTTGAGGCCAGTGCATATGAGTAGGTGGTTCAATGGAGGATTGAACGCATCGAACGACCCGAACAGAGAAACCCATTGTGGAAGCGCATGTCGCACATCGGTGATGGAATGTTTCTCAAGGATTATAATAGTGTACGATTTAGTCCTTTGACTTGAGGTACTAGGGCGAATTCGGTGCACGAAAGTGCGTTCTTAGATCTAGGTATAGACCACGTAGCTTGGTCATAACATGCCTAGGTTGGGTGCGTAAGGACATGTACGCGAGTGGTTAGTACCGATATGGAATCTATTGACTCATCGTAATGGATGAGAGAATTTCGTATACGATTCTTAGATAATATATCCAAGGAATCTGCGGCCGCAGTCGGTGACGGATTTGGAAAGGGGTTTCCAAATTTAGAAGGTCACAATGGAATATTATCCTGAATTAGAAAGTATAGTAATCGAGACAAATTTAGAGGTGCCGATCAATTCACACACCCTAAGTCTTGATCGGGAATATTAGTCGATAGAAGGACCGTATGTACATGTAATTATATGAGACGAGGTTCACAAGTATCAATTCACCTGAAGTTAGGCTTCATGGGCTTGTGGCTAGACATCGACCATGAAGTGTGGGTACTCCTGAGTTAATAGAGGAATTGATTCTAGGAGTGGTCAATTAAAGGTTGTTTAATTGACCGGAGCAATTTATTGTTCCTAAATTAAATCACGAGGAATTCGTGGGCCTGCTGCCAATTGATGGTGAACCCAGAAGGTCACACACAATACAATTGGACGGTGACTGTTGAAAAGGGATACAAAAGGAATTAACTGATTTAAAGGTAATTAAATCAATTAAATGAATTAAAAGTATTTAATTCAAGTGGGAGATTAATTAATTGGCTAACTTAATTAATTAAATACTTAATTGAGTTGCTAATTAATTATATAAAAGAAATAATTATTTAATTAGATTGGGCATTTAATTAAGTGATTAATTAAATGAAAGGCTTGCAAGACATGGGCCTTTAATTAAAAGCCCATAAGAAGTCTTGCAAAACCTAGGTCAAGAGGGAGTCTATAAAAGGGGTTCTACTTGAGCTCAAAAAGCTAACACCCTAAGAAAAATCCTAGCCTCTCTAAGACTTAGTAGCCGCCGCCCCCTTGTGCTAGAAACCCTAGCCGCCGCCGCCACCTAGAGCCGCCTCCACCTGCTGCCGTGGGCTGCCCTAGTGCCGCTGCCCCTCTCCCTTTATTCCTCTGTGTTAGATCTTGACCTGTCAAGAGAATCTACACAACCCTGCAATAACAAACCTCCTGAATCCAGTTCTGAGCCTAAGATCTTGAGGTGTTTCCAGAATCCAATTGGTGTGGACTAACTTTGGAGGTGAGACGTTTGGATCACTTCTGTGAACTAGATCCGAGTTCAGATTCAGAGTTGGAGCATTCCACCACCTTGCCTGTGGTGAGGTAAAATCGAAAACTTCCTATGTTTAATTACTCTGTGCATTTTTGTTTCTTGCTTACGTATAAATAATATGGAGATTTTTATATGGGATCTTGGGTGCTTCGAAAATTTTAAATTCCGCACTTTCGTTGTTCTGACAATCGAGGCAACCCAACCACTATTCCAACAAAGCACTGGTTCAAAAGGATGCTACTTCATATATACTTACGACTTTCAATCGTTAAAATATATTTGTACATTGTAGAAGTACAATTCTGAAACTATTGAAGTAATTCAATAGACGTTTTGGAAATGAAGTAACTAGATGCATTATGTCAAAAGCAATTTGATCTAATCAAAACTTGCTGAAACATAAGCAACTAAATCCTCGATTATCTAAAGGAGAATATAATTCTAAACAAAGAAAATCAAAGAAGAAGATCGAGCTTTGATAAAACTTGGTTCGACTCTCGACTATGATTTTGCCAAATTCCTATATTCACATTAGGGGATAACCTCCCCTGACTCTTCAAAAGTACTTGGTCTAGTATTTTGAAGTAAGTTCTTACACCGCCATGTCATCTAAGACATAGCAACACACCCTTATATGAGAAATTAGATGGTAGATCTAATTCATATAAAGTTTGTGGGGTATCCGACGAAATCCATTGGATACCTGTTCTACGACAAAGAGAAACGAAAGTATCTTATAAGAAGCTTGTTCCTCTGTTGACAAAACTCTTGTCAAAGGAAATAAGTAAAGTCATAGAACTTGATGAAGTCCAAGAAACTGGACCCATCCCCACAAACAGTGGGAGTGAACCCTGAAACTTACCGAACTGATCCATACACCAACAATTAGTAATCTAATCAAATTCGTAAGGAACTCAAAATTCCATTTTACGAAATGGAGAAACTGGATTTTAATCCAAGATTACAAAGAGACTAAGGGATATGGCATGAAGCCATAAGATTCAAAGTGGAAACTTTGACTCACCTAATGGCGATAGGTCACTCTTCAAAAGTCCTTCTAGGACCAATGAAAGTACCTTCTCCGTTTGCTACGTCAAAATCCATTTCGAAACTATTAGCCATAGAAAGGTGGTTTTAACTACCGAATAATGACTGTTGGATATGAATCCTGCATCTCACAATTGAAAATTGATGAGAAGATCTCTATTCAAATCCAAAGGTCAATCTATGACTTTTTCCCGAACATGGAACATGCAATTTGATAAGTCAATCAAGAAATGTTGAAGTTGTCAAATGGCATATGGATTCCAAATGTGCAAAAGGATCAGTGGGAGCATAGTTAAATGATGGAATAGTGCCCTGCAAGCCAATACATTTTGCTTATAGTGAAACTATCATTATCTTTCTTTAGTATAAATGATTTAATACGCACGTTTATTTATATGTGTATAAGGATAAACAATGGCCAACTTCATCTCTCGCGAATACATTTAAGCGATTGGATGAAACCCTTAGATTACATTTGACTATGGAACGATTCACTTCAGTACTGAGTGCAATCATGAAACAGTCTCAAAGGTCGTAATCTTAAAACTGTTCCAAGTCATAGATTCCGAACAAGACGTGGTATCGTAGGAATCGCCAAGACTTGTACAAGTATGCATGATTCACATGGAGTGAATTTGTAGTGTTTCATGAGCAAGGAATTTGAGTCCAGTGCATACGAGTAGGTGGTTCAATGGAAGATTGAACGCATCGAACGACCCGAACAGAGAAACCCATTGTGGAAGCGCATGTCGCATATCGGTGATGGGATGTTTCTCAAGGATTATAATAGTGTACGATTTAGTCCTTTGACTTGAGGTGCTAGGGCGAATTCGGTGCATGGAAGTGCGTACTTAGATCTAGGTATAGGCCACGTAGCTTGGTCATAACATGCCTAGGTTGGGTGCGTGTGGACATGTACGCGAGTGGTTAGTACCGATATGGAATCTATTGACTCACTGTAATGGGTGAGAGAATTTCCTATACGATTCTTAGATAATATATCCGAGAAACCCGTGGTCACGGTCGGTGACGAATTTGGAAAAGGGTTTCCAAATTTAGCAGTCACACTGGAATATTATCCTGAATTAGAAACTATAGTTATCGAGACAAATTTAGAGGTGCCGATCAATTCACACACCCTAAGTCTTGATCGGGAATATTAGTCGATAGAAAGACCGTATGTACATGGCAATTATATGAGACGAGGTTCACAAATATCAATTCACCTGAAGTTGGGCTTCATGGGCTTGTGGCTAGACATCGACCATGAAGTGTGGGTACTCCTGAATTAATAGAGGATTTAATTCTAGGAGTGGTCAATTAAAGGTTGTTTAATTGACCGGAACAATTTATTGTTCATAAATTAAATCACGAAGGATTCGTGGGCCTGCTGCCAATTGATGGTGAACCCAGAGGGTCACACACAATACAATTGGACGGTGACTGTTATAAAAGGACATGAAAGGAATTAATTGATTTAAAGGTAATTAAATCGATTAAATGAATTAAAAGTATTTAATTCAAGTGGGAGATTAATTAATTGGCTAACTTATTTAATAATTGAGTTGCTAATTAATTATATAAAAGAAATAATGATTTATCAAGATTGGGCATTTAATTAAAGTAGTTAATTAAATGAAGGATTGCAAGACATGGGCTTTTATTAATTAAAGCCCATAAGGAGACTTGCAAACCTAGGTCAGAAGGAGCTTATAAATAGAGCACAACTAGAGCTCAAATGAAGGACACCATAAGAAAAACCCTAGCTCCTTTTGCCCTAGTAGCCGCCGCCCTCTCTAGCTAGAAACCCTAGCCGCCGCCGCCACCTGCTGCCGTGGGCTTCCTTGGTGCCGCCGCCGCCATCTCCCTGTTCCGTTGTGCTAGATCTTGATCTGTCAAGAGATTCAACACAATCCTGCAATAACAAATCTCCTGAATCCAGTTCTGAGCCTAAGATCTTGAGGTGTTGCCAGAATCCAATTGGTGTGGACTATCCCTGGAGGTGAGACACTTGGATCACTCCTGTGAACCAGATCCAGATTCAGAAACGAAGTCGGAGGTTTCCACCACCTTGCCTGTGGTGAGGTATATCGCAAAAACCCCCTTGTTAATTCATTGTGTGTGTTTTTGTTTCATGTTTTTGTATACATAATATGGAGACTTATTTTATGGGACCATTGGATGACTCGAAAAATTTTAAATTCCGCACTTTGTTGTATGACAAATCGAGCCATATCCCAACAGTGGTATCAGAGCCAATTCCATTATTATTATACAAAAGCCGGAACATAATTGTGTTCACCGTATATGTTTAATTATATGTATGAGAACGCATGATAATTATGTTCTGTAAGTTGATTCTTGCTTGTTATGACTAGATCTATCATTGGGTAAAACTGCTTTTCAAGATCTGTGGCGTTTTTATAGTTTTTGGAAACTTCAGGACTTTTTGGGGCAAAAATCGCATATTAGGGTTTTTGGGGCTGAAAATTCAAAATTTTTGAAATCTGGAAATTTGAAAATTCTGGACTATTCTTGCAATTCTGGTCGCACGGTTTTTGGGGTCGTTTTGCAATTTCTGAAAACTTAGGGGCTGTTTTGCAATTACCGAAACTTGAGGGGTCAATTTGAAAAATCGAAAATTTTCAAAATTCAAAATTTTATTTTCTGGTTGCTGCCCGAAACTGCCCAGGGGTGTTTTTTGTAACTTTTTAAAAGTTTTGGGGTCAAAGTGAAATTTTTGAAAGTTGAGGGGCGAAAATGCAATTTTCAAAAGTTTAAAAACAGAATCTGAAATTGAGCAGAAAATTAACTTTTGTTTACCCGGATATTTATTTTGTCATAATTAGTAGTGACTAAAAGGCAAGAATCATAGGAAGGTAATTTTAAAAGGATGTTTTAAAATTAAGATAGAAGAAAGTAAAAGATGTTTACATGTTTCTTGCTCTACGTGAACTGTTTACGTGGTTTTCGATCGAGACGAGCCTTGACCCTAGGGTAGATGTGATTGGTTTAATTTATTGCTTGTTTTTCATTGGGTCTGCGAGCCTATTATTGTTTTTGGGCCACTTTGAGCCTTTGTAATAGAATAGGGCTTTACTGCTTTCCTAGTTTAGGATGGAGGCCCATTTACAAGCAAGGTGGGAGCCCAAGAAGATAAGAAGGCCATGAATGCATGGCACATTGTGTAATAGCATAGGGTCCGTTTGAGAAACCTTTAGATTGACCAATTGGGCCAACATCATTGGCTCGATGATGGCCTGCATAGGAGGCTCCCCATCGAAAACATATTGTGGTAGTATGCATGCTAGGCTTGTATGGCTTTTATTTATTTGTCGATTTATATTTAGCTTGTATGAGATGCGCGCTAGAATCTAGATCGTAATAAAATAAAGCATAATTGAAGCGGTGAGATCTCGAGGAGAGTTAGTATAACTTTCACACCAGTAAACCCCCTCTTGAATTAAATATTAAGTCATATTGGATTAAAATAAAATGAAGTATTTATATAAATCCAAGCCTTCCATCAATAGGGACTAGCGTATGTTGTCTACTTATCGATAGAGGTGATCCAGAGTCTGGCACCCGAGTCGAAGAAAGGGACAATACGTGAAATTCCTTGACTCCTGTTTTTAACTAAACACGACAAGGGTGAGGATTGGTCGGGATGTGAGGATCGACCGATAACTAGTTACGGAGAACTCACGACCGGGCTCGTTGCTCATCATGATTGATGGGTTAGACTTAACGATTAGTAACACTTATGATGTAGCAGTGCTAGATAAGTGCGAAAACCGAGGCAAAATAGCTTGAAGGTTGTGGAGTAACACAATTGGCAATAAGTATGTCTACCTGGGGAATTGGTTGTATGGCCACGAGTCGTGGGTGCAATTAATTGCCGCTGGGGCGTCAAGACCTACTAGGAAATAGAATTTCCCGAACAATTGAAGGGGTAATTGTTTCGATAAAATAGTGGGAGAACTTCTACGATAGAAAGTCCAACCTTCGTAGATTATAAGTATTATTCATTAACTAGTCCACTGAATGTTTGTCTTCTCTTTAAATTAGATACTGAGATATCAGTAATTATCCATTTTACTATTTATCCTCGACTAATAAAATAGCTGGATTAAAATATCGACTAGGCAAGAAACTTGAGAATTGTCTTGAATTCCAAGAGTGGAATGATGTTCTTAGATGACAATCCTATGCCTTATGCGCTTATGAGATAAGTCAAAATATAAGAAACGAATCACCCGTAGAATATGGGAATATTAATGATCGTTTCTCATATATAGATGAATCTCAAAAGTGAAACGAATCACCTATAGAGTATGGGAATCTTAAAAGATCGTTTCCTAAAATAAGCATCAAGATTGAAAGAGCTATGGAAGCAACATGAGGAGCATGTCTGAGCTTCCACCTCAAAAGGCCCGTTTTGAGGACCTATCTTCTGAAACAAACCTCAACTTCAAAAGGCTTGTTTTGAGGAGTAGTTTTGAATCAATATGATTCGAGACTTCTAAAGGAATTGTTTAAAAAAAAAAAAAAACTCGAGAATAATTGAAGGAACTAGTGTCAAGGATCACTGTCTTTGTTTTATCAATCTAGTTGAAAACTGGATCGATTAAACGTAAGCCTGCAAGTGATCTTAACATTAAATTCCTCCAAAATTCTCCTCCCGCTCATTCAAATGACTCTTGAAACAAACTGATCTTATTTGATAAGTTGATCACATTTCATGAATCAACCAAAGAATTGGTTAAAGGCAAATATGATAGACCTGTCATGATCGTTTACACTTCGTGGACTGCAAAGTCATAGAAGAGTAAAATGAAGAAGAATTTATTCTCTTCTAATTTGACCATAAAGGTAGTCAAAAGAACGCAAGTAGCCTATAAGTCGAATTATCCCACTGCATCTAAGAAAGGCACTAATGTGTTTAATTGATTAGATGATCTAATTAATTAAGCAACGTTTCAATTAAAGGGTTAATTGAAAAGGAAAAGGATTCAATTAAAGAAGTTAATTGAAAGGAAGCAAATTAATTGAACTAAACCATTAACTCAATTTTATTGAATTAATGTGTGAAGTTCAAATTAATACAAAGATAATAATCCATAACTTTGGTATGCTAGACTTGGACACATCTCCAAGAGTAGGATTCAAAAGTTGGTTTCACCTAAGCTTCTTGAAAAATAGAACTTGGATGAACTTCCAACCTGCGAATCATGTCTCAAAGGAGAGATGACCAGATCTCCCGTCACAGGGAATCAAGAGCGAACCAAATAAAATCTGGATTTAATCCATGAGGATGGATCACTAAAGGTTACTGTGAGAGAAGATTACTCATACTTCGTACCTTTTTACTAAAGACCATGGTCGTTAGTGAGAAATGAATCTAGTGAGATGCAAATCTGAAAAACCAAGAAAGGTATTTCAATGCGAAGTAGAGAATCAACAAAAGACAAAGTATTGCGACCATTCGATCTAGTTGAGATAGCAAATACTTGTCAAGGATTCCTCAATTATCTTAATGAGAATGAGATTCTCATACAACAAACTCCTCTTAAGACGCCTCAACTTATTGAAGTGTCTAAAGAGATGGAATCTAACATTGTTAGGCATTGTTCGATCCATATTGAGTTTTGTGAAAGCTTCTTTATGCATTCTAGAGGTTAGTGCTCCTGACTGCATCGAAGATACTAAGCAAAGTACCTTCAAAGTTTGTGCCTGCAAAGCTTTACCAAGAAAGGTATGGCAAAATACCTCTATGCTCTTACTTCTGAGTATGGAGATCTCCTGCCGATGGTAGAAACAAGAAAGGAGATAAATTGGCTAGTAGATCCAATTTGTATATAATTGTGGGGTATCCAACGAAATCCATTGGATACCTGTTCCACGACAATGAGAAACAATCATTTCTCCTAGATACCAGTTCCTCTGTTGATGAATCACACGTCAAAGGAAATGGAAACGTCATGGAACTTGATGAAGTCCAAGATTTGGACCCATCCCCACAAACAGTGGGAGTTAATCCAGAATTTACTAAATCTACTTGTACACCTACTCTTCGAAGGTCTGATCGAATTCGTAAGGAGCCAAAGCGATTTGGTTTCATTCACGAAAACGAGAATGTGGAAAGTAATCCAAAGACCTATCAAGAAGCGATGTCAGACATAAACTCGGGTGCATGGCTCAAGGCCATGCAAACCGAAATGGATCCCATCCATTCCAACAAGGTATAACCTTGATTGATCCACCCAAGGGATTTATCCCTATAAGTTGGTTATAAGTTATAAATGGATCTTCAAACTTGGAATGAATGGAGAGGTGTTGACCTCTAAGAATCGACTAACGGAAAAGGGGCTATTCACAGTGTTCTGGAACAGACTTTGTTGAAAGCTTTTCTCCATTAGCGATATCTGAATCCATTTAGATTCACATTTGTTCTGATGAGATAGTTAAGACATTTGACTTCATCAAAACGAGTATGAACCATGAGTGTACAAAAGGATTAGTGGGAGCGCGATGAAGCTCATATTTTATATATGTCGATAATGTTCTGGCTATCTGGTATGATGTCGGAATGTTAGCACAGACGAAAGCATGGTTGTCCATGCAATTCTCCATGAAAGATTTAGGAGAAGCATCTTGCGTATTGGGATACGTATCTATAGAATAGATCAGAAAAGGATGCTGACACTCTCTAAATCTAAGTACATAGAATTAATACTGAAAATATTCAGTATGAAGAATCCAAGAAAGGATTGCTTCCAGTGAGACCCGTATGCCTTGATCCAAAATTGATGTGCCCTTCATCAAATGAGAACAAAGGAGGATGTCTCAAATACCTTATGTTTCAAACAAAAGGTTGCATGTGGCATGCTTTACTATGTACTAGACCAGACGTAGAACATGCTCAAGTGTCGCGAGCAGTTGCTAGTCAAACTCCAGTGAAGAAGTACTGGAACACCGTAAAAGATATCCTTAAGCTCTTGACAAAGACTAAGGATTTGTTCTTGGTCTACGGTGGTAGTGGAGAATTAAAATTTGAAGGATTCACTGATTCAAATTTTCAGTCTGATGTGGATGAATTAAGAATATATCCATTTTTGGATACATGTCCTGCCTCAATGGGGTAACGGTAAATTTGAAAGGGTTCCAAGCAAATCACCGTAACCATTCAAACCACTGAAGCAAGATATATTGCAGCATTAAATGTAGCATTAAATGCGGCTTAAGAAAGTGTTTGGATATAAAACTTCATCCTATGGTTGGATGTAGTGTCTAGCATTGCGAAGCTCATGGTTATCTACTATGATAACATTGGAGCTATTGTCAAAGCAAAGCATTCGAGATCTTACCAGAAATCTAAACATAATTGAAAGAAAAGTACCATTTGATTAGAGAAATCATTGGTAGAGTTAACGCGCGTAATGGATCGCGTCTACTCGGAAGACAACTTAGCGGATCCACTAAAAGAGACTATATCATGAAATGAGTTCGAAGAACATCTTTAGAAAGATGGGTCCTAGAAACGTTTGTGATTGGGTTTAGGGCAAGTGGGAGATTGATGGAATAGTGCCCTGCAAGCCAATACATTTTGCTTGTAGTGAAACTATCATTATCTTTCTTTAGTATAAATGATTTAATACGCACGTTTATTTATATGTGTATAAGGATAAACAATGGCCAACTTCATCTCTCGCGAATACATTTAAGCGATTGGATGAAACCCTTAGATTACATTTGACTATGGGACGATTCACTTCAGTACTGAGTGCAATCATGAAACAGTCTCAAAGGTCGTAATCTTAAAACTGTTCCAAGTCATAGATTCCGAACAAGACGGGGTATCGTAGGAATCGCCAAGACTTGTACAAGTATGCATGATTCACATGGAGTGAATTTGTAGTGTTTCATGAGCAAGGAATTTGAGTCCAGTGCATACGAGTAGGTGGTTCAATGGAAGATTGAACGCATCGAACGACCCGAATAGAGAAACCCATTGTGGAAGCGCATGTCGCATATCGGTGATGGGATGTTTCTCAAGGATTATAATAGTGTACGATTTAGTCCTTTGACTTGAGGTGCTAGGGCGAATTCGGTGCATGGAAGTGCGTACTTAGATCTAGGTATAGGCCACGTAGCTTGGTCATAACATGCCTAGGTTGGGTGCGTGTGGACATGTACGCGAGTGGTTAGTACCGATATGGAATCTATTGACTCACTGTAATGGGTGAGAGAATTTCCTATACGATTCTTAGATAATATATCCGAGAAACCCGTGGCCACGGTCGGTGACGAATTTAAAAAGGGGTTTCCAAATTTAGCAGTCACACTGGAATATTATCCTGAATTAGAAAGTATAGTTATCGAGACAAATTTAGAGGTGCCGATCAATTCACAAACCCTAAGTCTTGATCGGGAATATTAGTCGATAGAAGGACCGTATGTACATGGCAATTATATGAGACGAGGTTCACAAATATCAATTCACCTGAAGTTGGGCTTCATGGGCTTGTGGCTAGACATCGACCATGAAGTGTGGGTACTCCTGAATTAATAGAGGATTTAATTCTAGGAGTGGTCAATTAAAGGTTGTTTAATTGACCGGAACAATTTATTGTTCATAAATTAAATCACGAAGGATTCGTGGGCCTGCTGCCAATTGATGGTGAACCCAGAGGGTCACACACAATACAATTGGACGGTGACTGTTATAAAAGGACATGAAAGGAATTAATTGATTTAAAGGTAATTAAATCGATTAAATGAATTAAAAGTATTTAATTCAAGTGGGAGATTAATTAATTGGCTAACTTAATTAATAATTGAGTTGCTAATTAATTATATAAAAGAAATAATGATTTATCAAGATTGGGCATTTAATTAAAGTAGTTAATTAAATGAAGGATTGCAAGACATGGGCTTTTATTAATTAAAGCCCATAAGGAGTCTTGCAAACCTAGGTCAGAAGGAGCTTATAAATAGAGCACAACTAGAGCTCAAATGAAGGACACCATAAGAAAAACCCTAGCTCCTTTTGCCCTAGTAGCCGCCGCCCTCTCTAGCTAGAAACCCTAGCCGCCGCCGCCACCTGCTGCCGTGGGCTTCCTTGGTGCCGCCGCCGCCATCTCCCTGTTCCGTTGTGCTAGATCTTGATCTGTCAAGAGATTCAACACAATCCTGCAATAACAAATCTCCTGAATCCAGTTCTGAGCCTAAGATCTTGAGGTGTTGCCAGAATCCAATTGGTGTGGACTATCCCTGGAGGTGAGACACTTGGATCACTCCTGTGAACCAGATCCAGATTCAGAAACGAAGTCGGAGGTTTCCACCACCTTGCCTGTGGTGAGGTATATCGCAAAAACCCCCTTGTTAATTCATTGTGTGTGTTTTTGTTTCATGTTTTTGTATACATAATATGGAGAGTTATTTTATGGGACCATTGGATGACTCGAAAAATTTTAAATTCCGCACTTTGTTGTATGACAAATCGAGCCATATCCCAACATTAAATTCGTAACGCAACGAGATGTTGATCTACATATCAAGTACGATATAAGAATATCAGAGAAGCACAGACGAAAGCGTGTTATTCGCGCAATTTTCCATGATAAGATTTGGGAACTACATCTCACGTACTGGCAATACGTATTTATGGAGATAAAAGCGAAGTAGATGTTACAAATTCACCAAATCTAAGTACAAAGACTGTATATTGAATAAATTCAATATGGAAGAATCCAAGAAAGGATTAGTTCCAAATAGACAAAATTTCTCTTACTTATTTAATGAGCCCTACATGTAAATGAGTAAAGAAATAACTGTCTCAAGAAACCATATGCTTTGGCATTTGGATTGCACGTAGCATGCAAAGTCTTGTACTAGACCTGACTCATCAAAATGCTCTGATCATTCAAGAGCTACTGATAGTCGAACACCAGTAAAGAACACTGGATTACCATTAAAGCAATCCTCGAAGATAATTAAAGGATATAATGCTGGTCTGTGGTAGTAGTGGAGAATTGAAAACTCGAAGGATTTATAATTTCGAGATTTCTAGTCTGAAGTGGATGATTTATTCTGTTTCGATGAAGCGAAGGTAAATTGGAAGAAATTCCAAATAGTATACCATTGCCGACTCAATCAGAATAATAGCACCATTGTGATGCTGCACAAGAGAAAGTGTTTAGATGAGAAACATTCGTCCAATGATTGGATGAATTACCTAGCATGGCAAAAGCCTGTCATAATCTTAACTGATTTAGACAAGGCAATTGCTAAATGAAAGGAAAACGAGATCTCACCGATAGTCTGAACACAATATCATATGATTGAACAAGTCATAGATAACTGAGACGCGTAAAAGTACTACGTTATCTCAAAAAGACAAACTTAGCAGATCCACTAATTAAGCTTTTTCACAAATGGGTTCGAGGGACATCTTGGTATAGATGGGTCTTAGAAATGTTGTGATTGGCTTTAGGGCAAGTGGGAGATTGATAGAGTAGTGCCCAGCAAGCCAATATTAATTAGCTTGTTGAAGTACTATTTTCTTATGGTTTATAATTAATATGCCCGTTCATTCATAGTACGTGAAATTGAACAATGGCCAACTTCATCTCTCGCGAACTTATCTAAGCGATGGGATGAAATCCTAAGATCACAATAGACTATGGGACGATTCACTTCAGTACTGAGTGCAATCATGAAACAGTCTCAAAGGTCGTGATTTTAAAACCGTTCCAAGTCATAGATTCCAAACGAGACGGGGTATCGTAGGAATCGCCAAGACTTGTACAAGTATGCATGATTCACATGGAGTGAATTTGTAGCGTTTCATGAGCAAGGCATTTGAGGCCAGTGCATATGAGTAGGTGGTTCAATGGAGGATTGAATGCATCGAACGACCCGAACAGAGAAACCCATTGTGGAAGCGCATGACGCATATCGGTGATGGGATATTTCTCAAGGCTTATAATAGTGCACGATTTAGTCCTTGGACTTGAGGTGCTAGGGCGAATTCGGTGCACGAGAGTGCGTACTTAGATTTAGGTACTGGTCACGTAGCCTGGCCACAAAGTGCCTAAGTTGGGTGCGTACACAACTGTACGCGAGTAGTTAATACTAAGAAAGGATCTATCGACTCATCCTGATAAGATGAGAGTATTTCCTGTACGTTCTTCGATAATATGTTCCTAGAAATCCATGGCCATGGTTGGTGACGAATTTGGAAAGGGATTTCCAAATTTAGCAGTCACACCGGAATTATTATCCAGAATTAGAAAGTACAGAATCGAGATAATTAGAGGTGCCGATCAATTCACACACCCTAGGTATCGATCAGGAGATCATCGTGGAAGGACCGTATGTACGTGGCAATTATAAGAGGTGAGGTTCACAATAATCAATTCACCTTTGATTGGGCTTCATGGGCTTGTGGCTAGACATCGACCATGAAGTGTGGGTACTCCTGAATTAATAAGGAAATTAATTCTGGAGTGGTCAATTAAAAGTAGTTTAATTGATCGGGGCATTTAATTGCTCGTTAATTAAATCACGAAAGTCGTGGGCCTGCTGCCAGTTGATGGTGAACCCAGAGGGTCACACACAATACAATTGGACGGTGACTGTCTTAAAGAAAAAGCAAATGATTTAAGGTTGTTAAATCAAAAGTAATTGAATTATGGTATTAATTCAATAGGAGAATATTAATTAGATATCTAATTGATTAATGTTCAATTAATTAATTAGAGTTATCTGATTAATTGTAAAATAAATTAAAGTGGTTAATTAATGAAACTGGAAGATTACATAATTAACCAATTTTAGGATTGGATAATTATGTGGGTTGATTTCGCAACTAACTAGAAATAGGGGAAGTGGGCGATTTTTGTGAATAAGGAAAAAGAGTTTTATTTCTTGGAGAGCAAGCTAGAAGAGATTTATCAAATCTCACATTCCTAAGTTGATTAGGAATGAAGATTTGATAAGGGAAGGAGATATCTCTTTAGAGAAGGTTTCTTCTCTTATAAATACTCCTTCTCTTCTCTTCATTTAAGAGAGGTTGAAGTTTTTGAGAGAGACACAAAACCCTAAAATCTTTTGAGAGAACAAAATTACTTTTGCTGAAAATTTGAGAGAAATCGAATTTTACATAAGAGAGAAATTCAGATTTTTGCACAAGATTTATTATTTGCAAAACCGCTCCACAAGTTCGCCCCAAACCCTAGTCGCCCGAAGTTGTTATCGGCCGAACCCTGAGCTGGCCGAACCTGACCTGGCCGAGCCCTGTTCGAATCACACAAGTCCTGTGATTCGATTCTTCCATCTGTATCTCCTAATCCTGATCAAGATCTTAAGTCCATATCCAGATCTGAAATCATTTGCTGACAAACCTGCGAGATCCAGTTCGTAGCATAAGACTTGTAGGTGTACCTACAATCCAGTTGGTGTGGACTAAACTTTGGAGGTGAGACACATGGATCACTCAAGTTGTGGATCGAACCAAACACCTGGAGGAAACCATCACAAATCCGTGGTGAGGTAAATTGCGATTAACCCCCTTGTGTTTAATTAATTGTTTGATTCAACCTTTTTGTATAATTAACTGTGGAGAAAGATTTATGGGACATATAGGGACCTCGAAAAATTTTAAATTCCGCACTTTGTTGTATTGACAATCGAGCCCCATACTAGAATATCCCAACAGATCAAATCTTGAATATGCTTATCGGGCAACAATCTAGTCTACAGATCATTCCTATTTATGGAATGGGCAGTATCGGTAAGACTTCCCTTGCTAAAAGTGCTTATGACCATAAATCTATCATGGAACACTTTTATGTACGTGGTTGGATTACCGTATCCCAAGAATATAATATCCGGGATATGTTGTTATAAGGCCTTCTACGTGAAATTGGAGGTCCTATTGTTGATGAAAGCGAAGAAGAAAGGAGTGCGTACCATCACTTAGGAGAAAATCTACACAAATATTTATCGGGGAGGTGGTATTTTATTATAATGGATGATATGTGGAGCATTAATGTATGGGACAAGTTGAAGGTATTCTTTCCAGATAACAACAATGGAAGTCAAATCATGGTAAGTACTAGACTATCACATGTTGCTAAGAGTATTGGTCATTCTAATCTATATGAGATGATTCTTTCATATGAGAATGCAAGTTGGAATCTACTTTGCGCAAAGATATTTGCCCAATACGATTGTCGTTCATAAATGAAAGAAATTGGAAGGAAGATCGCGAAAAATTGCAAAGGGCCCCCTTTATCAATTGTTGTGATTGGGGGACTCCTTGCAAAGTTTAAGATGACATGTGAATACTGGGAATACGTTGCTGAGAATATAAGCACAACTGTAAATTCGGAGAATAATGATCGCTAAGAAAAAATATTATCTCTGAGTTACAATCACTTGTCTATTCATTTAAAACCATGTTTTTTTGTATTTTTTAGTTTATCCAGAAGACCATGAGATTCGCATTTCAAAGCTTATTCAACTATGGGTTGCTGAGGGATTTCTAAAACCACATGGAACAAAAGATTTGGAAGAGGTTGGCAAGAATTACTTAAAAGATCTTGTAGACAGAAATCTTATATTTGTTAGTATGTTTGGATCTACCGGCGATATGAAATATTTCAAGATTCATGATCTCTTGAGAGATTTGTGCTTGAGGCAAGCTCAAAAGGAGAAATTTATGTATGTCACCAAGGTACATAATGATTCTAGCACTTCACAAGAAATGAATAGTCAACTGTCGCGTTTATATTCATCTTCGCACGCCATATGAGAAAATTTTCATTCAAGCTCATCATTCCTTGTAATTTGCATCATTTACCCGTTCTCTCACTTCCATTGATGAATGTCATTATGAGCTTCAATCGCCTTATTTCAAATTGCTTAAGGTATTGAATATAGTCAATGATTATTCCCAAGATTTTATCTGTCTATTCAATTTACGGTACCTTATTTTATTACTTAGTTTGCAAAATTTTCCTCTTCCAAAGAACATATCCTGGAACCTACAGACACTTATTTATTCAACAAAGTTATCGTATGATTGGAATCGGCCGAGTAAACCATTTGAGATTTGGGAGATGTTACAACTTAGGCATCTAATCGTTGATAAGATTTCAATCACTGATCCTCCAGATTGCCCAATGATAGAAATAGTGTCCTGCAAGCCAGCTGTATGTCTAGCATTTATTGTAATAAATAAGGAACTATTCAATTTCGATTAATAAATGCACTTTATTAAATGGTCATCTTTATCTTATGTAATAATTATCTACGCATAAGGATAGAAGTCCTTAGATTACATGGCTATGGGACAACCCGTGGACTGATCTCCAAGGCCGTGATCTAGAACATATTCAAGAGTCGTAGAATCCAATCGAGATAGGACATCGTTGGATTCGGTTAGACTCTTCTTATTGTGTATACTCCGATGAACTGGAGAACGCTGGGGTCCCCGAGCGTGACTGGGATAGTCGATACACATAAGTGGGTGGCTTGCTGGGATGGCAAGCGCACTGAATACCCCAATAAGGAAATAACTCACCATGGAAGCGGTAGTCGCATATCGGGGTTGAAGTTATTCAGATTTGCAATAATATACGAGAAACAATCCCAAACTACTTGAGGTGATAGGGTTTATCTGGTGCGAGAACGTTCATGCTTTGATGTGAGTTCCGACTAACTGGAGATCACCAGAAAGTCTCTGTGAACTTATGTTGGGTATGGAGGAACTCGTATGCATATTCATATCATCAACAAAGGATCCATTGACCCGACTTGATAGGTTGGGAAATTCTCCTATGGATTTCCGTGAGAAATTAATTCTGATGAAATCCTTGGCCAAGGTATCTGACGACTTTATGTAAGTAGCTCATAAAGATTAAGTCAAAGAGAATTTATTTCGAGACCAGAATACATAAGGTCAAGACAAAATAAAAGGGAAACCGATGAAAGACCATACCTTTAAGTCTCGACTGGGAGATTGATCGATGGAGAGATTATGTCGTATATGGAAATTGTAAATGAGTTAAAAGGTTCACCAAATTAATTCACCAGTGATTGGGCTCCATGGGCTTGTGGCTGGACATCGACCGTGGAGTGTGGGAGAATTCCTAAATTGACAGGGGTGCTAATTTTGAAATGATCAATCGACAGAGTGCTCGATTGATTTAGAGTATATGTTACTCGAATAATTAAATAATATTTAATTATAACCCACGGACAATTATGTGGTGAACCTACGGGGGCATACACAATACACATGAAGCGAAAGCGAGGAAATAAGAACAACCGAGTCGACTGGGTCGACCCAATTGGAACAAAATAGGATCCAATTGGAATTAGATCAGGATCATAAATTAAATTGGAATTTAATTTGTGAATTAATTAATTAAATTGGATTTAATTAATTATAGAAAGGATTTAATTAAATGGACTTAGAGTCTGATTTAATTAATTGGGGGACTATTTAATTAATTGGGCTATTTAATTGGGAGATTAAATAAAGCCTGGTCAAATTAATTAACTGGGCCATGAATTAATTGGATGACTTAGTCTTCTAATTAAAGAGGGTCATGGCCCATGTAGGAGAATAAAGTCCTAGTCCTAATAGGACTAGGTTAGGGAGATAACTATAAGTAGGTAACTTGTAGTTATTTTTCACACACAACTCTAAGCAAAAACTGAGCAAAAGCAAAAATTCTCTCCCTCTCCCACAACCAAATCGGCCGAACCCTTTCTATGTTTGGAAGAATTTTTCGTCTTCGATTATTGTTCCAAAGTCGTTCTTAAATCCTAGATATTAATATACCCTATGTTCTAGTCGATTAGGTTATATTAATTTTCGTGATATTGTGGTGTATCAACTCGTAGAGGCGCAACACGTGGGGCGCTACTGCAGGACTTTGGATCGATCCTATCGAGGGAGAAAATGCAACTTTGCCTAACTACTTGGATTTGCAAGGAGACAGGTATAATTTGGATCTAATTATTCTTGTAGTTTCAATATTCATATATATACACCTAGGGTAGTATCCTGGCAAGATTCCGTAAGAGGTCCTAAAATTTTTATATTCCGCTGTGTCTAAGGCTGTTTATCTTACCGAATCCCAACAGTGGTATCAGAGCCAAGTCAAGGCTTTGTATATATATGAATTTGCAAATTCTGTGATTTAAATCATATGTTTGATTTATGAATGGCTAGTTCTTTAACTGTGTATATTTTAGGAGGTAGATCTATTAACTTAGAGTTAATGAAAAATTTAGATTCGCTAATGTTATCATGTTTTTTAATTTTGGATTGAATTAATTAAAACTGTTGATTTTAATTAATTAAGGAATCAAACACAAATTAAAACAAAGCAAGAGGAAAACAAAATTATTGCATCGACACTTTATTCCCTTGGTGAGAATTTATTTAGTGCTCGGCACAAAATTTTTTCCCTTTGTTCACGTGACCATGTGTGTCATTGTATGCATGTTGTTTTAATTTGTAATATATGCTTAATTGTGTTACTTAAGATTTGCGGCCACCTTATGTGTTCAATTGCAATTGAATTTTGTTGATTGCAATATGTTGGATTCTTGTCAATTTGAAGCCAACGATTTACGACCGTGACATGGTGGTTCAAAATTTTCGTGGCAGAATTTTGGATAATCTTGGATAAAATCTTGGAGATTTGGTTGTTATGGAATCTTGGTAAATCTTGGATTGATCTCAGAGATCTAATTAACAAAGGGGGGGTAATTTATGTGGGGGCATAAGTATTCGACAAAAATAGTGGGAGTAATTTACAAATGAAAACCATGTTTGTAAATTATGCATTGATATTAATTTGCCGCGTATTTATCGTCATGTTTATGATAATTTTTCATAAGTTATGTATCCATGAATATTTACCATCATACTTGAATCAAATAAATTGACTGAACCAAAATGAATTTTGAATGACTTCAAAACTTGAGAAATTATTCTCGAATCCAAGCAAGGACTAATCTCCTTACAAAGATTTCATTGTTTTTCCTTTCGAAGTTACACTTCGACTGAAATGGTGATAGATTTCACCAAGCTGCCTTTTTTCGAAGTTACTCTTCAAATAAGAAAGGTGATAAGTTTCACCAGAGGTTGATGATAGTTCTCAAGCCCAAATTTTCTTGAAGTCAAACATGAAGTCTCCCATAAATGGGAAGTAACATCTCGTTAAGAAAACTTATGAGATAAGAGGAATGAATCATCTCTGAAGGGAAATAACCTTGGAGGTTTTTCTGTAAGGATGATAAAGTTGTAAAGTCAATCAAAATGGTTCTTCCATGGATTATGATTTAACCGGATTTCGTCGGGTTAATTGGATATCAGTGAATTTGTAATATCGGTGGGGTTTGCGATATTTATGTATATAATTAGTAGGGCTCTGTTACTTTATTCCGGATGGATCTACCACAAAGAAAAGCTATAGTCAAGAACAAGAAGTAAAACCATAATAAAGCTAATCACACCTCAATATGGAGATCAAAATATTTATGAATAATATTGATTCTTATTCAGTTGTAATGCCTTAGGCAGAGAATATTTGTGTATCCTTGAAGTAAAAGGATTTCGTAGCCCCCTAATACAATCATTAACTAGGTATTTATACAATGTTTAACCTAGTTTTACAAGGAATCATAGTCCTAATAGGACTCGGCCCAAGTATCCTTCATGGGTCCGGAGTATCATCTTCTGATCGAAGAGAGCTGCGCTTGGCCGGGTCAGCAAGGGGATCCCGATCTGTTTGGATTGGTCGAATCGATCTTATTTTCTTTGTTCGATTCGAGTAATATGTAGAGTGCGAAATAGCCCCCATCAGTACTCCCTCACTTCTTCGAGCGTATAGATAATAGAAGCTCGTAGAAGTAGATAGATCTTTACGACTGTTTCTTTTCTATGAATGGAGCCTCGTTAAAAACCTTACTTAAGAAAAAACCCTGTGGGAAAAAATCATAAATAAGGAAAAGAGTGCTACATATCATAGATAGTCGTTTTCTCTGTCCAGTTACGAATCGCCACGCGTCTATTCTGGAAGCTTTTCGTATCCTTCCATTTTTGGCGGGAATAACAGTAGCTGCAATAAGTTCGAAACGTCTTTTCTCATTTTGTTATAAATAGGTGACTCTATAGTTCGCCATTTCTCTTTTATACTTCCTTATAACTCATAATCATTTTCCTGACTAGTCGTTCATCACGCTAAGTTTTTTCTTTTATCGACCATCATTTTCCGAGAACCAGAATATATGGCTTCTGTGAGAAGATCTTCTTCTAGAGAGGTTGTCGCCCCCGACAATGAGGAGGAGTTGCAATCTAGTCTGTTGGGCGAACAATCTAGTGTAACTGATTTTGTCGTTCCTGTAGAGGATACTTTTAAGGTACGGATCCTTACTGACGCAGATGTGGCTGCCCGAGCCAAAAAGGGCAAAGGTAATGTTCCTCAGATTTCTGAACCAATTGAGGACGTCGCTTGCGCTTATACGGCGGAGACATTTCCGGAGGTTGTGAATAACTATACTAAATATTTTCCGGAAGGTTCTGAGATAATTCTTCCTTCCTCTACTGATAGGGTCACAACTCCCCCGGAGGGATGTCGAGCCTTTTATACGGCTCACTTTAACAGCGGACTTCGTCTTCCTTTGTCTCCCCTCTTTCTCGAAGTTTTGAAAACTTTTAGTGTGTGCTTGACACAGCTGGTTCCAAATTCCGTTGCTTTTGTAGTTTGCTTTTCTGTTTTGATGATCGCCAAAGGATTTAAACCTTCTTTTCGTAACTTTACGCAACTTTTTCGCTTCAATATTTCTAGTTCTTCAAATCGTGGATACTTCTTTGCTAGTCAGCGGCCTAGTCGAGCGATCTTTGATGCCCCTGTTTCTAGTAATCCTTCATGGAAATCTCATTTCTTCTTCGTTCGTCCTCCGTCTAATCTTCGCTTAGCGGATGGTACGAGTGTGCCTTTTTCATGGGATCATGGTTCTAGTTGGATATCCGGAGGTCGCTTAGCGACAGGCGAACTGATTCCCGATGATGCTAAGTTTATCGCTGATATCTCCGAATTGCGTGCAAACAAATTTCAAAGTGCTCTTTTGATTGGGGAAGCTTTCCTTCGTAAGGCGGGGCTAAGCATTCATAGTTTTCCCATTAATTCATCATCTGAACTTCTAGGTTAGTAATTTATTTTAGTCTGGTGTTGATACTGTTTATTGGGAAGGTACTTAATTTATAATTTATTTCTTTTTCAGCTGATATGGTAGAAAACTCTCGACACTCTTCGAAGGGAAAGATAGTGCTTTCAAAATCTTCAAAATCCGTGGAGAACGCGCCTATTGAGCAGAGAGCGTCCCGGAAAAGGAAGTTGGAGTTAGGCCATGAATCCGAGGAGGACAGAGAGGAATCATCAGAATCTCCTCAGGAGCCCCCTATTCGTCAGGGCACGGGATCTGGTTATCCTCCTCTTTATCTTAGAACATCTTTAGGCGTTCGAGGATGTCGCACCTGGTCGATGCCTCATCCAACTAATAATCCAGTCGATAGAAAGAGGAGTTATTATGGACGTTCTGGCCAGGATCTTTCTTTAGCCGGAGAAAAACATCCAAAACCTACCCTTGTCGAAATGATCGAGGATCATTTGGAGGGAAAGAGGGCCGCTGGTTATTCCGAGAAGGACTCTCTTATCCACGATGATAATGAGAATGCGATCGATAAGGCAACCCGTGTTCTTTTGTCTGGTGTTTTTACTCGTGATCTGAATAAACTTCTTCATAAGGATCCTCTGGAGAAATTCCAGCGAGCTTCTCTTTATGCTGAAAAGGTGATATCTTTTTCCTTTAATCATGTTAACAGATAATTTTAATGGTCTACCTTAACTTACTAGTCCATCTCTTTTTCTTGCCCTCTTTGCTTGTTCAGACTAAGACGTGTCTTGCGTCATACGCCTATGAGAATGCACTTTGGAAACAACAGTGTGAGTTTCTGGAGGAGAAGAATAAAGCTTTACTTCGTAAATCCTCCGGTTCAGAGGTTGGTCCCTCGACATCTTCTTCTGTTCCCGTCGTAGAGACTCATGCTACTGGGACTGAAGATCAAGAAATGATAAACAGGGTGATGGAGCTTTCTCATGCTCAAGAGCAGGCCACCCAAATGGCTAGAAAGTTAGAGGAATTCCAGTTACAGAGCACGGCTCGAATTAGTGAGCTTGAATCTCAGGTATTAAGCCTTGAAGCTTCTTTACAGGAGTACGAGATGGATGTCCCACTTAGTGGACTTAGGGATCGATATGGTAGGAATCCCGACGAAAGAGTTGTTCGTGAATTCCTCAATTCCCCTGTTCATACGGCGTTGGTGTATCGGATGGTCGGTCCTTTACTTGAAAATACTTTTAAGAAAGCGATTCATCAGCTGGTCGCTCTGGAGATGATCGATGACCGTCGAAAAGAGTATTTTAAGGCTGCTCATATTCGGTTGAATCGCTATGGTGAACTTTATTCTTCTTCTGAGGTCCCAGATGTTCTATATCAAGGTTTTCCTCTGGCTCACCTTGTCGAAGAATTTGGAAACCCATTGCCAATTCCTCCTTCTGACGTCAATGAAGAGCTCGATAATACTTTTGTTGATCCCGAAGTCGAGGAAGAAGAGGAAGAGGATATTGGTATGGCTGAGGACGTCGGTACCGACCAGAGAATTCCGGATAGCGAGCAGGCTTCTTAAAACAGTGATTTTTTGAATAATCCTTGTAATTATCTACTCGTAGGTATTAATTGTAATTTTACCTTTTCTTCTCTTTGTACGCTAAACGTTTCGTATTCTGTCAGTCGTGTCTTTTCACATTCGCCGTAATAATTCAGACAAGTCATTAAATTTGCCGTAATCATTATGCGTGTGTCTTTTCAATTTCAAGCGTTTGCTCCAAGGTCATTTTTCCTGTTTCGCGCCCTTTCTTTAGGTCTGTCGCGTCCTTTCGTGTAGTATAAATACGAAAGGTAAAAACTTGACTTGATTTTACTGCTATACTCCTCTCTTGACAGAATACTCGTTCTTTAGTTAGTGGATAAACTTTCTCGATATTAATTTGTATATTTTCATAATCCGACCATGAGTAACCTCTTTGGTAATACTTCGAAGCGACCTTCCCGTGAGGGCGCTCGAGATAATAGATCCAAAAAGCATCGGAGAGACGGACCGTCGATGGAGCCTCCTCGCTCATCCCCCATAATTAGATCGGAGATTGATACTCGTGTTATTGTTTCCGAACCTTTGTCTGTAATAAACTCGTCGTTTTCAGAACCAATCTTTTCTGCTTCCACTCAAGTTGGAAGCATGCCTTCCCCTGATCGGATTGCTTTTGGCGATATGTCAAACGAGGAACCGGCTTATAATATAGCTGTTAGTTCAAATGCTCCTTCCTTTGAGCATGTTTTTCATGGAGGGGATTTTGCTATTTCCCTTCATTTGTCTGTTTCTACTGCCCCAATCACCAGCGGAGGGCAAACTGGTGATGATTTATTTGTCAGTCCTTCCGTAACACAATCTATTGTGCAGGACTGTCCTGAATATTTGTTTAACGATACTACTGTGATGACTACTTCTTTTGAATCGGGAGGACCTTCTGGAGGTCGGACTGGTTCCAGGTCTGGTCGTCGGACCGTTATTTCTGCTTCGGGCAAGGAGACTTCTGTTAGCCCCGACGAGAGGGGATCTCCTCGTCTGTTAGATGATCGATGTATCTTCGAGCAAGTCAAGGACATTATGTTGTCGGAGACTCCTCGTTCTGATGGTGTCCCTTCCAATAGCGAGTTGCCCGGCTCAGTAGAGCCTGATGCTTTGTCATGGGACCTGGGTTTAAGTACTATTTTACCCGGTGAGCTGAAAAAGCTTGAGGATGCCTCCAACGTACGCCTTGTTCAATCACTGGTGAAGATATGTGAACAGGTGGGCGAGTCTTTTCATTTTTTCATTTGTTTTAAGTTTTGACTTCCTTCTTACGTAAGGATTGTTTTCTTTTTTCCAGGGTAAGTACTTTGCACTCCAACTGGGTGTTCAAAACGATGAACTTTGGAGAAGTAAAGATGCTTCTCGACGTCGTTTGGAATCGGAGTTGGCGAAGGTTGCTGGGCAGTCTCTCGAACTGCATCTTGCCAATGATGAGCTGAAAAAATTGCAGGAGGAAAAGTCCGTTTGGGAGAAAGAGAAAAGTGACTTGGTTCAGGCTGCTGCTTTAGCGGAGGAGTCTCAACGGCGGTCCTATGAGGAAGGATATGATGCTGGTTATCTAAAGCGTCAAGAAGAGTTGATGGCTTTTGCTGGCAATATGACTCCTCGGAAGGCTGTTTCTGGTAGTCGGCCTGCTGACCGTTCTTCTCAGTGACCTTTGCTCGACCTGGCAGGCCTTGGACTGTCTCTCCTTTTTTTTTTTTTTTTTTTTTTTTTTTTTTTTTTTTGGTTGCCCGACTTTTGCGCATTAATTTGGGCTGAAAATTTTTTGTAATTGGAGAATCTGTAAATTGGAAATCATTACCTTTTGTAGGCAGATTCTTGCCTTGATCAATCTTCTTCAGTAGACATATTTTGTTATTCTCGTTCTTCCTTTGTGCATATATATAATGTTTGCTTCAGCAAATCAAATCTTTATTCAACGTTTGCTTCTGCAAGTCAAGACCTTTGTTGATCAAATCCAGTATATTCCTTTGGTTTACACGCACTAGTATGTTTTACGTCATAATTTAGACGTTAGCTTATTCATATCGATAATGCCTCTCATCTTGGTCGATGCTTCAATCTAAGCCTTGTACTTTTGTCTTTTTGTGACCTAAATCTTATATAAAGATGCCATTGTTACTTTGTTGAACTTCGTTCTTCTTTACGTCAACCAAAGGATAAAAAATCCCTTTCAGTCTCTTCCAAATCCTTATGTTTCCCAGCATTAATGTTTGAACAACATGTTCCTTGGCTAGTGTATTATTACATCGCTTTCTTGATATGGGAGGAATTGGAAAATGTAGTGTTCATGGCCAGATCTATTTTGTTCAGACCTTCTTAAGCAATTCTTTGGTATGTTAGGCAGTCACGTCCTTGCCGTTTCGAATAAGGGGGACTATTCTCCTGATTTCTGTGTCAGATATCTTGGACTCCATAGGAGTTTCTGTATAGCTTACTCAATGGTCGTCCATACGATGTATGAGGCAGTGACGTCCCTCGAATGGTGAAGGGTTTGGTCTTTTATCTTTTATCTTTTACCGAGCAACTGTCCTTTTCGCTGCGATTTCAAAGCCTGTATGATTTTGTTTGTGGATTCCAGGTTTCTAAGCCATCGATCATGAAATATGACCGTTCTAGTGTGGCCGATCTGGAGTTCTTTTAGGTTTACTTGTGTTATTTGGGTGATCGCTTCGATCCAAGACTTCTCTCGTTGTCGACCAGTTGAGGCGAATAGATGGTGCCGTTCCAACTTACTTGCATTTATTACGGGGAGTCAAAGGGTCGTATCTATGTCCGTTGATCAAATACTTTTTCAGCCGTTGGATCCCTTAGATCTACCCCTATAAATAGGGGGCTGGTTTATATTCTTCATTTGCAATTTACCAAAAAGGATGGAGATCTCAAATTCCTTAGATTTTATTCTGCCCTCTGATCCCATTGTCTTCAAAAAATCACATTATTATGAATTAATTGTTCAAAATAGCGAAGTCGTTCCCAGTCTTGTATTGACGGGTCCCATGTCAGCCCTACCTTGTATCGACGGGTCCCATGAGATCTCTGCCTTGGTCTTCATCAATTTAGAGGTCCGTGGTTTCCGTTTGTACATGGAGGGTTCATACTTGCCAGTCACCCCTGTTCTTCGATGTAACCTCAGGAATGATAGACCACCGGGGTGGCTGGTAAACTTACCGTTTCACGACGGTGCCGAAGAGATGCTGCTCTAGAGTAAAATGTTTTATAGATAATTTAAAAGCAGTATCTTCTTGCGGGTGAGTGAGCATTGCTAGCTATCTGGCTGGTAATGTTCATTTCCAATGGAAGAACATTTGATCTTCAGAACCTGGCCGTCGAACCAAAGAAGTCGACCATCCTGAGCAGCATGCTTCTTAGGTGGTTCATTATAATCGACGAGGTACTAGGGAGGAGATTGGTGTTTCCGTGGACATTGTCGTGAAGATCTCCGATCACAGAGGATCATCTTACTTAAATCATTGTAACGATCTTTAAGTAGTATGTAGATCTTTGTAACGTTTGATTTTTGTATGTAACCGAATTGATGAATAAAATATTATTTTATGCCTCGCATTTTCCTTGTCGTTAATTCTGTCATAATTTATTTATGAGTAGCATCTTCCGAGCAGACGGTTTTATACTTAGTCTATCTTCAAGATTTCAAGCTAACCACTTAGATCGTAAAGAACAGATCAAGGAGTTTTTATTGAGCGTATCAATGTTTACTCGACTTGTCCTAATTTAGAACTTAGGTTTTTAACCCAAAGTCTTTTTGATCGTTGTAAATAGTTCGAGGAGTGTTTATCGAGCGGATCGATGTTTACTCGACTCTCTTTGATTAGACTTAGGTTTTTAACCCAAAAAGTCTTTTTGATATATCGAGGAGTTTTTATTGAGCGGATCAATGTTTACTCGACTCGTTTTTTATTAGACTTAGGTTTTTAACCCAAAAAGTCTTTTTGATATATCGAGGAGTTTTTATTGAGCGGATCAATGTTTACTCGACTCGTTTTTTATTAGACCTAGGTTTTTAACCCAAAAAGTCTTTTTGATCGTTGTAAATAGTTCGAGGAGTATTTATCGAGCGGATCGATGTTTACTCGACTCTCTTTGATTAGACTTAGGTTTTTAACCCAAAAAGTCTTTTTGATATATCGAGGAGTTTTTATTGAGCGGATCAATGTTTACTCGACTCGTTTTTTACTGTAGACTTAGGTTTTTAACCAAAAAGTCTTTAGATCGATAAGTTTGAGCGAGGAGTTTTTATTGAGCGGATCAATGTATACTCGACTCGTTTTTTACTGTAGACTTAGGTTTTTAACCAAAAAGTCTTTAGATCGATAAGTTTGAGCGAGGAGTTTTTATTGAGCGGATCAATGTATACTCGACTCTTTTTTTGATTGTAGACTTAGGTTTTTAACCAAAAAGTCTTTTTGATATATCGAGGAGTTTGTATTGAGCGGATCAATGTTTACTCGACTCGTTTCATTGTAGACTTAGGTTTTTAACCAAAAAGTCTTTTTGATATATCGAGGAGTTTGTATTGAGCGGATCAATGTTTACTCGACTCGTTTCATTCTGACAATATGATCGTGCGATTCCGATGAATGTTTAACCGATATAATCGATATATATATAAAATGCCAAAGAAATTTTTAATAATTGAACTTTAGGCTAAGGCCTTTATTACAAGGATTGAAATTTGATAGAGTAAAAAGTAAAATAACGCAGTATAACCTGCTAAAACTTATTTACCATAGTATTTCCTAAGGTTGACAGCATTCCAGGTTCTTGGTAAGGCAGTTCCATCCAAGTGTGCAATTTTGTACGAACCTTTCTTCCCTACGCCAATGACGATGTAAGGTCCATCCCAATTTTGTTGTAACTTTCCCACGTGCTTGGATACTTCTACCTTTTTTAAGAATAAATCTCCTTCTTTGAAGGTTCGGATGCGTACTTTTTGATTGTATGCTTTTTCCATATTAGCTTTAGTGGCTTGTAAGCGCACAGCAGCTTTATCTCTCAAAGCTTCTGTTAAGTCAATGTCATTTTCTCTTGACTTTTCATTTTCTTGGTCATCGAACATTTCTACTCTTGGCGTTGGGATTAGGGTTTCCACAGGGATAACCGCTTCCGACCCATATACCAAGCTAAATGGGGTTTCCCCAGTTGAGCTCCTTACTGTCGTCCGATTAGCCCATAATACTCCTGGGAGTTCATCAAGCCATTTTCCTTTGGCTGCTCCTAATCTTTTTTCCAAAGATTCTATTATCTCTCGGTTTGCTACTTCAGTTTGTCCATTTGCTCGAGGATGTCCTACCGAGGTAAAATTTTGTTGAATTCCAAGTTTTGTACACCATTCTATTATCTGTTTCCCCGCGAATTGAGTTCCATTATCGGAGATAAGGATCCTTGGATGCCGAATCGACAGACTATGAATTTCCATAGGAAATTGATAACTTGGAATTGGGTTATTCGTGCGAGGGCGACGCATTCTATCCATTTGCTGAAGTATTCTACAGCGACCAGGACAATAGGATTTCTTAGATCTAGCTGCTGGGAATGGTCCCACAATGTCCATTCCCCATTGGTCGAATGGCCAACATACCGGGATTGGGTGCATGTTTTCTGCTGGTTGATGACATACATTAGCATGAACTTGGCAGTGATGACATTCTTGGACATACTGAGCGGCATCTTTATTGATGGTAGGCCAATAGTAACCTGTCCTGAGACATTTTAAGGCCAATGCCCTTGATCCGCTGTGATTTCCTGCATCTCCTTCATGTATTTCTCGTAGTATATCGATGGTTTGTGATTCAGAGACACATTTCAGAAGAATTCCTGATACTGATCTTCGGTAGAGTTTTCCTTCTACAAGTGTATATTTCGGAGCTCGATATCTTATTTTCCGAGCTTCATTTTGGTCAGGTGGTAGTTTTCCTTCTCGAAGATAATCTATCATTGGGGTCATCCAGTTTTCTTCGGCTTCTTCGATTTCCATTATATCGACTACTGGCGTTTCGTCGATGTCGATTGCTGGTGTATTAGAGACCAACCAGTTGATCACCCGTTCGGTCTTTCCGTCATGGGATCCTGTGAATTTTGATAGCTGATCGGCCCATTTATTTTCCGAACGTGGGATGTTCTGGATACTGAAGCTTTCAAATTTCTCAGCTAGAGTTTTCACTTTGGCTAGGTATTTAACCATATTGAATTCTTTAGCCTCGTATAGGCCTTCTATTTGTCTTTGCACTAATTCTGAATCAGTTAGTACCTTAAGACTTTTTATATTGGCTTTGATCGCCATCTCTATTCCTGCGATTAACGCTTCATATTCAGCTTCATTGTTTGTCACAACGAAGTCCAGTGTTATCGCGTAATTTAAATCTTCCTTATTTGGTCCGGTGAAGTTGATTCCGGCGCCTCCTCCTTCTCGGCATGAAGCACCATCGACATGCATTAACCAAGTTTGATCTTCAATGATTAGGACATCGTCGTTGAGGCAGCTCGATGATTCGGTAGCTTGTGTTGGTGTTTCTAATATAAAATCGGCCAACACTTGGGCCTTGATGGCAATCCTTGGTTTGTAGTCTACCTCGAACTGGCTGAGTTCGATGGCCCATTTGATTAGTCGACCGGAGGCTTCTGGTTTAGCTAGAACTTGCCTTAGCGGTTGATTCGTCAAAACGATAATTCTGTAAGTTAAGAAGTAGGGTCGGAGTTTTCGTGCGGCCACTACTAAAGCCAGTGTGAATTTTTCTATTTCTAAGTAATTCTTCTCCGCCCCTTGTAATAACTTGCTGAGATAATATACGGGCTTATGCTCTGAGCCCTCGACTTTGATTAGTACTGAACTAATCGCTACGTCGGAGATGGAGATGTACATATACAATGGTTCTCCTTCCGTTGGTTTTGCCAACATCGGAGGCGCCGTCAAATATTCTTTGAGCTGCTCGAAGGCCTGATCGCATTCTTCGGTCCAAACAAAGTTCTTTGCCTTTCGGAGAGTTTGGAAAAAAGGGAGGCTTTTGTCTGCAGACTTTGATATAAACCTGTTTAATGCTACGATCTTTCCAACTAGGCTTTGTACTTGAGAGATAGTTTTAGGAGGTTTCATTTCAGTTATGGCTCGGATTTTTTCTGGGTTGGCTTCTATTCCGCGTTGGTGAACTAGATATCCCAAGAATTTTCCTGATTTGACACCAAAGGTGCATTTTGCGGGGTTTAACTTCATACGATATTTTCTTAAGATCTGAAAGCATCGATCGAGATGCTTTACATGATCTGCTTCGTTCATACTTTTGACCACCATGTCGTCCACGTAGACTTCCATCAGTTCTCCGATTAATTCTTTGAACATTAGGTTTACTAACCTTTGGTAAGTAGCTCCGGCATTTCTTAAGCCGAATGGCATTACTATGAAGCAATATACTCCCTGCTCGGTTACGAACGCGGTCTTTTCTTGGTCCCGCTCATCCATGTATATTTGGTAAAACCCTTGGAAGGCGTCCATCATACTGAATAACGCGAAGCCAGCTGTCGAGTCGACCAATAAGTCAATCCTTGGGAGGGGGTACGGGTCGCGTGGACACAACTTGTTAAGGTCGGTGAAATCATTACACATCCTCCATTTATTATCTTTTTTATCTCCCTTTGCGACTAGTACGACATTGCATAGCCATTCCGAGAAATGAATTTCACGGATTTGTTTTGCCTCGAGCAATCTTTCTAACTCGGCTTTGATAATTTTATCTTTCACCGGTCCATGATTTCTCTTCTTCTGCCTCGCGGGTTTCGCCAAAGGATCTATTTTTAGGGAATGCTTGATTATTCGGGGATCGATTCCTTCAATGTCATTTGCGCTCCAAGCGAAGACGTCGGCATTATTTCTGAGGAAGTCGATCAGCATTATTTCTCCTTGTTCGCTCAACTCTGTACCAATTCTCGTCTTTTTGGATGAGTCGCCTTCTACTAGAATTATATCTTTATGTTCAGGGGGTTTCAAGGATAAGTCTAGCGGTTCCTTCCCCTTTTTATCTAGTCGATCAGTACTAGGAATTTCAACCTCATTTCTAACGAGATCGCCTTCGATCTTTCTCTTGTTCGGAGTAATAGACTTAGGGTGTTCTTTCATAGTTAACGAAGTACTGTAGCAGTCCCAAGCCATGCAATGGTCGTTTGTTATTTCTCCGATGCCTCTATCGGTTGGAAACTTTATCTTCTGATGATAAGTAGAGACAACAGCTCGGAATAGATTGAGAGCAGGTCGTCCCAATATTGCATTATAAGCGAAAGGGGTTTCTACTACTAGAAATTTTACTAGCTTCACTGTCCGGTGGGGTATTTTTCCGAGCGATACGCTTAAGGATATCGTTCCGCTGGGGATGATTTCGGACCCCCCGAATCCTATTAATGGCGTAGCTACTTTCTGCAAGTTTATCTGCCCCAAGTCCATTTGGGCTAAAACTTCTCGGGAGATAATATTGGCTGAGCTCCCATTATCGATCAGGATTCTCTTGACATTGTAGTTTGCTATTTCTAGCGAGATTACCATCGGGAAGTCGGGGTTATCCTCTTTTGCGTCCCAAACAATATTTTTAGGTGCTTCGCCTTCATAAAAACTGATCTGCTGATCGTTTGATGGCCTGCTTTCCAGGGTCCAAATTTCTTTTGGGTATTTTGAGTTTCCAATTATGGATCTGGCTGTTCTTCGTCGGGCGTTACGACTATCTCCACCCGCGGGACCCCCGGAGATCGTATGGATAGTTCCATTGATTTGGTCGTGATTCGATTCATGAGTAGGTCGACGTTCAGGTGACCTTTGACGAGAACTTCTCCTTCGATCACCGTTCCGAGGGCTTCTACTTCTTTCCCTTTTACGATTATCTCGCTCTATGTATTCGTCAAGTTTTCCTTGCTCGATTAGTTTCTCAACTTCTCTCTTAAGGTGAAAACAATTCTCCGTTCGATGTCCATGTGCCCTATGGTACTTACAGTATTGATCATAGTTTCGAGACCCTGTTCTCGGCTGCGCGATTTTCCTTGCCTCGGGAATCCAGTTATTTCTTTCTAGAACTTCCAATATTTCTTCCATTGGAACATTTAACCTTGGGTGTTCTACATGATTCACCCTGCTTCTAATTGGTTGCTCATGGTTTCTTGGTCTTTGGTAGAAATTAGGTTGCCTATCTTGGTCGGCTTTGTTATATTCCAGTCGCTGGAAAACATTACCTCTCCTGGAAGATCGCTCGTAATCCAAAGATTTTTGGGTAGGAAACCTGTCATGCCGTTTGGAGCCTGAAGTCGTGGCTTTGTTTTTGTTTTTATCCTTAAAGGAATTCATCTCTTCCTGGGTCATATACTTAGACGCCAAGCTCATAATGTCGGCAAACGTTCTCGGTTGTTTTCGACTGAGGGCGTTTCCAAACTGCCTATTTTTAGTGAGGTCAAAGAGGATAGAAATTATGTAATCGATATTCGGAGAGTCGATTTTGAGTAATTCTACGTTGAATCTTGCCAACCAATTTCTTAGGGATTCTCCCTCTTGTTGGTGTATGGTTCCCAGGTAGCTCATCGGAAGTTTTTGTCTCTTCTGGCTGGCAAACTGCTGCGTTAGTTTATTGCAGAAACTGAATATAGAGTTGGCCGGCTGTTTGGCGAACCAATCCAGCGCGAGTCCTTCAAATGTTGTCACCATTAACTTGGCGGTGAATTCGGCGGAGTGGGCATATAAATTCATTATGTTCGTAAAGCTAAAGATATAATCGTCCGGGTCGGAGGTTCCATCATATCGGGGTAGTCTTCCCGGGACCTGTCCCGCAGACTGAGCCTCTTTTATTTCCCTGCAGAAAGGAGAGCAAGCCGCAAGGCTTTCCTGGAGTTCTGCAGTCCGGGCCCATGGGTTTTGAATAGATCGTAATCGTTGTTCGAGTCGCTCTTGTACCATCCTTTCGATTTCTCTTTCTGAAAATTGAGTCGCTCTCGGTCGATCTGGGATTGCATCATCTACATCGTCTTCGATTGGGATGATTGTTCGTTCCTTCGATCCGCTGCGACCCGCTTGTGGTAGTCTTCGACCAGTTCTTCTTCGGGGACGGTTATCGGAGGGTTTAGAATTGACCTGATGTGGGCTGTGTAGCGAGCGTCGCTCACTTGCTGGGCTGTCGGCTTGTTGAGAGGTCCGTTCGTTCGGCCTTGGTATTGCGGGTGCGGGAGTTGCCATGGGAGCCGTAACGTTACGGGGAATTTGGTCTAAAACTAGCAATTCTTCTGGAGAGAGTGATTTGAAGAGCATTGCTATTTGTTTCAGTTTTTCCTGAGCGCCTGGGAGAGGAACGGGTATTTCGGGAACTTCCGGTTCTTCTTGTATCGCTCCGGTAAGACCCCCTTGGTGTTCCTGCTGACGGGAACGAGTATCTGGGAGATTTTCATTGGTGTTGGGATTGTTGTTATCGTTGTTGTCTTGTGGATCTTCAGATGTGTTGTGGCCGGTGGTCGTATTACTTCTCGCTCCAATGCGAGCGCTTTTCCTTGGGCGAGCCATGTGTCGATCGAATAATTAACCTAGCCCCACGGTGGGCGCCAACTGATTTAACCGGATTTCGTCGGGTTAATTGGATATCAGTGAATTTGTAATATCGGTGGGGTTTGCGATATTTATGTATATAATTAGTAGGGCTCTGTTACTTTATTCCGGATGGATCTACCACAAAGAAAAGCTATAGTCAAGAACAAGAAGTAAAACCATAATAAAGCTAATCACACCTCAATATGGAGATCAAAATATTTATGAATAATATTGATTCTTATTCAGTTGTAATGCCTTAGGCAGAGAATATTTGTGTATCCTTGAAGTAAAAGGATTTCGTAGCCCCCTAATACAATCATTAACTAGGTATTTTAACCTAGTTTTACAAGGAATCATAGTCCTAATAGGACTCGGCCCAAGTATCCTTCATGGGTCCGGAGTATCATCTTCTGATCGAAGAGAGCTGCGCTTGGCCGGGTCAGCAAGGGGATCCCGATCTGTTTGGATTGGTCGAATCGATCTTATTTTCTTCGTTCGATTCGAGTAATATGTAGAGTGCGAAATAGCCCCCATCAGATTAAGATAAAAGGAAAGAAGGAATTGAACTTATTCATCCCATGAGGGATGATTAAAATTTTATTGAACTTAACCTTATAGTTAAAATAATGCATAGGGTGTTGGATGCCCGTTGAAGTACTCATTGATGCATTCAATGCATCTAAAGCCATGAATTTTTAGATCATTAGAATTTGCTTATATCATCCCTTGTCTTAAAGGATGTGATAGTTCCATAATGGTTGGAACTGATTGCGCTATAAGATTTATACGCAAAAGGTGTACATAAGCAAATGAGTATGGATACTCATATAACGACTAAATATAATATGCATAGTCAATAAAATATAAATAATCAAGATTTCACACACTTAAGTCGTTGTAAAAACCGAAAGGCGATACACGAATACTAAAACATATTTCCGAATTAGAAGATTCAAAGAATGAGCTCGACTAGGTCGAGCTTGACTGGGATGCCATACATAATAACCGACTTTCAAATTGCAATGGATTCAATCCATTTAAAAGTATGGAGAAACACTAAAGCATTAGTGGGAAATAAGGCGTCTCTTGTACCCTCATGGGTAAAAGTACGTTGTGATGTACAATTCCAAATTATTTTTGGAATAAAGAAGAGAGCCTAATCAATGAAAGCATGTAAGAGATTTGGATCGATTCAAAATCAAACATGCATTAACAAATATGCCATTGATTATTTAATAGATAATTAGATTCTCAAAACATTGTCAGTTGTTGAGCATTCTGGACATGTAAATGTCCATTAATAAGTCCTACATGAAAATTCCTTATTCAATCAAATAAAACTTGATCGAGAAAATTGAAGATACTAAGCTAAGTATCTCTGAAGCCAGTTCCAAAACATATCACGTTATATGAGTTTTGGTATTGTACCTTCATATGCATTCATGCGCATATGGGGTCTCCTGCTTATGTGAATAAGCTAGTGGGAGATAAGCTGGACGTAAAGTCCATCTTGTGCAAATTCGTGGGGTATCCAGAAAACTCAATAGGATACGAGTTCTACGATCCTACAAGACAAACTACGTTTGTCTCAAGGAATGCACACTTCTTAGAGAAGGATTTCTTGGTGGACAAGAAGGAAAACAACGTAGAACTGGATGAGGTCACAGAAGCTGAAAAGGCCGAAGAGGTCGAACAAGCTGACCCGTCGCCACAGGCAGTGAGAGAACAAGAGCATGAAAGTGCACCGGAGAGTACACCGATACTTCGTAGGTCAGAAAGACAACGTAGAGAACCCGAGAGGTACTACGGTCTGCTGCATGAGACTGGACAGTCTCTAACCGACCCAAGGACTTACGAAGATGCTATGCTAGACATAGACTCGGGAAAGTGGCGCGAAGCCATGGAATCCGAATTGGACTCCATGCACTCAAACAAGGTCTGGGCCTTGGTAGATCCACCAGTGGGAGTAGCTCCCGTGGGTTGCAAGTGGATCTATAAGCGAAATCTTGGAGTGAACGGAGAGGTAATAACCTACAAGGCGCGACTAGTGGCAAAAGCATACACTCAAAGGCCAGGTATAGACTTTGAGGAGACCTTTTCGCCCGTCGCAATGCCTAAATCCATTCGGACTTGCTGGCCATAGCTGCGTGGTATAACTACGAGATATGGCAGATGGATGTAAAGACTGCTTTTCTCAATGGGGACATTGAAAAGGAGATCTACATGGAGCAACCAAAAGGATATGCATCCAAAAGAAAATGAGCACAAGGTGTGCAAACTCCAGAGGTCCATTTATGGACTGAAGCAATATTCCCGAAGTTGGAACATCCGTTTCGATGAAACAATCCAAACTTTTGGATTCATCAAAAACGTGTTCGAACCTTGCGTGTACAAGAAGATCAGTGGGAGTACAGTTGAATTTTTGGTGCTTTACGTTGACGACATTCTTCTCATTGGAAACAATGTAAAGGTGTTGTCCGAAACTAAAGCGTGGTTATCTACACAATTCTCAAAGAAGGATTTGGGGGAAGCATCATTTGTACTAGGTATAAGGATCTACCGAGATAGATCAAAAGGACTGCTGGGCCTCTCCCAATCCCAGTACATAGATAAAATCTTGAAGAGAATTAATATGGAAGAATCCAAGAGAGGATTGATTCCAATGAGACATGGAATTGCACTCTCTAAGTCTATGGACCCAAAGACGCCTGAAGAGAGAAGCAATATGTCTCGAGTACCATATGCATCCGCAATGGAAGCATAATGTATGGTATGTTATGTACTAGACCAGACGTAGCGTACGCTTTAAGCGTTACAAGTCGCTACCAGTCTGATCCAGGTGAGCAACACTGGATAGCCGTAAAGGCAATTCTGAAGTACCAGAGAAGGACTAAGGAATTGTTCTTGGTATACGGTGGTGGAGAATTGAAATTGGAAGGCTATACAAACTCGAGCTTCCAATGTGATGTAGACGACTTCAAGTCGACATCTGGATACGTGTTCTGCCTCAATGGTGGTGCGGTAAGCTGAAAGAGCTCCAAGTAAGACACTACCACAGATTCAACCACCGAAGCAGAATACATTGCCGCGTGTGATGCAGCAAAGGAAGGTGTTTGGATGAGGAACTTCATCCAGGAATTGGATGTGATACCTAGCATCGCTGAGCCCATTACTATCTTCTGTGATAATAATGGGGCAATAGCGCAAGCAAAAGAGCCGAGATCTCATCAGAAATCCAAGCACGTGCAAAGACGATACCACGTGATAAGAGATATCATTGGGAGAGGAGACATTAAGATGGAATGTATCGACTCAGAAGATAATACTGCAGACCCGCTAACAAAGCCTCTGCCTCAAAAGGCATTTGAGAAACATCTGCATAAGATGGGACTCAAGAACATAAAAGACTGGCTTTAGGACAAGTGGGAGATTGATAGAAATAGTGTCCTGCAAGCCAACTGTATGGCTAGCATTTATTGTAATAAATAAGGAACTATTCAATTTCGATTAATAAATGCACTTTATTAAATGGTCATCTTTATCTTATGTAATAATTATCTACGCATAAGGATAGGAGTCCTTAGATTACATGGCTATGGGACGACCCGTGGACTGATCTCCAAGGCCGTGATCTAGAACATATTCAAGAGTCGTAGAATCCAATCGAGATAGGACATCATTGGATTCGGTTAGACTCTCACTTTTGTGTATACTCCGATGAACTGGAGAACGCTGGGGTCCACGAGCGTGACTGGGATAGTCGATACACATAAGTGGGTAGCTTGCTGGGATGGCAAGCGCACTGAATACCCCAATAAGGAAATAACTCACCATGGAAGCGGAGTCGCATATCGGGGTTGAAGTTATTCCAATTTTCAATAGTATACGAGAAACAATCCCTAGCTACTTAAGGTGATAGGGTTTATCTGGTGCAAGAACGTTCATGCCTTGATGTGAGTTCCGACTGACTGGAGATCACCAAAAAGTCTATGTGAACTCATGTTGTGTATGGAGAAACTCGTATGCAGATTCATATCATCAACAAAGGATCCATTGACCCGACTTGATAGGTTGGGAAATTCTCCTATGGATTTCAGGATTTCTGTGAGAAATTAATTCTGATGAAATCCTTGGCCAAGGTATCTGACGACTTTATGTAAATAGCTCATAAAGATTAAGTCAAAGAGAATTTATTTCGAGACCAGAATACATAAGGTCAAGACAAAATAAAAGGGAAACCGATGAAAGACCATACCCTTAAGTCTCGACTGGGAGATTGATCGATGGAGATATTATGTCGTATATGGAAATTGTAAATGAGTAAAAAGGTTCACTGAATTAATTCACCAGTGATAAGGCTCCATGGGCTTGTGGCTGGACATCGACCGTGGAGTGTGGGAGAATTCCTAAATTGGCAAGGGTGCTAATTTTGGAATGATCAATCGACAGAGTGTTCGATTGATTTAGAGTATATGTAACTCGAATAATTAAATAATATTTAATTATAACCCACGGCCAATTATGTGGTGAACCTACGGGGGCATACACAATACACATGAAGCGAAAGCGAGGAAATAAGAACAACCGAGTCGACTGGGTCGACTGGGTATATAATCGACTGGGTCGATTATAGTGGGTGGGTCGACTGGGTTGACCCAATTTGAACAAAATAGGATCCAATTGGAATTGGATCAGGATCATAAATTAAATTGGAAATTAATTTGTGAATTAATTAATTAAGTTGGATTTAATTAATTATAGAAAGGATTTAATTAAATGGACTTAGAGTCTGATTTAATTAATTGGGAGACTAGTTAATTAATTGGGCTATTTAATTGGGATTCTCTAGTGATTCTCCACTATTTCTGCTCAATCTTTGTTCATGTGCTTGCAAAGATCCCATGAGTTCTACGAGGGTAAGTGTAGATAAATCCTTAGATTCTTCAATTGCTGCGACAACATGGTCGTATTTTTCTGTCAAGTTTATTAAGAATTTTTTAACAATCCTTTCTTCTTGAATTGTTTCTCCATATGATCTCCTTTGATTTACAAGATCAATCACTCTGGTGCTATATTGCATAACATTCTCAAGATGCATCATTTTGAGATTTTCCATCTCTCTCCTCAAACTTTGAAGCTTGATGGTTTTGATCTTAGAACTTCCTTGGAATTCTTTCTGCAAGATCTCCCACGCCTGCTTGGAAGATGATTTAACCGTTTTTCGTTGGGTTGGATTAAATCAATGAGGTTTATTTCTGAGGTAAAATTACGTATGGATTATGGGGCTTTGTTACTTTATTCCGGATGGACCAATCTCAAGGAAGAACAATCATGTAAAGAACAATAAGTAAGCAAGACGATGTATATGTAAATAGTATAGCAAAAGCTTTTCTATTAAAATTTGTTATCAGATAGCCAAAGTATATCGGCGTAAGCTCTGATTCTATGTTGTTTTGTTTACAGGTGTAAGCTGTGTATGTCAAAAGTGTGTCTAATACCATGATAAACTAGGTATTTATATCATATTAAACCTAGCTTTACAAGGAAACATAGTTCTAGTAGGACTCGGCCCACTTGTCCTTTTTTAGTCCGGATTGTAGCTTGCTCGTTGAGGAGGGTCGTGTTCTACTGGGTCGATAGATGCTTCCGAATGGGTTTGTCTTGGTCGAACCGATTCCATAACCCTCGATCGATCCGGAGATTATAAGGGATGCGAAATAGCCCCCATCAGTACTCTCTCACTTCTTCGAGTGTGTATGTAATAGAAGCTCGTGGAAGTATAAGGATAATTTCGACTGTATTTTCTATGAATTGTGCCTCGTTAAAAACCTTACTTAAGAAAAAACCCTGTGGGAAAAAATCCTAAGTAAGGAAAAGAGTGCTACGCCTCATTGATAGTCGTTTTGTAGTTCTAATTGTGAACTGCTACGTGTCTCTTCAGGGAAGCGTTTCACCTTTTTCCGTTTGGCGGGAATGCGATCAGCCGTGAGAAGTTCGAAACGTCTTTTCACTTTTCCCTATAAATAGGTGACTGTCATATTAGTCATTTTTACTTTGCACTTCCTTTGATTTCGCAGTTATTTTCTTGACTGGTCGTTTGTCATTTCAAAACTGCTTTTATTGATTCATATCTTCCGAGAATTCCAAGAATGACTTCTATGAGAAAGACTTCTTCATTTTTAGGTGAGCGAGTCGCTCCTACTATCGAGGAGGTTCCTAATCCTTCGAGCGAGCAGGTTGGAGTTTCGAAATTCATTGTTCCTTCTGAAGATACTTTTAAGGTACAAATTCTCTCTGATACGGACGTCGCTGCCCGAACTAAGAAAGGCAAGGGTACAGCTCCTCAAATTTCTGAACCGATTGAGGATCTCGCTTGTGCTTATACTGCGGAGACTTTCTCTGAGGTCGTAAGCAACTATGCCAAATATTTTCCGGAAGGTTCGGAGATTATTCTCCCTTCTTCCTCTGATAGGGTTACATCACCGCCGGAGGGATGTCGAGCCTTTTACACGGCGCATTTTAACAGTGGTCTGCGTCTTCCGTTGTCTGCACTCTTCCTTCATATTTTGAAAGTTTTTAGCGTGTCCTTGACTCAATTAGTTCCCAATTCCGTGGCCTTCGTGGTTTGCTTTTCTGTTTTGATGATAGCGAAAGGATTCCAACCTTCCTTTCGTAATTTTACACAATTATTTCGTTTTAATATTTCTAGTTCCTCCAATCGTGGATATTTCTTTGCTAGCCAGAAACCTAGCCGCGCAATCTTCGACTCCCTAGTTTCTAGCAACCCTTGCTGGAAATCTCATTTTTTCTTCGTTCGTCCACCATCTGATCTTCGTTTGGCGGATGGTTCGACTATGCCCTTTTCGTGGGATCATGATTCCAAATGGGTTTATGGAGGTCGCTTGCCAACTGGTGAACTTATTCCTGACGATGCTCAGTTCATTGGTGAAATTCCGGCTATGAGTGCCAACAAATATCAGAGTGCTCTTCTTATTGAAGAAGCTTTCCTTCGGAAAGCAGGATTGAGCACGCATGTTTTTCCAATCACTTCATCATCCGAATCACTTGGTAAGCATTTATTTCAGCTTAGTGATGATCACTTTTCTGCTGAAGGTCTGACCTTTACTGTGTTTCTTTTTCAGCTTCTTCGATTTCCATTATATCGACTGCCGGTGTTTCATCGATATCGATCGCCGGTGTATTAGAGATTAACCAGTTGATCACCCTTTCGGTTTTTCAGTCATGGGCTCCTGTGAACCTAGACAGTTGATCGGCCCATTTATTTTCCGAGCGTGGAATGTTCTGTATACCGAAGCTTTCGAATTTTTCAGCTAGTGTTTTCACTTTGGCAAGGTATTTAACCATATTAAATTCATTAGCCTCGTATAGGCCTTCTATTTGTCTTTGCACTAACTCTTAATCGGTTAATACTTTAAGGATTTTAATGTTGGCCTTGATCGCCATTTCCATTCCTGCGATTAACGCTTCATATTCTGCTTCATTGTTCGTTACGACGAAGTCCAATGTTATCGCATAATTTAAATCCTCTTTATTCGGTCCGGTTAAGTTGATTCCGGCGCCTCCTCCTTCTCGGCCCGAAGCACCGTCAACATGCATTAACCAAGTTTGATCTTCTATGATCAAGATATCGTCGTTGAGGTTGTTCGATAGTTCGGTTGCCTGTGTCGGAGTTTCTAGTAGGAAATCAGCTAACACTTGGGCCTTAATTGCAATTCTTGGTTTGTAGTCGATTTCGAATTGACCAAGTTCGATCGCCCATTTGATTAGTCTTCCGGAGGCTTCTGGCTTTGCTAAGACTTGTCTTAGTGGTTGGTTTGTTAAAACCACGATTTTGTAGGTCAAAAAGTAAGGTCGGAGTTTTCGTGCTGCCACTACTAAGGCCAAAGCGAATTTTTCAATTTCCAAGTAATTCTTCTCCGCCCCTTGTAATAATTTGCTTAAATAATAGATAGGCTTATGTTCTGAACCTTCTATTTTGACCAGCACTGAACTAACGGCAGCATCGGAGATCGAGATGTAGGTATACAATGGTTCCCCTTCCGTCGGTTTGGCCAACAACGGGGATGTTGTCAAATATTCTTTTAGCTGGTCGAAAGCCCAATCGCATTCATCGGTCCAAACAAAGTTCTTTGCCTTTCGAAGTGTTTGGAAGAAAGGCAAACTTTTGTCCGCTGATTTTGATATGAATCTATTCAACGCTACGATTTTCCCTACTAAGCTTTGTACTTGGGAGATGGTTTTGGGAGGCTTCATTTCAGTTATGGCTCGAATTTTTTCTGGGTTGGCCTCAATTCCTCGTTGATGTACCAAATAGCCCAAGAATTTTCCCGATTTAACACCGAAGGTGCATTTTGCGGGATTTAACTTCATGCGGTATTTTCTCAATATTCGGAAACATCGATCAAGATGTCTTATGTGATCCGCCTCATTCATGCTTTTGACTAACATGTCGTCTACGTAGACTTCCATTATTTCTCCGATTAACTCTTTGAACATTAGGTTTACTAACCTTTTGTAAGTAGCCCCTGCGTTCTTTAATCCAAATGGCAAAACTATGAAGCAATATACTCGTTGCTCGGTTATGAATGCGGTTTTCTCTTGGTCCTGCTCATTCATATATAGTTGATAAAACCCTTGAAAAGCATCCATCATGCTGAAGATCGCGAAGCCAGCGGTTGAGTCAACTAACAAGTCGATCATTGGGAGAGGATGTGGATCACACGGGCATAATTTGTTAAGGTCGGTAAAATCATTGCACATTCTCCACTTGTTATCCTTTTTATCCCCTTTTGCTACTAGAACAACATTACATAGCAATTCCGAGAAGTGTATTTTTCGAATTTGTTTTGCTTTGAGTAGCCTTTCTACTTCTGCTTTGATGATTTTATCTTTTACTGGCCCGTGATTTCTCTTCTTTTGTCTAGCGGGTTTTGCCAAGGGGTCAATTTTTAGCGAATGGTTGATTACTCGAGGATCAATCCCTTCAATGTCATTCACACTCCAAGCGAAGACATCGATATTATCTCTGAGAAAGTTAATCAACATTATTTCCCCTTCCTTGCTTAACTCAGTACCTATTCTTGTTGTTTTCGATGAGTCCCCTTGCACTAGTATGACATCCTTATGTTCTGGTGGCTTTAAAGCTAAATCTACCGGTTCTTTTCCCTTTTTATCTATTCGATCAGTGCTAGGGATTTCAACCTCGTTTCTACCGACATTGTCTTCGAGCTTTCTTTTGCTCGGGGTAATTGATTCGGGGTGGTTTTTCAAAGTTAATGATGTGCTGTAGCAATCCCATGCCATACAATGATCATTCACTATTTCCCCGATACCTGAGTCGGTCGGAAATTTTATCTTCTGATGATAAGTAGAGACAACGGCTCGGAATAGGTTGAGGGCTGGTCGCCCTAAAATCGCGTTATAGGCGAAAGGAGTTTCTACCACTAAAAATTTTACCAGCTTCACTGTCCGATGTGGTTTCTTTCCGAGTGTGACACTTAAAGTTATTGTTCCACTGGGGACAATTTCGGATCCTCCAAATCCTACTAGCGGTGTAGCTACCTTTTGGAATGTTATTTGTCCCAAGTTCATCTGGGCCAGGACCTCCCTAGAGATAATATTTGCTGAGCTTCCGTTATCGATCAGGATCCTTTTGACGTTGAAGTTTGCTATTTCTAGTGATACCACCATCGGGAAATCGGGGCTATCTTCTTTTGTGTACCAAACTACATTTTTGGGTACTTCGCCTTCGTTAAAGCTGATCAGCTGGTTGTTTGTTGATTTATTTTCTAGAGTCCATACTTCCTTTGGGTATTTTAAGCCTCCAATTATTGATCTGGCCGTTCTTCGTCGAGCGTTACGACTATCCCCGCCGGCGGGTCCTCCTGAAATTGTATGGATGGTACCATTGATCTAGTCATGGTTCAACTCCTGTGCAGGACAATCCTCAGGTGATTTTCGTCGTGAATTCCTCCTTTGATTATTATTCCGAGGGCTCCTACTTCTTCCTCTTTTGCGGTTATCCCTCTCTAAATAGTCGTCTAGCTTTCCCTGTTCGATTAGTTTTTCAATTTCTCTCTTGAGGTGAAAACATTCTTCAATGCGGTGCCCGTGGGCCCTGTAATATTTGCAATACAATTCATAGTTTTGGGCGCCAGGTCTGGGCTGAGAGATTTTCTTCGCTTCTGGGATCCAATTATTCCTTTCTCGTACGGGCAGGATTTCTTCTATCGGAACAGTTAGCCTCGGGTGTTCTACTTGATTAACCCTACTCCTGATTGCCGGTTCTGCGGTTCTAGGTCTTTGATAGATGTTAGGTCGCATGTCCTGATCGTTTTTATTGTAGTCTAATCGCTGAAAAACGTTGCCTTTTCTAAACGTCCGTTCATAATCCATTGATCTTAGGGCAGGAATTCTATCTTGCCGTTTGGAGCCTGAAGTGGTAACTTTATTTTTGTTCTTATCTTTGAAGGAATTCATCTCTTCTTGGGTTATATATTTAGACGCCAAGCTCATGATGTCGGCGAACGTTCTTGGTTGTTTTCGGCTGAGGGCATTTCCGAACTGCCTGTTCTTCGTGAGGTCGAAGAGAATAGAGATTATGTAATCGATATTTGGGGAATCGATTTTAAGTAATTCTACGTTAAACCTTGCCAACCAGTTTCTTAAGGATTCTCCCTCTTGTTGGTAGATAGTTCCTAAGTAGCTCATCGGAAGTTTTTGCCTCTTCTGACTGGCAAACTGCTGTGTCAATTTGTTGCATAATTCCCGAAAACTGAATATGGAATTGGCTGGTTGCTTGGAGAACCAGTCCAAAGCGAGTCCTTCAAATGTGGTCACCATTAATTTAGCGGTGAATTCCGCCGAGTGAGCATACAAATTCATTATATTCGTGAAGCTAAAAATATAGTCATCTGGATCAGTGGTTCCATCGTATCTGGGTAATCTACCCGGGACCTGTCCGATCGAGTGCGCCTCTTTTATTTCTTTGCAGAAGGGAGAGCACGCTGCTAGGCTCTCTTGAAGTTCGGTGGTTCTGGTCCATGGGTTTTGAACGGATCGTAAGCGTTGCTCGAGTCGTTCTTGTACCATCTTTTCGATTTCTCTTTCCGAGAATCGCTTTGTTCTTGGTTGATCTGGGATTGCCTCGCCTACGTCATCTTCGATGGGGATTATGGTATGTTCCTTTGATTCATTGCGTTGTGGTCTCCTTCGGTCCATTTTTCTTCGGACGTTGTCATCGGAGGGTTTTGAATTGCCCTGCGGCGGACTGTGTACCGAGCGCCGTTCAGTTGCCAGGCTGTCAGCTTGTTGAGAGATTTGATCGTTTTGCCTCGACGTTCTTTGAGCAGGATTTGCCCTAGTAGTTCTAACGTTTCAAGGAACTTGTTCGAGTACGAGCAATTCCTCTGGGGAGAGTGATTTAAGGAGCATAGCAATTTTTCGCAACTTCTCCTGAGCGGCTAACAGGGGGACCGGGATCGTTTGAGCCGCATGTTCTTCCGGTACTGCGCCAGTAGGGATCCCTTGTGGTTCCACCTGATTCTGATGATGCTCGTTCTATTGCTGGTTGTCGTTGGATGCAGGTGCATTATTATCAGTATTGCCCTGTGGATCCTCAGACGTATTATGCTGGTTGGTCGTGTTACTTCTTGCTCCGTTACGAGCGCTCTTCCTTAGGCGAGCCATATATCGATCGAATAATTAACTTAGCCCCTCGGTGGGTGCCAACTGATTTAACCATTTTTCGTTGGGTTGGATTAAATCAATGAGGTTTATTTATGAGGTTAAATTACGTATGGATTATGGGGATTTGTTACTTTATTCCGAATGGATCAATCTCAAGGAAGAACAATCATGTAAAGAACAATAAGTAAGCAAGACGATGTATATGTAAATAGTATAGCAAAAGCTTTTCTATTAAAATCTGTTATCAGATAGCCAAAGTATATCGGTGTAAGCTCTGATTCTATGTTGTTTTGTTTACAGGCGTAAGCTGTGTATGTCAAAAGTGTGTCTAATACCATGATAAACTAGGTATTTATATCATATTAAACCTAGCTTTACAAGGAAACATAGTTCTAGTAGGACTCGGCCCACTTGTCCTTCTTGAGTCCGGATTGTAGCTTGCTCGTTGAGGAGGGTCGTGTTCTACTGGGTCGATAGATGCTTCCGAATGGGTTTGTCTTGGTCGAACCGATTCCATAACCCTCGATCGATCCGGAGATTATAAGGGATGCGAAATAGCCCCCATCAGAAGAGGTGGCTCCCATTATTCTTGGAAATATGGCATCACTTACTGCTTGTTGAAGGAAAAATAATGCCTTAACATCTTTTTGTTGTTCCTTTTTATCAACAGTAGTAGAGGTTCCTTCCGTTGGTGTTGCTAGTCCATTTTCTATCACATCCCATAGATCTAGTGATAGAAATAAGGTCTTCATTTTGGTACTCCAAAATTCATAGTTTTCACCGGCAAAGATCGGAAGAGATTGTGATACACTAGAATTTGCCATAAGTGAAGTATTGTGATAAACGCCCCTTTTCTAGATCGAAGGTGATCTGGATACCACTTGTTGTATATTTTGTGAGATTAGTGAACAAGATCAACAAGGAAATACTTGGAGTATGTCTCTCCTTTTTTATTATGCTTGTTGAAGACTTGATAATTTACAAGCACTCACTTTACACCTATTTATACTAGTCTAGGCATGTGAAGTACATGTAACAAATTTAATTAAGCTTATGAATACTAGGTAGTCAAAGCATGCACCTAAGTATTCATGTATCCTATCATACAATGGAACTAGAAGTTCATGTATATAGATATTTATTATTCTAGGGAATACATTAATTTTAATAGGAGCCCAGTTGAGGATCAATTCCTTCGCCTGAAATTTTTGCAAAAAAAAAATGTTATGATCTGGTTTACTGGACAGCAGACAATATCCATTTTCCATGTCTTGAGCGCCTTTCTCTTATTGGCAATTCTAGATTGAAGGAAATTCCTTATGGTATTGGAGATGGCTCAAGATCCTCTGTACAACTTTTGGTGTACCACCTAAGTGTATCACCACTAATTGATTGACACATGCATATGTGAGAATTATTATAATTGTCATATGTGTAAGTGTCAATTAAGTAATGGTGATACACTTAAGTGGTACACCAAAAGTGGTACAGAGGATCTACACCCATTGGAGATATAGCAACACTTAAATTAATTCAGTTGGATCGCTGCAATAATTTTGTTGTTGCCTCGGCAAGAGAAATACTAGAAGAACAACAGAGCCTTGGGAATGATGATATTCATCTAACTGTGTGGTAAGATTTAATTATCAATCTATAGATGAGTTGGTTAAAGAATTGTTATTGTTTTCTTTCATTGAGCTCTAATTAACTTTAGTTGGTCTTCTCTTCTCTGTGTACTTTGTTGACAATGGTCTTTTTTATCATTAATTTTTTACATAGTGGCCCTTCTTATGTTTTCTTCTCACTTTAGTCCCCACTATGAGTTATTTGCTTCACTTTGCTCATTTTTAGGTGGTCCAATGTGAACTAAAGTGTAACAAATAATTCATAGTGGAGACTAACGTGGGAAGAAAAACACAAGAGAGACCACTCTGTAAAAAATTAATGATGAGGACCATTAGTGATTTTTACCCTTGTAATTATATGTAACTAGAATTTTGGTAGAGAATCAGTCAATTAAAGAACGACACATGTTTGGTTTGAATTTTTAGCAATTTGTCAATTTACTTTGGTTCAGTTATATGTATGTAGAAGTCTCTCTAAATGAGTTCCCGAGGCTCATTTATATAGATGTTAGATTGAAGAGTCGTGTTCATAGTGCTTAATGAAGTGTGATTTGACCTGATTTCGTCGGGTAGGATTAGATCAGTACTTAGGTGATATTAAGGATTCTCAATTAATATAATTCAAAGGGCTCTGTTACTTTATTCCGGATGGATCAATCTCAAGGAAGAACAATTAGATGGAACAATTAGTAATAAAGTAAATCAATGAATATAATAGCACAGCAAAAGCTTTTCTATTTAATAATCTCAGCCTATGCTGTTATGCAGGCGTAAACTCAGTATGTATGAACTTGCATAATACAAGGATTAACTAGGTATTTATATCACAATTAACCTAGCTTTACAAGGAAACATAATTCTAATAGGACTCGGCCCAGTTGTCCTTCTTGAGTCCGGATTGTAGCCTGCTCGTTGAGGAGGGTCATATTCTACTGGGTCGATAGATGCTCCCGAATGGGCTTGTCTTGGTCGTACCGGTCTTATAACTCCTTAGTCGATCCGGACATTATTAGGGGTGCGAAATAGCCCCCATCAGTACTCCCTCACTTCTTCGAGCGTATATGCAATAGAAGCTCGTAGAAGTAGAAGGTTAATTTTGACTGTACTCTCTATGAGTTGTGCCTCGTTAAAAACCTTACTCAAGAAAAAACCCTGTGGGAAAAAAATCCTAAGTAAGGAAAAGAGTGCTACTCCTCATAGATAGTCGTTTTTTTGTTTTCAGTTAGGAACTGCTATGTGCCTATATAGGGAAGCGTTTCACTTTTTCCTTTTGGCGGGAATGCGATCAGCCATGAGAAGTTCGAAACGTCTTTTCACCTCTCACTATAAATAAGTGACTTGTCATATTAGCCACTTTTTACTTTATACTTCCTTTACTCTCGCAGTCATTTTCTTGCTCAGTCGTTTATTCTTTCAAAACTGCCTCTAGCGACTTGTATTCTTCGAGGGTTCATCAGAAATGGCTTCAATTTCAAGAAAATCGTCCTCGTCTTCAAGGGAAAGAATCACTCCTATAATTGAGGAGGCAAATCATTCTAATCCTTCGAGCGAGCAGATTGGAGTTTCAGAATTCATTGTTCCTTCTGAAGACACATTTAAGGTACAAATTCTCTCTGATATGGACGTCGTTGCCCGAACTAAGAAAGGTAAAGGTACAGCTCCTCAAATTTCTGAACCGATTGAGGATCTTGCTTGTGCTTATACTGCGGAGACTTTCTCGGAGGTCGTAGGCAATTATGCCAAATATTCTCCGGAAGGTTCGGAGATAATTCTCCCTTCTTCTTCTGATAGGGTTACATCACCGCCGGAGGGATGTCGAGCCTTTTGCATTGCCCACTTTAATAGCGGTCTGCGTCTTCCGTTGTCTGCTCTCTTTCTTGATATTTTAAAAATATTCAGTGTGTCCTTGACTCAATTAGTTCCTAATTTCGTGGCCTTCGTGGTTTGTTTTTCTGTTTTGATGATAGCGAAAGGATTTCAACCCTCCTTTCGTAATTTTACGCAATTGTTTCGTTTCAACATTTCTAGTTCCTCCAATCACGGATATTTCTTTGCTAGCCAGAAGCCTAGTCGCACAATCTTTGACTCCCCAGTTTCTAGCAACCCTTCCTGGAAATCTCATTTTTTCTTCGTCCGTCCACCTCCTCATCTTCGTTTGGCTGATGGCTCGACTACACCCTTTTTGTGGGATCATGACTCCAAATGGGTTTACGGAGGTCGCCTGCCGACTGGTGAACTTATTCCTGACGATGCTCAGTTTATTGGTGAAATCCAGGCTATGCGTGCCAACAAATATCAGAGTGCTCTTCTTATTGGAGAAGTTTTCCTTCGCAAAGCGGGATTGAGTGCTCATGATTTTCCAATTACTTCGTCATCCGATTCACTTGGTAAGCATTTATAGTATTACGATGATCCCTTTTCTGCAGAAGGTCTGACTTTTACCGTGTTTCTTTTTCAGCTCGTATGGTAGAAAATTCCCGACATTCTTAAGAGGGAAAAATTGTGTTGTCTAAATCAACCAAAACCATAGAGAATGTTCCTGTCGAGCAGAGAGCGTCTCGAAAGAGAAAACTGGAGTTGAGTCATGACTCTGAGGAAAATAGAGAGGAATCTCCAGATTCTTCTCAAGAATCCCCTATTCGTCAGGGGACAGGGTCCGGTTATCCCCCCCTCCAGCTTAGGACATCTTTGGGGATACGCGGATGTCGCAGCTGGTTGATGCCTCATCCTAATGATAATCCAGTGGAGAGAAAGAAGAGTTATTATGGTCGTTCTGGTAATGATCTTTCTTTACTCGGCGAGAATCATCCAAAACCCACTTTGGTCGAGATGATCGAGGATCATTTAGAGGGAAAAAGAGCCGCTGGCTATCTTGAGAATGATTCTTTAATTCACTACGAAAGCGAAAACGCAGTGGATAAAGCAACTCGTGTTCTTTTGTCCGGCGTATTTACTCGTGACATGAATAAGCTTCTTCGGAAGGATCCTCTAAAGAAATTTCAGCGAGCTTCTCTTTATGCTGAAAAGGTGATCTCCTTTTAAGTGTGCTTGTATGGTAATTTCCTTCGAGGAATATTTTAGTTCGCTAATTCATTTCTTTTTATCCCTTTTCCTTTTTTCAGACTAAAACTTGTTTGGTTTCATATGCCTATGAAACAGCTCTCTGGAAACAACAGTGTGAGTTTTTGGATGAGAAATATAAAGCTTTAGTTCAGAAGACTTCTGGTTCAGAGGCTGGTCCCTCAATAACTTCTTATTTTCCGGTCGTAGAGACTCGTGCTATGGAAACAAATGACCCGGAGATTATAGATAGGGTTCTGGAGACTTCTTACGCTCAAGAACAAGCTACTCAATTAGCTACAAAGTTGGAAGAGTATCAATTTCAGAGCACTGCTCGTATTAGTGAGCTGGAATCTCAAGTAACAAGTCTTCAGGCTTCTTTAGAGGAGTATGAGAGGAAGATTCCCCTTAGTGGACTCAGGGATCGTTATGGCCGGAATCCTGATGAAAAAGTGATTCGTGAATTCCTCAATTCTCATGTTCATACTGCGTTGGTATATCAAATGGTCGGCCCGCTCCTGGAAAGTACGTTCAAGAAAGCGATTCATCAGTTGGTCGCTTTTGAAATGATAGATGATCGTCGAAAGGAATATTTTAAAACGGCGCACATTCGGTTGAACCGTTATGGCGAAGTAAATTCTCCTTCCGAGCTTCCGGACGTCGTTTATCAAAATTTTCCTTTGGCTCATCTCGTCGAAGAGTTCGGAAAACCATTGCCGATTCCTCCTTCAGATATTAATGATGAGGTCGATGACAATTTTATCGATCCAGAGGAGGAGGAAGAGGAAGAGGATATTGGGTCAGCAAAAGGAGGAGACGTCGCTAAAGAACAGAAGATTCCAGGTGGCGACCAAACTGTATGATATTATGATCTGTGAAATAACCTCTATAACTGTTTACGTAACTCTAATTGTAATATTACTCTTTTATCCCTTTCTGAGATAAACGTTTCATATTCTGACAGTCACGTCCTTTCGTCTTCTCTGTAATAATTCAGACAAGTCATTAACTTTGCCGTAATCATTATGCGTATGTCTTTTCAAATTCTAGTGTTTATTCCAAGGCTAGTTTCTGTATTTCGCGCCCTTTCTTTGGGTCTATCGTGTCTTTTCTTATAGTATAAATATAAAAGGTAAAAACTTGACTCGTTATTTACCGCTTTACTCGTCTCTTAACAGAATACTCTTTTCTTTATCTGGTCGATAAGCTTTCTCGATAATTTAATTTTACTTTTTGAATTCCGATCATGAGTAATCTTTTTGGTAACACATCGAAGCGTCCTTCCCGTGAGAACGCTAGAAATATCAGACTGAAAAAGCCTCGATCAGAGGGGCCCTCGATAGAACCTCCTCGTTCGTCCTCTGTTAGTAGGTCGGCGACCGATACTCTTGTCATTCCCTCTGAGCCTTTTGCTGTAGTTAGTTCGTCTCTTGCACAAACCAATTTTTCCACTCCTGGTGAAGCAGGAGGTAGGCCTTCCCCTGGTCGGGTGGCCTTTGGTGATATGTCTAACATGGAGTAGACTTTTAATATACCTGTCTCTTCAGGTATCCCTTCTTTTGAGCATAGTTTTCATGGAGAGATTCCTACTAGCTCCGTTCCTTCTACTATTTCTGCCGCCCTGATTGTCAGCGGACACCAAAGGGGAGATGACACGGGGGCAGTTGGTGGAGATTCTTTTTTGGATCCGTCTATGACGCAATCTGTCTCCCAAGATTTTTCTGATTTTTTGTTTAATGATACAACTGTTGTTACTACTTCCTTTGAATCCGGCGGGCCTTCTGGAGGTCGAACTGGGTCAAGGTCCGGTCTTCGGACCGTTATTTCTGCTTCGGGTAAGGAGACCTCGGTTAGTCCCAACGAGAGGGAATCCCCCCGTTTGTTAGATGACCACTGCATCCTCGAACAAGTTAAGGATATTATGCAGTCGGTGACTCCACGTCCTGACGGTGTTCCTTCTGTTAGTGAACTGCCTGGTTCTGTTGAGCCTGGTGCTTTGTCCTGGGACCTGGGCATGAGCACTATTTTGCCTGGTGAGTTGAGGAAGCTCGAGGGTACTTCCAACGTTCGCATCGTTCAATGGTTGGTGAAGATATGTGAGCAGGTGAACATATTTCTTATTATTTTTCCCGCTTTTATTTTGATTGCCTTGTAATGTAAGGACTATTTTCTTTTCCAGGCTAAGTATTTTGCACTCCAGCTGGGTGTGCACAATGACGATCTGTGGATCAGTAAGGATGCTTATCAACGTCGTTTGGAGTCGGAGACGGCGAAGGCCGCAGGGCAGACCCTCCAACTGCAGCTTGCTAATGATGATTTGAAAAAATTACAAGGAGAAAAATCTGTCTGGGAAAAGGAGAAGAGTGATTTGACTCAGGCTGCTGCCCTGGCAGAGGAGTCTCGTCGGCAGGCCTATGAAGAGGGTTATGATGCCGGTTATCTAAAGCGTCAGGAGGAGTTGATGGCGTTTGCAGGTAATTTGACTCCTCGGAGGAGTGCTTCTGCTAGTCGGCCAGTTGATAACAATCCTTCTTGATGACCTGCTTGACCCGGCTGCTGTTTTGAGTTCTTTCTCCTTCCCCCCCCCCCCCTTTTTTTTTTTTTTGAAAGGGCCCAGATCTTTTGCGCGGTTGTTTGGGCTGAACTTTTGTATGTGGAGAATGGACTTAATGAAAACGATGATCTTTATGAGTAGATCCATGTGTTAATCAATTCTAATCAATAGATATATTTTGTTATGCCTATTTTGCTGTTATCATAACTTCTTGAAATAATCAGTATAGACTAGCATACTTATCTGAGTTTGATCTTCTCGGGAGAATATGCTTTATTCTAGTGAGTAGCTTAGTCTGACTTGATCAGTTCCTAAGTAACTGATCGATATATCCTTCGTTCTTATGATTGCTCCGACGTCGCGTTTAGATATCAAATGTGGACCCTAGGTCACTCGTGTCGATAATCGATTGAATAACTGTTAAGGAACGCACAGTGTTCTGGTAGATGTTCGATCAATGCCTTGTATATTTGTCTTTTTGTTGCGTACATCTTATATAAGGAGGTTATCATCCTTTTTGTTGAACTCTTCTTTTCTTGCCACAGAACTAAGTCTGAAAAGAAAATATCGCTCTAGGTATCTAAAATCTATGTTTCTTTATACTGATTGTGAGTTCCACGTTCCTCAAATAAAGCAACTAGCGTATCAAATATGTCAAATTTCTTGATATGGGAGGAATTGGAAAATGTAGGCTTATTATTTAGATCCAGCCTGTTCAGACCTCCTTCAGCAATTCTTTGGAATGCTAGGAAGTGGCGATAATGCAGACTGGAATGATGATAATTATTGCCTTAATATCGGTGACAGGCTTCTTGGACTCCGGTGGAGTTCTTGTAAGGCCAAATAAAAAAAAATTCATATGATATATTAGGCAGTGACTACCCTCGCATGCCGCAGGGTTAGGTCTTACGCCTTTAATCAATCCAGTATTTTATCATAATGGTGTAAACTCGTATGCCTTTGTCTAGAATCTGAAGCTTTTTATCGAGCGACTAGTATATGTGAGCATGCAAACTTTTCTGGTCTGGAGCTCTTTTAGATCTGCTTTGATTGTGCAATGATCGTTTCGATCTGGATTTTCTTTTGCCATCGATTTGTTGAGTCGGTCAGAGAGGTGCCGTTCAACCTTACTTGCATTAATCACTGGCAGTCAAAACGGCGTGTTTTTATCTCGTGATCAGTGCTTCATCTGACCATTGGATTGGCATCACGCTTTCCCTATAAAAGGGGGGTGGTTTCCATATTTTAATTGTAACTCTCAAAAAGGATGGAGGTCTCAGTTTCCTTGAATTTCATTTTGCCTTCTGATCCCATAATATTCAAAAAGTCACATTATCGTGATTCATATCATAATATCTTAAATTTCTTATGTCCTGTACTGACGGGTCCCATGGAAGCCCTACCTTGTACTAACGGGTCCCATGAGGCCTCAACCTTTGTCTTCACGGGTTTGAGGTCCGTGGTTTCTGTTTGCACATGGTGGGTTCATACTTACCAGGCACCGCCGCTCTTCAAAGTTACCTCCGGATTGATAGATCGCCGGGGTGTGCTGGTAAGTTTTCACTTTTGCGACGGCCCCGAAGAGATGCTGCTTTAGAGTAAAAATCAACCCCCTAATGTAGAAGCAGTATCTTGTTGTGGGTGAATGAGTATTGCCGGTTATCTGGCTGGTAATGCTCATTTCGTCTGGAAAAACATTTGATCTTCAGAGCCTGGCCATCGAACTAAAGAAGTCGACCATATTGAGCAGCATGCTTCTTAGGTGGTCAATTCCAACCATCGAGGTACTAGGGAGGAGATTGATGTTTCCGTGGACATTGTCGTGAAGTGCACCAATCCATAGAATAGGATTATTTTGTTTAAGCAGTTGTAGAGATGTATAGGAAATTCTAGTATTCTGATCGAAACTCCATATATAACTTTTGTACTTGTTCTTTGATCTCTAATGAATAAAACTTTGTTTATTTAAATTGATATCTTTTGGTTGTTGATTTCTTCTTTATCTGCTTCTTCTGTTGACGTCGAGGTCGATTATGCCCGACTGATTCTAGGACTTATGTATTCTACCCAAACATTTTAGATCGATAGATAAGGATCGAGGAGTGTTTAATGAGCGGATCAATTTATACTCAACTCTTCTTTTGCTCAGACTTAGGTTTTTATACCAAAAGTCTTTTTAATAGATCATTTAGAAATAGATCGAGGAGCGTTTATTGTGGGGATCAATTTATACTCAACTCTTTTTGCTTAGACTTAGGTTTCTATACCAGAAGTCTTTTTAATAGATCGTTCAAAATAGATCGAGGAGTGTTTATTGAGCGGATCAATTTATACTCAACTCTTTTTGCTTAGACTTAGGTTTTTATACCAGAAGTCTTTTTAATAGATCGTTCAAAATAGATCGAGGAGTGTTTATTGAGCGGATCAATTTATACTCAACTCTTTTTGCTTAGACTTAGGTTTTTATACCAGAAGTCTTTTTAATAGATCGTTCAAAATAGATCGAGGAGTGTTTATTGAGCGGATCAATTTATACTAAACTCTTTTTGCTTAGACTTAGGTTTTTATACCAGAAGTCTTTTTAATAGATCGTTCAAAATAGATCGAGGAGTGTTTATTGAGCGGATCAATTTTACTCAACTCGTTTTAGTCGTCGTTGGATGTAGATCGAGGAGCGTTTATTGAACGGATCAATTTATACTCAACTCGTTGCACTTAATGATCAATACGTTGGTTTAAACGAAGTTGTCTGTAAAAATTCGAAGAGCATTCATCGAATTTGATCGATTCTTCCTCAACTCTTCATTAATGCTTTACTCAAATAAGTTCTTGTTTTGTATTAAAATTCTTTGATAATAATTTCCAGGCCAAAGCCTTTCATTACAGTCAGTAGAAATAATATGAAAAATAGAACAAAGGAAAAAAAAAAAAAGAAGTATAATTTACTAGGATTCATTTCCCATAGTATTTCCGGAGGTTGACTGCATTCCAAGTCCTAGGTAGGGGTGTCCCATCCAAGTGCGCAATCTTGTAGGAACCTTTCTTCCCGACGTCGATGACAATGTATGGTCCTTCCCAATTTTGTTGTAACTTTCCCACATGCCTGGATACTTCTACTTTTTTCAAAACTAGGTCTCCTTCCTTGAAGGTCCGGATGCGTACTTTTTTATTATAAGCCTTTTCCATACTTGACTTGGTGGCTTGCAGTCGTACGGCTGCTTTTTCTCTTAGAGCTTCTGTTAAATCGATATCATTTTCTCTTGTCTTTTCGTTTTCCAGATCATCATACCTTTCAATTCTTGGTGTAGGAATTAGTGTTTCGACCGGAATAACAGCTTCGGAGCCATATACTAGGCTGAATGGGGTTTCGCCTGTTGAGGTCCTGACCGTGGTCCGATTAGCCCATAGTACCCCTGGGAGTTCATCTAACCATTTCCCTTTGGCTGCCCCTAGTCTTTTCTCCAAGGATTTTATTATTTCTCGGTTTGCTACCTCAGTCTGTCCGTTCGCTCTAGGATGCCCGACTGAAGTGAAATTTTGCTGAATTCCTAGCTTTGAACACCATTCTATCACCTGTTTTCCCGCAAATTGGGTTCCATTATCAGAAATTAGAATTCTCGGGATGCCAAATCGGCATACTATGAATTTCCACAGGAAGTTGATAACTTGGAACTGAGTTATTCGTGCAAGGGCGATGCATTCTATCCATTTGCTGAAGTATTCAACAGCGACCAAGACATATGCTTTCTTGGATCTAGCCGCTGGGAAAGGTCCCACGATGTCCATTCCCCATTGATCGAACGGCCAACATATTGGTATTGGGTGCATGTTTTCGGCTGGTTGATGACATACGTTAGCATGGACTTGGCAATGATGACATTTTTGGACATATTGTACGGCATCATTGTTAACGGTAGGCCAATAATAACCTGTTCGGAGGCACTTTAAAGCCAATGCCCTTGCTCCGCTGTGATTCCCTGTGTCTCCTTCGTGTACCTCTCGGAGAATATCGTTGGTTTGCGATTCGGAGACACATTTCAGAAGAATTCCTGATACTGACCTTCGGTAAAGTTTTCCTTCTACCAATGTGTATTTTGGAGCCCGATATTTTATTTTTCGAGCTTCGTTTTGGTCAAGAGGCAATTTTCCTTCTCGAAGATAGTTTATCATTGGAGTCATCCAGTTTTCTTCGGCTTCTTCTATTTCCATCATCTCGGCGACTGGTGTCTAATCCATATCGATTGCTGGTGCATTGGAGATTAACCAGTTGATCTCCCTTTCAGTTTTTCCGTCATGGGATCCTGTGAACCTAGACAGTTGATGGGCCCATTTATTTTCCGAGCGTGGAATGTTCTGTATACCAAAACTTTCGAATTTTTCGTCCAATTTTTTCACTTTGGCAAGGTATTTGACCATATTAAATTCCTTAGCCTCATATAAGCCTTCTATGTGTCTTTGCACTAACTCTGAGTCGGTTAATACTTAGGCTTTTAATGTCTACCTTGATCGCCATTTCCATTCCTGCGATCAGCGCTTCATATTCAGCTTCATTGTTTGTTACGATGAAGTCCAATGTTATCGCATAATTTATATCCTCCTTATTTGGTCCGGTGAAGTGGATTCCGGCGCCTCCTTCTTCTCGGCACGAAGCTCCGTCGACATGCATTAACCAGGTTTGATTTTCTACGATCAAGATATCGTTGTTAAGGCTGGTTGATTCGATATTTTTGGTTCCCTGAGTCGGAGTTTCTAGCAGGAAATCAGCTAATACTTGGGCCTTAATCGCAATTCTCGGTTTATACTCGATTTCGAACTGACCGAGTTCGATCACCCATTTGATCAATCTTCCGGAGGCTTCAGGCTTCGCTAAGACCTGCCTTAGCGGTTGGTTTGTTAAAACCACGATTTGGTAGGTCAAAAAGTAAGGTCGGAGTTTTCGTGCTGCCACCACTAAGGCCAGAGCGAATTTTTCAATTTCCAAGTAGTTCTTCTCTGCCCCTTGTAATAATTTGCTTAAGTAATAGATAGGCTTATGTTCTAAACCTTCTATTTTAACCAAAACTGAACTAATGGCCGCATCGGAGATTGAGATGTAGATATATAATGGTTCCCCTTCGGTCGGTTTGGCCAACAGCGGGGATGTTGTCAGATATTCTTTTAGCTGGTCGAAAGCTCGATCGCATTCTTCGGTCCAAACAAAGTTCTTTGCCTTTCGAAGGGTTTGGAAGAACGGCAAACTTCTGTCAGCTGATTTGGATATGAATCTGTTCAACGCTACGATTTTCCCTACCAAGCTTTACATTTGGGAGATTGTTTTTGGAGGCTTCATTTCAGTTATGGCTCGGATTTTTTCTGGGTTGGCCTCAATTCCTCGTTCGTGTACCAAGTAGCCCAAAAAATTTCCCGACTTAACACCGAAGGTGCATTTTGCAGGATTTAACTTCATGCGGTACTTTCTCAATATTCAGAAGCATCGATCAAGATGCCTTACGTGATCCGCTTCATTCATGCTTTTGACCAGCATATCGTCTACGTAGACTTCCATTATTTCTCCAATTAATTCTTTGAACATTAGGTTTACTAACCTTTGGTAAGTGGCCCCGGCGGTCCTCAACCCAAACGGCATAACTATGAAGCAATACACTCCTTGCTCGGTGATGAATGCAGTCTTCTTTTGGTCTCGCTCATTCATGTAGATTTGATAAAAACCTTGGAAAGCATCCATCATGCTGAATATTGCAAAGCCAGCGGTTGAGTCGACTAATAAGTCGATCCTTGGGAGAGGATAAGGATCGCGCGGGCATAATTTGTTAAGGTCGGTGAAATCGTTGCACATTCTCCACTTGTTATCCTTTTTATCCCCTTTTGCTACCAAAACAACATTACATAGCCATTCCGAGAAGTGTATTTCTCGAATTTGTTTTGCTTTGAGTAGCCTTTCTACTTCTGCCTTGATGATTTTATCTTTTACTGGCCCATGATTTCTCTTCTTTTGTCTAGCGGGTTTTGCCAAAGGGTCGATTTTTAGCGAGTGGTTGATTACTCGAGGGTTAATTCCCTCGATATCGTCTGCGCTCCAGGCGAAGACATCTATATTATTTCTGAGAAAGTCTATCAACATTACTTCCCCTTCCTTGCTTAATTCAGTTCCTATTCTTGTTGTTTTCGTTGGGTCCCCTTGTACCAGTATGACATCCTTATGTCCCGGTGGTTTTAAAGCTAAATCCACCGGTTCTTTTCCCTTTTTATCTATTCGGTCAGTGCTAGGGATTTCAACCTCGTTTCTGCCAACATCGTCTTCGAGCTTTCTTTTGCTCGGGGTAATTGATTCAGGGCGGTTTTTCAAAGTTAATGATGTGTTGTAGCAATCCCATGCCATACAATGATCATTCACTATTTCTCCAATACATGTGTCGGTCGGAAACTTTATCTTTTGATGGTAAGTTGAAACGACGGCTCGGAACAGGTTGAGGGCAGGTCGCCCTAAGATCGCATTGTAGGCAAAAGGAGTTTCTACTACTAAAAATTTTACCAGCTTTACTGTCCTATGCGGTTTCCTCCCGAGTGAGACACTTAAGGTTATTGTTCCGCTGGGGACAATTTCGGATCCTCCAAACCCCACTAACGGTGTAGCTACCTTTTGGAAGGTTATCTGTCCCAAGTTCATCTGGGCTAAGACCTCCCTGGAGATGATATTCGCTGAGCTCCCATTATCGATCAGGATCATTTTGACGTTATAATTTGCTATTTCTAGCGACACCACCATCGGGAAATCGGGGTTATCCTCTTTTGTGTCCCAAACTAGATTTTTGGGTACTTCGCCCTCGTTAAAACTGATTAGCTGGTTGTTCGTTGATTTGCTTTCTAGAGTCCATACTTCCTTTGGGTATTTCTAGCCTCCGATTATGGATCTAGCGGTCCTTCATCGAGCGTTACGACTATCCCCATCGGCGGGTCCTCCGAAAATTGTATGGATGGTACCATTGATCTGGTCATGGTTCAACTCCTGTGCAGGACCATGCTCGGGTGACCTTCGATGGGAATTCCTTCTCTGATTATTATTCCAAGTGCTCCTACTTCTTCCTCTCTTGCGGTTATCCCGGTCTAAATAGTCGTCTAGTTTTCCTTGTTCAATTAGTTTTTCAATTTCTTTCTTAAGGTGAAAACAATCTTCAGTTCGATGCCCATGTGCCCGATGATACTTGCAGTATAGCTCATAGTTTCGTGATCCTGGTCTGGGCTGAGCGATTTTCTTTGCTTCCGGGATCCAATTATTCCTTTCTAGTACTTCCAATATTTCTTCTATCGGAACAGTTAGCCTTGGGTGTTCTACTTGGTTAACCCTGCTTCTGATTGCCGGTTCGGCGGTTCTGGGTCTTTGATAGAAATTGGGTCGTCTGTCCTGGTCGGTTTTATTGTATTCCAACCGCTGGAAAACGTTGTCTTTTCTAAAAGACCGTTCATAATTCATGGCTCTTTGGGCAGGAATCCTATCTTACCGTTTGGAGCCTGAGGCTGTAACTTTATTTTTGTTCTTATCTTTAAAAGAATTCATCTCCTCCTGGGTCATATATTTTGACGCCAAGCTCATGATGTCAGTAAACGTTCTTGGTTGCTTTCGACTGAGGGCATTTTCGAACTGCCTATTTTTCGTGAGATCGAAGAGAATGGAGATTATGTAATCGATATTTGGGGAATCAATTTTGAGCAATTCTACATTAAATCTTGCCAACCAGTTCATCAGGGATTCGCCCTCTTGTTGATAAATGGTTCCCAAATAGCTCATTGGAAGTTTTTGCCTCTTCTGACTAGCAAATTGCTGTGTCAGTTTGTTGCACAATTCCCGAAAACTAAATATGGAGTTGGCTGGTTGCTTGGCGAACCAGTCCAAAGCAAGTCCTTCTAACGTGGTCACCATTAACTTAGCGGTGAATTCCACTGAGTGAGCATATAAGTTCATTATGTTTGTGAAGCTAAAGATGTAGTCATCTGGATCAGTGGTTCCGTCGTATCTGGGTAGTCTTCCTGGAACCTGCCCGGTCGACTGTGCCTCTTTTATTTCTCTGCAGAAGGGAGAGCAGGCCGCTAAACTCTCCTGGAGTTCTGTGGTTCTGGTCCATGGGTTTTGAACGGATCGTAAGCGTTGCTCAAGTCGTTCCTGTACCATCTTTTCGATTTCTCTTTCCGAAAATCGCATCGTTCTTGGTCGATCTGGGATCGCCTCACCTACATCATCCTCGATGGGGATTATGGTATGTTCCTTTGATTCGTTGCGTTGTGGTCTCCTTCGATCCATTTTCCTTCGGATGTTGTCATCGGAGGGTTTTGAATTGCCCTGCCGCGGACTGTGTAGCGAGCGCTGCTCGCTCGCCGGGCTGTCAGCTTGTTGAGAGATTTGATCGTTTTGCCTCGGCGTTCTTTGGGTGGGATTTGTCCTAGTAGTTCTAACGTTTCGAGGAACCTGTTCGAGTACAAGTAATTCCTCTGGGGAGAGTGATTTAAGGAGCATACCAATCTGTCATAACTTCTCCTGAGCGTCTGACAGGGGAACCGGGATCGTTGGGGCCGCGTGTTCTTCTGGTACTGCGCCAGTAGGGATTCCTTGTGGTTCCACCTGATTCTGATGATGCTCGTTCTGTTGCTGACTGTCGTTGGATATAGGGGCGTTATTATTGGTATTGCTTTGTGGATCCTCAGACATATTATGCTGGTTGGTTGTGTTACTTCTTGCTCCGTTACGAGCGCTCTTCCTTGGGCGAACCATATGTCTATCGAATAATTAACCTAGCCCCACGGTGGGCGCCAACTGGTTTGACCTGATTTCGTCGGGTAGGATTAGATCAGTACTTAGGTGATAGTAAGGATTCTCAATTAATATAATTCAAAGGGCTCTGTTACTTTATTCCGGATGGATCAATCTCAAGGAAGAACAATTAGATGGAACAATTAGTAATAAAGTAAATCAATGAATATAATAGTATAGCAAAAGCTTTTCTATTTAATAATCTCAGCCTATGCTGTTATGCAGGCGTAAACTCAGTATGTATGAACTTGCATAATACAAGGATTAACTAGGTATTTATATCACAATTAACCTAGCTTTACAAGGAAACATAATTCTAATAGGACTCGGCCCAGTTGTCCTTCTTGAGTCCGGAGTAGCCTGCTCGTTGAGGAGGGTCATATTCTACTGGGTCGATAGATGCTCCCGAATGGGCTTGTCTTGGTCGTACCGGTCTTATAACTCCTTAGTCGATCCGGACATTATTAGGGGTGCGAAATAGCCCCCATCAACGTGGCATGGTTTGAATGGTCTCTGACTATTTGGATCAAAAATGTGGTGCATTTTAAGTAGACACTTCTTTGTAATGTCGCAACATGTTTAATTGGATCTAAGTGTAAAAGAATGCTTGTGATAATTCAGTTTTGCAAGGAATTTTCTCTGCCATTGGTAAGAATGTATAACTCTCTTACGTCAGAACTAGGGCCCCGAGGAAGAGTAAAAAATACAAGAGGATTTTATGGGAAAATATCCGAGTCTTTTGGTGCAACAAGAAAGAAGAAGAAAAGAACTAAAGACCTTTTGGGTTATAAGTACATTGTTTCAGTTTGTTCTTAAGTTTAGTAATGCCTCACACTTCCGTTGAAGTCATCTCAACAGATTGGTGAGTTAAAGGGCAACTTATTCCCTTGATATTTATAATGTTCAATTTACCTTCTTGTAATTTCAAAAATAGTAATTTATCCCCTTATAATTTCATAAAAGTTTCACACTGCTTCCTTGATTTTTTTATATGTGGCAATTTACCCTCTTGTATTATGATAATGTGACAGTTTACCCATCATGTGTTATAATAAATGTGATAATTTATCCCTTATGTTATGTTAAAAGTGATAATTTACCCCCATTTTACACAAACATTTTTCATGCAAACTCTCAATTTCGGCAAATAAATTACACTTTCAAGTTTAATGAGGTAAATTGCTTCTTTAAAATTTTTACAGGGGATAAAATGCTATTTTCCAAATAAGTGTGGATGAATTGAAAACTCCGGATGGACTTGTATTAACTATTAACTCGAGCCTTTCATTTGTAGAATTTAATGTGTGTGTATTTCTGTATAAAATTTAATTATTACAACACTATTGATTCAATGACTTGTACGTAGTTTGTCTTAGTGAAATTTGGATGCAGTTTTTTCCTTTACTTTTTAACTAGAGAAATACGAACCTTTAGCTTTAAGTTCACGCTTTTTATTTTTATGATAAATAATGATTCTGAAAGCATCAACCGAAATTCCCTTATTAAAAGAAAAAAAAAAAAAAAAAGCATCAATCAAAATAATAAGAAGAGTCAAATAAAGGGTAAGCCTATTCACTAAAAGGATAGAGTTAAAATTTACGACATGATTCAAGACTTATAATAGAGCCAAAGAAAAAAGAAGGAATATAACACCATGACTAAGAAGTAAAATTGAGTGTGCTAAAAAAATGTGAATTTCATATAAACAACAATTTTCTAAAGACTTTCAATGCAGAACAAGCTTTCATAGACTAAGGAGGAAAAGGGTACAACTAAGAATCGAAGTTCTAGCAGAAGCAGAAGATAGTTGTAATTCTTTTTTTCATAAATGTAATATGTCATGCATCGTAAGTTCTTTCAAATTAATGAGAACATGTTACTATTTTCTTCCGTCATAATTTCAATTTCAAAAAATTTGTGTGAAGATTTAACTGAAGACAAGCAGAAGTTCGTAGATGCAGGTTTTATTATCATCAAAAAGGGAAAAATTATTGGAAGAAAATTATTAACTCAAGAAGCAAACAACAAAGGACGAACAACTTATAAGAGTTAACTTGGTTTTGATGATAACTAACAGTTATGTCTATAAGTCATCGGTTAAGTATATGAAATTATCAAGTAATAGAAGCTTCATTTTTTTTTGCTTTTCCAAGGGTTTAATACCTTTCGAGGCGGGTTTAACACATTAAGTGGGTACCTATCCCAACAGGGATGCGAACCTGAGTCCGCTACTTTGTAGTGACTAGTCCCTTCCACTAGACCAATCACCTGTTTGTAATAATACTCAAGGTTTGAAGAATCAATCAGCATGGTTAACAAATTAATGCATTGAAGAAACTAGGGGTGAGTATGGTCTATCGACCGGACCGAACCGAAACCAAATTTTTTGTCCGGAACGGTCTGGACCAAAATTTCGGTCCGATAAACGGTTCTCACCCCAGAACCGGCCTAGCCATGCTATCGGTTCTCGGTAGAACCGATCGGTTTTCCGAACCGAACCGGTTTTATCGATTTTTCTTTTTTTTTTTCTTTTCTTAAAACTGGATTTCTTAAATCAAGACCCACTTTCTCTCTCACCAAACCATATTTTGATCCATTAATCAAAATATTTCTTTATCACAAAATCAAATCTTGACCCATTAATCAAAATATTTCTCTCTCCGGGTTGGCTAGTTGTAGTACAGCCTTGGCTAAATTGCCGGTAGTTTTCCACTCAGTTGTTGCCATGTGGCAACCAAATGACTTGAAACCGGGTGACAATTTCTACTACTAAGACTTGAGAATTGTCCTAAATACCCTTCTTCACAACTAATTTGACTTCCTTCTTCTTCACAACTATTCACAATTTGATCGAAGCTTCTCCTCTCTCAAATTTGTCCACCTTGAAGACACAACCATTTTTGGAAGAATTGTTCGGACTATTATTCTCACTTTAGTTTTCAGATACACTTTTCACATACTTGTAAATTCTCTCTCAATATTTATTTTCCTTTGAATGAGTAGATTCGAAATAGTGATAATTTCAATCTTTGAATATTTTTCGTATATGTTTCACTACCCTTTAAATGAGTTTAATTTCACTCCTTAATAGTAATTTAATATGTTCAAGGAAATATGATGGAATTGAAAGATGAAGATTATGTTTCTTTGAATGAGTGGAATTCAGATAGTGATAATATTTCAAGCCATGATAATAATTCAATCCCGGAAGATAAAGTAGACTCTAACTTTGATGATATTGATGGTAAGCCAATACTTGATCCACTTCTGCATTCAGTTTTTAAGTCTCCTAAAGAGGCTGAAGATTTCTATCTCGAATATGGTAGACTAAAAGGTTTTGGTATCCGAAACATTCATAAAAGATCAAATTCATAGGGTGTGATAAAGTCTATGGAATTTGTTCGTAATAGGGAAGGATTCCGCAGGACACGTAAAGAAGGATGTAAATTAGTTCGAAGATCTAGAAATGAAACCAAGTGTGGATGTAAAGCTCGTTGTCGCAGAGCACATGTTAGTAAGGATAATACATATAGGGTCACTTATTTTGAAGCTAAACACAATTATCCGTTGGAGACACGGACTACAACCCATCGTTTGAAATGTAACAGGTATTTTTTTTACATTCTAAAGTAGTTTTATTATTTATAGTTTATAAATTTCAGTCCATTAGGTCCTAATATCCCATGTTGATGTGAAGGTAGAAATATTGATATGCAGGTATATGACACCTACTCATAAGGTTTTGTTAACTTGAATGACTGATGATGGCCTTAGAACATGTAGAACAATGGATTGGATTGAGTATATGGAAGGTGGTTCGGGAAAATTACCATTTACTTGGAAGGAGGGATGTAATTTTTTGATTAAGGAAAAAATGAAACTCGTTAGAAATGGTGATGAGAACACTGCCCTTTCATTCCTTGAAGGATTACAAGTAAACGATGAAGAATTTATATTCAAGTACACAATTGACGAAAATGATAACTCTTTGAACCGGTTATTTTGGGCTAATGGTTTTTGTAAGGCTGAATATAGAATATTCGGTGATGTAGTCTTATTCGATAGCACCTACAAAACTAACAGTTACAAGTTTCCATTGGTCATCCTATCTGGAGTTGACAATCCCTTGAAAACTTGCATTTTTGGAGCTGCCATAATTACAATGAGACAATTGAATCATATAGATGGTTGTTGAGGACATTTCGAGAAGCAATGGATTGTAAAGATCCAATATCAATTTTGACTGACCAACATGCGGCAATGCATCATGCAATTGAAAAGGAGTTTTCGCATGCAAAACATAGACTTTGTTGTTGGCACTTGCAAAGGAATTGTAGACAGAAACTTCAGATACCGGCTTTTTGAGATTCTTTTGCAAGTTTTTTGAAGAATAATATTTCCATCGAAGAATTTGAGATGAAATGGCGTGAGTTGATTGAAAAACACGGGCTTTCAGAAAATTATTCAGTTAAAGAAACATATGACAAGAGGGAATTGTGGAGTGAAGCACAATTTCGAGGTCACTTCTTCGGAATGATGAGGAGCACCCAATGAGCTGAATCTATTAATTCTTCGGTGAAGGATAGGGGTGGTACACATTGATTAAAAATAACTCATTTCTTAAAGCATTATTGTACATGGCTCAAAAATTAGAGCTGGTTTTAAATTTGATCAAGCTTCTTCCCAAGCACCAGATCTTCGATCCTTAATTCCAATCACACTTGTGAGTATTTAAAAGCATGTTGCATCTATATACACTAAATATGTATTCTTCCTTGTTGAGAAACAAATATTTAAATCTCAATGATTGATGGTTGAAGAATCAAAAAACATTGATGATCGAGTGTTTGTTTTCACCTTTGTGGAATATGGTAAAGTTAATTGTAGACGAAGGTTTTTAGAGATTGATTGTGAAGTAGGAAAGTTTGAATGTAATTGTTAAATGATGGAGTCAGATTGTATACCATTTTGTTATCTTTTTACTGCATTTAGGTGTTTAAATCTAAGTGAAATTCCCATCCGTTGCATACACAATAGATGGACAGTTGTGATTGATCGGTCATTGCTATTAAACTTTCCTACTACTTCATATTCCGAGGATCCCCAAAGATTGCGATTTATGAACATTTACAAAGAACTTGTTCAATATTGTCATGTTTTTTCTGATTCTGAAGATGCCAGGCATCATTTTGTGGATCGAATGCATGAAATTGCACAAGATTGTAGAAAAGAATTTGTTGTTAGTCCCGAGTCAGTTGAAAAAGTAGATGAAGAGTTTGTGAGGTGTGAAGGTATTGCGGATCCGCCTAAAGTGGGTACTAATGAATTTGTCAAGTGTAGAGGAGCACCTAAGGCGCAGATGCAACGTCTTGTATTTGTCGGTATGTGAGAATTATAAGTTTATCGTTTAATTTAAAAAGAAAAGTTAATTAATATTTTTTACATTACAACATCATGCAGGGAACAAGGTCATAAATCTACAACATGCCAAAATAAAATTGACAAGGACATTGGCCATTCTGGGCAACCAGTGGATGATGATAACCTTGGCACTCAGTGTAGTCGTAACATTGGTCTTTCATAATATAATTGTATGATGTATTGATGTTGTATGTGTTGTATCTTGTTATATTATAATATCTCGAATGCTCAATTTTTGTAGTATGGTTGAATGAAAACTAGTAAGTTGTGTATTTATGAATGGGTATATATCATAACATTTTGTGCATTCTCATGGCCTTGTTAACAATGGTTTGCAACCAATGTTATTAAAACCGGACCGGACCGGTCGGTCCGACCGGTTCGACCGCGAACCGGAAGCTGGTCCGGTCCCGTTAATTCCCTAAAACCAGCGGTTCGACCAACGGTTCGCCCGGTTCGACCAATAAAATCGCTAACCAGTAGGCTCACCGATTCGCTCTCCGGTCCAATTTTAAAAACATTGTTTGGAACTATGAACAAATGTATAACAATGAAGACCTATTCCTTTAATTTGGGCCTGTTTTGAAACTGTTTGGGCCATATGTTTGGATTTTTCAAGTTTTGAACAATTTAGATAAATGAAATTATTAAAAGAAGCCCTTCATATTACCTCTACTTTTTGGTCAAGTAAGTTTTTTATAGGTTTGTGATTTGCACTAAGTGGTGTGGAAATATTATATTTATTTAGACACGTATTTTAATATAGATTAAAATTTAAACTTTTTAATCACATCTTAATTAAAATATTTATAAAAAAATGAATTAGAAAAATAGTGAAAAGTTACAATTTTGAAAAATAAAGATTAAATTCTTGACCCAATTAGTTTAATCTTATTTGAACTTGATACTTGTCCGAAATGAGAAGTAACACTTACAGTACTAATCAAAACTTTTAAATAGACAATTTAAAATAAAAATATGTAAATATAAAAGAAACAAATTATGACAAAATCTTGAAACTTGAAAAGACTTTTATATAAAGAATATTAAACACATTCAAGTAGGATTTCACTTAATAGAGTTTACATTGAAAAAACCACTATGAGAGTATTGGATTGTCTACACTTTCAAAGTAATTTCTTAAGGACATATCGATATTGAGACTAATCATGATTTGATTGTGGTAATAAGTATGAATAGTGAAGAAAAATATGGTTGCCAATTGATAGGCAACCTGTAGTTTAGCTCCATTATTTGGATCAGATTCGAATATTATTATATTGAGGATTTTTTTACACTTTGCACCCCCGAAACACGCAAAATAGGCATTTTTCACCTTGAAACATAAATGTAGCACTTTGCACCCCAAAAATATGAATAATTCAGCAATTTGCACCCTCTTTTACTTTCGTCAAAACACCTAGGAACAATATATGTAATTCGTATTTGACCTTGAAACTTTAACCTAAGCTAACTTTTCAGAACATATGGATTTTTTTCGCATCAAGAAAAATCAATATTACAAAACTGTAATTGAGCTTCAGATGCCTTGTCCTATATATCTCTGCAATTTTATCGTAAAAATTGTAACTTTCAACCCGAAATTGATTACCAATCAATTACTAAAAATTATGTAAAACTGTAAGAATATTTATTTTAGTGAGATAAAAAATCCTTGTAAAATAGTGGTGGTGAAATGATAAAATATCAAAAAATTTAAAAATTACCTATAAATCATTGGAACTTATAAAAAAATATATATATTATCCGAGAATAAGGAATTTTTGTGGCTACCCTCTGAGGTAGCCACCATCCGCCATGTTAGGGGGGGTTTTAGGGACACTTTATGCAAAAGTGTCTCTAAAAGTGATCTAACATGACAGATGGTGGCTACCCAAAGGGTACCCATGAATATTCCGAGAATAACAATCATATTATCCGAGAATATAATACCCAAAAAATCGAAATATTCAAAACATACATATTATTCCAGAGGACTGCAAATCATACCATCGCTGTTCTGTATCACCTCGGTACGCCTGATCGTCGTGCCAGCATGTCGGGTTTCTCTTACCATTTCCTCCTTGTCCAATTTCTTAGCAACTCTCTTGCACATTTTTTTCCAACTCAGCTATAGTAATTCTGCGATAAACGGATTTTTTTGTTTTGTCTGCACCCATCGGCTGACTCTCCCCGACTACTGAATCATCCACATCGTGTACGGCTTTGGAAGGCAACCCAAATCGAATAATGGTTCTCGTCTGAGCTCCGCGGGGAGGATTGACCGTGGGCACACCAGCCACAGATCGAAGGATGCTATTTTCCCTCTGAATATTCAAAATCGGAACCTTGGGTCTTTCTTGAGCTGCGAGCTTGTCAACTAGTTGTTGCTGACCAGGTCTAGATTCACGATCCGCTCTTTCAGTGTTCAAAAACTCCCTGCACATCGTGCCAATAATCGACCTTAAGTCTGCAACCGTCGTACGAATTGGTACATCCTCTTGTGGAACATCCGGAGGAGCTTCTAGCTGCCGAGCAGCACGAGATAAATCATCAAGCTCGTTATTGATAGAATTTTGTGCTCCTCCTGCATGAGATGGTTCTCCTCGATTGTACATGAATCGCCTCGTAGTAGGCATTTCTCGATCTAACACCCCAATAAAGCCCCTCGTTGGGCGTCAAATGATCTTACCTGATTTCGTGCGTGGTCAAATTAAGAAAGTAAGAACAGGGTACACAACAATATGGCTAGATCAATCACGATTATATATATTTCGATCACAATATAAAAAGGTTACAAAGGGCCTATCTGAGCATTATAGGATGTCGTACAAGCTCAAGGCTAAACTCAATACAAAAAGTGATCTAATCTAACTCCAAAGGAGAATCCGAGCAGTAGGATCGATCAAGGAGCACATGAGAAAGCGTGTCTGATGTCATCAATGCGAGTGATATTTATAGTCAAGGCGGTGTGCTAGGTGAACCTTCAGCAGGGATACATTTCCTAGCCCAAAGGCCTGGGCCGGGGTTGGCCCAATAGTGAATCCGCACGCGAGCCATTTCCTACCAAGAGTCTTCAGGCGATCGGACTGGGCTGATCGGAGATCAAGACATGGTGATCGGAATTATGTCTTCGAGGTCGAATTTCCTAGTCTTCGATCATAAACTTCCCGAAATATAGATCCAAAGTAACCCTCATCAGGTCTATTCACCCCTCTCTAAACATCACATCACCACTTGGACCAACATGTTGATTGGAGTTAATGTATATGAACATTATCTGTGAAGCACCGTTAGTTCTAAAGATCCTCCCGAAGAATATGATAAACACGACTCGGTGCTCTTATGTATCCGACTTGTCACCGGGATTTAGAATCAAAGAAATGGACTTCATCGAGAAATGTATTGGACCAGTGTTCAAAATTTTCAACATTTCTAATATAGGTTACTTTCGTATCTCAACGTTTTGATAAGTTTCTAAACTTTCATTATGCATTCATATTGTGTTATTTATAAAATTTCAATCTTCATCCTATTGTGTTATCACTACTTAATTAGATTATTTTTAATTGTTCATCCCTATTGTGGTTATTATAAAATACTTGGTAAAGTTAAATACTACATATAAAATTAATCACGCTTGTACAACACACATTTACCTTTGTAGTATTTGAAAAAGGAATTAATGATAATTTATCCCTCTCTAGTATTCATAATGTTCATTTACATTCATCTAATTTAAAACAGAGCATTTTACCCCCTGCAATCTTATAAAAGTTTTACACCGTATCTTTAATATTTTTATATATGGTACTTTACCCCCCCTGTGTTATGATAATGCGGCAATTTACCCCCATGTGTTATGATAAATGTGGTAATTTACCCCTTTATGTTATGATAAATGTGATAATTTATCTCTATATTATGATAATGTAACAATTTACCCACATGTGCTCCAAACACACTTTTAATGCTCATTCTTAATTTCGATAAGTGAGTTACACTTTTCGTCTGAGAGAGAAAAATTACTTCTTTAAAATTCTCACATAATATAAAGTACTATTTTTTAAATCATGAAAAAATAAACTGAATAATATATATTTTATAGAGGGTAAATTGACATTAGCTCTATCAAAATGTAAAAACCATTTCCATTTTTTTTTCATTCGGGCGAAATTGTAAACAACTTAATTTATTTAAATGTCGACAAACAGTGAATAGATCTCTCAAAATAAAAAAAGCTTGACATAATTGTTTGAGCTGAGACCAAATCAACCATCTTAAATAGTCTTCTGCCATGGAATTTTACTCAATTGAAATTTACTGTTATCCCCAACAGCCTTTCTCCTTCCTCCAAGAAAAATAATTGGTCTGCAGAAGAGCAAAACAATCATAATTTCACCCACAAATGACAAAAAACTAATCCAGACAAAAATAGTTCGTCTCCAGTTCCAAACAATTCTCCTCAATTTAGGAAGCTCTGATGCAATCTCCAATGATGCAGAGTAGATTTCAGGTACACCGGAACCAGATTGAAATTCTGCCCTTTGTTCAAGAATGACCTTAAAATAAGCTGTTGGTTCATACCCTTCAATAAATTCTCCTATCATAATTTTCAGATTTTGGACTTCGGATTGAAAACCGGTTATAAGTGGAACACTTTTGAATAATGTTTCGGCAACTCGAATTGGCTGACTTTTGAATCTTAGCATTGTGGGATAACTTGAACCGAGAATTACTTCACCTTTGGAAGATAGGCTTTCTACCCTCACCTTTGCAAAATAAAGAAGATTAGGGATATGTATAATTAAATTCATTCCCAAGTTATAAATAGAGGGGTGATATTTGCATAGATGATGGACAAAATTAGTGCGTTAATCAAACATATTTGTGTGTATGGTATATGAAAGACCGGGTTTAGGCAAGAACTTTCCTAAATAGAGCTAAGTGAGGCATTGTCTAATTGGCAAAAGTCGTGTTATTTTGATTAGCAAAACCCGTGTGTGTTTTTTTTTTATTAGCAAAAATCCATTTCAAATTCTTTTATAAATCAATTTTTGCAAAAAATCCATTTCAAATTCTTTTATAAATCAATTTTTAAATTAATATGAGTCTTATTGTCAATTCTTAAAGTTAACATGAGGAATATTGTCAAATTTGAAGTGAATAGGGGTGTTTTTGCATTTGTTGGTGGGGTATAATTGTCATTTAGGCTTGAGAGGGTTTTTTTGCTAATAGAAATTAGTACAAGGGCTTTTTGGTAATAAAAATACTAGAGGGGAATATTTGTTAATTAGATAAAATTTAAGGGGTATTTTTGCATTTCATTCTTATAAATAAAACATGGAGGATTTGCAAAACACACATGTATTAGTTAATAAACTTTTGTCTTGTATTTAATTATGGACAGATTCTTTGTAGTGGTAATAGAAATGTTGCTCACTGCTCTTAATAATTGTTAAATTTTAATGAAATGTGCAAGTATCTATCTACAACTATTAAATCCTATGTAATAATTTTTTATGTAACTTTTAAATTAGGATAAGCACATGTAATGTAACCAGAGAGAAATTAAACATACCTGGAAAATACCAAGTTTTCTGTTGTATTCAGACTCAGGCAATGTCAATGAAACAGTAAGCTGCATTTTATGATTATAAGGTATGCCACGGCTTAAGTTTTCTGTACCAGAATCAATCTTATCTTTAGTGACGAGAGATGAAGCAATGGGCACCATAGCAACGGGGCTAGTTTTCGTGTAATCAAAATACAGCATTTCAGTCGTATGAATCGGTTCTTGTACCAAATTTTTCATCACGAGACCACCTATAACAAATCCCGAGAAAAGCAACCCGACAAGAACAAAAAAGACATAGAGTGCACAAAAACAAGCCTTGGCGAATCTTATTGCAAGTTTGAAGATCGACTTTTGTGACTCTAGCCTATTGAAAATGAAGGATATTACCCTCGAGTACAAGGCATTACACGCTTTTAGAAATGTTCTCTTCATATGGTTCTTGATTCGAGCAATAGATTGAAATGGGAACATTAGGAACATGAGCCAGAAGTTAAATAACCATATGGGAAAAGTGAAGAACTTTAGAAATAAGTTTATTTGAAAACCAGCAAATTTAAGAATCAATACTGCAAAGAAAGCAACAATGTTTAGTGGGAACTCATTGTAGCTATAATGATCCATTTTTGAGATAACATCAATCTCATTTCTTGATTGATATTTACCTCGGAGTTTTCTATTCTTTGAAGTGTTCGAGACATTATGATCATCGTGAAGCTCAAAATTCGAGGGAAGCGATAGTCCAGGCGATTTTCGAGCCATTAGCAACTTCTCGGCTCCAAGAAGTAAGTTTTGCTGCATAAAGTTGGCAAGAAAATTTTGTGAACCTAATTCATCTTTGTAGCTATATTCAAGAATATTATTGTGGTTCTCATCAATGTCATAAGTTGTTCTTTGGAGAAATATTGAGTCATCCATTGATGATACTTGAAAGGATTTTTTCAGGGTGTAATAATGAAATGGAAGAGCATATGATTGAAAGACAAGGGGCAATATATGTTACCTATGAGAAAATTGAAGTTGAGTTGCCCACTTTATAGGAGAAATGATATATTGGCCTACATTATACAAGGTTTTTATTGGGATGCTAAATACCAAGTGGGCAGCTCAAACTGGCTAGTGGCTAGTAGTAAAGCAATGAATACCTATTTTTATACTCCCTCCCACCGTTTCATATTAATCGACATATTAATCGATCCCCAGAGAGGAGACTTAAGTTCGAATCCTACTGGAGACACCACATTGGGAAGGACATATACCCTTTGCGCTCTTCAGTCCGAGTTGTATATACATAGTCTAATAGATAAAAAAAAATATTAATCGACATATTTGCGAAATTTCCATGTTTTAAATTATTTGTCATATTTGGTTTTTCAATGTATATTTTTTCAGTTTTACCCTTTCTTATCAGTTTACACAATAAAGTAAAGTGTACAAAGATTCATTATATTTAATTTAAAAAAAAATTATTAAAAATGTATTTTTGACATTTTATCTTAGAAAAGTGACTAATTATTGAGTTTTTTAATTTGTGTGAAAAAGCCAAATATACCAATTAATTTAAAACGGAGAGACTATATTGGTGTGTAGAATAATTCTTCACCACCTCGAGAAACTAGTGAGGTCATTTAAACACTCTAACTCTAATAACCAAATACTTCACAAGTTGTATGTGATTCCAAAGTTTCAAATCCATAAGACTAAAGAGGATAAGTTGTGTAAGTCTGTAAGAGATATCGAACTTTTTCTCAAATTAAAGGCTTAATCCCACTTTGCACCCTATAAATAGGAGCATTTTCCACTTTGCACCCTATAAAAAGATTTATCCCACTTTGCACCCTACAAACCACTCTTTCATTTCAAATTGCACCCTCAACCATTTTCAACTCATTTAAGTTGTTGAAGTAAGGGTAAATTCGTCCATTCATCACCCCAGTTTCCCTCCAAAAATATTATAAGCGCAAAATTGACATATCAACATAATAACTTTAAAAAAAAAACCTGAAAATTATCTTTTCACCACTGTAGTAGATTAACTCTACTATGCGGAAATCAAATACATAAATATTCACCACTTTTATATATATAAGCAACTACATCATGCTCATTATTGCATCCAAACAAAAGAAGCTGCTCATTACTTCATTGAAACAAAACAAACTACATTATCCAATTAAACCATTAAAATGAAACTTAGAATTGCACCCAAATTGTATCCAGGTTAAATATTATAACAAAAGAATACTCCAAATTAGTCTAACACAAGTTTACTTGACTACACCAGTAGACGAACAAAAGCAAAATATTAGTGTAATGTCATCAAACATCATATTTTTAAGTCTTCACACAAGCCAAAAAAAATGCAGTATTTGGAGTCTAATGTCCTAGTACAACAACAAAGTGCAGTCAAGCAACAACAAAATGCCCTTCCACTCTAAACACCCGTTACAACAGATTCAGATGGCCCTGTATCACCCTGTCATTAATCATCAAATACCTCATCAAATTAATATGAAAAATAATACTAAAAATCCACCCAAATCAAAAATATATACGATCATACCTGCAAATCAGTTGTAGTCCCTGTTTCAGTTGCTTCCTTGGATTTTTTGGACTTGTTTTAATTGGTTCTATATATAAAAGTTAAAAGTTAGGATATGTGTCATGATAAATTATATAAAACCAAAATTGCATAATTTATACATAGTTTAGGCTTTTTTGAAGAGGTTGTACTTGATTCAGCCTTGCAACTTTTTTTGTTATGTCCTTGTAATCCACAATTAGAACAAAAGTACTTGTAGCCATTTCTTTTCAATTTTTTTCCATTTTCTTTCTCTTCAATCAACTCATTTGGATCTTTTCTTCTTGCATATTTCTTTGGTCTTCCAGCCATTTTAGATTTCTCAGGCCATGGCACTAATGGTAGAATTTCAGATTTTGGGCACTCATCATTTCCTTTGATTGGCTTCAACATATGATTGTATGCTTTAGTGTAAGTGGATTTTTTGTACCAATGGGACACATAAATTATTTTCATAAACTTACCATAAATCGGACCCAATTCATTCTCTTTTCTTAGCATCCAACCCATTTTTCTTCAAACATAAAAAAGAATAAGACGGCAGTGGAGAGGACTTGAAGAAGAAATAGGAGAATTTGAAATATGGTAAACCCTAAGACCCCGTTTTGTTTCCTATTTTCCAGATATTTTTTTAAGTTATTATGTTGATATGTCAATTTGCCCTTACAATATTTTTGGAGGGAAATTGGGGTGATGAATGGACGAATTTACCCTTATTCCAACAACTTAAATGGGTTGAAAATGGTTGAGGGTGCAATGTGAAATGAAAGAGTGGTTTGTAGGGTGCAAAGTGGGATAATTTTTTTTGTAGGGTGCAAAGTGAAAAATGCTCCTATTTGTAGGATGCAAAGTGGGATTAAACCCAAATTAAATTTGTCATGTGAAAATAAGTAATGTAAGAGATAAGTTATTTTATGTCAAACAAAGTAACTGTATATTCTCTGGATTCAGCTCGGCCCAACAATTCTCCAATTCTTTACTTTTTTAGAGAAAATATTTTTGTAAGATGAAACAATTTTGAAATTTGAGATATACAGGATAAATTCGTTCTGAAATGAAATAAAAATAAAATTTGTTTAATTGGTTTTTCAAAGAGCACACTGCTCTTGAAAAAGCGAGAAAAACATATTCATATATTTTTGCAAAGAATTAAAATAAACATTAAACTTATGATTAGTTTGCGTGAATTAGTTCATTAAATTCTATTTTTCCATTTCTACAATTAAATTCGAGCATGCAAGTCTCTTGACCCGATCAATCAGAATGTTACAATTTAGGATGTAGAAACTTGACAAACCTAATTATTAGGAATAATATTTATTTTTTCAGAATGCAAACCTAATTATTGAGAAGTAATTTTTTATGATGGTCAGAGAGATCCCTTTTCCTGTGATGAATTCAAAGATCCATTTATTGTCCGGGCTTAAGGATAAGTTATGACACACATCTCGATACAGCTCAGTTTATCTCCCATTTCCCAACGGGGTTCGGATAATGGTTTTTCATTGGGAAAAAACTCAATTAATTGCAGTTTTTCTTTTAGGTTTTTTTTTTCTTCTTCAATATGGTCTTTATGGGAAAAATATTTTCCAAAATATCTTAAATGACAAACTATTTTCCTAAATTTGTCTTTCGTTAAAAATTGCGGCTAGGAACTGCGATTCTTTTGAAAAATTGCAATTACCAACTGCTGCAATTTTTATTAATTTACGACGAAGTAATTAGTTACCACAAAAATTGCGTTAAGTAAGTTTTTTTTTTCAAAGTTTAAGTAAAATCATTTACTTAAAAGAATCACCGTTAGCAAGTACTATTATTCCAACCCTAATTTATAAGAATTGCTGCTCTAGGTGCACTCCTCTCAGAAGAAAACCAAAATAAAAATGTGCATTAAAAATAAAAAAAATAAAAAAAACATCCCCATTTGCACAACTCTATCAGATGCTCCTTCACAATACCAAAAAGGTTGGGGGTATGTGTTAGCAATTTTCTATTTTGTGGACTAGCATGTGTTATTATAACATATGGACCAACAGCTATTTAATTAAGACTCAAAATCCACTTAAGTGATCCGATGAAATATGAAGGATTTTAGAAATACTATTTTTTTTATTTATATATATTATATGGAGGAAAAATTACTTTTGATACCAAACTTTTATCAACTTTATATATTTCATACCAAGATTTTTCGAAAAACAGATTTCATACCATGATTTAACACCATTCGACACATTTGCTTTGACCGTCAATTTTTGAACTGCAAAAGTCACATGTCGTGCACGTGGCTGTTAAGTGGTTGTGAAATGAGCAATTTTGCTTATGGAAGGGGTATGTACAATTGGGCAAATATTTAGGGTTGGGGTTATTTGCAAGTCCAATCCCATCATCATCTATCTTTCACCTCCAGCCCTCCACTACCTCCCTCTGGTGCCACCACCACAACCCACCCCACTGCCACCTTGTCCCCGTAAGCCTCATGTACACATTTATGTAACTATCTTAGAATTCAATTATAGTACAATGATTCAATCAATGACTAAGCAATTCTTTAGTCCAACATACATTTGAATCATGGTTGATCGACCTCGAAGCTACTATCGAAAATTGGACTTTTAAGTCCGGTTTAAGGGTTCTAAGGTTCATTAAAATTTTAAGTTAAGTTATCTTCAGAAATTTTACTTAATAAGTTATATTTTGAATCTTTATAACTATTATTTTCGAAATTAAACTTTACTTGAAAATTTTAGCTGCTTTATTTTAATTAATAATTAATTTTTTTTTCTCAATTATTAAAATTTTTTTCTTTTATTTTCAAATATATTTAAATTCAGATATTAATTATTCAGAATTATTTATCTATTTTTTATTTTTAATTTTTCAAGTTTTATTTTGAATTCGAAGTTTAATAATTCATAAGTTCATTTTTTTATTTAATTTCATAAAATAATCATTTAAATTTATTTATATTTCAGAAAAAACCAAATTATCCAAAATTGTTTTAATATATTTTGAAATTATTTATTTTACAAAATTTATCCACAATTATTTTTATTATTTTCAGAAAAATAAATAAATAAATATATATATATATACATATACTTTTTATTTTTTAAATATAGTTATTCAGAATTATTTAAATTTAGTTTAGAAATTAAATTATTTTTTAAAATTAGTTTTCAAGAAAATATCAAAATTATATTTAATTTTACAAGCATTATTTTCATAATTTAAATTTCAAACTTATTATTTTCAGTTTTATTATTTCCAGATTTATTTATTATTATCATTTTCTCCGAATTTTATTTTAATTTTGAGTTTAATAATTAAGGATGATTTATAAATTCATTTTTTGTTAATTTGGAATTTATTAATTTTCCTACTTTTTTTATAATCGATTTTCAAATTATTTTCTATTTTAAATTTATTTTCAGAATACAAAGAAATTTTAGGAATTATTTCAAGGCTTTAGGTTTATTTTCAGAATTTTTTATTATGTAAAAATATTAAATTTTCTGTTTTTTATTATTATAATAATTATTATAATTTATATATATATATATATATATATATATATATATATATATATATTTTTTTAACTATGGCTTGGTTGTTGCATTTGCAACATGCCCAAAACGGGTCTTCTGCAATTACAAAAGGCAAGATGCAGCCCTCGGTCACTGCTTTCACAGCGGTCGGTGGTTGCTTGGCGGCGATGGGTGGCTCAGGCCAACCCCACCGAAAAATACAAAAAGAGATCTCATTTTTTTAGATTTACATAAAATGTCCCAACAAAACAATTCAAGTCTTATCTGAAACCCTAAAAATTTTCACAAACTCAAAACCTTAGCATCCAAACAAATAAATTCAATCTTTCATGAATCATTGTAGATCTTAAATGTAGCATATCATTTATCTTAAAAAAATTTATTTCTACAATTCCTTCCATACACAATTTCAAAAACACATGAAACAACCATTTTCCTCATACATTTAGGAAAAGAATAAGAATTTTCTGAAGGATAAGAATTTTACTTCAAGAAGATGAATGGTGTAGAGGAATTACAAAATATGGTTTAGGGAGATATTAAAAGAGTGTTGGAGTGTTTGAATGGAGAAGAGATAGAGGTATGATTATACCTTATTAGGGTCTAGTCCCTTGGCAGAGAAAATTCCCACACCCAAGGGCTGTCTCAGCTAATTTTTGGCTTCACAAGGAGAATAGAATTATTCCTTGTTCAACCAATGGAGAAGAAGAGGCGGTTTTACACCTTTACCCCTCCATAATTTTGAAAAGTGCAAAATGACCCTAAATCAACAATTTTTGCACACTTTGGTCCAAAGTAATTACAAAATGACCCCAATATTTATAAAAGGCAATAGACATTTTTCTAAATTATTTCTAATTTTAATATGCTATAAGAAATAAGTAATGCACAAAAACATAGCACAAAAGAGACTTCAATTTAACTTTATAGTATCATAAAATATTGGATAATAATCCAATAAAATTACAATAAAAGAACCCAAAAAATTCTCGGGTATTACATCATAGCTGTTGATCGCCTTTTGTCATTATTTAGGTCGATCAAGGCTTTCATAGTTGTCAGTCACCTTTTGTCTTCAATAGGTCGATCGGGGCTTTATTAGATGTCGATAAGGGCTTTCATAGCTTCGGATTGTATTTTGCTTTCGTTTAGGTCGATTGGGGTTTTCATAGTTGTTGATCGCCTTTTGTCTTATTTTAGGTTGATAAAGGCTTTCATAGCTGTCGATCGCATTTTTTTCTTTATTTAGGTCAATGAGGGGTTTCATAGCTGTTGATTGCAATTTTCTTTCGTTTAGGTCGATCAGGGCTTTCATAGTGGCCGATCGGATTTCGCTTTCGTTTAGTTCGATCGGGTCTTTCACAGCCGTCAATAGCCTTTTATCTTCGTTTAGGTCACTTGGAGCTTTCATAGCTGCCGATCGCCTTTTGTTTTTTCCTTCATCAATCCTGTCGTCGAGTATGTCGATAGGGGCTCTCATGGTTGTCGATGACCTTTTGCTTTTACCTTGATTGAGCTTGTCGTCAAGCATATCGATTGGGGATCTCATGGTTGTCGATGACCTTTTCATTAAGTCATCGAGCACGTCATCTAGCATGTCGATTGGGGCTCTCATGGTTGTCGATGACCTTATGATTTTTCCTTCATCGAGATTGTCGTCAAGCATGTCGATTGGGGCTCTCATGGTTGTCGATGACCTTGTGCTTTTCCCTTCATCGAGCTTGTCGTGGAGCATGTTGAATGGGGCTCTCATGGTTGTCGATGATCTTTTGCTTTTTCCTTCATCGAGCTTGTCGTCAAGCATGTCGATTGGGTCTTTCATGGATGTCGATGACATATTGTTTTTTCCTTCATCGAGCTTGCTTTTGTACTCTCATTGATCTAATGTTCTTGGTCGAGTGCAAATCAGAATTTCTCACATACGACGTCAATTGATGAAAGGTATTTTCGATGAGCCTTCGACTATATGAGGTCCTTGGTCTATCAGGTCGATTCGGACTTCACTTTAAGAAAATCTAACCTGCACTCAAAGAAACTCGTTAGGGCTCACTGAGGTTGTCCCCGACGAAGACCCTCTAATGCTTTAGCTAGATCAAATCAAGTGGATCAAGTAGTAGATGCATTGTCAAAATGTGTATCAGATTATATGGAATGAAGGTGTATTTACAGATGAAAGATCAGGGCCGGCCCTGAGGGTAAGCTGCGGATGCGGCCGCTTAGGGCCATCGATTCCGAAGGGCCTTCAATTTTATTTTATATTATATAAATAAAAATCGGAGGAAAAAAATATTGCATTCAAAGTGCTTTGCCAACAGAAGTTTTGAAAATTTAATTCTGAATATTAGAAGATACTTACACACTTTACACACTTGATGTTGAAGCTTTGTTTGTGAGGCAGAGATGGCGGACGACATAAATTGGGGAAAAAGAAGTCTTATGATAGTAAAATAATAAAATAATGTATATGGGCTAAGGGGACGTTTGAAGTCTTATGATGTTGAAGCTTTGTTTATTAGCCCATAATGTATATGGGCTAATAAAATAGTAAAATTGAAAATGGGCCCTTCTTAACTTAAAAATGTAAGGAAGCAAATTAAAAAACGCAACGCATCGAGTAATTAGGGACATACGACACAAATTGTAGGCTTTATAACATGCGGATACCAAATTTTACCATGAATTGAATAAAAAAAAACCCTAATTGCAAAAATTGACGGGGATAAATCTAAACAAGAAAATTGCAAACTCTAATTGTGAGTCAAATACAAGGCATCTTCAAGTTTATTCTTCTCTCTTCATATATATTTTTTCTTCTGGTAAGGGTTGTATATCTTTCTTTAATACATTATATGTTAGCATATTATCGTAAAGCAAAAATTTGGTTTATGTTTTGCTACATTTAGAATTTGTTTGTGAATTGTGTTCTTTAAAATTTGTTGATAACTATGGGTCCTAGAAAATACATGTCTGGGTATGAAAAAACAAAAAATGAAACAATGAATTGAAGAACTTATTCAATATCAAGCTTGTAAACTTGATAAGATTATTATTAGCAATGAAAATGCAGTTGGCCTGGGCTCGAGTTGGACTTTAGTTAAAAATTCAGTGAATTAGGACATTCTAAAAGAGGAAACTGAAGTATATATGATTTGAGAAATGAGGGCTTTGTGAACAAAGAAACGAACCCCATTATTGTTTAATTCATTATTGTTTCTTGTTTAAATAATATGTAAAAAATTAAGGCCACAAATTTGAAGTTGTCTTAGGGCCACTGCAAACTCAGGATCGGCCCTGTGAAAGATGACCCATGCGGATCAATCGGATAGGCAGATTCTTGATTGGGTCGATCCGATAAAAGCGTGCGGATCTTTGGAGTGTCTAGTAAATATATCGAACTTTCAGAGTCATTATCATCGTTTTGATTGCCCTTGTTATTTGTTAGGTCAATTTTTGATAGATCAACTTGGTCGATCTGGTGGAGGAGGTCGAGCAGAGCAAGCTGATTGATCTGGTTGTTTGGTTCAGGAGGTTGATTTTGTGAAGGAGGTTGATTTGGTCGATGAGGTCGATCTAGTTGGTGATGTCAATTCCGTTGAGGATGTCGTCAATAAGATCGATCTGATTAATCACGTGTAAATTGATTAAGGGTGACTTTGACCTAACGATTTGAAAATCAATTATATGAGAATTAATTTTACTAAAATGGATTTTGACAATAACTGATTATGATACGATTAAATTATAAAATAATTGCTTCTGAATAATAGCTTTTGCAAAAGCTATTAAAATCACTTTTGAGATCCAAAATAAGTTAATTTTTAGCTTCTGGAGATCTCAAAAGTGATTATATTAACACCATTAAAATCACAATTGACTAAAAATAATTTCTATAATTGGGACCAAACACTTCAAAAATTACAATTGAGGTCTAAAAATGTTTTTAGAAACTCCCACGACTGGGCCAAACTCACCCTAAATATCACGTGAAGATGCCCATAAATATGGTATATGAGTATGGATTGTGATATGGTGGGTGCAAAATTTCAACAATAAATAATGCCAACATTCTTATCCACAAATTCAGAATTGAATTGGTTGACGGCTAACCACCACATTTAACCACCTTTCTTTTTCTTGGGGTTTTAGATATGATGATAATCATATGTAAAACCATTTTAGTTTAAATTGGATTGGTGAATGATTTGTCTTGCTTACTCACTCACACTAATAGTAACAACTACGTACATAACATAATTTATTAACTTTCTCTCAAAATTCTTCAATTCTTCCTCACTCACTCACACTCACGATTCAATCTCATTTTAAACATCTTCTCAACATTTTGTGGTCAATAAGTTGGATTTTTCTAGGGTGCGGGCGCCCGAGTTACGCCCTCACATGCGGGAAGGTTAATCAGGCCGTTCATTTGGCTCAGATTAATCTGGACCGTTGATTAGGTAACATGGTCAAAATCAATTGGTAACTATTGACTTTAATTAATTTACAATATACCTAATTTACCCTTGTAATTAAATTTAAAAAAAAAAATCGGCCAGTATATGAAATTATCACTTTACCCCATCTTATTAATTGAGTTTGACAATTTTGCAAATTGACCCCAATGTTCCGCGATTTTACGAATTTAATTATTTAGCTTCTATAAAAATATAAAAAAACCTCATTTCATATAAAAAGACCTCGTTACCCCCAAATTTGATAATAATTGAGTTTGACAATTTTGTAAATTGACCCCTATGTTCCGCGTTTTTACGGATTGAATTATTTTGCTTCTAAAAAATATAAAGGCCACCTCGTTTCATATAAAAAGACCTCGTTACCCCCAAATTTGATAATAATTGAGTTTGACAATTTTGCAAATTGACCCCAATGTTCTGCGATTTCACAAATTGAATTATTTTGCTTCTAAAAAAATATAAAAAAACCGCCTGTCATATAAGAAGACCGTTTTACCCCCAATTTTGATAATTATTGACTTTGACAATTTTGCAAATTGACCCCTATGTTTTTCGATTTTACGAACTGAATTATTTTGCTTCTAAAAAACTAAAAATAAACGCCTCTTATATAAAAAAGACCGTTTTACCCCCAAGTTTTATAATAATTGACTTTGACAATTTTGTAAATTGACCCCTATATTTTACGATTTTATGAATTGAATTATTTTGCTTATAAAAAAAAAAAAAAAAAAAAAAAAAAAAAAAAAAAAAAAAAAAAAAAAAAAAACCGCCTGTCATATAAGAAAGACCGCTTTACCCCCAATTTTGATAATAACTGACTTTGACAATTTTGCAAATTGCCCCTTATGTTTTCTTATTTTACGAATTGAATTATTTTCCTTCTAAAAAAATAAAAATAAAAATGCCTCTAATATAAAAAGACCTCTTTACCCTCAATTTTGATAATAATTGACTTTGACAATTTTGCAAATTGACCCATATGTTTTTCGATTTTACTAATTGAATTATTTTGCCTCTAAAAAAACAAAAAATAAACCTCCTGTCATATAAAAAAGACCGATTTACCCCAAATTTTGATAATAATTGACTTTGACAATTTTGCAAATTGACCCCTATGTTTTCCAATTTTACGAATTGAATTATTTTGCTTCTAAAAAAATAAATTAAAAACCTCCTGTCATATAAAAAAGACCGCTTTACCCCCAGTTTTGATAATAATTGACTTTGACAATTTTGTAAATTGACCCCTATGTTTTCCGATTTTACGAATTGAATTATTTTGCTTCTAAAAAATAAAAATAAAAATGCCTCTAATATAAAAAAGACCGATTTACCCCCAATTTTGATAATAATTGACAATTTTGCAAATTGACCCCTATGTTTTGCGATTTTACGAATTGAATTATTTTGATTCTAAAAAATCAAATAAAAAACCTCATGTCATATAAAAAAGACCTCTTTACCCCCTCTTTTGATAATAATTGACTTTGACAATTTTGCAAATTGATCCCTATAATTTTTGATTTTACGAATCGAATTATTTTGCTTCTAGAAAAACAAAACAAAAAAAATCCGCCTCTCAAATTAAAACGACCTCTTTACCCCCAATTTTGATAATAATTGACTTTGACAATTTTGCAAATTGACCCCTATATTTTGTAATTTTACGAATTGAATTATTTTGGTTCTAAAAAAACAAAAAAAAAACGCATGTCATATAAAAAAGACCGCTCTACCCCCACTTTTGGTAATAATTGACTTTGACAATTTTGCAAATTGACCCTTATATTTTCCGATTTTACGAATTGAATTATTTTGCTTCTAAAAAAAGAAAAAAACCGCCTTTCATATAAATAATTCAATTCATAAAATCGGAAAATATAGGGGTAAATTTGCAAAATTTTCAAAGTCAATTATTATCTAAATTGGGGGTAAAGCGATCTATTTTATATGACAGACGTTTATTTTTTATTTTTTTTAGAAGCAAAATAATTCAATTCGTAAAATCTAAAACATAGGGGTCAATTTACAAAATTGTCAAAGTCAATTATTATCAAAATTGGGGGTAAAGCGGTCTTTTTTATATGAGAGGCGTTCTTTTTTTTTTTTTTTAGAAGCAAAATAATTTAATTCGTAAAATCGCAAAATATAAGGGTCAATTTACAAAATCGTCAAAGTCAATAATTATCAAATTTGGGGGTAAAGCGGTCTTTTTTATATGATATGCGATTTTTTTTTTTTTTTCAGAAGCAAAATAATTCGATTCGTAAAATCAGAAAATATAGGGTTCAATTGGCAAAATTATCAAAGTCAATTATTATCTAAATTGGGGGTAAAGCGGTCTTTTTTAAATAGTAGGCAGTTTTTTTATATTTTTTAGAAGTAAAATAATTCAATTCGTAAAATCACAAAACATAGGAGTCAATTTCCAAATTTGTCAAAGTCAATTATTATCAAAATTGGGGGTAAAGCGGTCTTTTTTATATGACAGACGGTTTTTTTTTCAGAAGTAAAATAATTCAATTCGTAAAATCGGAAAACATAGGGGTCAATTGGCAAAATTGTCTAAGTCAACTATTAACTAAATTGGGGGCAAAGCGATCTTTTTTATATGACAGACGATTTTTTTTATATTTTTTTAGAAGCAAAATAATTCAATTCGTAAAATCACAAAACATTTGAATTTTCTTTGAGGAAGCTCAACCGTTGTGATCATTCGGGGGCTGGTTTGCAATTCACCCTTTTTACCTTATATATATATGTCAATTTGCTGAAAATTACCTCCAGAGCCATTTATTCTGGAGATCGAAGCGTTCGGATCGCATAAACTGTCCTTTTCATTCAATCACATCTGTTTATAATGTCTAGTTCGAGAAAATCAAGGGGTAAGGGCTTAATCGGAGAAGATATCAAATCCGATCCTGATTTCAGGCTCATCGATGACTTCGAAGAGGGGGAAATCCATCCCGAGCGTGAAGGAATTAATCAGGCTGAGGATCTTGAAGAGAATGAAGTAGAGAAGCGCAACATCGGTGATAATGTTTTCGTCAGGATATACAGGTCTGAGGTTCCTTCTGGATCGGGCGGTCATAGCCGAACCGACCTTGGTGCAGAGGTAACTTCTTGTATCTTCGTTCAGGCAGACCGTGCTAGTTTGGAACAAGAGTTTGGCAAATTTCTTCCGGAGGGGTTTTCGATCGTCATTCCCTCCTATCGAGATCGCATAACTTCTCCCCCGCCTGGGTGCCAGGCTTTTTATGAGAAACAATTTTCCCACGGGTTGCGCATTCCTTTTATTCCTTTACTAAGAAAGATCCTTTCCTTTCTCTCTCTGACCCCCGCTCAAATCCTTCAACATTCTATAGCATATATTGTCGCGTTCAGCGTTCTTATGGAGGCCAAAGGAGAGGAGGCTTCCTTTCAAAACTTTTGGCAGGTATTTCAGATGAGTATGTCCAGGGGTTCCAATGCGGGATTCGTCTCATTCTCGCAGGGGTTAAATCAACCTATCCTTTCGACCGTGGCTATGGACAAAACCAAAGGTTGGAAAAGAAGATTTTTCTATGTTAAAGGTCCCGATGTTCGTTTCGTGGGTAGTTCTAAGGCTAGAGCGTACCGATGGGATGGTGAAGGGCCTTGGTTGTACGGTCGTCGCAAAATCAAGGAGAAGGTTAATCCTCAATTTTCTGACGAGTTTTTGAACCAGCTTCGGTCCGACCCCTTTCAGACCATGCTCCTTATACAAGAGAAGGTTTTAAGATTAGCCGGTTTAAGCAAGTGTAACTATCCCGCACCAGCACTCGAATTCTCCCCTCCTTCGTTCATCCACCCTCCTGGCGGGACTGTCCGATCCTTTAGAGACACGACCGAGTCAGCCACTTCGTCCCATACTTTGCCTCCTTTGAGTAAGTTATTTATAAGTTTTTCGCTTAATTCCGTCGTGGAATATATTCGTTCGCTCGATGTTATGAGCACAATGACTTTTTCCTCCCAGGTCAACTCGTTGAGAGGTTTCGAGCATCTGCTATTAAGTCGATCGGGACCGCTCGACCCGAAAACTCGCGAAGCTAGTTCCAACCTCCTCCGAAGAGGAGGAAAATGGAACAGGGAATAGGAGCGGATAATCTGATCACCTATCCCATTGATAACCCAGATGTTATCCCGACATTGAGAGGGGTTAGGAGCTCGAGTTCCTTAGATCCAGCAGTAGCTGGCCCTCTGCGTACTGTATTCTCGATCAACACTTCTAATCCCTCTTCTGCTGGTTATAGTCAATATTCTTGGATCCGTATTCTGGGCAAACAAGAACACGAGAGACGCATGAATCAGATACAGTACGCCGAACATCCAGGTCCTTCGAGAAGAGAAAAACCATTCGGTAGAAGTTCGGATTCAGTTCCATGTCGACCAGGTAGGTCGGAGCCGGATGTAGCTGACTTTATGAATGATCATTTTCGCGGATGTAGAGCTGCTGGTTATTCGGAAGAAGGAACTGTCTCGTCCGACCTCTGCCAAGATGGTGAGAATGAGTTCGACAAGGGCACTCGGATTTTTACGTCTGGACGTTTCAAACGGGATCTTCTTGATCACACCGTTAAAAGCGACTTTGAAGTCCTGAGTAACTTTTCTCGAACATACCAGGAGGTATTAATTGTTTTTAGATCTGAATATCTCATTTGACTTCTTGGCTGTTAAGCTAATATCATTTTTTCCTTCGTAGGCCGGGGATTTTTTTGCACTACAGACATATCGTTTGTCTTTATTAGAGCAAGAGTCGCAAGAAGCCCATAATTCGCTCGCACAGGCTTCGTCCGAGAATAGAGCCCTTCGAGCTCAGTTAGATGACGTCACAAGCAAGTTATTTGCTAGTCGTCGAGAATTGTCGAGGGCGAAGGAGGAGTTGAAGATTGCCAATAAGAAAACTACCTCATCCGTAGAAGACGACTTGTTATCTGCTGTTAAAGAGAAAAGTGCCCTCGAGGAAGAACTCAAGAAGGTGAAGATCGAACTTGAGCAATCGAAACAAGATTCCGAGCGAGCATATGCCCAAGGTCGTGCAGAGGCCGTGATTCCGGCTATTCGAGAGTTTTTGCGGTCTCCTGTGCTAGATCCCTTAATTCAGAAAAGGACAGGTGGGATTCTTCAAACGATCTTCCACAAAGGGGTTCTACAGCTAATTTCGGCCAAGAAGATTCCGAATAAGATGTATGAATATCTTCAATATATGAATCCTTATAAGAATGCGAAAGGGGAGGATTATAGAGCTTCTTCTTTGCCTAAGGCAAATACAAATTGGCAAAATCATCATTTTGCCTCTCTTGTCGAGGAGTTTGGCTTCCCGATGCCGAACCCTGATGATCTCGAGTTGTCCGATGATAATCCCGAGTCTTCCTCAGGATGCGGGTCAGATAACGAACCGAATGATCACTCTCGTAGTTGAGTATGACCTTTGGTGTTAATTTAGACAATGGATCTGTCTCCTCGAAAGGACCATCCTAGGTTTTGAATCTTAGGGGTGGATTGTTTATAATAGTTATGTAATAGGGGTAGCATTTTGTAATAGGGTCTTCTTCTCGTAATTTCTTTTTGTAACCTGTATATCCTTCTTAATTCGTAGAAGCCAACGTATAAATGAACCTTGTTTTTTCGATCGAACGTTTATTGTTCCTTTTTTCTTTTGAGCCTCTTAATAGTCGCGACGGTTCAATTATTGCCGGAATAAGACGCTGCTTCTATAAATATCTAGGTTGTTTCAAGTCATTTATCTATCACCCTTAATCACTAAGATCAGAGCTTTGCGCTTAGTTTCTTCTTTCGAGCTTTCAAATTTACTTCTTCGCTTGCTAGGGATCAGATACTGGGTAAGCCTATCAATCCCAAATTGTTATTGGGTGGCACCAAGAGTAAAGGTCCATCTAAAGATCAAAAACCAACCAAAGGGAACAAGCTCTCCAAGGCTTCCCTGAAAACAATTGCCACTTCCCCCAAAACTTCCAAGGGCGGGGAGACCAAGAAGGAGAAACAGGTTTCCTCAAAACATTCTAAAGTTGGTCTTAACCAATCAATTCTGGATGAGGAACTTGACGAGGAACTCGAGGCTTCTTCGCCGAAAGATCTTGACACTTCCCATCGGGCAGTAGCTAGACAAAAAGTATTATTCTTTTCTTCCGAAAAAAGGCCTTATTCTGACATAACCGATTCAACCGAGAACCTGCAGGGCCTTGTTACTGGGAACGAAGGTTCTTCGATAGAAGGTTTGGGTAAGAAACCTAAACTGACCCCTTCTGGAGATGGCTCTCTAGTTTCTGGAGCATCTGTTGAGCCTTCAAAGCTTGAAACTGATCCTCCGCAGAATGAGACTGAGCCTTTGAAGACCGAGAATCCTTCTGGTCTTCATATCTCTGAATCCCCTCTTCGAGAATCAAAGGATGAGTCTGCTTGGGAAGTGGAGCTCGAGAATTTCGTTGAGAATTCATCGGAGGCTGATCCTCCTATCCCTGAGGCCAAGGCGTCTAAGGGAAAAAATCCCTCGGATCTGTTTCAGTCTGGATCTAATTTTTTTATCTCAGGTTCTCCTCTCTCTCTTTTTTTTTTTTTTTTTTTTTTAAGGAGAACTAACTCTCCCAAATACTGGCTAGGCAGGATTTCCTTGAATTGAAGGTGTTAGCTGAGCAGGAGTCGAGTCAGCGTGCTGTTATCATCCTCGAGCTGGAAAAGAAGAACGGCGAGTTGGGTCGTGTTCTTGAAGAAAAATTGGCTTTAGAGAAAGAGAAGGCTGATAAGGTACAAGGAGAAGAACTCTTTCAGCAACTGAACAAGGAACTTGAAATGCTCAAAGGGCTTTATGAGCAGGAGAAGAAGGACTCCGCCCTTCGCGAAAAAGAGGCTTATGATCGCGGTTATGCAGCCCGTAGCGCTGAGCTTCGAAAGGCTCTTCAAGATCATAACTTTGTGTAACTTATTCCAGAACAGTGTTGTTGTAATTCTATTTTATTTTCCTTGGTTATGCTGTATTCTGAATAATTTCTTTGTTTCTGCTCTTTATCTTCGAACTTCGGATGATGTATTGGGCCTTGTGCCTTTTATAATTGTTATGCCCTTGGTTTCTTGTTCAAATATTTGCTTTTGTCACAGTTCGGCCCATGTAGTTAGGACATTACTGGATTAGCGTCGTCGTACAGATATTTTATCCCCGATCAATAATTCCTTAATAGCATAGTTCCCCTTATCTTGAATATGAAATAATTAACACTAACCAATCAATCCCTTATTCCTCGGGAAGCGCAACGGTCAGCGCATTTATCGCCCACATCGCGGCCGTTCCCCACGGTAAATCTGAGTCATCAATGTTTGTTTCCGCTTCATATAAATAGTCTAGGATGGCTCTCTTTTTTACCATCGCCTTTTTACTTTTCTTGTGAAAATATATTCGAAGCTTGTGCTCGAGTGATTTTTCTCTTTTATTGGACGATAGTATGTCTTTAGTAATGATACCCCATACTCGAATTCGATCCCCAATAGTTATGTTTGAGATTCATACCCGAACTCTTTTCTTTGATTTTATCGTCTTCAAATAAAACTTATTTCGACTAGGATATCGATAGATGAGACAAATTGCGACTAGGATACCGGTAGACGACCTGCTCTCTCTGATTCCAAATCCTTGGGGCAGGCTCGAATTCCTGTATCCTGTCGTCCATCCAGTCGGGATAGTGGGTCAACTGCTGGAGGAGTTTTCCTGCACTCGATTTTAATTTCTCCAACATGCTTTCTTGAAGAATGTTGCCTTCGAGATTGCGTGGAGTAATTTCTTTAGGGATTGTTTCCTGCTGCATCGGCCTGGGTTGAGGTATAAATTAACCAGCAGGGGAGTGGTAGCAAGAATGCTGGAAAAAGGTGCTCCCAACTCAACCCCTGTATTCTCGGATGAAGGGTAGGCGCAAAGTCAGTTCTGCTCAGCCCTACTGATCGAACGAAGATCCTTAGTGTAGAGCTCTTTATTGGTAGTAGGATATTACTGAATGTAGCCTTTTAGCTTGATCTTTCTTAATTGTAATCGAGAATTCTCTTGTAACTCTTTTGGAAACATATGAATGAAATATTTATTCTCCTTTATTATCCTTGCTTGCTAATCTAAAAACTAACTTTGGGGACCAGCAACTGATCATTAATTCCTTGGTCTCGAGTGACAAGCATTATTCTTTGCAGATTTTATTAACTGATAGGATAATGACTAACAAGATATCGATCGAATGTCAGATATAAAATCACCTTTGAATAAAATATTTGAACCTCAATTTTCATAGTCAAATATAAATAATGATCAACGTTTTCTGTTGATCTTATTCATTGATAAAATGACTCTCAACATTCTTGGCTGATTTCAACCGTCGTAGTTCGGAACAGATCAACGTCGGGATTTTGGATAATCAATAACTCGAAACTGGGACATAGCAATGTCCTTCTCCCTTAGTCCCTTTGATTAGTTATAGCAACAGCTTTACCCTTGGTCTAGATAACGGTTTTCACCTTTTTATTTATTTCGATCTAAGGGTCATAGCAACGGCTTTCACCCTTAGTCGTTTTGATCGGTCATAGCAACAGCTTTCACCTGAGGGTCGTAGCAACAACTTTCACCCTTTAATTTATTTCGATCTAAGGGGCATAGCAACGGCCTTCACCCTTAGTCGTTTTGATCGGCCATAGCAACAGCTTTCGCCTGAGGGTCTTAGCAACAGCTTTCACCCTTTTAATTTATTTCGATCTAAGGGGCATAGCAACGGCTTTCACCCTTAGTCGTTTTGATCGGCCATAGCAACAGCTTTCGCCTGAGGGTCGTAGCAACAACTTTCACCCTTTTAATTTATTTCGATATAAGGGGCATAGCAACGACTTTCACCCTTAGTCGTTTTGATCGGCCATAGCAACAACTTTCGCCTGAGGGTCTTAGCAACAGCTTTCACCCTTTTAATTTATTTCGATCTAAGGGGCATAGCAACGGCTTTCACCCTTAGTCGTTTTGATCGGCCATAGCAACATCTTTCGCCTGAGGGTCTTAGCAACAACTTTCACCCTTTTAATTTATTTCGATCTAAGGGGCATAGCAACGGCTTTCACCCTTAGTCGTTTTGATCGGCCATAGCAACAGCTTTCGCCTGAGGGTCTTAGCAACAACTTTCACCATTTTAATTTATTTCGATCTAAGGGGCATAGCAACGGCTTTCACCCTTAGTCGTATTTCGAGGGTCGTCACCCATTTAGTTGATTCGAGGGGCATAGCAACAGCTTTCACCCTCATTCGATATTTGAGTAATATATATAGAGATTGGCGATGATAACTTTCCGAACATAACGAATAAATAATATCTCTGCAAAATAAACTTTTCATTGAATAGATAATCTTCGAAAACATGAGAAATAGAGAACACAACTTGATAATAAGTTAATTGATCGGCAAGAAATTGCTAAATAATCTTCATCTCCCATAATATATTCTCAGGTTAATAGCATTCCCAGATCGAGGCAAGACTTCTCCATTTAGATGCGCTATCTTGTAGGATCCTTTCTTCCCTACTTCGACCACTATATAAGGACCATCCCAGTTAGGCTGAAGCTTTCCGACATGTTTTGAGACTTCTACTTTCTTCAGTACCAGATCTCCGACCTTAAAGGTTTGGATTCTAACATTTTGATTGTACGTCTTTTCCATGTTGGATTTTGTGGCCTGAATTTTTAGCTTAGCTCGATCCCTTTTGCCATCCGCATGATCGACTTCCAATTCCCTCAACGATTTATTCTCTTCGGAATCATAAAATTCGATTCTGGGAGAAGATATCAAATTCTCAACCGGAATAACCGCCTCCGATCCGTACACTAAGCTGAAAGGAGTTTCCCCTGTAGCTGCTTTTACAGTGGTTCTATAAGCCCATAAAACTCCTGGCAGTTCATCGAGCCATCTTCCCTTTGCGTCAATCAATCGTTTTTCTAGAGATCGAACGATCTCTCTATTTACGACCTCCGTTTGTCCATTGGCCTGGGGGTGCCCTACCGATGCGAAATTTTGCTGTATCCCGAACTTCTGACACCAATCTGTGACCTTTTTGCCAGCAAATTGTGTTCCATTGTCGGAGATTAGGACTCTAGGAATTCCGAATCGACAGACAATATTTTTCCATAGAAAATTTATTACTTGAAACTGCGTGATCTTGGTCAGAGCTACACATTCAACCCATTTACTGAAATATTCAACCGCGACCAATACATAATTCTTCCTCGACCTGGCGGTCGGGAAAGGGCCGACAATATCGATACCCCATTTATCAAACGGCCAATAGATTGGGATAGAGTGCATCTGCTCGGCTGGCTGATGGATCAAATTCGAATGAATTTGACAATGATGACACTTCTTCACATAATCCATCGCATCATAAAGGAGAGTAGGCCAATAATATCCAGTCCTTGAACACTTTAGGGCTAATGATTTCCTGCTTCTCCCTCGTGAACTTCCTTTAGGATTATATCATATTGATTTTCAGAGATACATTTCAATAGAATTCCGAAGGAGGATCGTTTGTAGAGTTTATCGTCAATCAGGGTAAATGACGGGGATCGATACTTAATCCTTCTGGCTTCGTTAGCATCTTCTGGCAGTTCTCCTTTCTTTAGATAACCGATGAAGGGGTCGATCCAAGAGACCTTTTGTTCGTCGATTTCCATGATGTCGATGCCAGGAAAGACGTCCAGATCGATAGCAGATGTGTTCGACAATAGCCATGTAATATTCCTTTCCTTCTTTCCGTCTGCTATACCAGTAAATTTTAATAACAGGTCAGCCCACAAATTTTCTTCTCTAGGAACAGGCTGAATATCAAACTTTTCAAATTGCGATATCAGACTTTTTGCCTTTTTTAAATACTTTATCATGTTGAACTCCTTTGCTTCGTAAATTCCTTTCACCTGCCTGTGGACAAGTTCAGAATCTGTCAGCACAGTGATTGATCTTACCTTTGCCTTCAAGGCCATCTCTAATCCCGCAATCAAGGCTTCGTACTCCGCTTCGTTGTTTGTAATGACAAAATCCAAAGTTATTGTGTAACTCAAATCTTCGCCACTGGGTCCTTGAAAATGTATTCCGGCTCCGCCTCCTTCCCTGGTTGAAGAGCCATCCACATGCATTAGCCATGTTGGGTCTTCTACCTTTGTTAGCATGTTTATTTCGGGATTTTCTTCGTTCTCTATACTTTCCAGACTAGTGGATTCCACCAGGAAATCGGCTAGCACTTGTGCCTTTATTGCTGTTCGTGGCAGGTACTCAATCTCGAATTGCCCCAATTCGATTGCCCATTTGATTAATCGGCCGGACGCTTCTGGCTTAGATAAGACCTGCCTCAAAGGTTGGTTTGTCAAGACAATAACCTTATAGGTTTGAAAATAGGGCCTCAGTCTTCGCGCCGCAATTACTAGAGCAAGTGCGAATTTTTCAATTTCCATATAATTCTTCTCTGCACCTTGTAACAATTTGCTCAAGTAATAGACTGGTTTTTGCACGGATTCTTCTAGCTTTACTAGTACCGAACTTACAGCCTCGTTTGAAACGGCTATGTAGAGGTACAAAGGCTCCCCATCCGTGGGCTTGGCCAGCATAGGAGGTGAAGTTAAGTAGGTTTTTAGATCTTCGAAAGCCTTGTCACATTCAGCATTCCATTTGAAATCCTTCGACTTACGCAACAGCTTAAAAAATGGCAAACTCTTGTCAGCGGATCGAGAAATAAATCTATTCAACGAAATGATTTTTCTGACCTAGCTCTGAACATCTGAAAGTCTCTTTGGTGGTTGAAGATTGGTAACCGCTCGAATCTTCTCTGGGTTAGCTTCGATCCCTCTCTCATGGACAAGATATCCAAGAAATTCTCCCGATCGTACCCCGAAAGTGCATTTTGCTGGGTTCAATTTCATTCCATATTTTCTCAATATCTCGAAACATCTGCCTAGGTGTTTAATGTGGTCTTCTTCGGTCATGCTTTTTACCAACATATCGTCCACATAAACTTCCATGATTTCACCTATCAACTCTTTGAACATCATATTAACCAGCCTCTGATAGGTTGCGCCCGCGTTTCTTAGACCGAAAGGCATAACTATGAAGCAATACACTCCTTGCTCGGTAATGAATGCGGTTTTGTCTTGATCCTTCTCGTTCATGAAAATTTGGTAAAAGCCCTGAAAAGCATCCATCATGCTAAAAAACACAAAACCTGCAGTGGAATCTACCAACATATCAATCCTGGGCAGAGGGTAAGGATCCCTTGGGCATAATTTGTTCAAATCAATAAAATCGTTGCACATCCTCCACTTATTCTCGGCTTTATCCCCCTTGGAGACTAGAACCACATTACATAACCACTCGGTGAACTTGATTTCTTTGATTTGACCAGCAGCTAATAATCTATCGACTTCCGCCTTGATTATTTTATCCTTTTCACGTCCGTGATTACGCTTCTTTTGTCTCACTGGCTTAGCCTTAGGATCGATGTTTAAAGAGTGAGTAATTACGTGCGGATCGATTCCCACAATATCGTCCGAGCTCCAGGCAAATATGTCTACGTTTTCTTGCAAGAATTCCAAAAGCATGGACTCCATTCCTTCACTTAGCTCTGTTCCAATTCTGGTGACTTTCTCCGGGGATCCTGGAACCAATATCACCTTCTTATGATCAGGTGCTTGTATACTCATGGCTACATTTTTTCCTTTCTTTCCTTGCAGCTTTTCGATTTCAGGAATTGGTGAACTCGATGCCGGGCCTGATTCCAAATCAATTAACTTCCTTTTTGCTGGGATTTCGGGCTCCACTTTCTTTTTTATGCTTAAAGATGAATTATAACATTCCCAAGCCATGTATTGGTCGTTTCGCACCTCCCCTACTCCACCGTCCGTCGGGAATTTCACCTTTTGATGGTAAGTAGACACTATTGCCTTGAAGGTATTTAGTGTAGGTCTTCCCAATATGGCATTGTAGGCAAAAGATGTTTCGACCACTAGAAATTTTATCATCCTTGTTACGCTTTTGGGTTTTGTTCCTAGAGTTGTGCTTAATAGAATGGTTCCCAATGGGACAATCTCTGAACCTCCGAACCCAACTAAAGGAGTGGCTACTTGATCGAGATGAGGATGCTGAAGATTCATTCGAGCGAGAGCTTCTGAAAATAATGTTTGCCGAACTTCCATTGTCAACCAAAATTCTTTTGACTTCATAATTAGCTATTTTCAATGTTAACACCATGGAAAAATCCGGATCATCCTCATTTGTATCCCAGGTTACATCGGAAGGACGATCGGCATCGCTAAACTTATGACCTGATTCTCCATTGATGTGAATTCCAAAGAAAAAAATTTCCTCTTGGTTGAAACGGACGATTTTATCGACCTCATCTTCCTTTTCCTAGCATTCTTGCTATCTCCTCCCGCTGGTCCGCCTGCAATCATGTTTATCACTCCGTTCAATTGCTCCTCTCCCTGGTTCCGAACCTCCTTTCGTTGATTGTTAAATTTTTGTGGGCTCCTAGATCTATATCGACCTTTGTAGTTATTTCCTTTAACGAACTCCTTCAGTTTTCCTTGTGCAATTAGCTTCTCGATCTCAACCTTTAGCTGATAACAATTCTCAGTACTGTGCCCCCGAGCTCTATGGTACCTGCAGTATTGGTCATATCCCATTGCCCCCGGTCTTGCCTGGGTAATCCGCTGGGCTTCAGGGATTAAATTTCCTTCTTCCAATACCGTTAAAATTTTCTCTTTTGGGATATTCAATTCTGTGAATTGAATTTTTTCAGGTCGAGGTGGTCGATTTTGATCATAAAGTGGGTCGTAGGCATTCGGCCTTTGTACTGGTATCTGCGGCTTATATGCGTTGAGTCGCTGCCATACCGATCCTCTATTCGATCCTCCATAATCGCTTGGCTTCGGTATGGGGGCTCGATCTTGCTTCTTGTTAGGAGGGAGCTTTGGGCTATGTGCGTTTTTTAATCTATTCATCTCCTCCTGAATCATATATTTCTCAGCAATTTCCATTATTCGTTCGAAAGACTTTGGTTGCTTCCTACATAATGCATTTCCAAATTGAACGCTCCTAGTTAATTCGAACATCAGAGAAGACAAGTATTCAATTTGAGGGGTATCTACTTTCAATAGCTCGATATTAAATCTAGACAGCCATTGCCTCAAGCTCTCTCATTCCCATTGCTTTACCGTTCCTAAGTGATTGGCCGGCAACTTAGGTTTTCTCTGACTCGCAAATTGGTGCTTAAACTTGTCACAAAACTCATCGAAAGAGAATATAGAATTCGGCGGTAATTTTCCAAACCAATCAAGGGCAATTCCTTCAAAGGTCGTGACCATAATTTTGCAACAGAAATCTTCCGAATGTCCATATAAATTCATCACATTAACGAAACTGTTGATGTGTTCCCCGGGGTCGGTAGTCCCGTTATACCGTGGTAACCTTGTTGGTACCGTTTCCGTATTCCTAGCTTCACGCATTTCTCTGCAGAATGGCGAACATCGCATGATACTATTGCCAATTTCTCTGGCTCGGATATTCCCTGGTATAATTTCCCTGTTTTGGTTCATTTCGGTGCCCCTAGCAGCGGTAGTGGCCCGACGAACCTCTATCACCGCCTCTTCCCGGTCTAGCTTATTTGCGACCCGCTCTTGCACTATTCTTTCAAGCTCGGATTCTGTGATCCTCTTGTACGTTGATTTTTCCTTTTTCGCCATATCCGTAGGGTGACTTTCCCCTACCACTGAGTCCTCCAGATCTTGTATTGATCGTACTGGATTTTCCGAGCGGAGATTAGATTTCATGGGAGCAGTTCGAGGCAAGTTTGGGGCGGGTGCTTTCGATGTAGCTCGTAACATGCTATTTTCCTTTTGTATGTTCGAAGAAGGAATTTCTGGTCTCCCATAGGCAGGTGGCTGGTCCACGGGGGATTGGTCAGCCCTTCCGCTATTCAGAAATTCCCTGCACATAGTGCCTATGATGGATCTCAGGTCAGCAATTGTTGTGTGTATCGGAACATTTTCCTGCGGAGGGATTGGCGGAACTTCTGGTTGCTGAGCCGCCCTGGATAGGTTGTCAGGCTCATTGTTAACTGAATTCTGAACCCCCGCAGTGTGGGATGGTTCCCCTCGGTTATATGTATTCCTCCTCGTAGTAGGCATTCGATCTAACACCCAAATAAGGCCCCACGGTGGGCGCCAATTGATCTTACGCTATTTCGCGACGTGATCGATATTAATGGAACAAATACAATAGACACAATAAAATAGAAGAAAGATCAATGTATATGTATATTCCGAATGTAGGGATACAATTTACAGATATTGAGGGTCCTATTTGAGCATTATAGGATGCCGTACAAGCTAGAGGGTGAAATACACATAAAATGGCCGAGCTAATCTATCCGAGCTGTAGCTTCGAGCGTAGTGCACCTGGGGAAGCGTGTCTGTCGTCATAAATGAAGATGGTATTTATAATGAAAAATGTTGAGCCAGCTACTCCACCCACAGGGATACATTTCTTTGGCCCAAGGGCTTGGGCCTTTGATCGGCCCAACTGTAATTCCGACCATGAACACTTAATCGGTTGGTCGGATTGTAACGGCCGTGATACGGACTTGACTCAACTCCATCTAGATCGGATTTTATACTTTTTTCCTTATCCGAGCTTCTCAATGTAGAATTCCAAATTACCCCTCATCACATTTCCACATGGACATGTGTGTTTTGTATTTGTTTAATGTCACTTTTTTGTTGTTTTTGAATTGGACACGTACGCGGTATAGTATATTTTGTTCAAGAGCATGACCAATTTTGTGCAAGTTTCACAAAATACAGAATAATATCACACATTCATCTTCAATACATTTCAAAACAAGAAACATTATAGGCCACACATAATTTTCATAAAGATCTGAATAATGAATTATTAATTACTACAACTACCACCTACTTCGTAAAATTTTATTTTCCATTTTTTGTTAAGTCAAATCAAACTAATTAAGTACATCATCGCCTATATAAGGAAAAGGTGCACAATCAAGCACCTATCTCATTGCACCTTTAATTTGAATTGTAAAGAGAATTTGTAGAGAGATGGGATTAAGGGGGAAGTTGGTTGCTGCAGTAGAGTTCAAGGCAGGAGGAGACTTGTTCCATGAACTCTTAAGGTACAAGCCAGACCAATTTGCCACTATTACCCCTGAAAAAGTGCAGGGCTGTGATTTGCACGAGGGTGAATATGGAAAAGTAGGTTCTATCATCAATTGGAGATACACCCACGGTAAGTACATGATACATCCATCTCTATGTAACTATCTAGCTCAATATAATTCATTCACCTTTTAATTTTCTTAATAATGCAAATATAAAATTTTTCAATTCAAATTATTCTAGTATGATCAAACTCATTATCAAATTGACAAGACCCATTTTCGACTAGCGTGCAATAGTTCTTGTCATAATTTGGAGTATAATACAAAAACATCGGAAAATTAGTACCTACCCCAATGAATTTAATCCACCCGGGTGCTAGATGAGTGTTACATGAGCATGAAAGGACAAACAAATTCACCCGGGTGCTAGATGAATGTCACATGAGCATGAAAGAATTAAATTCACCGGGATAGGTACTAAGTAACCCAAAAACATCTTGTGTGCTTAACCTAATTAATTTGCAAGAAAAAAAAATTAAAAACTGTATTTTTGTTTAGGTCCTTCCTAGCCAGGTTGTAATGTGTTTCAGTACTCATTGTAATTAACTATGAGTATCATTTATGATATGCAAGTAAAGCGATAAATATACCCTCAATTTTTTTTTTTTTTTATTTGGAACTAAATAAAATACAAAACACTATGATTATTATGTTCACTTAAAAATTTAGCAGTAACCTAATAGTATCTAAAATGATTTACAATAACTCTCACATTCATTTAAAAAATATAGAAATAATTTTCCTATTCACTTAAAAAATTGAATGTGACTCCTCTATAATGTCCAATATATTATAATTTGACCTAGATACACATGTAATTAATGAAAACACACATATATATATATATAACATATATATATATATATATATAACATATATATATATAACATATATATATATATATATATATAACATATATATATATATATATATATATATATATATATATATATATATATATATATATATATATATATATATATATATATATGGTGATCAAGTTTGTAATTCATGTAGCACAGATGGAAAAGCGAAGATCGCGAAGGAATTGATCAAGCCATAGACGAAGAAAAAAGGATGATCAAATTGAAGGTTCTTGAAGGCGATGTAATGGAGGAGTTCAAATAATTTCTTGTAACATTTCACGTTGAAACAAAAGGTGGAATTGATTTGGTCACTTGGACTTTCGAGTATGAAACTCTTAATGATGATGGGGAACATCCAATTTCTTTGCTAGCTTACTTCATTGCCATGACTAAAGATATCGAATATCATCATGTGGGCAAGAAGTGAATCAAATTATATATATTAGCTTTGTTCAATGTACTATTATGAATTTATGATAATAATTGTATGAAGTATAATATATTTATTATATATACTCATACATGTGTGCGTGAATAAATGATCATGAGATTGATCGAGTTTGGTTATATAAAGTTGTATGGCAGATGTTATGTATAAATTTGTGTGAAATTAATTTGAACTATCTTACTACTTTTATCTAGATAATTACATTTTTTATACCGAGTTTTATGTCAATTTTAACTTTTGATGCTAAACAACATTGAGGTCAACACATTTGATATTATATTTTTAATAAATCATTTCATATTTGGTACCGCCGTTTAAAATCACCGTTGAATTAGTGACATGTCAGTTAAGTCAGATGAGATTATTGCGGAATTGCTCACATAACTTATAATTGCTGACAATTCTATCCCATAATATTTTGGGTTTGTAAAATAACCACACATTTCAAATTTTGATTTTTCCTTCATCGAGCTTGTCGATTAAGGCTTTCATGGATGTCGATGACATATTGTTTTTTCTTTCATCGAGCTTGCTTTTGTACTCTCATCCATCTAATGTTCTTGGTCGAGTGCAAATCAGAATTTCTCACAGACGGCGTCAATTGGTGAAAGGTATTTTCAATGAGCCTTCAACTATATGAGGTCCTTGGTCTATCAGCGATTCGAACTTCTGAGGTTGTCCCCGACGAAGACCTTATGATGCTTTAGTTGATCAAATCGAGTGGATCAAGTAGTAGATGCATTGTCAAAATGTGCATCAGATTTTATGGAATAAGGGTATATTTACAGATATAAGATGAGCCATGCGAATCAATCGGATAGGTCAGTTCTTGATCGGGTCAACCCAATAAAAGCGCGCGGATCTTTGAAGTGTCTAATAAATATATCGAACTTTCAGAGCCATCATCGTTGTTTTAATTGCCCTTGTTATTAGTTAGGTCAATTTTTGATAGATAGACTTGGTCGATCTGGTGGAGGAGGTCGAGCAGAGCAAGCTGATTGATCTGATTGTTCGGTTGAGGAGGTTGATTTTGTAGAGGAGATTGATTTGGTCGATGATCGAGTTGGTGATGTAAATTTCGTTGAGGATGTCGTCAATAAGATCGATTTGATTAATCACGTGTAAATTTACTAAATATCACGTAAAAATGCCCAAAATATCAACAATAAATTTTTTTTTTCCTTAGAGTTTTAATATGAAATTTAGGAAACACATAATCTATAGTACAAGTAAACATTTTTCTCTCTCTCAGTAGAGAGTTTCTTTCTCTCTCTTAGTAGAGAGTTTTCTTGGGCGTATACTTTAGATGGATCTTACTAGCTCTAGTCACCTCTCTCCGGATATCTTGTCTTTGCTCGGATCCACACGTCGCGCTTAGTTTATTGTTTTTTTGTTTTGGTTTTGTCTCTTTCTCTTCTCCCCATTTTTTCTCTTTTAACTCTGTTTTCTTTATCTCTCAGTCTCAGGTTTGTTTGGCGTAGTACTGCTTGTTCTCAAACCATCTCTCTCGAACCTTTGCTTCCCTCACCATGGATTTTCCGAATCTCGATTTCGGGAAAAAGATAAGTTTGACTGATATTGAAGAGGGCTTTTGTTTAGAAGGGGACGACTGGCATCAACATGATTCTCCTACGGATTTACTTTTAGTTGGTAAAATCTTGGGTAGTCGAACCAATAATCTTGACTCGATTGGGAATATTTTGTCAAAAGCTTGGAGCCCCGGTAAGGGTATGGAGGTTAAGCAATTAGGGGACGATCGCCTAATTTTTGCTTTTAAACACAAGATTGATAAGCGTAAAGCTCTTGAAGGAGGACCTTGGTCGTATGAAAAACGTTTAGTGGTTTTAAACACGATACTCCCAAATGATGATCCGCTGGAAATTGACTTGAACTGGAGTGATTTTTATGTGCACATTTCGGGCCTACCATTAGCAAAATCTAATAAACACATGGCTGAAAAGATTTGTATGAGGTTAGGCAAACTTCGGAATATACAAGGGGGGTCCTCCGACATGTTCATTGGAGAGACAATTAGAGCAAGAGTAGGATTAAATATTACCAAACCTATTCCAAGATTCATGAAGATTTCTAATGATCGTGGAGATGTTATAGCGGTTACGTTCAAATACGAACGTCTCCCGAACTTCTGCTATTTGTGTGGCATGTTTGATCATGTTTATGATAAGTGTGGCAAGAAATATGAGGATGAAGAGGAAATAAAAATTGAAGAATTGCCGTACGGCCCTTGGCTCCGAGCTCCTAAGCCTGGCAAACCTCAATCGAACAGTTGGCAGTTTTCTACTGGGACTTATGTATATGGAAAATCAGCTTTTCAACATGTCCCTGTTAGCTCTACGAAGGCGAGGATAACTGGAGCGGATATTTTCTCCCCGCTATCTTTCACCGGAATTAGCCGGAATAAGGATACAACCGCCGTGACAAATCCGCCACAGATTAGCAAAAATCTTGAAACGGAATCTTCCAAAACAAGCCATCCATTAATTGTGGCGAAGATCGTGGAAAACCTAAAGTAATCTCCGAAAATCCGGGAAACAGATCGCGTAAGGATCCTTGTGATATAAGGAAAACGTTTTCCAAGCCCCCAATTGCTCCAAAGTTTACTGCTTCTGAAAAAGGTAAGGACACTATTGTTATTGATGAATTAGATAGCCCAAATACTACCATCACTAACCCTATTTTAAATAAACCAACCCACCAACCCAAACTCGGCCCAATAACTCCAACCCACATTTTGATCCAACAGCTCCAAACTAATTCAGCCCAGTCCGTTAACCTAAAGTCTAAAACTCCTGATAACAAACAACCCTTGCTACGAACTACGGGCCAAGTCGCTCATAGTAACAACACACAACTAATGGATCTTGATCATCAGCCCAACTTCATAAATCCTAAAACTGAACCTAACTTAATTGATCCACCAAACAACAAATAGTCTTACCCATCTCCCTCAAAAAAAAAAAAAAAATATGAAATTTAGGAATGATGATTTACTCTAAGATAATCATATCTAAAACCTTTTTAGTTTAAATTGGATTAGTGAATGATTTGTCTTGCACATTCCAGGACATCTATATCTATACTATTAAAAAAGAGAAGCCTGTTTTTACTCACAAAGTGGCGGTTGTGACACCATGCTACACCAAAAATTCGTTACTTTCCAAAATTATTCTTTTTTCAAATTTTAAATTACAAAACAAAAAAATTGCCCAATAAAAAAACTACATTTTTCCAGTTTATGCATATTCAAATTTAGTATGATATATTATAAAAAATTAATATGTCAAAATAAATTACAATTCAAATAATTCAACACACGCGAGTACCGCGTGCCACGGTGGCTAGTACTAATAATAACAACTACAGAGAATAATTAATAACTTTCAAGCTTCCAATTGCAACCTCACACGTCCGGGTCATCTTTAATTTTATACCACACGTCTTAATTTTTTAACTTTCTATCAAAATTCTTCAATTCTTCCTCACTCCCTCACACTCACGATTCAATCTCATTTTAAATATCTTCTCAACATTTTGTGGTTAATGAGTTTGTAGGCCGTTGATATATGATACTTCCTTCGTCCCACTTATTTTGCTCCCTTTGTTACAGGTCAAAATTTTTAATTTTTTAAGCGACTTATCATATTAAATTATACACATTTGTGTTGTATTAAACCTTTTAAATATTAATATATGGAATATATTATGACATAAGATATTATCAACTTATTATTGAAATATATTAAATAAATTATTTATTATAATTTTTACAAATTTAGTCAAATTGACTGATTAACTGTACCAAGGAAGCAAAATAACTGAGACGAATAGAGTATTAAAGTTGGGGTTGATCATGGGTTCAATTTTTACTTTAATTTTAATATTAGTTATTTGGCAGATACTTTTCTTTATAATTTGATTGTAATTAAGTAGATTTATTATTAGATGATATTGATGTTCTTTATAATTTGATTGTAATTAAGTAGATTTATTATTTGATGATATTGATGTAATATGATGTGATTTGTACTAAGAAAATCGTAATTCTTTATCATTTTGAAAATAACATTTGAGTGATTTTTTTATATTGTGTCAATGTACAACGTGCACATGTTAATTATTCAAAGTATTTGTTTCAAAATTGTGGACACGTGTTTTGTATCTATTTAATGTCACTTTCTTGTTGTTTTTTAATAGGGAAAAATTTGTGGACATATATGTTTGTATTTGTTTAATGTCACTTTCTTGTTGTTTTTTAATTGGACATGCGGTATAGTATATTTTGTTTGAGAGCATGACTAATTTTGTGCAGGTTCGCAAAACGTATCACACAAAGATCTGAATAATGAATTATTAATTACTACAACTACCAGTCTACCACCTACTTCGTAAAATTTTATTTCCATTTTTTGTTAATTGTTAAATCAAATTAAACTAATTAAGTACATCATCGTCTACGGTCTATATAAGGAAGAGGTGCACAATTAAGCACCTAACTCATCTGCACCTTTAATTTGAATTGTAAAGAGATTTTGTAGAGAGATGGGATTAAGGGGGAAGTTGGTTGCTGCAGTCAATGTTTTCAGAACCGGACCGTACAGTGAACCGGTGAACCGACTAGTTACTGGTTTTACTGGTTGAACCGGTCGGACCACTGATCGAACCGAATGACGTCATAATAATATAATAAATATATTTAATTTTAAAGTATATGTAATGTGCATAAAATTTAAACATGGGTTAATTACAGGGACCTCCCCTGAGGTTTGGTGAAACTCGCGTTCATTCCCCTCTAAGAATACTAATTACTCGGACCTCCCTCGAGGTTTGAAAAACATTACAACCGTTAGGGTTCCGTTAATTTTTGCTTACGTCATCATAAATTTTTTGAAGATTGCCAATTTTGCCCCCGACTTACTGTAGCAAATATGTACGGACTATATTACCCCTCTCAGCAAATTTTACATTGTTGCATGAGAATGGATCTAGTAGCAATGTCAAATTACATTTGTGGATTAAAATGTTGTTAAATTTATATAAAATGTGTAATGACTTTATTAATGTATATTTATATTTAAAATAACATTTTAAATATTTCTAAAGTATTTTCTTACTTATTGTAAAATATATGCAAAGAGAAATACACTACTAACTCTTACAAAAAATTATTTTTATTCAAATAAATATAAACATTGAAATTTATTTTTATTATTATTTTTAGTGTTCTTATATTTTACTTGATAGAAAAATATTGAAAATACTCAAGTTTAATTTTTATGTCTATAAATATAAAATTTTATAATGGTCAATAATGTTTTAGAAAAAATATTACACATGTTTATAAAATTTTATATTAGCCAATAATGTTTTAGAAAAAATATTACACATATTACACCTATATCAACTCAAGTTTTATTGATATGAAATAATTAAAGAACTTATTTGTTGGGAAATTATTATTTTTTAATTATTCATAAATATAACATAACAATTTTTAAAAAATATATATATATTCAATAATATTTTAATTTTTATAATAAAAATATAAATATAATTTTTTAAAAAAAATCCTAAAATCACCCCACCCCACCCCAAACCCCCAACCCCGCAGCCACCACCTTCCCAGGCCGTCCCGACGGCCTGGGATCACCGGATCCAGGTCGGCGACGACCTGGGGAGAATATCCCAGGCCGTCGCCGGACTGGAACCAGCGATCCCAGACAATAATTTATTGATTACTTAAACCCAATACTATTAAATAATATTTACTATAAAATACAAAAATAAATCTTGTTTACATAATTAATAAATTATTTTTTACACTATTGATAAATTATACAGTATTGAAATATGTATTTTAACTAAAAAAATCAATAAATATTTTTTTCACAAAATTTAAAGATACTAATTCTAATACCCTTTTATAAAATAATTATCTATGAGGTATTTGTAAATAATTAAATTTATGGGTTATTTCAGTTTTAAACTTAAATATATATATATATATATATATATATATATATATATATATATATAAGTGTTTAATATTTTCAACAGTGAAATCATAAATTTATATCTTACTTAAATACAATACAATTAAATAATTATAAAATACAAAAATAAAATCTTCTTTACATATTTATTATTACTATTAATTGCATAATTAATAAACTATTTTTTTTATTTTTTATGTGATATAAATCGGGGTGGGGTTAGTTTTTCTTTTCTTTTTATGTGTAAATTTAATTTTATTAAAGTTTGGGGACTAATAGGCAAATATAAATTTTTGTAAGGTTTTGTAAACCTTAGGGGAGGTCAAAGTAATTAAAATTGATGAGGGCAAGAGGGTAATTTCACGCATTTCATCCACCTCCGTTAGTCTCCGTTAGGGTTTTGTAAGGTTTTGCAAACCTCAGGGGAGGTCCGAGTAATTAGTATTCTTAGAGGGGAATGAACGCGAGTTTCACCAAACCTCAGGGGAGGTCACTGTAATTAACCCTTTAAACATTATCCTACAATTGATTAAAAATATAAGATTTTTTTATATTATACTAAAATTAAATCATACAATATTTATCTAACTTATATCATAACGGTAATATGGTACTAATTTGTATGCTCATATAAATGATTATATTTCTTTATAAAAATTTAAAAGTGTAAGTTAAAAATACAACAAACTAAGAAATTCATAAATTTTAAAATATGGTCATGTATAAAAGTCTAATATTCAAAGTCAAACTTGCATATTATATCGATTTGACTCTTTATCCTAAAAATAATATTGAAAAGAAATATTTTATAGAACAAATTTTAATAAAAAATTATTATTTGAGTATTAATTTTCATTCATAATGTGCAAAATATTTATTTGAGTTAATTATCTAATTTATAAATAAATTTGGCTACAAGTTTCTATAATTTATAAATTTTAATTTGTACTAACAGTTAAACATATGTGTTGTAGCTTGAATGGTAGGGCAGTCATGTTTTACTCTAAAGGTTAGGTGTTCAAATCTCAACTTTTACAAAAATTTTGAGTTTATTTTTAACATTAAAAAAAATTAAAAAATAAAAAAAAAAGGAAATTCAAAACCGGGTTGAACCGGTCCATACCGGTTCACCGGTTCGACGGTTTCGGACCGATTCAACCCGGTTCAAACTGGGTTTTGGAGTAAGTGGTTTTAGGGAGTAAATCGGACCGGATCAACCTTCGATTCGCGGTCGAACCGGTTGGACCGGCCTGTCCGGTCCGGTTTTAATAACATTGGCTGCAGTAGAGTTCAAGGCAGGAGGAGACTTGTTCCATGAACTCTTAAGGTACAAGCCAGACCAATTTGCCTCTGTTACCCCTGAAAAAGTGCAGGGCTGTGATTTGCACGAGGGTGAATATGGAAAAGTAGGTCTATCATCAATTGGAGGTACACCCCCGGTAAGTATATGATACATCCATCAATGTGTAACTATCTAGCTCAATATAATTCATTCACCTTTTAATCTTCTTAAGAATGCAAATATCAAATTTTAAATTCTAATTATTCTAGTATGATCAAACTCTTTATCAAATTGATAAGACCCATTTTCCACTCGCGTGCAATAGTTCTTGTCATAATTTTGAGTATAAGACAAAAACATCTTGTGTGCTTAACCTAATTAATTTGCAAGGAAAAAAAAACTGTATTTTTTCTTTTAGGTCCCTTCTAGTCAGGTTGTAGTGTGTTCCACTCGTTGTAATGAAGTACGAGTATCCTTTATGATATGCATATGCAAGTAAAGTGATAAATATATTTTTTTTGTTTGGAATTAAATAAAATACAAAACACTATGATTATCATGTTCACTTAAAAACTTCGCAGTAATTCCATATTATCTAAAAGGATTCACAATAACTCTCACATTCATTTAAAAATTATGGATATAATTCTCCAGTTCACTTAAAAAATTGAACGTGACTCCTCTATAATGTCCAATATATTATAATTTGACCTACATACACATGTAACTAGTGAAAAAACACGCATACACACACACACACACACACACACATATATATATATATATATATATATATATATATATATATATATACTAGGTCAATTGCTCCACGCTCCCGCGCGGAGGATATTGCCCAGTGCTAATGTATTAAACTAAGGACAATTAAGTGTACAAATTATGTGTTATCTCGATCATATTAATAAAACACATGAACATAATGAAATTAGGTCGCTATTCACTAAGTTTTATTCGAAGGTATTCTTGTAGCACAATTCAACAGTCGAATACGAAAATCTATATTAATATTATATGCATAGAATAATCTACACAAAGTAATTGAGGTAAAGTTAAAAAAAAAAAAAACAAGGTAACAATTACTCTGTTCAAGAATTTAGAATTACTTATCAAAAAGATGAATTTACTCAATTCGTCATTCAACATAATCCAACAATAAAGAGGCGCAAAAATATTAATAAGCGCTTGTCAATGCAGAGAGACCCAACCCCCATGGTCATAACATTAACTGAGATGGTGTGTCTTCTCGAGCTAGCTACTGGCATAAAAGGAAGGAGATTCCCCTGGCCTTCGCTAAGACCATCGAGGGTCTCAAGGCCCGTACCCACAATGCGTCGGTCAGTGAGAGATAAAGCTGATTTAGCTTTATCTCTCATTGATCGGTGCATTGAGGAAGACGTGCTCTGGTGTCGTCAGAGGTCTTCATCAAACTGATATCGGAGGACTATGGTTGTCGAATTTGTAGGAATCTATCAGAGAGTTCGTCTTCGATCAAATAGTACAAAAAAACGATAAAGTTATTTGGTCTGCAGTTGTAATAGGTTTTCAGTATTTAGTAAATATCTCGATTGTAATATATTCGACTCTTATACCTGTTAAATCAATTTTACACAAATCGAAAGTAAATTATGTTATACTGTTTGTTGACCGCTTCGGATCGGGAAGTCGCAAAACAGGTTACCTTCAAAGTAAAATGTGAAACCTTCCAAATAAATTATAAAAGGAAAACGGCGACGTTTTATGATGATACTGTTTTTTAAAAAAGGGCAAAAATATACAGAGCCGACTAATAATAGAACGCACTAGAAAACAAAATAAAATCAACGACGCTGGTCGGGAAGGTAGGACGAATATAATTTATCTACAAGATGGTATAAACAAAAACGGTGAAATAAAACCAATAGCAATTAATTACGTGCTGTCGTTTGTTGATTGTCGATTTCATCCCGCTGCCTCTGCGGCTGCCGATCTTACCGTTAATCTGAGTTTAATGAGGTAGAAATTGATCGCGAAGATAACATGGAAATGGAATTGAAAAACTTAATGTAAGGGAATGCGATTTGTTTAGGAAAGAAGCCTGTCATTTGAATAGAGATATGCTCTTATCCAGGCTTGGTAATTTCAAGTTTGTGGAGAAGTTTCTGGGGAATCAAAGGGAATGTGAAGAATTAAAGGAGAAAAATTCGAGGTTGGTTGAGGATCAAAAACTTCGGAATGATAATGAGAAAAAGGCAGAGGAGCGGTATGCGAAGGCTCTCAAGACTTGTATGTCGAAAATATTAAGTTTATCCTTATATTTTCCTATCATACGCTCATTGTTCAATTGTTTACTCTTCAACTCATTGATTTTGCTCACAAACCTTTGCATACCGCTCCTATGCTTTTTTCTCATTATCATTCAGAAGTTTTTGATCCTCAACCAAACTCAAAATTTTCTCCTCCAATTCCTCACATTCCCTTTGACTTCCCTGAAACTTCTCCACGAACTTGTAATTATAAAGTCTGTATAAGACCAGAGATCTATTAAATGACGAACTTCTTTCCTTAACAAATCGCATTCCCTTACATGATTTTTCAATTACTTTTTCTTCTTATCTTTGCGATCAATAGTATATTTTGTACCTCATTAAACTCAGATCCACGATAAGAGTATCTAATGAGTCTGATCAACTATGGAATGAAGTTTTATAAGTATCCATAAAAGCCTAAAAGGTTATTGTTTATTTAACTCAACATAAACAAATACTTGGTGATCTTCTGTCAACTTTATAACTTTTTAATCTGCTCTCTTTTGCTCTAAGATTGCTCTCCGACTGTTCACTTCTCCAATGAAACTCCGACTGTTCACTTCTCTAATGAAATGACCTCTAAGTAGCTTCAATTTTTATCACAAAATATCCAATTCCACTCATACAAGTTGATTGGCAAATCTTGGATTATAATATAATTCAAATTCCACACACAACAACTAATCTGTTGAATGTATAGATTATATACTTACTGAATCAACAATACAACTATATATTAAATAGAAAATATAATTTACGAGAGACAATTTATAGTTGACATGGTAAAGTTCCAACGACATAAATAATATTAGTCAAACGGTGTAGATTGTATAAGGGGAAATGTTCCGACCTTCTGAATTACTCTAATTTATGGGGGAAGTTTTAAATTAGATACATAAAGTATGATGGCTTAAATGCTTAAACATAATGTCCACCAGCATGTCTTGTAAAACGCAATGACAATAAATAAGCAAATAACGTTTTATCTTATGACTGTTTGTTTCGTTTTCCATGAATAACGTAAAAAATTCCCCAAAATGTGCTGTGTTGTAAAACTTACTGCAATGTACTTTGTTGCTATTTTATTCTAAATTACCAGCAAATATATTTAAAGATTTTTATAGGACATTTATGTTGATATATGAATTAAATAGTAGTAAATAAACAAATAGCGTATATTTATTGACTTTATTTTCAATTAACAATATTATTTTATTATTATCTCCATAATTCATGAAAAATAATTAGTTATTTTACTTTAATCATATTTTTAAAAAAAGGTTATTACAACGCAATATACTTTTCGGAATTATTTGCTCTTGCTGGAAAGTTTAATATATTCATTTCGATTTGAATTCATGTTTAATTCTTGTCAAATCTATGTAGGATTGCAAACTGTTGTGGATATGCAATTAGACGGAAAAAAACGAACATAAATTACTCTTGCAACATTTTCTATTATGACCAACTATTGCAATGGTTGATAAATAACTATCGACCGGTACAATAATATTGTTATCGACCGTGCACTTCAGCCTTCACAACGCGGTGTTAATTGGCTAATTGAAAATCAACTCACTGTTAATCAGCTAGCATTCTCCAATAATATATTAAGAGTGAACATAGAAAAAATATGTATAATTCAATTTTGATTAATAAAAAGGAAGAAAATGGTAATTATTATTCCCAAGTTTTTTACATCTATGCTTCGTGAGATTTGTTTACATTAATCACGAGTAATTCTTCCACAAATAATGATAAGTATAACATACTTAGTATTATGTATTAAACTAAGGACAATTAAGTGTACAAATAATGATAATGATAAGTATAAGAAATAAATTATGCAAAAAAAAAAAAAACAAAATGAAAATTCAGGTCAGCCATAAAAAACGATACAACCGCCGTATTGAATTAATGTATCTGGTAAAATTATGTTACCACTAATCAGTAGGCCACTCAACGTTAGTCAAAGATAAAATGTATTTATTTGGAAAATTACATAAAATATCGATCAATAAATGATATTTATTTGTCATGCTTCCCAAGGATTACAGACCGTTTGGCAAAAGGAATCACGGTGTTCAGTTTATTTGTTTTCAGTTCAATGTAAAGGTAGACCAATCCCATTACTCAGGAAACATTGGCTGAAAAATGAAACTTTATGTTAGAACATATAGTGGAGGTTTGTGAAATAATTTCGATTTGCATAATGTTGTTTGTTTGTGGTTTGAGAAATAAAGTATGTGTAAGTTTTTTTTTTAAAGAGTTAGGTTGTAGGTGTAAGATGTGTAAGACTTTATGTCAAATCATGTTTGTTGTGAGATAAATTGTGTAAGAGATATGTTACTTTATGTCAAATCAGAGTAGAGTTTGTATAGGTTTTGTTTAGAGATAAGAAAATTGTTGTTTGTTTGGGTTTGAGAAAGTAGTTTGAGAAAATTAATAGATGAAAAATTTATTTCAGAAAATAGAAAACATGTTTGTTTGGCATTTCCCTAACACGAAAATTTTTTGGGAAACGCCAAACAAACTCGGTAAGATAAATAATGAAGGATTAGACTGACAAATCCGAGCACATAATGATCAAATATTGAAGAACAAAGCTGAGATATCCTCGGTAAGTTATATACAATTCTTTCGATAACAGTTGTTTCAAAGAATAAAAAATCAAAAACATTCAAATCGCTTTTGACATACCAAGTTATGCATGCACATTATAGTCGAACACAAACTCCAAGAACAATATAATTGCTGATTCATCAATTGTGCAACAGAACAAGTCAAAATACATAAAAAGAGAAAAAGCTTGGAAGTGCTAATAATTCATCAAAGTAGCCATTAATTTTTATAAACCAACCGGAAGATAAATGGCCGGTATCTCAAATCGGCTCTAATTCAAATTTACAAACGCCCATTTTCTCAAACTCGAACGGATCGCCATCACTAATTATCCAATGCCGTACTGTCCAACCGTATACAAACAATTACCACCATATTGCCTACAAAAACTTGATTCCATTCAGCAGTCATATAAATCTTACTACGATTCTTGACAATTTTAGATTTTAAAATTAAATAGCAGTGACGGGAGCGGAGCTTCTCATAAATATATCTTTAAAAAGATGCTTCAATGAACATTGCCTGAAAAAAATTTATAAATTAAGTATTGATTATCATCATAATTTTGATTTTAAGGTTACATTATAAGTAACGGAGAATAATCGGATCATTTTTTCAAATATATTGTTTCCTTTCATAAGATACAAACCGCTCCTAACAATCGCGACCTACAACACTCCTTTTAAATAAAACAAATAATTTATTTTTGTAGAAACATATTAAAGCATCAAAGTAACGATCAATTTTTACATGCTTACCCGAAGATGATTGCTCGATATTTTGAATCAGTACTCATTAAATTTTTCAAAATCTCATTTTCTCAAACCCAAACTCATCACCATCACTAATTATACTGTTATTGAAGCCTCTCCAATGCCGTACTGTCCAACCGTATACAAACAATTACTATTTTAGTAATTTCCCAAGCAAGTGGAGATACCCAACAAAAATATTGGGATCATGGCTTCGTAAAATGCATTCTATACAGCACTGAACCTGTAAAAGAGCTGTGATAGACAATGCACAAGAATTTTCCAATTCCTCCCATATAAAAAAAAATTGAATTAAAATTACAATTATTTCGAGATAAATAAAATATCTTGAATGATAATATATTCATATTTCGCCTACACTAACTCATACATTATATATAGATTAATCTTACTTGATTTTATAATCACAAATTTTCGACAACATATAATTATTTATTACTAATTAATAATTAATTTATATATATTTCATATTATTTTGAATTATTATATTAAGTAAAAGTAAGTCAATTTATAGCAGCAATCGTAAAAATCCAACGAACAGGAGATTTTAAGATAGACGGTGTAGATTTAACAATGGGAAACGTTCCACCTTTTCAACTACCAATATTTATGGGGCAGTCTATAAAATTACAAAGATCAACAGCAAGAAACAAAACGGATAGAGATATTTTTTTTTCTGCACGTTTTACAACACACGCAACTTCAGATTTGCATAAATATTTGGTAATAAAGAAGATTCGCAGTCAAGATCAATTGTCAATATATTAAATGATAACAAATTAGAGACCAACACACGTGGCTCGCTAAAGACTAAAAAGTACTACCTACAAGGTAGTTCCGAATAATTCGTTTAACAAGACACGCAAGTTCACCTTTTAAATAATTTAACATTATTGTGATTAATAATATAATTAGCCAAGTTATGTTTTATAACATTTACATAACAAATATTTTAACAACGAAATAATAATTTAAAATATTTTTTGGACGATTAATCACAACAGTCTAACTAAATTTTATAAAATATATATTATCTAGATAAATAAATCACAACAATCTCATTCTATATCCGCCAGATAGAGTCGTATTCTGGGTGTGAGAAGTCATTACCAATAGGTCGATATACCGACCTGAAACACCAATTTGTCCATTACCCAAAATTTCCGACTCGTTCCCACATACTATTACCAGTTATCCGAAATATGGATTTACATATAGAAGACGTCCATCGACCAATAATTTTTTTTATTTGTGCGCCGTCTCTTTCCCAAATCATTTGTTCTTGCTTGTTCACGTTTCTCTCTCTTTTTTTTTTAATACTTTCCTTTATAATTGAATTCAAATTTTGCAATTTTATCTTACTTTACCGATATGTTCTTCAAAATCTATTTACCTTTTCGACAATAAATTTTAAGTTGTTAGATTCCAAAGCAGTATACTTTTGTCATTTTTTAAAAACTGTAAAATTATAAAACAGAGATATTGTCTTCGTTCACTGCAAAGTAATTTTGAAATGCACCTGATCATAAAATATTATAAATATGAATAAGTTAAAGTTTGGAAGTTTTATCCCTTTATCTTTGATAAAAACCATTTAACTATACTCATTAGCTTGACCATTTTATTCGCTAATTTTCTTGTAAATTCAGCTTCTATAAATACTGGTCAAACATTTTTATTACTGCACGCTTATGCTACGTAAATATATATAAATAGAGATATAAAGAATAACCGACATAACTTCGGAAAAGGTTTGTCGAAATTTGATAGTATACAACATGTTTTTACATAAACTCTAACTCGTTATCCGATGCAGCCAAACAACCTCTGCACACTTCTGTATTAGTTAAATTTTGTTTATCTTACCACAAATCAAAATCATTTACGTTAAATAATTTCAGAGGCTTTCACCTCGACACATCTTCGCTCGTGAGCGCTTTTTTGAATTATAATAAAGAAACGGCGTTTCTTTATTTTACTGAATTATTTGCTATTTGTTGAATTATTTTCTCTTTTCTTAATACTTGTCTAACAGTCTATTTTTGCTATAGCGTAGCAGAGTATGGATACTGTGGATAGCTCAATCGACATCGGTAAACAGTTTGTAGATAATCCTCCGATACTTGCCCAACAAATTATAAATATTTGGTCGGATAATCGAGGACAAAACGATTATTCAAATATTCACGATGTTACAACTATTCTTGATGATCATTCATTACTTGATGAACGTTCTTTTAAAATTCAAGTCGAAAATATTGAGCAATCTAAAATTGAAAAAACAGTGGGCTTATCACACAGCGTTTTAAGCCCTGGTTCTACTGAGACAGACATGATATCTACTCATTTTGGTTTGGCTAATATACAGCCTTGCGAATTCGATAAGTTCATAAATCCTTCTCCTTTGCAGCTTGTTCAATCAAGTTTTAAACATATAGAACTGGTATTTTCTAAATCACTCTTTTAGGTTATCATTTTGAACTAATCATTATGATTTAAATGTTTAGATGTTTTCCTTTTAATTTATCAGGCCAAGCATCAAATTGCACAGATCGGGATTCATAATGAAGATATTTTATTCAATCAGTTTATTATACAAACTCCACTCGATAACATTGATTTTGCTCATCAATCTTTGATGATAAAATTAGAATTACTCCGAGCAGAAAATGAACAACTTTTGAAACTAAATGGTAATATAGCTACACAGAGGAATAATATTCTTAAAGATCGATATGATCTTTGTCTGCTGAATAAAAATATGGAGGATGTCTTGCAGGCGCAGATCGATAAGGCTAAGTTATATCATTTCGAGGCTGGTTATGCTCATGGATACAAGTACATGACAGAGAAAATTCTTACTTACCTTCATCATCCTACCTGTCCTGATTTTAATTTTTAAATATTATATTTCAAGTTTTTTAGTTTTATATAATAATATGAATATTACTATATTATATTATATATTATTACATCAGCAAAATTCCGTTTGCAATATTATTTACAAATAGTAAATTTATATTAATTAAAATATATAAATTAAAACGACCGATCGTGAAATTTATTATGTTTTAAAAAAACTAATGCGATACATTAGATACAAAATTCTACATATCATTAAAGCAAAATATTTTGCTGTTCTGATCAGATGTATATAATAACTTTTATAACAGACGAGTACAATATTGGTAATACAATAAATTTGCCAAGTTAATAATTTGTTTTTTCAAATTAAGTTAGCATGGAACACGTAGAATAGAATAATATGGGCTATTCAAATTGCCACAATAAATATGAGTAGTTTGAAAAGCTGACGACGCATTAAATTGAGTATTATCTATACCGTTATCCAAACGTTTTTCTGGCCGTTGGATATTTACCATTACTAATATAAAAGAACTTACTAACAATTCTACTTTTTTTTACTGATAAACATATGAAAATGGAGATATATTTGTTCAATAAGAATAAAGGACGATCTCCAAGCATGGAATATATCATAATTTCTAAGGAATTTATCATTGTGAGGGTGCAGTTTTTTTTCTTTAAAAATGGAGGACGAACACTCATCCAGTATTCTCTCATGAGCAATTATATGTTAGCCTATATCGCGTGCACAACTCAAAGGCTACAAAGGTACTTATTCATTATGATTTTAAAGGAGAGGAGACTATAGATTGCAGAAAGAATATAGTTTTCCATGATATTTTTCCGTTGCCTGCAGTTTTTTGTAGATTTGTTTTTAATTTATTTTTTGTAGATTTGTTTATTTTTCCATGTTCTTTAATTTCTTAAATGCTTAGTAAATCTTTGCAATGCCAACCTCTACATTTACATAGGAAATGCGGTAAGTACGATTATACAACCTACCAACTTTCCCAATTTATTTTGTATTTTGATAACGAAACGCAGGAGCTTAAATATAAATATATATATATATATATATATATATATTGCTCTTCATGGAATTTCATTTATCTTTTCTTAAATAATTCCAATTATCGTCAAATTGTATAAGTTTTGCTCATCATCCGACTAATAATTCGAGATTTATTATTCATATAATAAATAGTTTTTCTTTCATCTAGAAAAAAAATTAGCTTTCTCATCAAGTTTATTTTTCCGAAATTATTACACGATAACAGAAACAATTCCGCAAAGAAACAGATACGTTTTATGATTATACCTTTTCAAAACAAGAAATGGAAAAGTATATTGTGTAAGAATATCACTACTTAAACTCATCTCGTTTTATTAAGATTATACAGTTATAAAAAGTATATTATTAAATACCATCACGAAACGGCGCCGTTTCGTGACATAATTAGTTGCTATTGGTTTTATTTCACCATTTTTGTTTATACCTTGATATGAATAAATGTTGTTATCTCAATTACCTGGGACGGACTAAAGTAGTTGTTCTTCACAAAACTGAAATAGTTAAATATTTTATATAGGTCGAGACAAAACAAAGCAGTAGACAAAGATGACTTACTTTTACTTAATATAATAATTCAAAATAATATGAAATATATATAAAAATAGTATCATCATAAAACAAAGGAACAGTATTGATCAAATTCCTTTCCAATTATTTTGGGGCCAGATAATCATATAATGCCGTTGTTTTGATGTCATGTGTGCTCAGTGTTGTTGTACCTCGTGTTGATTTTTGCGATTTCCCGATTCGAAGCGGTCAACAAACAGTACAACATAATTTACTTTCGATTTGTGTAAAATTGATTTAACAGGTATAATCATGAAGTAGCGTCGTTTGGCTGACGAGTTTTTGTATTTTTTTTTAAACGTTTCTTTCCGGAATTAATTGCTATTGCTTTTATTTCGTCGTTATCGTTTATACCTTCATTTTCAAAACTACTACCCACGCAAGTCCACAAAATACATTAAGTGCATTAATTTTATAATATAAATTAAGCAGTCAAGAGACCTTAACAATATTCAACGGATAATAACTAAATATAGTTTATAAAATTTGATAGAAATATATTATTATGCACACTCAGAGCAAATTAAGCATGGTCCAACGATTTGCTAATATACCAATCATACAACACCTCCTTACCATCATCGTTAAAAATTACAACATTGAATGTCGTCCGAACATCCAAAAAGAAAAACAAGTAATTATTGAATAGTAGATGATCTTCTGAAAATTGTTTCCAGCCATCACCAAATCCAAATCCATCTAGATCCACTGGCCAGGTTCTCCATCCATTTTTTAGCTTAGCTTTGGTTTTGTTGCACATACGTGCATCATGGATGAATTGCGTTGGAATCAGCTGAAAAGAAATCCTTTGTTTTTAATCTATAATTTAAAAGAACGACGGATATAGATAACGAATGAACGACGCAATAATTACCAGATATTCTTCAGTTTCATTAACATGCGCCCATAAACCATTTGACCTTGGGAAGTGATTCTCCGTTCTCGGTATAAAGGGAACTCTGAAGTTAGAAATCTTCAATTCACCATTCAAAAAAGTACTTATATTTTTAAAATGCTGATATTCATTAAACCATTGCCATTTTTTTAAACCAACTTTTGTGAAAAAAGTAATCTCAAAAATATTTGTGTACGATTGATACAAAAGTAGTTATTCGCCATGTTTAACATCATTATCTTTGATTAATTTCTTCCACTGACTGCAAAAACAATTTTCTTTTATATGCAAAGTCCAAGAACATGTTCCGTTTCTTATAATAATTGTATCGATTGTAGACATTCCAGCAGCTTCTTTTACATGTTCTGGAAATTCCTGCAACATAATTATTGACGATTTCATATGCTTAGATAAAACATATAAATTAAATAACATAAAAAATATATATATATATATATATATATATATATATATATATATATATATATATATATATATATATATATATATATATATATATATATATATTATTAGTCCTTACCTTTACTGCTTTCAAAACAGTATTTGGTAGCATAAAAAAAACTCCTTTAATTTGTTCTTGATTATTTAAAAGAGAATTATCCATGCAAATAATTCTAGTCGCTGGCTCCTCTGATGTAGGGCTGGGCGTTCGGTAAAAACCGAACCGAACCGGACCGGATTTCGGTTTGGTACATTTCAGACCACGGACCGTTTGCTGAACCGAAAATTTCGGTTCGGTTCGGTTCGGTAAAAAACCGAACGGTCCGGTTCGGTCCAAAAAAGCCGAATTTTTTTCCCCCTTTTTTCACAAAATCAGTAGCAGTTACGGGTTAATAAAACCTTTTTTTTCCCCCTTTTTTCACAAAATCAGAATGCTTGGCGGCTCTGTTTCAACATAAGAGAACAAGAAATGCATTAATTGAAATTACAACTACTGTCCTTTTGTTAATAAAATAAGATTAAAAATTAATTGATATGAAAGTAAGACCATGGACATAGATAACATTGATATTTGATAATAAATGTAAATGAATTACAAAGAAAGAAAGTTTGAGCCATCTCAAATCCATCAACAGAATAACCTCAATACAATAGATGTCTTGTTCAGAAATGAAGAGAAACTAAAATTGATATATAAGTAAGGATATTAATTAAAAAAAAGGATATTACACAGAAATGAAGATTAAAACTTAATGGTCTCCTCTTGCAAGTAAAGTAAGCAAGAAATCTTTATAGTTTCCATTGGCTACATCTTAAAAAAGTACCTGGAGAAGACAATGAGGATGGCGGCGGCGGTGGATGGCGGCGGCCGGACGGCAGCGGAGGAATGAGACGGGCAGTGGGTGGGCGGCGGCTATGGATAGGTATGGTAAAGGAATGTTAGGGTTTGATTTTGATAAATGAAAGGGGAACCGTGAAAGGGAATAAGAGTTTGGGACTGGATTTGGTAAATGGGTACTGAAAATGTAAAAAAAAATAAAAAAAAAAATTCGGTAAAACCGGTTCGGTTCGGTAAACCGACCGATTTTACCAAAAACCGAAAGAAACCTGGTTTGGTCCTGGGGCGAGAACCGTTTACCGGACCGAAATTTCGGTCCGGTAAACGGTCCGGACCGAAAATTCGGTTCAGGTTCGGTCCGGTCGGTAAACCGGATCGCGCTCAGCCCTACTCTGATGAGATATTCAGATATTTATACTGGTCTACCAATTCAGATATAAATAATTATTTTTTTGTTAAGTTACATTGAAAATGCATTTCTAAAATATCTGATATAAAAGGTACTGTTATAATTGCCGGATCCAATGACCTCATCGTAAATTATAGTATCGCAATCATATTTGTTATATTTTGTTGGCACGTGCTGAATAAAACTTAACAACATTACTTACATATAAAGAAAAAATTTATATCATATATATATTTAAATTTAAATATAGACTAAATATTTTAATAAAATTATGAACGTAGTGTGTATTCCGATATATAATAATCTACATCGGAATTATAAAATCTTATACAGCCGGTTTACTTATTTTTCTAAGTTCTATTTGCAATAATTATATAAGGAGTTTTAAGAATATTTCGCTGTTGGTTTAATTCATTTAGAGTTCATTTTTTAACGTGGATTCCGATCTGTAGTTTATGATTTCATTTCCAATATAAACAATGTTGGTCTTCATATTTATACATGTAAAGTCCATACATTGTCGATATGTTCCACTATTACTATATTAACACATATTGACTACTTCTCTCCGATGGACAAAAAATATATAATTTTTTTTCTTTATGTTTATACGACTTTTTTTTCTTTATAAGATTTCTAATTCTGTGATATTGTGTTTTTCAAGTTTAGTTTTCGTTAAACTATTATCTCTGTAAAGAATTATACGAACAAAAATTGATTTATTACCAGTATGCATAAAACCCCCAACTCCAAAAGGTTAATACAAATATAATAGATGATATATACGCAAAATACTAAATGGAATATAAATTAAGCAGGGAAATTTTGGCAGTGCAAGTCTACTTTTGCCTTTATTTTTTTTAAACGGTATGATCTCCTAGTGTAATAGTTTGTATAGAACCAAATATAAATGTTTCCTGCTTTAGAAGTTTATTTAGTTGTATAATATATTTTATTATACACGCATCACGAGAAGATTCCCAATGCATATTAGTTTAATGCATAGAATAATTTTACGTATCAATTTTGCGTAATATCAATTTCATATATTTGTTTATAAAGCAATTAAAGGTAATAAATACATAACGGTATGCACTGTTAGGTAAACAGGACTCGCTGTTTACAAGCTACGTATAAACGAATGAATAGTAAACTACGATATTTCAAATTTCCAATTGCAATCGCATTCGTACACAGTCAAATCAACTTAGATATTTATACTTTATAATTATAAAAATTAAATTTTGTTTTTGTTTCTTTGTGGTTTCTACCATTTTACCTATCAAATTATATTCGACCAATGTTATGCGATTTACATCGGTGTTTACTTACCAATGTTAAGCAATATATTGAATATTTATTAAATATTTAGATATTTCTAAGCATCATATCATTCTTGCCTATCAGCTTAATTAAAATATTTTATTTATTGTTCCATGAAGGTGAAATTGCTCACCCCGGACACTATACTATATTCGTAAATATACTTATATAATATAATAATCATATAAAACGTTTTTTTTAATTAAGAATATTATTCCAAACATAAATCATTAACATAAACGTAACTTCTACTAAATTGTTTCGATTTGTTCCAGTAAAAATAAATATATATATTTATTATTATGAAAAAATGTGTAACTTAATTTCACATATTTATTAAGAACCATTAATTTTGATCAAACACACGTCAACTTCATTTAAAATCAATCTCACCAAATCATTAATCAGCATTGGACAATAATAATTACAAGGAATTATGCATTGTCAGGTACATAAGCATAGCTGTAAAATATCGACCAAATGAATCTATAACATTAACTGAGCTAATCTGATAAAAATACATATTTCGAAAAAACTTAAGATAAGAGTTTGTAATATGTTTTGGAATCTACTAAATTTCCTTTTTCTATTTATAAAAATTCCCTTTTATGTTCTATTTGTTTTATTAATTTTTCAAAAGACATAGTCAAAGAAAAACAATACTATATTTCACCTCATCAGTCCAAACACACTAGCTTTATTTAGAATTGTAAGATTATATTTTCTATAAAATTTTAAATTTTCTCTCGTGGGTTGATAAAGATGTTATGTTAATTTCTATAAAGGGTTACGATCTATATTACAGATCACCAACAAAAGCAAGCACATATTTAGAGACATGTTGTAGATTGTCTATACAATATAGAAAAAATAGTTAAATAGTAAGCTTTTCAACAGACGTCAAAACTGTGTATGTAAGAAATACTCCAGTCTTTGATTAAACTAAGAAGCAAATATATATTTTTAAACGATTTCTTGAAAATTGTCCCAAAACGATCTGGCTTTTACAGATTGGGTGTCTTTTGCATGGTTTCTTAAAACACAAGGAAGTTTAGCAGAATAAAAAATTCACAGGATAGCTTCATGCAGATTAACAAAGGGGAGTATCTTACATTTTACCCACAAATTTGTCTAGAAAATATATTATTACTAATATCATACAATTAATCTATTAAAATCGTTAGAGCACAGAATGAGATAATTTTTTTTTGTAAATAATAAATAATATTGTTACAAATATATAAATATTGGAGGTTTATTGCCAAGCTAATTTTTTAAAGTAGTCAAGCAGGTCATTGAAAACAAGGTAATCTCATACGAGCGTAAAGAGTATCACAACATTATGGACATACGATAAAATAGACAGCTAAATAAATATCCTCCCGATGCTTTGCTGGAAGTTTAATATCATAATAATTGTTTAGCACATTTAGTAGAAGAGTTTAATCTTTTTAGAACCATTGTCTATACCTTATCCAGATTTAAATCCAGAAGATATCGTCGAAGACAAGAAAGACTAAGGAAGCAAAAAGCAATCAATCAGAATGCCAGCACAAATAGCAATTTTTATAGAACTATTTTCGTATATAATGTAGCAACAATAAGTTAATATTACATTTATTATAACAAAACGTGTTCCATATAATATTTATACAAAATCATGCACACTCAATAGATATACTATTGTACCAGTCATATAACACCTCTTTCCCATTGAGGTCGAAAATAACAACACAAAATACCATGTCATCGACCAGATAAAAAAACAAATTATTAATCGATATTCCATGGTCTTCAGAAAAACAGTTCCAACCATTAGCAAAGCCGGTACTTGTCACTTCAACAATCCAGGATCTCGTTCCAGTTACCAGCTTTGCTAGCGTTTTGTTGTGCATATGTTCAGACCGAATAAATTCAGCTGGGATAATCTGTAAATATAATAAATATTTAGAGGCAAATATATATACATAATTGTACTAAAATCCTAAAGATGGATGAAAATATATAAAGCACAAAAATAAGAAATAACTTCTAAAAATTTATAACAATTAAATGATTGATAGAGTATAATAAATTCCAAAATTCGTAAAGAAAACTACCAAGCAGTCATTCTTTTGCACAACGATCACATGGAAAGCTCGAGTTTTACCAAAGTGATCCACTGTTTCCGGTATAAACGAAACACACAAGTTACAAATATGCAGTGTCCTATTATAAACGGTACTTAAATATTTGAAATAACAACTTTGATTAAAGCATTGATTTTTTTTTATTCCACGCATGTCAAAAACATTAATTTCAAAAATATTCGTGTGCGATTGATAAAGGACTATCCTTTCGCCATGTTCAACAAAATTATCTACTATTAACTGGTTACAAAGCCTAAGAAAATCGTTTTCTTTTATTTGTAAAGGCCAATATTTAGTCCCGTTTCTTAAAATAATGGTATCATTAGGAGCCAATCCAGCAGCCTTCCTAACATGAACTGGAAAATCCTGAAAAGTAATCGTCCACGATTAAGCAAAATAATAAATTAAACAAATAAAATGGGATAATATAGAAATCCCATCAACGTTTACCTCGACCGATTTCAAAATACCGCATGCTAGCATAAAGAAGACCCCCCTAATTTCTTGTGCACAATGCACTGCAGATTTACTAATACTACTAATTCTATTAAGAGATTCTTTTGATGGAAAATTATCATCTACATGTTGCTCAACTAATTTATATATGAAATACTTTTTTTCATCAAGGTTGGTACAAAAATGACTCTCTAAAATTGAAAACACGAAGAACAATGTAATCTTCTCAGGATTAATAGAGCTTATTTTTTTCTGGAATACATTACGAATAAGAATATTGGAAATCATCCTTGTTAAAATCAGAGTACTAATTTTATTTTACAAAGTACATAGAAATCTCATCACATATTACCTTACTTATGTAGAGGCAGAACAAATATATACAAATATATTTTATCCTATTACGTAGCATATCTAATTAGCAGTCATATCAAAGTACTACGAAAACATATATAAAACAGTACTCTCTATTTCCATTACAAACACAAAACGGCACCGTTACTCTAATAAGCGATCAAGAGCAACGTACGTTTACCATTGATGGGGGCTATTTCGCACCCTACATATTACTCGAATCGAACGAAGATGTTAAGAGCGATTAGACCAATCCGAGCAGATCAAGATCGTCTAACAGACCCGGCCAAGCACGGCTCTCTTCGATCTAAAGATAATGCTCCGGACCCATGAAGGATATTTGGGCCGAGTCCTATTAGGACTATGATTCCTTGTAAAACTAGGTTAAACATTGTATAAATACCTAGTTAATCATTGTATTAAACAACTACGAAATCCTATACTTCAAGGATACACAAATATTCTCTGCCCAAGGCATTATAACTGAATAAGAATCTATATCATTCATAGTATTTTGCTCTCCATATTGATGTGTTATTAGCTTAACTTGTGGTTATACTTCTTGTTCTTAATCATTGCTTTTCTTTGTGATTGATCCATCCGGAATAAAGTAACGGAGCCCTACTAAATATACAAATTCACTGATATACAAATTAACCCGACGAAATCCGGCTAAATCAGTTGGCGCCCACCGTGGGGCTAGGTTAATTATTCGAATCGACACATGGCTCGCCCAAGGAAAAGCGCTCGCGTTGGAGCGAGAAGCAATACGACCACAGGTCACAACACATCTGAAGATCCACAAGACAACAACGATAACAACAATCCAAACACCAATGAAAACCTCCCAGATACCCGTTCCCGTCAGCAGGAACACCAAGGAGGACTTACCGGTACAATACCAGAAGAACCGGAGCTCCCCGAAATACCCGCTCCTCTCCCTGGCGCTCAGGAAAAACTGAAACAAATAGCGATGCTCTTCAAGTCACTCTCTCCAGAAGAATTGCTAGTTTTAGACCAAATTCCTCGCAACGTTACGGCTCCCGGAGCAACTCCTGCGACAGGAGTGCCAAGGCCGAACGAACGGACCTCTCAACAAGCTGACAGCCCAGCAAGTGAGCGTCGCTCGCTGCACAGCCCACAGCACGTCAATTCTAAACCCTCCGACAACCGTCCCCAAAGAAGAACTGGTCGAAGAGTACCACAAGCAGTTCGCAGCGGATCGAAGGAACGAACGATCATCCCAATCGAAGATGATATAGATGATACAATTCCCCATCGACCGAGAGCGACTCGATTCTCAGAACGAGAAATTGAAAAGATGGTACAAGAGCGACTTGAACAACGATTACGATCTGTGCAGAACCCGTGGGCCCGGACTACAGAACTCCAGGAAAGCCTTGCGGCCTGCTCTCCTTTCTGCAGGGAAATAAAAGAAGCACAGTCCGCAGGACAGGTCCCGGGAAGACTACCCCGATATGATGGAACCACCGACCCGGACGATTATATCTTTAGCTTTACGAACATAATGAATTTGTATGCTCACTCCGCCGAATTCACCGCCAAGCTAATGGTAACAACATTCGAAGGACTCGCGCTGGATTGGTTTGCCAAACAACCAGCCAACTCTATATTCAGTTTCCGAGAATTATGCAATAAACTAACGCAGCAATTTGCCAGTCAGAAGAGACAAAAACTTCCGATGAGCTACCTGGGAACCATACACCAACAAGAGGGAGAATCCCTAAGAAATTGGTTGGCAAGGTTCAACGTAGAATTACTCAAAATCGAATCACCGAATATCGATTACATAATTTCTATCCTCTTCGACCTCACTAAAAATAGGCAATTTGGAAACGCCCTCAGTCGAAAACAACCGAGAACGTTTGCCGACATTATGAGCTTGGCTTCTAAGTATATGACCCAAGAAGAGATGAATTCCTTTAAGGATAAAAACAAAAACAAAGCCACCACTTCAGGCTCCAAACGGCACGATAGGTTTCCTACCCAGAAAGCTTCAGATTACGAGCGATCTTCCAGGAGAGGTAATGTTTTTCACCGACTGGAATACAACAAAGCCGATCAAGACAGACAACCTAATTTCTACCAAAAACCAAGAAACCATGATCAACCAATAAGAAGCAGGGTGAATCAAGTGGAACACCCAAGGTTAAATATCCCTATGGAAGAAATATTGGATGTCCTAGAAAGAAATAACTGGATTCCCGAAGCAAGGAAAATTGCACAGCCGAGACCAGGCTCTCGAAACTACGATCAATACTGTAAATACCATAGGGCACATGGACATCGAACGGAGAATTGTTTTCACCTTAAGAGAGAGGTTGAGAAACTTATCGAGCAAGGAAAACTTGACGAATACATAGAGCGAGATAACCGTAAAAGGGAAAGAAGTAGGAGCCCTCGGAATATTGATCGAAGAAGAAATTCTCATCAAAGATCACCTGAGCGACGACCTATTCAGGAGTCAAACCACGACCAGATCAATGGAACTATCCATACGATCTCCGGGGGTCCCGCGGGTGGAGATAGTCGTAACGCCCGGCGAAGAACTGCCAGGTCCATCATTGGAAACTCAAAATACCCAAAAGAAATTTGGACCCTGGAAAGCAGGCCATCAAACGATCAACAGATCAGTTTTAATGAAGGCGAAGCGCCTAAAAATATTATCTGGGACGCAAGAGAGGATAACCCCGACTTCCCTATGGTAATATCGCTAGAAATAGCAAATTACAATGTCAAGAGAATCTTAATCGATAATGGGAGCTCAGCCAATATTATCTCCCGAGAAGTTTTAGCCCAAATGGACTTGGGACAGATAAACTTGCAGAAAGTAGCTACGCCATTAATAGGATTCGGAGGGTCCGAAATCATCCCCAGCGGAACGATAACCTTAAGCGTATCGCTCGGAAAAATACCCCACCGAACAGTGAAGCTAGTAAAATTTTTAGTAGTAGAGACCCCATTCGCTTATAATGCAATATTGGGACGACCTGCTCTCAATCTATTCCGAGCCGTTGTCTCTACTTATCATCAGAAGATAAAGTTTCCAACCGATACGGGCATCGGAGAAATAACAAACGACCATTGCATGGCTTGGGACTGCTATAGTACTTCGTTAACTATGAAAGAACACCCTAAGCCTATAACTCCGAACAAGAGAAAGATCGAAGGCGATCTCATTAGAAATGAAGTTGAAATTCCTAGTACTGATCGACTAGATAAAAAGGGGAAAGAACCGATAGACTTATCTTTGAAACCCCCTGAACATAAAGAGGTAATTCTAGTAGAAGGTGACTCATCCAAAAAGACGAGAATTGGTACAGAGTTGAGCGAACAAGGAGAAATAATGCTGATCGACTTCCTCAGAAACAATGCTGATGTCTTCGCCTGGAGTGCGAATGATATTGAAGGAATTGATCCTCGAATAATCAAGCATTCCCTAAAAATAGATCCTTTGGCGAAACCCGCCAGGCAGAAGAAGAGAAATCATGGACCGGTGAAAGATAAAATTATCAAAGCCGAGGTCGAAAGGTTGCTCAAGGCAAAACAAATCCGAGAAATTCATTTCTCGGAATGGCTATGCAATGTCGTACTAGTCGCTAAAGGAGATAAAAAAGATAATAAATGGAGGATGTGTAATGATTTCACCGACCTCAACAAATTGTGTCCGCGTGACCCTTACCCCCTGCCAAGGATCGACTTATTGGTCGACTCGACGGCTGGCTTCGCATTATTCAGTATGATGGACGCCTTCCAAGGGTTTTACCAAATATACATGGATGAGCGGGATCAAGAAAAAACCGCGTTCGTAACCGAGCAGGGAGTATATTGCTTCATAGTAATGCCATTCGGCTTAAGAAATGCCGGAGCTACTTACCAAAGGTTAGTAAACCTAATGTTCAAAGAATTAATCGGAGAACTGATGGAAGTCTACGTGGACGACATGCTGGTCAAAAGTATGAACGAAGCAGATCATGTAAAGCATCTAGATCGATGCTTTCAGATCTTAAGAAAATATCGTATGAAGTTAAACCCCGCAAAATGCACCTTTGGTGTCAAATCAGGAAAATTCTTGGGATATCTAGTTCACCAACGCGGAATCGAAGCCAATCCAGAAAAAATCCGAGCCATAACTGAAATGAAACCTCCTAAAACTATCTCTCAAGTACAAAGCCTAGTGGGAAAAAACGTAGCATTAAACAGATTTATATCAAAGTCTGCAGACAAAAGCCTCCCTTTTTTCCAAACTCTCCGAAAAGCAAAGAACTTTGTTTGGACCGAAGAATGCGATCACGCCTTCGAGCAGCTCAAAGTATATTTGACGACACCTCCGATGTTGGCAAAACCAACGGAAGGAGAACCGTTATACATGTACATCTCCATCTCCGATGCAGCGATCAGTTCGGTACTAATCAAAATCGAGGGCTCGGATCATAAGCCTGTATATTATCTCAGCAAATTATTACAGGGGGCGGAGAAGAATTACTTAGAAATAGAAAAATTCACATTGGCCTTAGTAGTGGCCGCACGAAAACTCCGACCCTACTTCTTAACTTACAAAATCATCGTTCTGACGAATCAGCCACTAAGGCAAGTTCTAGCAAAACCAGAAGCCTCTGGTCGACTAATCAAATGGGCCATCGAACTCAGTCAGTTCGAGGTGGACTACAAACCAAGGATTGCCATCAAGGCCCAAGTGTTGGCCGATTTTATATTAGAAACACCGACACAGGCTACTGAATCGTCGAGCTGCCCCAACAACGATGTCTTGGTCATTGAAGATCAAACTTGGCTAATGCATGTCGATGGTGCTTCATGCCGAGAAGGAGGAGGCGCCGGAATCAACTTCACCGGACCAAATAAGGAAGATTTAAATTACGCGATAACACTGGACTTCGTTGTGACAAACAATGAAGCTGAATATGAAGCATTAATCGCAGGAATGGAGATGGCGATCAAAGCCAATATAAAAAGTCTTAAGGTACTCACTGATTCAGAATTAGTGCAAAGACAGATAGAAGGCCTATACGAGGCTAAGGAATTCAATATGGTCAAATACCTCGCCAAAGTGAAAACTCTAGCTGAGAGATTTGAAAGTTTTAGTATCCAGAACATACCACGTTCGGAAAATAAATGGGCCGATCAGCTATCAAAATTCACAGGATCCCATGACGGAAAGACCGAACGGGTGATCAACTGGTTGGTCTCTAATACGCCAGCAATCGACATCGACGAAACGCCAGTAGTCGATATAATGGAAATCGAAGAAGCAGAAGAAAACTGGATGACCCCAATGACAGACTATCTTCGAGAAGGAAAATTACCACCTGACCAAAATGAAGCTCGAAAAATAAGATATCGAGCACCGAAGTATACACTTATAGAAGAAAAACTCTTCCGAAGATCGGTATCAGGAATTCTTCTGAAATGCGTCCCTGAATCACAAACCGTTGATATACTACGAGAAATACATGACGGGGATGCAGGAAACCACAGCGGATCAAGAGCATTGGCTTTAAAATGTCTCAGGACGGGTTACTATTGGCCGACCATCAATAAAGATGCTGCTCAATATGTCCAAGAATGTCATCACTGCCAGATCCATGCTAACATATGTCATCGACCAGCAGAAAACATGCACCCTATTCCAGTTTGTTGGCCATTCGATCAATGGGGAATGGACATCGTGGGACCTTTCCCAGTGGCCAGATCTAAGAAATCCTATGTCCTGGTCGCTGTAGAATACTTCAGCAAATGGATAGAATGCGTCGCCCTCGCACGAATAACCCAATTCCAAGTTATCAATTTCCTATGGAAATTCATTGTTTGTCGATTCGGCATCCCAAGGATCCTTATCTCCGACAATGGAACTCAATTCGCGGGGAAGCAGATAATAGAATGGTGTACCAAACTTGGAATTCAACAAAATTTTACCTCGGTAGGACATCCTCGAGCAAATGGACAAACTGAAGTAGCAAACCGAGAGATAATAAAATCTTTGGAAAAAAGATTAGGAGCAGCCAAAGGAAAATGGCTAGATGAACTCCCAGGAGTATTATGGGCTAATCGAACGACAGTAAGGAGCTCAACTGGGGAAACCCCATTTAGCTTGGTATATGGGTCGGAAGCGGTTATCCCTGTGGAAACCCTAATCCCAACGCCAAGAGTAGAAATGTTCGACGACCAAGAAAATGAAAAGTCAAGAGAAAACGACATTGATTTGACAGAAGCTTTAAGAGAAAAAGCTGCTGTACGCTTACAAGCCACTAAAGCTAATATGGAGAAAGCGTACAATCAAAAAGTACGCATCCGAACCTTCAAAGAAGGAGATTTGGTCTTGAAAAAGGTAGAAGTATCCAAGCATGTGGGAAAGTTACAACAAAATTGGGATGGACCTTACATCGTCATTGGCGTGGGGAAGAAAGGTTCATACAGAATTGCACACTTGGATGGAACGGCCTTACCAAGAACCTGGAATGCTGTCAACCTTAGAAAATACTATGGTAAATAAATTTTAGCATATTATAATGCATTTATTACTTTTTACTTTATCAGATTTCAATCTTTGTAATAAAGGCCTTGGCCTAAAAGTTCAATTATTAAAGATTTCTTTGGCACTTTATATATCGATTATATCGGTTAAACATTCATCGGAATCACGCAATCCTATTGTCAGAAACAAAACGAGTCGAGTAAACATTGATCCGCTCAATAAAAACTCCTCGATATATCTAAAGACTTTTCGGTTAGAAACCTAAGTCTACAATCAAAAACGAGTCGAGTAAACATTGATCCGCTCAATAAAAACTCCTCGATATATCTAAACGACTTTTTGGTTAGAAACCTAAGTCTACAATCAAAAACGAGTCGAGTAAACATTGATCCGCTCAATAAAAACTCCTCGATATATCTAGAGACTTTTCGGTTAGAAACCTAAGTCTACAATCAAAAACGAGTCGAGTAAACATTGATCCGCTCAATAAAAACTCCTCGATATATCTAAACGACTTTTTGGTTAGAAACCTAAGTCTACAATCAAAAACGAGTCGAGTAAACATTGATCCGCTCAATAAAAACTCCTCGATATATCTAGAGACTTTTCGGTTAGAAACCTAAGTCTACAATAAAAAACGAGTCGAGTAAACATTGATCCGCTCAATAAAAACTCCTCGATATATCTAAACGACTTTTTGGTTAGAAACCTAAGTCTACAATCAAAAACGAGTCGAATACAGAGGGCAGAATAAAATCTAAGGAATTCGTGATCTCCATCCTTTTTGGGAAATTGCAAATGAAGAATATAAGTCACCCCCCTATTTATAGGGGCAGATTTAAAGTATCCAACGGCTAAAAAAGTATTTGATCAACGGATACAGATACGACCCTTTGACTCCCCGTAATAAATGCAAATAAGTTGGAACGGCACCATCTATCCGCCTCAACTGATCGACAACGAGAGAAGTCTTGGATCGAAGCGATCACCCAAATAACACAAGTAAACCTAAAGAACTCCAGACCGGCCATACTGGAACGATCATACTTCATGGTCGATGGCTTAAAAACCTAGAATTCACAAACGAAGCCATACAAGCTTCAAAATCGCAGCGAAAAGGACAGTTGCTCGATAAAAGATAAAAGATAAAAGACCAAAACCCTTCACCATTCGAGGAACGTCACTGCCTCATACATCATATGGAAGACTATTGACTAAGCTATACAGAAACTCCTATGGAGTCCAAGATATCTGACATAGAAATCAGGAGAATAGTCCTCCTTAATCTACATGGCAAAGACGTCACTGCCTAACATACCAAAGAATTGCTTAAGGAGGTCTGAACAAGATAGATCTGGCCATGAACGCTACATTTTCCAATTCCTCCCATATCAAGAAAGTGATATAATGGTACACTAGCCAAGGAGCATATCGTTCAAAAATTGATTCTGGGAAATATAAGGGTTTGGAAAAGATTGAAAGGGACATTTTTCAGTAGAATGACATAAAGAAAACCGAGGATCAACAAAGGGACAGTAACCTCCTTATATAAGGTTTGGATCACAAAAAGACAAAAGTACAAAGCGTAGAATGAGCATCGACAAAGATGTTGAACTTTATCGATATAAACAACACATTGTCTAAATTATGACTAAAACATGCTAAGTGCATATAAACCAAAGGAATATACTGGATTTGATCGACAAACGACTCGACTTGCAGAAGCTAACATTGTATATGAGCAAAAAGGAAGCATGAGCATGACAAAGTATATATACGAAAGACAATTATACTGGATAAAATCTGCCTACAAAAGATCATCGTTTCCAATTTTTCCTCCCATTACAAAAATTTCAGCCCAAGAAACTACACAAAAGTCGGGCCATAAAAAAAAAAAAAAAAAAAAAAAAAAAAAAAAAAAAAAAAGAGACAGTCCAAGGTCTGCCAGGTCGAGCAAAGGTCACTAAGAAGAATGGTCAGCAGGCCGACTACCAGAAACAGCTTTCCGAGGAGTCAGACTCCCAGCAAAAGCCATCAATTCTTCTTGACGCTTTAGATAACCGGCGTCATAACCTTCCTCATAAGACTGCCGACGAGATTCTTCCGCCAGAACAGCTGCCTGAGCTAAATTGTCTCTCTCCTTTTCAAGGACAACTTTTTCGGCCTCCAATTTTTGAAGATCATCTTTATCAAGTTGCAGCTGCAACTCTAAACCTCTGCTTTTAGCTTTCTCGGACTCCAACTGACCCTGAAGAACTCTCCGACTATTCCACAGTTCGTCATTTTGCACACCCAGCTGGAGTGCAAAATACTTGCCCTAAGAACAGAAAGATTAAGAGAAATCGCCTTACAACGAGGAATTCTAAACAAAGAACAGGAAAAATATTCGAAATATGTTTACCTGCTCACATATCTTCACCAAAGATTGAACAAGGCGAACATTGGAGGCACCTTCAAGCTTCCTCAACTCGCCAGGCAAAATAGTACTCATGCCTAGGTCCCATGACAAAGCATCAGGTTCAACAGAACCAGGCAGCTCGCTAGTCAAAGGGACACCATCAGAACGAGGAGTCTCCGACAAAAGAATGTCTTCAACTTGCTGAAGGATGCACCGATCATCTAACTGACGAGGAGATTCTCTCCCGTCGGGACTAACAGTGGTCTCCTTGCCCGAAGATGAAATTATGGTTCGGCGGCCAGACATAGAACTAGTTTGACCTCCGGAAGGTCCTCCCGACTCAAAGGAGGTAGTCATCACAGTAGTATCGTTAAACAAAAATTCCGGGCAGTCCTGCACAATAGATTGTGCTACGGAAGGATTGACAAATAAATCGTTGCCAGTTTGCCCTCCTCTAGTGATTGGGGCAGTAGAAATAGACAAAGGAAGGGAAATAGCAAAATCCCCTCCATGAAAAACATGCTCAAAGGAAGGAGCATTTGAACTAACAGCAATATTATAAGTCGGTTCCTCGTTCGACATATCGCCAAAGGCATACCGACCAGGAGAAGGCATTCTTCCTACTTGAGTGGAAACAGGAAGGATTGGCTCAGAAACAATAACACTGGTATCGATCTCCGACCTAATTGTTTGGGACGAATGAGGAGGTTCCATCGACGGTCCATCTCTTCGATGCTTTTTGGATCTATTGTCACGAGCGCCCTCACGGGAAGGTCGCTTCGAAGTATTACCAAAGAGGTTACTCATGGTCAGATTATGAAAAAGCACAATTTAATATCGAGAAGGTTTATCGACTAACTAAAAGACGAGTATTCTATCAAGAGAGAAGTATAGCAGTAAAAACAAGTCAAGATTTTACCTTTCGTATTTATACTATGCGAAAGGACGCGATAGACCTAAAGAAAGGGCGCGAAACAGCAGAAATGACCTTGGAGCAAACGCTAGAATATGAAAAGACACACGCATAATGATTACGCCATATTTAATGACTTGTCTGAATTATTACGGCGAAGCCGAAAAGACACGACTGTCAGAATACGAAACGCTTAGCGTACAAAGAGAAGAAAAGGCAAAATTACAATTATTACATACGAGTAAAATAATTACAAGGATTATTCAAGAAATCACTATCTTAAAGAGCCTGCTCACTATCCGAAACTCTCTGGTCGCTACCGACGACCTCAGTTGTACCAATGTCCACTTCCTCTTCTTCCTCGACTTCGGGATCAACAAAAGTATTATCGAGCTCTTCATTGACGTCAGAAGGAGGAATGGGCAGTGGATTTCCAAATTCTTCGACAAGGTGAGCTAGAGGAAGACCTTGATATAGAACATCTGGGACCTCGGAAGAAGAATAAAGTTCACCATACCGATTCAACCGAATATGAGCAGCCTTGAAATACTCTTTTCGACGATCATCGATCATCTCCATAGCGACCAGCTGATGAATCGCTTTCTTAAAAGTATTTTCAAGTAAAGGGCCGACCATCCGATACACCAACGCCGTATGAACAGGAGAGTTGAGGAATTCGCGAACAGCACTTTCGTCAGATTTCCTGACATATCTATCTCTTTGCCTAAGGGGGACGTCGTTCTCATACTCCTCCAAAGAAGCTTCAAGAGTTGAGACTTGAGATTCCAGCTCACTAATACGAGCCGTGCTCTGTAACTGAAATTCCTCTAACTTTCTAGCCATTTGGTTGGCCTGCTCTTGAGCACGAGAAATCTCCATCACCTTGTTTATCATTTCTTGGTCTTCAGTCCCAGTAGCACAAGTCTCTATGGTGGGAACCAAAGAAGATGTTGAGGGACCAACCTCTGAACCGGAAGATTTACGAAGCAAAGCTTTATTCTTCTCCTCCAAAAACTCGCACTGTTGTTTCCAAAGTGCATTCTCATAGGCGTATGACGTAAGACACGTCTTAGTCTGAACAAGCAAAGAGGGCAAGAAAAAGAGATGGATTAGTAAATTGAGGAAGACACTTAAAGTTATCTGTTAACATGATTAAAGGAAAAGGATATCACCTTTTCAGCATAAAGACAAGCTCGTTGGAATTTCTCCAGAGGATCCTTATGAAGAAGTTTATTCAGATCACGGGTAAAGACACCAGACAGAAGAACACGAGTTGCCTTATCAATCGCGTTCTCATTATCATCATGGATAAGAGAGTCCTTCTCAGAATAACCAGCGGCTCTCTTTCCCTCCAAATGTTCCTCGATCATCTCGACAAGAGTAGGTCTTGGGTGTTTTTCTCCGACTAAAGAAAGATCCTGGCCGGAACGTCCATAATAACTCCTCTTCCTATCGACTGGATTATTAGTTGGATGAGGCTTCGACCAGGTGTGACATCCTCGAACGCCTAAAGATGTTCTAAGAGAAAGAGGAGGATAACCAGGTCCCGTGCCCTGACGAATAGGGGGCTCCTGAGGAGATTCTGATGATTCCTCTCTATCCTCTTCGGATTCATGGCCTAACTCCAATTTCCTTTTTCGTGACGCTCTCTGCTCGATAGGCGCATTCTCGGCGGATTTAGAAGATTTTGAAAGGACCATCTTTCCCTTCGAAGAATGTCGAGAATTCTCTACCATATCAGCTGAAAAAGAAATTAATCATAAAATTATGTACTCTCCCAATAAATGATGTCATCACAACACTAAGATCAAATAAATTACTAACCAAGAGGTTCAGATGGTGTATTGATGGGAAAACTATGAATGCTTAACCCCGCCTTACGAAGGAAAGCTTCCCCGATCAGAAGAGCGCTTTGGTATTTGTTTGCACGCGATTCGAAGATATCAGCAATAAACTGTGCATCGTCAGGAACGAGTTCACCAGTCGGAGAGCGACCTCCGGGAATCCAACTAGAATCATGATCCCATGAAAAAGGCACACTCGTACCATCCGCTAAACGAAGATTAGACGGAGGACGAACAAAGAAGAAATGAGATTTCCATGAGGGATTACTAGAAACAGGGGCATCAAAGATTGCTCGGCTAGGTCGTTGGCTAGCGAAGAAATATCCACGATTAGAAGAACTAGAAATGTTAAAGCGAAAAAGTTGTGTAAAATTACGGAAAGAAGGTTTAAACCCCTTGGCGATCATCAAAACCGAAAAGCAAACTACAAAAGCAACGGAATTAGGAACCAGCTGTGTCAAGCACACACTAAAAGTTTTCAAAACTTCCAGAAAAGGGGAGACAAAGGAAGACGAAGTCCACTGTTAAAGTGAGCCGTATAAAAGGCTCGACATCCCTCCGGGGGAGATGTAACCCTATCGGTAGGGGAAGGAAGAATTATCTCAGAACCTTCCGGGAAATATTTGATATAACTATTCGCAACCTCCGGAAATGTCTCCGCCGTATAAGCGCAAGCGACATCCTCAATTGGTTCAGAAACTTGAGGAACAGTACCTTTGCCCTTTTTGGCTCGGGCCGCCACATCCGCGTCAGTAAGGATCCGTACCTTAAAAGTATCCTCTACAGGGATGGCAAAATCAGTTACACTAGATTGCAATTCCTCCTCATTGTCGGGGGCGACAATCTCTCTAGAAGAAGACCTTCTCACAGAAGCCATATATTCTGATTCTCGGAAAATGAAGGTCGATAAACGGAAAAACTTAGCGTAATGAGCGACTAACCAAGAAAATAAGTACGAGTTATAAGGAAGTATAAAAGAGAAATGGCGAACTATAGCGTCACCTATTTATAAGAAGATGAGAAATGACGTTTCGAACTCATGGCAACTACTGATATTCCCGCCAAAAAGGGAAGGATATGAAAAGTTTCCAGAATAGACGCGTGGCGATCCGTAACTGGACAGAGAAAACGACTATCTATGATATGTAGCACTCTTTTCCTTATTTAAGATTTTTTCCCACTGGGTTTTTTCTTAAGTAAGGTTTTTAACGAGGCTCCATTCATAGAAGAGAAACAGTCGTAAAGATCTATCTACTTCTACGAGCTTCTATTATCTATACGCTCGAAGAAGTGAGGGAGTACTGATGGGGGCTATTTCGCACCCTACATATTACTCGAATCGAACGAAGATGTTAAGAGCGATTAGACCAATCCGAGCAGATCAAGATCGTCTAACAGACCCGGCCAAGCACGGCTCTCTTCGATCTAAAGATAATGCTCCGGACCCATGAAGGATATTTGGGCCGAGTCCTATTAGGACTATGATTCCTTGTAAAACTAGGTTAAACATTGTATAAATACCTAGTTAATCATTGTATTAAACAACTACGAAATCCTATACTTCAAGGATACACAAATATTCTCTGCCCAAGGCATTATAACTGAATAAGAATCTATATCATTCATAGTATTTTGCTCTCCATATTGATGTGTTATTAGCTTAACTTGTGGTTATACTTCTTGTTCTTAATCATTGCTTTTCTTTGTGATTGATCCATCCGGAATAAAGTAACGGAGCCCTACTAAATATACAAATTCACTGATATACAAATTAACCCGACGAAATCCGGCTAAATCAACCATTGTCGATGATTTGCATTTCCTGTCTTTTTTAACTATTTTCAGGTCGACGAAATATTGGGACCGTATTGTTTTAAATTAATTTTAAACAATAGAAAATCCCCTTGCTTGAAATGATAAATCCTAACTTTATCATATGCAACAACTACGAGCCTGATTTTAGATTGGTGGTTAATTTTTAATGGATTTCACTTGTTTTTTAATAATAGCAATTTCCTTTGTTAATTGTGGTCGTGCGAGTTTGCTTTTGCAATTTATTTTTAAACGACATAACTACGAAACAGCACCGTTTACTGATTTTATATTTTTACGTTCAAACATTTTTTTCGATTAGAAACATTTATATTTCCGATGTTGACTTATTGCTTCCAATTTTATTTCGTTTTTTTAAAAAAACGGCATAATCACGAAACGTCGCCGTTTATTGAGTTTATATTTCTCTGTTCATACTTTCGTATCGATAAAAAACAACAACAACATTTCCGATGTATATTTTTTGCTTCCAATTTTATTTCCATTTATTTAAACAGTATGATCCAAACAGCACCGTTTATTAAGTTTATCTTTTATAAAAACAAAATAAAAACTATATTTACTATACACGATTATTGCTTCCAATTATTTCACCTTTTTTAGAACAACTGAATTGGGATATAATATAACTTTATAAACAAAATCATTAAAATAAAAAACATATGATTTAAGTTAAGATGTTGCTAAATAAGCATTTATTTTTAATTTACATTTCTTAGACGTCTGTTTAATAATAAATAAAACGTATCAAGGGTTGTTACTTGTTACTAAGCAAAATTCACAACATTTATACATAATTTGTTGATATATTTTTTATCATTATTACTAATAGATATGTAGAAAATTTATTTGCTAGAACAAAAATGATCACGGAATAAAATTTACGAAAGAAATACTTGTTTTGATAACAAATTAAAATATGTTTTAAAAAAACCACAAATTCTACGTCCTATTCTCTAATATTCGAGCAGACGTTTTGATTCCATGTGAGCTCTGTATTTTTGTAACTTATGCTCTGAAGATTTTCTATTTCCTTTCCATATAATAGTTGTATTTACCGTCCGTTTGCAAGTGGTGATAAGAGCCGAAGCGGCCAAGAAAAAGTCCCAACACAATTTCCTTGATAAGCATTTCTTCAAAAAGCTGAATTAAGCTCTTTAACCTTTCCTCAACATTCCAATACCAATATGTTATTCTCATTTTTTTCAATAACAAACCATATTAGTTAATATTTTTTTAAAAACCAGCGTCGTTTTCATACCATGCGGGCTCAGTGTTATTGTGCCTCGTCTCCTTTTCATAGAACGGTTACCGTACTAAACAGTTATAGGTTAATATTATTTTGCAATAACATAATACTTATTTAACTCTAGGCATATTTATAACATCCTAAATTATCAGCAAATATATTTAAATATTTATTTATAGAATATCGATGTTGATATATGAATTAAATAGTAGTAAATAAATTAGTTTCTATAAATTTAAATATAAGTACTTAAATATAATTTAATTATATTATTAAATTGTAAACAACTAAGCAATTAGCGTATATTTAATGAATTAGTTTTCAATTAACAAAATTACTTTATTTTTATTTCCTAAATTCACGAAATATAATTAGTTAAAATATTAAAATAATTTGCAAGTAGTGGGCCCAAGTGGTATGTCTTTATATGTTCTCTAGAATCTTTTATCTAATTTTTTCATCTATCATGTAAATGTCGAAATTATTCACCTTCCAAACAGACGGTGAATTGAACCATTATATGAAAAGGAAAAATAAAATCAACAACACGAGGTACAACAACACTGAGCACACATGACATCAAAACAACGGCATTATATAATTATCTGGGCCCAAAATAATTGGAAAGGAATATGATCAATACTGTTCCTTGTCCGCTTTGGCTTTTATCAACGCGTGTCGATCTCCTACTTAGAATCAATTACCCGATCTCATATTTTCCAATCGCGTGATCTATTAAGGCTATGTTTGCAATTGCTTAAAAGTTCAAAAGTAGTTGCTTAAAGTAAAAGCAAAAAAAAAGTACTTTTATTAAAAAGCAGAGGGTGTTTGCAAATAAGTAAAAAAAGCAACTTTAAGTACTTGTTCTAATGTTTGCATTTCAAAAAAAAACTCTTGTGCTTCTAGTATTTATAATTATCCAATTACACAATTACCCTCATTTTTGTCCAATATGAGATAACAATTGTGGTTGTTTTGGAAGAAATATATTCCAACAATTACACTGTACGGTTTTGTGAGGTTTGAGCCGTGTTTAAGCTTGTTTAAGCTGAATAAAGTATGGTAAGACACTATAACAGGCTTTCAATGGACATCCAAATCGATTACTTCAACATCACCAGGAAACAAATAAACAAATCATTAGGTGCAACTAAGGCCAGAGAATTCGCCCAAAAGAAATTCATCACAAATTACAAAAAATTCGTCCAATGTCTAAAGAAATCTAGTCATGGAACTCATCACAAATTACAAAAAATACGGTAGAAAACGTTCATATGATCAATTAAATAAATTTTTATATTTTCAGTCAAATGGGATTTGATAATCAATCACTTCATATTTGGATGCCAATCCTAGCAAACGAAATTGATGTACATATATCGTCTCGTAACTTATCCATTCCATGATCAGTCACCAATGCTGGACCATTCGTATTATCATTATCTCGATGTTCACCATCGTCGTCGGCATCAAAGTCATTTTTGTTTTCAAATTCTAAAAAATCTTCATCTAATCTGTCAACCTTGCGTATAAAATTATGGATTGCCATTGTAGCTCCAACGAGCGCCACTTGATCTTCCCATCAACATTAATCGGCATATCTGTTATCGTATAAAATTTTTCTTTCCAACACCCAAACGATCTCTCAATAACTGACCTCAACGACGAGTGCATGTGATTGAAAATTTCGTATTGATTGTTATATAGTGCCGCACGATTAAAATCGGGTAAATGATATTTTTGACTTTTATACGGCGCTAGAAATCCTGGTATATTTGGGAACCCCGCATCAACCAAATAGTATTTACCTACAAAATTGAGAAAAATATATATTAGTAATATTGATTTATGAAAATATTTATTGAGGCTATTTAAGTTTATTACCAGGAGGAGGCATTGGAAATTTTTTGGCTGGGTTTTTAATTGTGTCGTAGAATATACGCGTGTCATGAGCACTTCCTTCCCAGCCACGTAAGACAAACGTGAAACACATGTCGAAGTCACAAGCTACCATTATATTCTGAGTCGGTATGCCTTTCCTTCCGATGTACGGGATCTGTAATTCTTTCGGCAAAGTAGCCTTGATGTGTGTCCCGTCAATTGCACCAATGCAATCCTATGAGACAAAGACTTTTAGTTCATAAAAATGATAGGATAATAATGTAAAAAAAAATGATATTAAAGTATGGTATACCTTGAAATGAGGGTAATATCTATCATTTGACCTAATATAATCATGCGTTTCTGAATTATCTGAAAATGGAATAACCCAATCAATGGCCATCAGTGAGCAAGCTTTCAACACTCTATGGAATGATTTACTTATTGTAAATCCGGATCGTTGGAAATTTTCTTGACAAGTTCGATTACCATGTCTTGGCCCTACAAGCATCATAAAAGTGGCAACTTGCTCCTCTACTGTCACTGATCTCATTGGCCTTAGGCCGTACTCGTTCACCAAAACTTCACAAAACTGAAAAAATGTTTCGAGTCTCATTCTCAGCAATTGTTTACATCGACAAGGGTTACCATTTAAGATTGACAATAATGCAGCCCATCCACTATACTCTCTATTCCGGCATGGCATCTTGTGTAAATAATTTTGATAGTGAGATATCGCAGCAACAACTATGGATTTAATAGCCTGTTTGGAGACCTTGTTAATATTTTCGGTCGAAATATCACTTTCTTCACCACTGCTTGTATCATCTAAATCACCACTACTAAATGATTTGTCAATAGAATCCAAGTCTGAATCATCCTCAAAATCATCCATTCTGTACAAATTTTGAGCAGAAAAGAGTTATCCAAATATTATTGACTAAAAATAATATCCAAAAATATGAAAACAAGAACATGTCACCATTAGTTAAATCAACCATAATATTAAACAACTTAATGTTCAAAGCATTAGCAAAAACACCAATTAAGTAGCAATAACAGTAGATTGCTAATAGAAAACATCTTCATGTACATATTAAAACACCCTAATAATATGTCTCAAACTTGAAGCATACACGAAACAAAAGTCATAATGTCTTGATCACAAAAGAGTAAGCAAACAGTGGCTGAAAGAAGGCAACAGATGTTTATCCGGAGGAAGCATAATCATTGTCAAAACGAGAGCCTCCCCTTGAGGATTGAACAGATGGGTTCGAATTAGCACGTCGTTGCATATCTTTTCGCATTTGCCCTTGAAGCCACTTCAACCGACTTTCATCTTATTTTATCATTAAAAACAGATCCCGGACAGCCGGCTTCAAAAAAAGACGAGTGGAGTACAACCACAAATCGTCACCTTCATCAATGCCATCCATTTTCTCCAATATTTCGAGCAAGACTGAATTGATAACTTTCGTGCAGCATCAGTTGAAACGCGGTTGGTGGACTCATTCTCCATTGTGTCAACCATCTTGTCAAGGCACCTAGCAATCTTTTCTGCTGTAGAGCACTTTTTCACTTTCTTGTGACGTATGTTAGCAAGAATCTGTTCAGCACTCTTCTTCTTTCCTTTTTGGCTAGAACCACCACCTCCCCCATTTTCCGTTAGATCAATCGGTTCAGATGTATGTTGGTTTTGTGTCTAGTTTGGGGTAGTCTCATTTATCACGGGCTCCGCTTCTGCATCTTCGTCATATTCATCTCGCATATGTGGTGGTAAAAGACCAGAACTAGGAGTATAAGAACCCGCTCCATTAGCAATAACATCGTTGAATAACTTTTCTTGATCGAATAGCATTATAGGACCACGATCACGAAATTTTGCTGCTTCCGGATTAGCCTATCATCAAATATACCCTGAAAGTTCTAAATAAAACAAAAAGGTCCAACGCTGAAATTTAAAAAAAAAAATGCCTTGATGAGTAATACCTGTATTTTCCTAATCCACCACTCATCAGTAGCATCAAAAGTGCCTCGTTCTTGATTCCATCCAAGTCCTGTCTCCCCTCGTAATAGAGATTTCCATTGACTCCATTCCTTTTTCAAGCTATCCCATTTGTTCTTCAATTGGACTTTTGTGTAATTACGATTTGTTATTGCTGCAAATTTTTTAACAAGATTTTCCCAACCAATTCGGTTGAAATGGCTACCCGGTCGGTTACCCGCAGTCATCTCTCCCACACACAACGTAATAAATACCTCGGTGTTTCTTGTATCCCATGTTGCCTTAACTTGTGACTCACCATTTTTCAGTTTAGTAGATCTAGTACTAGAGTTGGTACTTGGCAAACCAGTTGGTTCAGGAGTGGAGTTGTCGGATGCAGTTTGGGACGACGCAAAAAAGTTCATATATGTGTCCATGACTATACTACATATAATATGTATTTATAATAATTCAAAATCAGTAAAATATGGGAATTCAATATACTATTAGTTACAGCTCAAAATATTTCTTACATACACATTTTTTGCAAAACTAAAGAAAAGAATTATCCAAGGAAAAAACATTATGTCATTCTAGGAATGATATCATAGAATCATTTATGAATTTTTCAAAAAGAAAGACAGGAGGAATGTGTATTTTTGTATAAAAAAATGTAATTTATATCTATGTCTTTCACTGTTTCAATTCTAATTCAATATCTACTGCATTCACATCAAAGCCAACTCTTAAGCATTTCACCAACAAAAAGCTAAACAAACTTCAAGATTCAGGATTAAGACAATAACTAACCTTGAACAACAAAGTTCATTAACAAGATTCAATTTTTGCAGGAAATGAAATACACCAAAAAAAAAATCAATTGATATAAGAAAACTTAAAAAACAGAACCAATATACCTTATTAACTGACATTAATCAATGAATGTAATAAAATTAAAACTAAAATCTACTCAGCAATAAAGTTTAGGGAAAACCCATATATCACAAAAAATCTTTATCTGAAATGAAAATCTCCAAATCTTGCAAGCAATACAACAAAATTGTAAAAACAAGATAATGGAAGAAGAACTTAAATTACCTTACAACAACACTTTAGGTTAATTTGAGGAAATGGGTTCTCCAAAAGTGATCTTACGCGTTTTCGTTGGAGATCAAAATAATTTAAGTTGAGCATGCAAGATATGCTATGATATGAGATTGAAGATCAATAAGGTATATTTTGAATATGAGTGTACATATTACAAGTAATGAGGGTCCTATTTGAGCATTATAGGATGCCGTACAAGCTAGAGGCTAAGTACATACAAACTAAGGTGATTTAATCTAGCCCAAGAGGAAATCCGAGCAGGAGGCTTCGATCAAGGAGCAGCCCCCAAAAATCCCTTTCCCTTGTGTCATAAATGCTTGGGGTATTTATAGCTGAGGATGGGGATTGGCCCATGGGCTTGGGCCTGAGGTTGGCCCAATGATAGATTCGACCATGAGCCCCTCTGCTGGCGATCGGACTGAGCTAATTGGAGTTCAAAGCTTCGGGGTTGGATATATGCACCCAGGGTCGAAATTAGGCCTTCAAGGTCGAAGTTAGGCATCCCAGGGTTGGAAATGTGCACCCAGGGTCGAAATTAGGCCTTCAAGGTCGAAGTTAGGCATCCCAGGGTTGGAAATATGCACCCAGGGTCGAAATCAGGGTCTTCAAGGAGCTTGAGGTCGAACTGAGGGTCCTCAATGAGCTTGAGGTCGAACTGAGGGTCCTCAAGGAGCTCAAGGTCAAAATTATGCCTCCCAGGGAGCTCAGGGTCGAAATTATGCCTCCCAGGGAGCTCAGGGTCGAAATTTGGGCTCTTTGATCCAGCATGAGCTCCCAGAATAAAGATTCCAAAGTACCCCTCATCAATACTCCCCCACTTCTCGAGCGTAAAGTGAAGCTGAAGCTCGGAGAAGTAGAAAATCCTTGAGGATCGGTTTTTTAGTGTTTCGGATATGCCTCGTTAAAAACCTAGCTCGGAAAAACCCAGTGGGATAAAAACCGAACCAGGGAAAAAGAGTGCATATCTTAGAAACTCCAAAATGTATTAGGGATCGAAGTTATACATTCGGGGTCGGATTTTCTAGTGTTTGATCACACATGATTTCAATTAGCACAAGGTCAAAATTTAGGACCTTCAATGAGCATAAGGTCGAAATTTAGGTCTTCAAAGAGCATAAGGTCGAAATTTAGGTCTTCAAAGAGCATAAGGTCGAAATATAGGTCTTCAAAGAACATAAGGTCGAAATATAGGACCTTCAAAGAGTATAAGGTCGAAATTTAGGACCTTCAATAAGCATAAGGTCGAAATTTAGGTCTTCAAAGAGCATAAGGTCGAAATTTAGGTCTTCAAAGAGCATAAGGTCGAAATTTAGGTCTTCAAAGAGCATAAGGTCGAAATATAGGTCTTCAAAGAACATAAGGTCGAAATATAGGACCTTCAAAGAGTATAAGGTCGAAATTTAGGACCTTCAATAAGCATAAGGTCGAAATTTAGGTCTTCAAAGAGCATAAGGTCGAAATTTAGGTCTTCAAAGAGCATAAGGTCGAAATTTAGGTCTTCAAAGAGCATAAGGTCGAAATATAGGTCTTCAAAGAACATAAGGTCGAAATATAGGACCTTCAAAGAGTATAAGGTCGAAAATTAGGACCTTCATTGAGTATAAGGTCTAAATTTAGGACCTTCATTGAGTATAAGGTAGGGTCATAGCAGAGGCTTTCACCCATTTTGATAATTTTCGATCTAAGGGGCATAGCAACGGCTTTCACCCTTAGTCGTTTTCAGAGCATTTTTAGCCCTAGGGTCATAGCAGAGGCTTTCACCCATAATAGATTTGATCTAAGGGGCATAGCAGAGGCTTTCACCCTTAGTCATTTTCAGAGCGTTTTTAGCTCGAGGGTCATAGCAGAGGCTTTCACCCTTTTGATAATTTTGATCTAAGGGGCATAGCAGAGGCTTTCACCCTTAGTCATTTTCAGAGCATTTTTAGCCCGAGGGTCATAGCAGAGGCTTTCACCCTTTTGATAATTTTGATCTAAGGGGCATAGCAGAGGCTTTCACCCTTAGTCATTTTCAGAGCATTTTTAGCCCTAGGGTCATAGCAGAGGCTTTCACCCATAATAGATTTGATCTAAGGGGCATAGCAGAGGCTTTCACCCTTAGTCATTTTCAGAGCGTTTTTAGCTCGAGGGTCATAGCAGAGGCTTTCACCCTTTTGATAATTTTGATCTAAGGGGCATAGCAGAGGCTTTCACCCTTAGTCATTTTCAGAGCATTTTTAGCCCGAGGGTCATAGCAGAGGCTTTCACCCTTTTGATAATTTTGATCTAAGGGGCATAGCAGAGGCTTTCACCCTTAGTCATTTTCAGAGCATTTTTAGCCCGAGGGTCGTCACCCATTTTATACTTTTCGATCCAAGGGGCATAGCAACGGCTTTCCCCCTTGGTCGATTTTCGAGGGTCTTAGCAACAGCTTTCACCCTATTTGAATAATAGATTAGAGGTCAATCGTGATTCGATGATACTTGCAAGAGCATGCAATAGAAATAATAAGATCTCTGGAGATCATAGATTGAAGATAATAAATTTTGATCCTGAAGTTCATAGAACTAGATCTTGTAGACCCAAGAATTCGATCTCGGAAATCCAAGAATTTGATCCTGGAGACATGATAATTCGACCCTGTAGATCTGAAAATTCGACCTTGGAGGTCTAACAATTCGAGCTGGAGAATAAGATCTTGGAGATCTGATAATTTTACCATGGAGCTCCAAAAATTCGACCAGAAGAGGTCTAAAAATTCGAGCTGGAGAATATGATCTTGGAGATCTGATAATTAGACCATGGAGCTCCAAAAATTCGACCAGAAGAGGTCTAAAAATTCGAGCCGGAGAATATGATCTTGGAGATCTGATAATTAGACCATGGAGCTCCAAAAATTCGACCAGAAGAGGTCTAAAAATTCGAGCTCCTCCCGCATAAGAAGATTCCCCCTTGATCGTACGTGAATTGCCTCGTAGTAGGCATATTTCGATCTAACACCCAAATAAGGCCCCACGGTGGGCGCCAATTGATCTTACGCGTTTTCGTTGGAGATCAAAATAATTTAAGTTGAGCATGCAAGATATGCTATGATATGAGATTGAAGATCAATAAGGTATATTTTGAATATGAGTGTACATATTACAAGTAATGAGGGTCCTATTTGAGCATTATAGGATGCCGTACAAGCTAGAGGCTAAGTACATACAAACTAAGGTGATTTAATCTAGCCCAAGAGGAAATCCGAGCAGGAGGCTTCGATCAAGGAGCAGCCCCCAAAAATCCCTTTTCCTTGTGTCATAAATGCTTGGGGTATTTATAGCTGAGGATGGGGATTGGCCCATGGGCTTGGGCCTGAGGTTGGCCCAATGATAGATTCGACCATGAGCCCCTCTGCTGGCGATCGGACTGAGCTAATTGGAGTTCAAAGCTTCGGGGTTGGATATATGCACCCAGGGTCGAAATTAGGCCTTCAAGGTCGAAGTTAGGCATCCCAGGGTTGGAAATGTGCACCCAGGGTCGAAATTAGGCCTTCAAGGTCGAAGTTAGGCATCCCAGGGTTGGAAATATGCACCCAGGGTCGAAATCAGGGTCTTCAAGGAGCTTGAGGTCGAACTGAGGGTCCTCAATGAGCTTGAGGTCGAACTGAGGGTCCTCAAGGAGCTCAAGGTCAAAATTATGCCTCCCAGGGAGCTCAGGGTCGAAATTATGCCTCCCAGGGAGCTCAGGGTCGAAATTTGGGCTCTTTGATCCAGCATGAGCTCCCAGAATAAAGATTCCAAAGTACCCCTCATCAAAAAGTGGGAGGAATTACAGTAGCCGTAAATGAGAAAATGAGAAGTGGGAAAAGTGGGAAATGTTAGGTTAGGGCTGAAAATATGTATATATGTATATATGAGGCTACATTTGGAAATAAAATAAAGTACTGAGGACAAAATTGTCAAAAATTACTTCTAAAATATTACACAAATGCCACCGCCCAAAAAAAGCACCCTAATAGCTACTTCTCCTAAAAGTGCTTTTACCTGCTTATTGGTTGAAGAAGCAGTAGAAGAAGTGTATATTTGCAAACACCTTCAAAATGCTTTAAGCAAAAAAAAGGATGAAAAGTACTTTTTATAAGTCCTTGCAAACACCCCCTAAGTCTCCCCAAATTTCCAATCTCAAATATTTTTTTCAATATTGTATATGTCTTTCCGATCTCCTACTATTGTTACAAAATATAGATGCAGCATGACGATCCCTCGTATGTCGTCCATCCTGGTCGATTGGGTCATCAATACATCGTATTATAAGAATAATGAGAAGATCGTATTATGAAACAAGTAAGAGAGGAGAATAAATCGCCAGCAAACTTCTGACGAGCAATTAAGACTATAAGGGAAAACTATGCATGAAGGCGGTATGCGCCATATATCGCCAACAAACTTCTGAATAGAAATTGAGATTGTTTAGAACTATAAGGCATAAACATGGAAAAGTAAGACATAAAATTTAGAGAAAATAAAAAATAAAAACTAAACGTTGGTTTAATTTGCCGAAACAGTCAAGAAATAGAGCACAATAATTAAACGGGTTGGAATGAATAATCTTTACGCAAGCGAGACCACCAATTTATAGCAAAAGTTATTTAGATCCGGCGGTTAAAATAAACACAGATGAACGACGAAGATATACACATTAATTAGGAACAGCACTAATCAAAATCCTTTCCAATTTTTTTGGGCCCAGATATTTATAAAACGACGTTGTTTTGATGTCGCGTTTGCTCGGTGTTATTGTACCTCGTACATTGCTGATTTTATTTTACTTTTTCATATAATGGTTTTATTCACCGTCTGTTTGCAAGTGGTGGGCGCAACTTGTATGACTACGTAATTTTTATCTAATTAAATTCACGTCGATCTCTAAAACAAATTCACGACCTCTTTTTATTAATCTCATTTAACCGATCTCTTATTTTGTCACTTAAATTTTATACGTTAAGTAATGAGGCCCAAGTGTTAAATTAGTCAAAAGGAAAATCTATTTTTAAAATATATAAGATATGAATAAATATTGTTATCTCAATTACCTAGGACGGACTAAAGTAGTTGTTCGTCACAAAACTAAAATAGTTAAATATTTTATATAGGTCGAGACAAAACAAAGCAGTAGACGAAGATGTATTTTTTTACCTTTAATTGCATTATAAACAAATACGTCAAATTGATCTTTACACAATGCATTGGGAATGTTCTCGTAATACATGTATAATAAAATATATTATGCAAAGAAAAAAAAATTATATATTCGGAACAGCTATATATTCCGAATAGTCCTTATATTATTTTTGCAAATAAAACTTGGAGAAAGAAGAAAATCGATTGTTTATGATCTAATAATACCGAAGTATTATCTTATCAGCGCGTCTCGATCTCCTCATTTTTTTCGATTACCCGATCTCCTATTTTCCACTTGATGGATCTATTAACCCCCCTAAAAGTTCCAATCTCATCAGATTTGTTTAATTATTCTCTCTGGATTTCCGATCCCCTAATATTGTTACAAAATACAGATGCAGCATGACAATCCCTCATAAGTCGTCCATCCTGGTCGATTTGGTCATCAATATATCGGACAAGCACATTAAAAAGTCCAGGCTTGTCTCCAAGAATAATATAATAAAACTAATAGGATCGAATAAATGTTATTTTTCCGAGCCTATTTCATATTTTAACTTGCATCTTATCACTCGTGTATGTTCGCCGAATGCGTATGTTGTGTATCGACCAGAATTGTATTACTGTTTCCCCGTCTAGGACGAGTATTTGGTCTTTGATCAGCTAATTAAACATTTATTAACCAATGTTACTGGCCCATTAAACAGTGTATCGGGGTTTGGACATTTCTAAGCGTCCGCATGTTTCAAATAAATATAAGTTTCAAAATATATTTTCAAATCAATTTAGTTCCACAATATAACATTATAATAAAGATTATTACAGATAATGAAACTAATTTTTTTTTTCATTTTCACAAACTATTACACAGTAATCCAGTTACAAATAATGATTAATATAGAGTGTACAGTCAAATTACTACAAATTCTACATCCTATTCTAGGATATTCGATCAAGCGTTTGAAGGGTAGGTCAAATTTCTTTTTGTACAACATTTGCCCCTGCACCATTGTCTGAGAAATACAAATATTTTCGGAATTTCACCTACTGCCTAGATCATATACCGTAGTCATTTGACGAAGATGTTTAAAACATCCTTTAAATAATAGTTCAGCAGAGCTTTCATAGATATTAGATTGTATATTGACATATAATTCTGGGTTTATTATGCCAAGCCAACAAATGCATGACAGCGTATAACATAGTCTTACTTTTCAACTTCCAAGTACGAAATAATTTTAGGCTTGATGTGTCATGCCTCGTATTTGCTTTTTAATTTTTTCGTTCTTGAACATAATTTCTGGAACTAAAAAAACGCCGGCGTTTCTCGATTAAATCGATTTAAAAAAAATCAAAAGTAAATTATACTGTACTGTTACTCGACCGCTTCGGCTCTTATAAGCTACCGAAGGGTTAAAGATGGAGTCATAAGAAAAAATAGTTCAAGAACGAAAAAATAAAAAAGCAAATACGAAGCATGACACGTAAAGCCTAAAATTATTTCATAGCTGGAAGTTGAAAAGTAAGACTATGTCATACGCAGTCGATGTTATAAGGGTAGCTTTTCAGAAAACCCAGAGAAAACCCTCATATATCGACCATTCTGGTCGACTGGGTTAGAAATACATCGTATTATAAGAATATATGGGTCTTAACAAAAATGCTAGCATGGGGCGAAAGGAAATTAAATTCCGAAGGGTTAAAGATGAGGTAGTAAGAGAAAATAGTTGGAGTAAAAATAAGAAAGCAAACGGGTTAGAACGAAGAGATATATAATCTGTACGCAAGCTGAGACCACCAATTTATAGCAAAAGATATTTAGATCAGACGATTGAAAGTAAGACAGACGAACGGCCAATGCACATTAAAAGTAGAACGTTCGTTTCAACGACTGATCGACGAATCGTATTACAAGAATATATGGGTCTTAACAAAAATGCTAGCATGGTGTGAAAGAAAATTAAATTCCGAAGGGTTAAAGATGGGGTAGAAAAATAAAATAGTTGAAGGAGCAAAAATAAGAAAGCAAACGGGTTAGAACGAAGAGATATATAATATGTACGCAAGCTGAGACCACCTATTTATAGCAAAAGATATTTAGATCCGACGGTTAAAAGTAAGACAGATGAACGACCAATGCACATTAAAATTAGAACGTTCGTTTGAACGACCGATCGACAAAATAATAGAGCAATCAAAGTGTCTCGGAAAACCGAGAAACAGGTTACCTGCAAAGTAAAAAGTAACACCTCCGAAGGAAATTATAAAATAAAACAACGACGTTTTATCATTAAACTTTTTTTCCCGACCATTGCAAAGTATTCTGACCCATATAGTGATAGAAATAGTGTCCTGCAAGCCAGCTGTATGGCTAGTATTTATTGTAATAAATGCGGAACTATTCAATTTCGATTAATAAATGCACTTTATTAAATGGTCATCTTTATCTTATGTAATATTTATCTACGCATAAGGATAGAAGTCCTTAGATCACAGGGCTATGGGACAACCCGTGGACTGATCTCTAAGGCCGTGATCTAGAACATATTCAAGAGTCGTAGAATCCAATCGAGATAGGACATCATTGGATTCGGTTAGACTCTCACTATTGTGTGTACTCCGATGAACTGGAGGACGCTGGGGTCCACGAGCGTGACTGGGATAGTCGACACACATAAGTGGGTGGCTTGCTGGGATGGCAAGCGCACTGAATACCCCAATTAGGAAATAACTCACCATGGAAGCGGTAGTCGCATATCGAGGTTGAAGTTATTCCAATTTGCAATAGTATACGAGGAACGATCCCTAACAACTTGAGATGATAGGGTTTATCTGGTGCGAGAACGTCTATGCTTTGATGTGAGTTCCGACTGACTGGGGATCACCAGAAAGTCTCTGTGGGCTAACATTGGGTTTAGAGGAACTCGTATGCAGATTCATATCATCAACAAAGGATCCGTTGACCCGACTTGATAGGTTGGGAAATTCTCCTATGGATTTCTGTGAGAAATTAATTCTGGTAAAATCCTTGGCCAAGGTATCTGACGACTTTATGTAAGTAGCTCATAAAGATTAAGTCAAAGAGAATTTATTTCGAGATCAGAGTACATATGGTCAAGACAAAAGAAAAGGGAATCCGATAAAAGACCATGCCCTTAAGTCTCGACTGGGAGATTGATCGATGGAGAGATTATGTCGTATATGGAAATTGTAAATGATAAAAGGTTCAGTGAATTAATTCACCAGTGATTGGGCTCCATGGGCTTGTGACTGGACATCGACCGTGGAGTGTGGGAGAATTCCCAAATTAGCAGGGGTGCTAATTTTGGAATGATTAATCGACAGAGTGTTCGATTAATTTAGAGTATTAATTGCTCGAATAATTAAATGATATTTAATTATAACCCGCGGCCAATTATGTGGTGAACCTACGGGGGCATACACAATACACATGAAGCGAAAGCGAGGAAATAAGAACGAACGAGTCGACTGGGTCGACTGAGTCAAAATCGACTGGGTCGATTAAATGGGTGGGTCGACTGGGTCGACCCATATAGAACGAAAAAGGATCCAATTGGAATTGGATCAAGATTATAAATTAAATTGGAATTTAATTTATGAGTAAATTAATTAATTATGATTTAATTAATTAATGGAATAATTAATTAATTAGACTTGGAGTTTGAATTAATTAATTGGGAGATGATTTAATTAATTGGGCTATTTAATTGGGAAATTAAATAAAGCCTTGAAAGATTAATTAATATGGGCCATGAATTAATTAGAAGACTTGGTCTTCTAATTAAAGAGGGCCATGGCCCATGTAGGAGAATTAGTATCCTAAACCTAGAAGGATTAGGATATGAGAGATATCTATAAATAAGAGACTAGGTCTCATATCTCACACACAACTCTACAAGAAAATTAAGAAGAGCAAAAAAAAAATTCTCTCCCTCTCCCTCTCTGGATCGGCCGAACCTACTTCCACTTTGGAAGAATTTTCGTCTTCAATTTTTCGTTCCAAAGTTGTTCTAAAACCTAGATATTAATATACCCTATGTTCCAGTTGATTAGGATATATTAATTTTCGTGATATTGTGGTGTATCAACTCGTAGAGGTGCAACACGTGGGTCGCTACTCAAAAGGTGTGGGTCGATCTTACCGGGGCAGAATTCAGAGCTTGTCTTGCTAGCCGAGGATTTGCAAGGAGATAGGTATAAACGAGAAAACTTATACTATCGTTTAATTATATTCATATATATACAACTAGAGAATATCCTGGAAAGATTCTTTAAGAGGCCCTAAAATTTTTTATATTCCGCTGTGCCTAGGGCTGTTTTTCTTAGCGAATCCCAACAGTGGTATCAGAGCCAACTCTAGGCTTTGTATATATATGAATTTGCAAATTCTGTGTTTATTAAATCATATGTTTGATTTATGTGGCTAGTTCTTTAACTTTGCATGTTATAGGACGTTTATTGTTTAACTTGGAGTTAATGGGTAATTTTAGATTCAAAAATTTTATCATGTTAGTTTTATTTTTGGATTGGGATTTAATTAGACTGGATATGTTAAATTAAATCATATGAGTAATCAAAACAAAAAAGTTTTTGAGTTCAACCGCGGTGGCACGCGGCCGCGCACCGCGGCTGGGCGGCCACCGCAAGCTGCCGCGAGCAGCAGCGCGTAAACAGCGCGCTGTCTGCGCGTGCAGCACACGGCAGCTGCCTTCGGGCAATCTGCCGCGTGCTTGCAACGCGCAGCAGCACGCTGCTGCGTGCTGTTACGCGCGGCAGCAGCCGCTGCGTGCGGCTCACGCGCGGCCTCCGTGGCCGCGTGTGTGCTGCCACGTGGCGGTGTCCTATTCGTCACTACTTGGCTGAATTTTGGTTGATCTCAAACACGCCTATTTTGAAAGTCCTGAAAATCTTGGAGAATTTTGGAAGATTAGGAAACTTAGAGTTTTTGGATAAGGTAGTTGTCTTGTTAGATGTAAACACTACCTTAATTAAACTAATCTAATCAAAATAGGATTATCTTGTGAATCTTGGAGATTGGGAATTTTGGGAAACATAGAGTTTTGGATAAGGTAAGAATCTTAGAGATTTAGATTACCTTAATTAACCAATTTAATCAAGATAAGAATTGTAGATTACTTAGAGCTCAAGTAAGAGCTAATTAATCTTAGAGGTTAATTGTTAATTCAAAATTAATTAACTTGGATGAATTTTTGCGAATTAAAATTAATGAAGCCGGTAAATTTACATTATTGCCCTTATGTGAATTTATGCATGTTCTTGTGTGAATATGTGGATTGGTCGATTTTGCCCTTAAGCCCTATGTTGTTTTTGGTTTATTTATTTTATGGGTTGTAATTAAATGGGCCTGATTGGTGCCCTTGCTTGCGCAAACGAATGTAATAGAATAGGCCATTTATTTTTTATAAGTTAGACTTAGTTTAGGCTTGGAGCCGAGAAGACCTCATGAAGACTTGGAGATCCACATGGAGGCCCATTTACCTTTGAGGACATGGAGGCCCAATTCATTACATGGAGGCCCAATCAAGCTGGATATTACAAGAAGGCCCATGATGTATGGGTTTGAAAATTGTAATAGTTAGGACATTTAATTTTCACCCTAGACTGACCAATTGATTCATCACGTGGCTCGTGATGGATCGCATAGGATGGGCAATCGACCAATCATATCTTGCTAGGTGATGAATGTTTACTTTTTCGCAAATTATTCTTTGATGTATGAGATGCATACTTAGGATAGAAAACGTAAACAAGATAAGCATAATCTGATGAGACCTCGCACACTAAGAAACCTCCAATTGAACTTAAAATTCAATTAGAATATTAAATCGAATAACGGGCATATATGAATAGTGTCTATGGTCCGAGCCTATCCAATTACTAGGTCTTAGGCATATTGTACGAATATATCTCGATGTCTCACGAGTCGTGGGTCGAGCTATAGGAAGATGATATGTCTATTGCCTCGATGCACGAGTTTAGTGCCAAGGGAGGGGATAGCAAGGTTTTAGGCGCTGTCTCACGAGTCGTGGGGCATCTAGGATTGAACTATTTCTCTCCACGAGTATTGGACATGATTTAACGCTAGTAAGTATGGATGTCTCACGAGTCGTGGGTCCATATCGAAAACCGAGGCTAAATGAACTTAAGGGTTAGCTGCGATGGTTAACCGTTGACATATTCGACCACCAAGTGGATCAAATAGTATGGCCAACGAGTCGTGGGTACTAGGAGATTGCATTTGGGCCTTAAGCCCGCTAGGATATTTTAAATTTCCGAAACTTATGTGGGGGCATAAGATTTTGATTAAAATAGTGGGAGTAATTTACAAATAAAAACCATGTTTGTAAATTGTGCATTTTAAATTAATCTTTCGCGTATTTATCTCTTCTCTCGTCATTTTGTAGATATAATGTCTAAAAATCCGATTTCCATCATACTTGAACAAAACAAATTAACTGGACCAAACTTCCATGACTGGGTCAGGAACCTTAAGATCATTCTCGCTTCTGAAAAGCGAGGTTTTGTCCTTGATGGGCCCCCTCCCGAACTTGCTAAGGATGCCGATGATACTGAGAAAGAAGCCGTGGATTTATGGCTTGACGATGACTTGCAGTCACGTTGTCTTATGTTGGCATCCATGACGAATGAGCTTCAAAAGCAGCACGAGCATATGAAGTCTTCTTTTGAAATCTACACGCACCTGAATGGTTTATTTGGGGTGCAAAGTAGATATGAGCGGTATGAAACTGCTAAGACTTTGCAACAAACGAGGATGGCTGAAGGTGCTGATGTTCGATCTCACTGCATCAAGATGATTGGGCTTATTGAAAAGCTTGGTCATCTTGACGTAAAGATGGACAAGACCTACTGCCAGGATATAATCCTCCAATCGTTGCCAAGATCATTCGAGCAATTCGTAGTGAACTACAACATGCACAAGATGAATGTTGAACTTCACGAGTTGGCTAATATGCTCGCCACTGCCGAGGCTTCCATGAAAAGAGAGAAGCCAGTGATGGTTGCTACCTCGACCCAATCCAAGTCCAAAAGGACAAAGATGTTGGGATTTCGTGGGTATAATTGTCAACTACAACGGTGCGGAATTTAAAATTTTTATATCCACATCCCAGGCATCTTATTAGTACATATGAATAAGGTTGAATTTATTTAAGCATACAAATATAAAAATAAATACAGTGGTAAAATTGCGGTTTTACCTCACCACAGGCAAGGTGGTGGTTCCTCCGGTCTTCTTGTCGGATCACTAGAGCACCCCAAGTGTTGTGCCTCTAGAGAAAAGTCCACACCAGCTGGATCTGCAATCACTTTAATCCTCAGGCTCAGAACTAGGAGAAAAGCTGCTCAGATTCAAGAGTTGGATTTGGATCCAACTCTAGATGTAGAATGGAAGAAGGAGAGAGGTGCTCGTCCCTTCTCCACAACCACGGCGGCGGCGGCTTGGTTGTAGAAGGTGGCGGCGGCTAGGGCTAGTGAGGGAGAAGGGGGGCGGCCAAGAGAGATGAGAGATTAGGGTTTAGAGTTTTTGCTTGGGTTAGGGTTTTGATTCTCCAAGACTCCTTTTTATAGGAGAGTTCAAACCCTATCCCTAATCTTATCTCTTAGCTAATGGGCCATCAGATAAGTCTGGCCCAACCCCTCTATTTAATTAGTCCTTTTAATTAAATAGCCCAAGTCATTTAATTAACCACTTTAATTAATGATCTTACGTGGTTTCGTTGATTCGATCAAAGGTGGGACGTACGATTACGATAACAACAAATAAAATGAAGTAATGATCAAATGTAATTGTATTCGAATTTGGAAGAGTACAAGTACAAGTATTCAAAGGTCCTATTCGAGCATTATTGGATGCCGTACAAGCTAGAGGGTGAAACATGTACAATAAGTCCTATACTAATAAACCGAGCTGCGGTCTCAAGGTTGGAGTGTCTTGGAAGTTGTCCAGTGTAATAAATGCATGGTGTATTTATAGCCAAATCAGAAGGCTTGGGCCTGGGCTCGGCCCAACAGTGTCCTCCGATCTATGATTCTCTATCGTGCTCAGAATGACCATCTTCATGCTTTGGTTCGGCATTCGGTTCCTGGCGACAGGGTTCGAAGCCATCCGAACTGTGTTGAGGCTAGGAAAACAGCTGCTCCGAATTACCCCTTATCAATACTCCCCCACTTCTCGAGTGTGAAGCGAAGCAAACGCTCGAAGAAGTACAAAGTACGTTCCATGCTACAATGAGACGAGCCGCTCAGTATGTCCTTAGGATATGCCTCGTTAAAAACCTGACTCGGAAAAACCCATTGGGATAAAAACTGAGTTAGGGAAAAAGAGTGCATATATAAGAAGCATACTTTGGCGCGCTCTGAAATTACCCTCGTCGGGGGATGTTGAAATAGTGATACCCCTTTCGGTATCATGTTGCGGTGTTCGATCCCTTGATAAATGCTTTCCGGAATTTCCGATTATAACCAGGAGGGCTTCTGAGAATCTTAAGGATAGATCGCAAGGACATATTCTGCAATTCTAGGGAATGAAGGATCAAAAAGGTAATTTTGAGAGGGATGACCCTAAGCTTTTACCCTTGGTAAGTTCAACCGTCGCGGTTACTCGGGGACCTCTTTGCAATTTTACCTTTTTAACCCCGTATATATATATGTTGACTTCGTTGAAAAATATTCTCACATAACAACTTTCTTGAACTCGAAGTGTTTGAGCTCGAAATAGCATTTTTCTCCTGTATAAATACTTCTTAGTCCATTATGTCGAGCTCTAGAAGCGCGAGAGGCAAGAAAAAGGTAGAGGAGAGCCAAGAATCTGATCCCTTGTTTAAGCTTGTAGATGACTTTGAAGATGGGGAGTTTCATCAAGACGACGAAGATGACGATCCAAGCGAGGATCTCGAAGAGAAAGAGGTCAACAAACGTAGCATCGGCGAAGGTGCTTTTGTCAGGATTTTCGAACATACGCAAGCCTCACAAGCCGTCATCTCGGGTAAGTCAGAACTTCCTGCTAGTAAAACTTCCAGTTGTTTTTCGAAAAAAGATCGGGCTCACCTTGAGGCGGATTATGGGAAATTTCTTCCCAAAGGTTTTTCGATTGTCGTTCCTTCTTACACCGAACGTGCCACTGAGCCTCCCGCTGGATGTCAAGCCTTTTATGAGGGACAATTTTTCTGTGGCTTGCGTATCCCGTTCGCTCCTCTTGTCAGAAATATTTTGAATTTCTTTTCGCTTTCCCCGGCTCAGCTTCTCCCGCACTCCGTTGCATATATAATAGCGTTTTGCACTCTTATGGAGGCGAAAGGAGAAGAAGCTTCTTTTAGCAACTTTTGGCAGATATTCCGAATGGATCCCTGCAAAGGTTCGAATGTAGGCTTTGTGTCCGTTCGTCCGAGGTCTAAACGGCCTTTTCTTACGAAAATATCAACAAAGAAAGCTTTAGGTTGGAAGAGGAGATTCTTTTTCGTGAAGGGCCCTGACGTTCCTGTTTCAGAGGGTAGTTCGAAAACGAGACCTTATCGATGGGACGGCGTAAATACTTGGACATACGGTTCTCGCCAAATAAAAGAAAAACTTAGCCATCGTCTTTCTGATGAACTCCTGGGGCGATTGGAGTCTAACCCTTATCAAACTAGGTACCTGGTTCAAGAAGGCGTTTTGCGACTGGCTGGGTTGAGCTATTGCGATTATCCTGCCCCGGCAATTAAATTTCCCGGTCGAGTTTCCGAGGGACCCGTTATGCGGACCGATAATCTACCAATCTCTAGTGATCCGCCCTTCGCCACTCTTTCTTTGAGTATGCTTATTTATCTCATCTACTTTAAGGTTTTATCGAACAGTATTTCTTGTTTTAATCCCATGCCCGAATTGTATTATCCCTGTAGGTCGAGTTGTGGAGGAATTCAGAGTATCCGCTGCCAGTCTGATTGAAGATAAACCATTTTATCTCGACCCTTTACCTCGTACATCCGGAGATAGAGTATGTACCAGTAATTCGGGCGGAGATTCAGTTATTGTTCCGGTCGCGATTCCCAATCTGAGAGGCGTTGGTACCATGAGTTCCTTGAATTCCGCCTCTGCCGGACCACTCCGAGCTCTGTTTTCCCCTGATACCTCCGTTCTTTCATCAGTTGGCTATAGCCAGCACTCTTGGAACCGAATTCAGGGCGTCCAGGAGTACGAGAAGCTCCTCAGCCGAAAAAGAAATGCTGGAAATCCCGGGCCCTCAAGGAGGGTAAAACCTTTTGGTGGAAAACTGACTCTGTTCCATGTCGAGAAGGTAGGTCGGAGCCTGATGCGGTAGACTTTATGGAAGAGCATCTTCGAGGTAGCAGAGCCGCCGGGTACCCTGATGATGGCACTATTCTGACCGATCTTGACGCTAGTGGAGAGAATGAATTTGACAAGGCCGCTAGGATTTTTATGGCTAGTCGGTTCAAGCGGGATATGTTGCTTCACACCGTCAAAGGTGATTTTGAGGTTTTGAGTGATTTCTCCCGAACATATCACGAGGTGAAAATTTGCCTTTTTCTTTCTTTAGAATCTCTAGCTTCTATTGATATTCGAAAATGTCTTGTAGGTCGGGGATTTGTTCGCCGTTCAAACATATCGTTTGGCGTTACTGGAGCAAGAATCACAGGATGCTCACGATGCGTGTGCTCAAATCCTCGTTGATAACCAAAGTCTTCGGGCTCAGTTAGAAGAAAGCCAGCGGGAGTTATCTCAAGTAAAGAAGGAGCTCGAAAAGGCTAATGCGAAACGTTCTTCCTCATTAGAAGAGGACTTGCTTGCGTCCGTTAAAGAGAGAAGTGCCCTTGAGGAGGAGCTAAAGAAAATAAAGATAGAACTCGATTTGGCAAAGCAATATTCCGAGCGTGCATATGCTCAAGGTCGGGAAGAAGCCGAGATCCCTGCCGTACGAGAATTCCTGGAATCCCCCGTGTTGGATCCTTTAGTTCAAAGGAAAACGGGAGAAATTCTTCAGACGATTTTTTATAAAGGGGTTCGACAGTTAGTCGCGGCCGAGAAAATTCCGGACGACATGGAAGAATATTTCAAGTATATGGACCCTTTCAAGAACGCTGAAGGGAAGGCTTATAGAACTTCCTCTCTTCCCAAGGCTAATATTAATTGGCAGGAACATCGCTTTGCCCCCTTAGTCGAGGAGTATGGTACTCCGATGCCTAACCCTGATGTGCTCGAGTATTCCTGCGACGATCCTTCTAATGTGTCCGAGGAGAAAGATAAAGATGTTGAAATAGGCAATGCCCCGGATAAGAGAGACAGTCAATCTTTCGATCAAGCTGGGTAATCATCGAGCTTCAAATATATGTATATATCGTCTGATCTTCAGTTTAGCGAGTTACCGGGGTTGAGTAGGCCGGAGGGGGCGATTCAAGGTTTTCTAGTTAGGAATCAATTGTATTTACTCATGCAACCCAATTTTGTAAACGAGTTAACTTTATATTCCTTGACTTGATTCGTGTAACTCATGAATTCTAACTTTATAGATATCGATGATTTTACATACTTTCTGCTCGAGCTTTGTTTATCCGAGTGAGATTTTTTCTCCATAGTCGCGTCGATTCACTATCTCAATCGTAGTGCGTAGCGTCTATAAATATTGGGATCTTTTATCATTATTCACACGACATCTTTGCTTATAGAGATCGGAGCTCTCCCAAAATTTTCTGCATTCTTTGAGCTTCCTGCGGGTAAAGATCCGAGCAATTGATCCAAATTTACTCATCATGGAGAACGTGTTAGGCAAAACTATCGATCCCAGGTCGTTATTTGGTGGTTCGAAAAATAAGAAGTCGAATAAAGAGCAAAAGGCTGACAAGGAGGCCAAACCCTCCAAGTCCTCTTCTAAGACTTCCGCCTCTTCCCCAAAAGCACCTAAAGGTGGGGAAAATACGAAAGAGAAGGGTACTTCCTCGAAGCAGAATAAGGGTAGCTCCAGCAAGTCCATTTTGGACGAAGAGCTCGAGGCTGAGCTCGGAGGTTCCTCCCCGAAAGAGACTGATTCTAAGACTGAGGATCGTGTCCTAGAAAAGACTCCTGTTCCCTCTTCGAATAAGAGGCCTTATTCCGATGGGGTTACGCCCATTGAGGCTTTGCAAGATCTTGCTATCGGTGGCAAGTCATCCTCCGATGCTTCGATCGTTCCCCTCTCAGGGAATCCCAACAAGAAGTCCAAGTCAGAGACTGGTGGGGGGGCTTCTGCTGAACCTTTAGGAATTGATAATCCTCCCCGACCTTTTGTCAATTCCTCTCCTGAAAAGGTTGCTTCTCCTCTGCACGAGGAGTTGAAAAATGGATCTCCTTCTAAGGTTGATCCCATGGGTAACTTGTTGCAAGATACCTTTACTTCTTCAGAGACTGATATACCCAAGGAAAGAAACACGTCCAAAGAGAGAAACATAGAAGAGTTGTTCGAGTCTGGGCAGCACTTCCTTTTTCAGGTGTAGTGTACATTTATTTATTCTACCTTTTTTTTTTTTTTTTTTTTTTTTAACGCTGTTGACCCTTTTTAACAGGCCGGACAAGACTTCATTGAGCTTAAAACGTTTGCTGAGCGGGAGATCAACCAGCGCGCTGCTATTTCTATCGAGCTGGAGGAGAAGAAAGTCGAGTTCGACCGTGTCCTGGCAGAGAAGCTTGCTTTAGAGAAGGAGAAGAAGGCAAACAACCATGGAGAGGAGATCCATAAACAGCTGAATGAGAAACTCGAAAAACTGAAGATCCTCCATGAACAGGAGAAACTAAATTTTACACGTCGAGAAAAGGAGGCTTATGATCGTGGATTTGAAGCAGGATGTGAGGCTCGCAATGCTGAGCTCCGAAAGATTCTTTCTGACAATAAACTTGTTTAGATGTTGTCTCTTATTTACCCGAACTCGTAGTATACTGTTTTTATTTGTGCTATCCTGAATAATTTTCAGATATTTTTATTTTCTATGGCTTGTAATAATTTGCTTTCTTCTCGAATCGCATGCTCCTCTTATGTGTTCTTTCTTTGATCATGCCTTCATTTGGATTTCTTTATGATTTTTCTTTGATGATTGGAACTGAGACTGTGATGAAATCGGATAAGATGAACCCGAGTGGAACAAATTTGACATTTTCTTCGCTTTTTTTTTTCCCAAAACAGTTTCTGCATTTTCGGGATTCGTAACGGTCGGCGCATTTACTGCTTATATCTCAGCCGTTAGTATCATCAAATCTGGGTCGTTAATTGCCTATTCCTTTCGCTATATATAGATCCGTAGTTACCTTTGAATTTCATACTCCAGTAACATTTCTGATCGGTTCTATGATTGAGATTTTACTTTTCCTAGCCATCATGCTCCGTTTGCTATCTCCGATTGAACTGTTCGAGGTTCTTCTTCGAACTGTTTATAAATTTCGCTATCTCCTGATGGCTACTTTTTTCGACTTGGGTATCGACAGGCGAAAATAATTGCGACTGGGGTACCGGCAGGCGACCTGCTCTCTTTGATTCCAAGTCTTTGAGGCGGGCTCGACTTCCTGTACTCTGATCTCTATCCAGTCGGGATAGTGGGTCTACTGCTGGAGGAGTTTTCCTGCTCTCGATCTCTACTTCTTCAAGATGTTTCATGAAGAATGTTGCCTTCGAGATTGCGTGGAATAATTTCTCTAGGGGTTGCCTCGCTTTCTCTCGATCGGGTCCGGCGTGGAGCAAGTACCGAGGAAGTGAAGGATGAAGGGTGGAAGTGTTTAGCCCAGCCTCGACTTCTTCCTTTGATCACGAGAAACTTCTAGCGTAGGGTTGATTTGTAGTAGGGTTATACTAAATGTAAAGTTTTTTGCTTGATTTTTCTTATCCTTGTAATTTCGAGCTCTTTTGTAACTGTTTGGAATGACATGAATGAGATATTTACTTCTTTTATCACCCTTCTTTCTTATCCTGTAGAGATGTTTTTGTATACTGTCATCGAGCAAATAAGAATATGCGCCATCCTTTACTGACTTTGATGAGTATTTAGACGATAATCGATATTCCTCGATTTAGATTATAACCTGTGGGAGGCTTTTATTCCCCCATCAAACACATAATAATTAAGAGATCGAATAGAAGGATCTAAAATGACCTTTGAGTAATAATTCTAATCTGAGGGATCAAATTCCGTAATCGGACAAATAATCGAAATAGGGTTTTTGATTGATCTTTGAATAATAACGTTGACTTAAGTGTCATAATGATGGCTGTTAGCCTTTAGACGAAGAAATAATAGAATAGAATGCTGATTGGTTTCGGTTGATCGAGGATAATAATCTCGATCTAAGGGGCGTAGCAACGGCTTTCACCCTTAGTCGTTTCTAGAGTATTTATTAGCCCTCGGGTCATAGCAGAGGCTTTCACCCTTTTAATAATTTCGATCTAAGGGGCATAGCAGAGGCTTTCACCCTTTTAATAATTTCGATCTAAGGGGCATAGCAGAGGCTTTCACCCTTAGTCGTTTTCAGAGCGTTTTTAGCCCTTGGGTCATAGCAGAGGCTTTCACCCTTTTAATAATTTCGATCTAAGGGGCATAGCAGAGGCTTTCACCCTTAGTCGTTTTCAGAGCGTTTTTAGCCCTTGGGTCATAGCAGAGGCTTTCACCCTTTTAATAATTTCGATCTAAGGGGCATAGCAGAGGCTTTCACCCTTAGTCGTTTTCAGAGCGTTTTTAGCCCTTGGGTCATAGCAGAGGCTTTCACCCTTTTAATAATTTCGATCTAAGGGGCATAGCAGAGGCTTTCACCCTTAGTCGTTTACAGAGCGTTTTTAGCCCTTGGGTCATAGCAGAGGCTTTCACCCTTTTAATAATTTCGATCTAAGGGGCATAGCAGAGGCTTTCACCCTTAGTCGTTTTCAGAGCGTTTTTAGCCCTTGGGTCATAGCAGAGGCTTTCACCCTTTTAATAATTTCGATCTAAGGGGCATAGCAGAGGCTTTCACCCTTAGTCGTTTTCAGAGCGTTTTTAGCCCTTGGGTCATAGCAGAGGCTTTCACCCTTTTAATAATTTCGATCTAAGGGGCATAGCAGAGGCTTTCACCCTTAGTCGTTTTCAGAGCGTTTTTAGCCCTTGGGTCATAGCAGAGGCTTTCACCCTTTTAATAATTTCGATCTAAGGGGCATAGCAGAGGCTTTCACCCTTTTAATAATTTTGATCTAAGGGGCATAGCAGAGGCTTTCACCCTTAGTCGTTTTCAGAGCGTTTTTAGCCCTTGGGTCATAGCAGAGGCTTTCACCCTTTTAATAATTTCGATCTAAGGGGCATAGCAGAGGCTTTCACCCTTAGTCGTTTTCAGAGCGTTTTTAGCCCTTGGGTCATAGCAGAGGCTTTCACCCTTTTAATAATAGACTGAGAGAAGTACAGAACAGATAACAAAGATCGACGATATCAAGGAGAGATGAACGAATATGAATATTGGCGAGATTAGCTTCCATGGAATATATAATCTTTGATCGAAATAAATACTGAAGAGAAAATAGTCTCCTGCAATTATGGAGAAACATGCAGTAGTGAATAGCCCTAGATTTTAAATAATCCTTATGCCTTTGTCGAGAAAATTCTTTGTTTGTAGGTTCCTAAATTTGATAAGTTTAATTTTCAAAACGGTTCCTGTTTTACCGGGAATCGCAACGGTCAACAAATCTTGTCCGCTCATTTTGCGAATAATACGCCGTTGGATTCTTTTCTCCTTTCGGCTATAAAAGGCTGGCATACTGTTGAAATTATCTTATTCGTTGCATCGAGAATTCATTCATCTGATCATGGTGGTCAAGATGTTTATTCGATTGGTACGGTTATTTGAGCTCAGGCTTCGAACGATATTTAAGCGGAGCAATCTTCGAGCGAAAGAAAAATCAATGCAACCACGCTTAGAATATCGACAGGCAAATGCGATTTCCATCTGGAAAGCCAATAAGCTAGGCCCATGGCGTTGTTGCTGCAATGCATTTAGGAAGACGTTGGGTTGATAGCGTTTGATCCTCTGTTTTCGGAAGAATGCAGATAAAGTTGAGATCCTGCGGGTCCTAAGGATATTCCGAGCTCGGAGCCAAATTATCCGAGTAAACGATAGGACGAGAGACCGAAAGTATTATAGGATTGTAATAATCTATTGATGTAATGCAAAGGCTATGTTCGATATGTATTTTCCCACTTCTTGTAATTTTCCGAGATAATATAAATATTTTTCCTCTTCGTTTTGTTGATAGTCATCAAATATAATTAGATAGAAGTTTATCTTTCGTAATTTCCTCTTGATCTTCCGATATCGAACAAGAAATAATAGAATAACGCTTGCCAGATTGAATATCTTAGCGGTCCTAAAATTGATAAGGGAAACCATGCCGTAAATTTTCTCTCACTGCTGAATTTCCATAATTGCATAACTTCCAAATCGAGAATTCTGTTCGACTGAATCGATTATATTACTTCTTAGTTGGCAGCGCAAAAGCATAGCAATAGTTACTTGAGTGTAAAAACATCCGTAATAACCGAATATAAATCCGACCTGCCATCCTTCGATAATAATGTTATAAATACATCGTAAAATTCGATAGAATGTTGTAATTCTTCCATACTCCTCATTGAATCGCGTGTCCTTCGTTACCAAACAGGGCCCAATTTCTCGGGAAATGTAACGGTCCTTCCATTTAATGCGGACATCCCAATCGCTCATAAAATGTTATCTGGGCCGTTGATTTTAAATTCCCTACCCCTATAAATAGGTCCCTTCATGTATACAACACTTCTTGCTTTTCTCCTTATGCCCCATCCGATCATCATGGGTCGAGTTTTAGATTTTATTCGTATTTCGTCCCGAATAAAAGAGTTTGAGATCAGAGTTCGAACTTTCTTTTCCGATCTTGCTTCCTTTTGGATGAGCTTTTCGCTTAGAATATCGACAGGCAAAAGAAATTGCGCCTAGAATACCGGCAGGCAACCCGTTTTGCCTGACATATCTTGTCTGGTGCGGGTTAGAATTCTGGTATTCTGGGGCAGTACCTGATCGGACAGCTGGTTATTCCGAGAAGAGTTCTTTAAATCTGAGGCATCAGCTTCCTCGAGGGCTTTCTTACTAGATAGTTTCCTCGAGTTCTCTTGGAGTGCCTCTTGTTGGGATAACCTTTTGCTGCTCCAGTTCGAATCAACCTGTAAATAACGATTGAGTATTTCAATCATTGTTTACAGATGATGATCTAAGGTCGGTCTGCTTCCTTGGAGTGGGGCTGCGAGCCGGCTTCATCCTGATCGAAGACGGCTGTGCGACAGGTGGCGAGTGATCGCCAGTAAAGCTTGCTGCTGAGTTCTGCCTCTGGAGCGACCTTGGGAACGAAGACCGAGTACTTAACAAGATAGAATTACCTCATAAAATTTGTAATAGGGCAGGAAAGATTGTACTGCATTTCTTGAGCCCGAAATTCCTTCGGAGCTTCACTTTGTAACTTGTTTGAAGAATTTCAATGATAAAGTTTTATTTGTAGTCGGATCTTTTTACTCGAATTCCCTTATTGGTCATAACGATAATCCGACATACCCTTTATTAGTTTGAGAACTCATCTAATCGATTTCAAATATTTAAACAATCAATTCAATCCGACCTTGAGAAGAATACAGACAGTCGATTGATAGCATATAGAGACTTCGCCGGTGATCTTTAAAATAGTCGATTCGGAAGATTCGTCATTGAAGCTTATAAATACGAAGAACGGAAAAATAAATTCCGATCGTTAAAATCGAACTGCAACCTCATAGATCCTCTAAGCCTTCGACGATACCCGTTGAACTTCTTATTCGTTCCATTCGGAGGTAAGGAAGATAGGCCTTCTTTCTTTATTCCTGAAATGATGAACCCTCCAAGGGTCGAAAGATTCGCCTCGGAGAGCGAACAACAAAGTTTCAGACTTAGTAAAATTTCCTGCTGGCGCACATATTCCTCCTCGTAGTAGGCATATTTCGATCTAATACTCAAATAAGGTCCCTCGGTGGGCGCCAATTGATCTTACGTGGTTTCGTTGATTCGATCAAAGGTGGGACGTACGATTACGATAACAACAAATAAAATGAAGTAATGATCAAATGTAATTGTATTCGAATTTGGAAGAGTACAAGTACAAGTATTCAAAGGTCCTATTCGAGCATTATTGGATGCCGTACAAGCTAGAGGGTGAAACATGTACAATAAGTCCTATACTAATAAACCGAGCTGCGGTCTCAAGGTTGGAGTGTCTTGGAAGTTGTCCAGTGTAATAAATGCATGGTGTATTTATAGCCAAATCAGAAGGCTTGGGCCTGGGCTCGGCCCAACAGTGTCCTCCGATCTATGATTCTCTATCGTGCTCAGAATGACCATCTTCATGCTTTGGTTCGGCATTCGGTTCCTGGCGACAGGGTTCGAAGCCATCCGAACTGTGTTGAGGCTAGGAAAACAGCTGCTCCGAATTACCCCTTATCAATTAAATGGCCCATTTATTTAATTAATACTTTAATTAAATAATCCAATAAATCTATTCAAAGATTTAATTTAATTTAATTAGATAAATCTAATTAATTTTCTCTGTCCAGGAATTAACACTTTAATTCCTTATCTTGATTTAACTCCTTTAAATCGTTTCGTTCTACAACTGACTATCACAGTTCCAGCTTTTGTGTGTGACCCTCTAGGTTCACCATCAATTGGCCGCAGGCTCACATTTCTGTGATTTAATTAATGAGCAATTAATTATTTAATTAATTGCCCCGATCAATTAAACTACTTTCAATTGACCACTCCAGAATTAATCTACCATCAATTCAGGAGTACCCACACCTCATGGTCGATGTCTAGCCACAAGCCCATGAGGCCCAACTTCAGGTGAATTGATTTCAGTGAACCTTAAACCTCTTATAAGTACCATGTACATACGGTCCCTCTAACGACTAATTTCCCGATCGAGACCTAGGGTGTGTGAATTGGTTGGCACCTCTAATCATCTCGATTCTGTACTTTCTAATTCAGGATAATACTTCCAGTGTGACTGCTAAATCTGGAAACCCCTTTCCAAATCCGTCACAGACCATGGCCATGGATTTCTCGGAATGCATCATCTAAAAATGTACAGGAAATTCCCTCATCCATTACGATAAGTCGGTAGATCCTATATTGATGCTAACCATCCGCGCATACGACTATACGTACCCAACGTAGGCGCACAATGGACAAGCTAAGTGCCCGGCTCCTAAATCAAAGTATGCACACCCGTATACCGAATTCGCCCTAGCATCTCAAGTCTAAGGACTAAATCGTACACTGTTATAAGTCTTGAGAGACATCCCACCACCGATATGCTTTTTACGCACTTCCACAATGGGTCTCTCTGTTCGGGTCGTTCGATGCGTCCGATCCCCTATCGAACCACCTAGTCATATGCACTGACATTAACAATGTCTTGTTCATGAAACAACAACAAATTCACTTTAAGTGAATCATGCATAATCGTACAAGTCTTGACGATTCATTCGATACCCCGTCTCGATATGAATCAATGACTTGGAACATTTTTGAGATCACGACCTTTGAGACTGTTTCATGATTAATTGCACCCAATACTGAAGTGAATAGTCCCGTAGTCATGAGTGATCTCAGGGTTTCAACCAATCGCTTAAATGTATTCGCGAAAGATGAAGATGGCCATTTGTTTATATTATGAATTCTCAATAAAATAAACAGTTCGTATTAATTGATAAATCAAAGATTCTGTCAAGATAAAATAATGTTCCTATTACAAGCTATTTTGTTGGCTTGCAGGGCACTATCCTATCAATAGAAAGGGAAGGGAAAAGGAAATGCTTCTTCAAGCAAAGGCAAAGCACCATCTGGGCCCATAGGGAAGGGAAAGAAGCGTAAAGCTTCGTCTGGGGAACAGAAATGTTTCTACTGCAAGAAACCTGGACACTGGAAGAGGAACTGCAAAGAGTTCTTGGAGAGCTCGAAAGGTATATTCCTTGTTGAAGTTAATTTATCAATTAACTGTGCATCATGGGTGCTAGACACTGCTTGTGGTTCTCATCTTTGTAATGATTTACAGGTGATGGGAGCAACAAGGCCACTTAGGCCAGGGGATTGGATCCTGAGATTTGGCAATGGAGCTAGAGCTGCTGCCGAGGCCATAGGCGAAGTGGAGTTAGATTTAGGTGGTAATAAATTAGTCCTTAGGAACGTTCTTTATGTACCTGGTTTGGTGAAAAACATTATTTCAATTCCTGTTTTGGATAATGAAGGTTTTAATTTTACTATTAATAAAGGTTTTTTTTCGTTATTCATGAACGATAATATGTTTTTCACTGGTACATTAAAAGATGGACTATATACCATTGAACCACCTAAGTCAGTGATGCATGTACAACAAAACAAAAGGAAACAAGATAATGAAATATCTGCCCAATTATGGCACGCTCGACTTGGACATATATCTAAGTCTAGGATTCAAAAGTTAGCATCATCTGGCGCGATTGAAATCAATCGCATTGATGAAATGCCAACATGTGAACCATGCTTAAAGGGTAAAATGGTTAAGTTGCCGTTTAAGGGAAACCCTGAGCGAGCCAAGCAAACATTGGACTTGATACATACTGATGTATGTGGACCACTAAGAAAAAGCGCCCGAGGTGGCTATGACTACTTCATCACTTTCACTGACGACTTTAGTCGTTATGGATATGTGTTCTTGTTGAAACACAAGTCTGAAGCCTTTGAGCGATTCAAAGAATTCAAGATGGAAGTAGAGAATCAACTTGGTCATACGATAAAGGCTCTTCGTTCTGACCGAGGTGGAGAATTTCTTAGTAACGAATTTCTGAATTATCTTGTAGAGCATGGAATATTATCGCAGTGGACTCCTCCTGCAACACCCCAATTAAATGGAGTAGCAGAGAGAAGGAATCGAACTTTGATGGACATGGTTCGATCCATGATGAGTGCCACTGACCTTCCTCTTTCATTTTGGGGACATGCCCTCCTCACGGCAACGAAGATACTAAACATAGTACCTTCTAAATCCGTAGAAAACACACCATACGAATTATGGTTTGGCAAGGCACCCTCATACGCATTCATGCGCATATGGGGATCTCCCGCTTACGTTAAAAAGCTAGTGGGAGATAAATTGGAAACTAAATCCACTTTGTGCAAATTTGTGGGGTATCCAGAAAACTCGATAGGATACGAGTTCTACGATCCTACAAGACAAACTACGTTTGTCTCGAGGAACGCTCACTTCTTAGAGAAGGAATTCTTGGTGGACAAGAAAGAAAATAACGTAGAACTAGATGAGGTCACTGAAGCTGAAAAGGCCTTAGAGGTCGATCGAGCTGCCCGTCACCACAGGCAGTGGGAGAACATGAGCATGAAAGTGCACCAAAAAGTACACCGATACTTCGTAGGTCAGAAAGACAACGTAGAGAACCCGAGAGGTACTACGGTCTGCTGCATGAGACAGGACAGTCTCTTACCGACCCAAGGACTTACGAAGAGGCTATGCTAGACATAGACTTGGGAAAGTGGCGCGAAGCCATGGAATCCGAACTGGACTCCATGCACTCAAACAAGGTCTGGGCCTTGGTAGATCCACCAGTGGGAGTGGCTCCCGTGGGTTGCAAGTGGATCTATAAGCGAAAGCTTGGAGTGAACGGAGAGGTGATTACCTACAAGGCGCGACTAGTGGCAAAATGATACACTCAAAGACCAGGTATCGACTTTGAGGAGACCTTCTCGCCCGTCGCAATGCCCAAATCCATTCGGATCTTGCTGGCCATAGCTGCGTGGTATAACTACGAGATATGGCAGATGGATGTAAAGACTGCCTTTCTCAATGGAGACATTGATAAGGAGATCTACATGGAGCAACCAAAAGGATATGCATCCAAAGGAGATGAACACAAGGTGTGAAAACTCCAGAGGTCCATTTATGGACTGAAGCAAGCTTCCCAAAGTTGGAACATTCGTTTTGATGAGACAATCCAAACTTTTGGATTCATCAAGAACATGTTCGAACCTTGCGTGTACAAGAAGATCAGTGGGAGTACAGTTGAATTTTTGGTGCTTTACGTTGACGACATTCTTCTCATTGGAAACAATGTGAAAGCGTTGTCTGAAACTAAAGCGTGGTTATCTACACAATTCTCAATGAAGGATTTGGGAGAAGCATCCTTTGTACTAGGTATAAGGATCTACCGAGATAGATCAAAAGGACTGCTGGGCCTCTCCCAATCCCAGTACATAGATAAAATCTTGAAAAGATTTAGTATGGAAGAATCCAAGAGAGGATTGCTTCCAATGAGACATGGGATTGCACTCTCTAAGTCTATGGCCCCAAAGACGCCAGAAGAGAGAAGCAATATGTCTCGAGTACCATATGCATCCGCGATAGGAAGCATAATGTATGGTATGCTATGTACAAGACCAGACGTAGCGTACGCTTTCAGCGTTACAAGTCGCTACCAGTCTGACCCAGGTGAGCAGCACTGGATAGCCGTAAAGGCAATTCTGAAGTACCTGAGAAGGACTAAGGAATTGTTCTTGGTATACGGTGGAGGAGAATTGAAATTGGAAGGCTATACAGACTCGAGCTTCCAATGTCATGTAGACGACTTCAAGTCGACATCAGGATACGTATTCTGCCTCAATGGTGGTGCGGTTAGCTGGAAGAGCTCCAAGCAGGAAACAACCGCGGATTCAACCACCGAAGCGGAATACATTGCCGCGAGTGACGCAACAAAGGAAGGTGTTTGGATGAGGAACTTCATCCAGGAATTGGATGTGATACCTAGCATTGCTGAGCCCATTACTATCTTCTGCGATAATAATGGGGCAATAGCGCAAGCAAAGGAGCCGAGATCTCATCAAAAATCCAAGCACGTACAGAGACGATACCATGTGATAAGAGATATCATTGGTAGAGGAGACATTAAGATGGAACGTGTCGACTCAGAAGATAATACGGCGGACCCGCTAACGAAGCCTCTGCCTCAAAAGGCATTTGAGAAACATCTGCATAAGATGGGACTCAAGAACATAAATGACTGGCTTTAGGACAAGTGGGAGATTGATAGAAATAGTGTCCTGCAAGCCAGCTGTATGGCTAGTATTTATTGTAATAAATGCGGAACTATTCAATTTCGATTAATAAATGCACTTTATTAAATGGTCATCTTTATCTTATGTAATATTTATCTACGCATAAGGATAGAAGTCCTTAGATCACAGGGCTATGGGACAACCCGTGGACTGATCTCTAAGGCCGTGATCTAGAACATATTCAAGAGTCGTAGAATCCAATCGAGATAGGACATCATTGGATTCGGTTAGACTCTCACTATTGTGTGTACTCCGATGAACTGGAGGACGCTGGCTGGCTTGCTAGGATGGCAAGCGCACTGAATACCCCAATTAGGAAATAACTCACCATGGAAGCGGTAGTTGCATATCGAGGTTGAAGTTATTCCAATTTGCAATAGTATACGAGGAACGATCCCTAACAACTTGAGATGATAGGGTTTATCTGGTGCGAGAACGTCTATGCTTTGATGTGAGTTCCGACTGACTTGGGATCACCAGAAAGTCTCTGTGGGCTCACATTGGGTTTAGAGGAACTCGTATGCAGATTCATATCATCAACAAAGGATCCGTTGACCCGACTTGATAGGTTGGGAAATTCTCCTATGGATTTCTGTGAGAAATTAATTCTGGTAAAATCCTTGGCCAAGGTATCTGACGACTTTATGTAAGTAGCTCATAAAGATTAAGTCAAAGAGAATTTATTTCGAGATCAGAGTACATAAGGTCAAGACAAAAGAAAAGGGAATCCGATAAAAGACCATGCCCTTAAGTCTCGACTGGGAGATTGATCGATGGAGAGATTATGTCATATATGGAAATTATAAATGATAAAAGGTTCACTGAATTAATTCACCAGTGATTGGGCTCCATGGGCTTGTGACTGGACATCGACCGTGGAGTGGGGGAGAATTCCCAAATTAGCAGGGGTGCTAATTTTGGAATGATTAATCGACAGAGTGTTCGATTAATTTAGAGTATTAATTGCTCGAATAATTAAATGATATTTAATTATAACCCGCGGCAAATTATGTGGTGAACCTACGGGGGCATACACAATACACATGAAGCGAAAGCGAGGAAATAAGAACGAACGAGTCGACTGGGTTGACTGAGTCAAAATCGACGGGGTCGATTAAATGGGTGGGTCGACTGGGTCGACCCATATGGAACGAAAAAGGATCCAATTGGAATTGGATCAAGATTATAAATTAAATTTGAATTTAATTTATGAGTAAATTAATTAATTATGATTTAATTAATTAATGGAATAATTAATTAATTAGACTTGGAGTTTGAATTAATTAATTGGGAGATGATTTAATTAATTGGGCTATTTAATTGGGAAATTAAATAAAGCCCTGAAAGATTAATTAATATGGGCCATGAATTAATTAGAAGACTTGGTCTTCTAATTAAAGAGGGCCATGACCCATGTAGGAGAATTAGTATCCTAAACCTAGAAGGATTAGGATATGAGAGATATCTATAAATAAGAGACTAGGTCTCATATCTCACACACAACTCTACAAGAAAATTAAGAAGAGAAAAAAAAATTCTCTCCCTCTCCCTCTCTGGATCGGCCGAACCTACTTCCACTTTGGAAGAATTTCCGTATTCAATTTTTCGTTCCAAAGTTGTTCTAAAACCTAGATATTAATATACCCTATGTTCCAGTTGATTAGGATATATTAATTTTCGTGATATTGTGGTGTATCAACTCGTAGAGGCGCAACACGTGGGGCGCTACTCAAAAGGTGTGGGTCGATCTTACCGGGGCAGAATTCAGAGCTTGTCTTGCTAGCCGAGGATTTGCAAGGAGATAGGTATAAACGAGAAAACTTATACTATCGTTTAATTATATTCATATATATACAACTAGAGAATATCCTGGCAAGATTCTTTAAGAGGCCCTAAAATTTTTTATATTCCGCTGTGCCTAGGGCTGTTTTTCTTAGCGAATCCCAACAGTGGTATCAGAGCCAACTCTAGGCTTTGTATATATATGAATTTGCAAATTCTGTGTTTATTAAATCATATGTTTGATTTATGTGGCTAGTTCTTTAACTTTGCATGTTATAGGACGTTTATTGTTTAACTTGGAGTTAATGGGTAATTTTAGATTCAAAAATTTTATCATGTTAGTTTTATTTTTGGATTGGGATTTAATTAGACTGGATATGTTAAATTAAATCATGTGAGTAATCAAAACAAAAAAATTTTTGAGTTCAACCGCGGTGCCGCGCACCGCGGGTGGGCGGCCACCGCAAGCTGCCGCGAGCAGCAGCGCGTAAACAGCGCGCTGTCTGCGCGTGCAGCACACGGCAGCTGCCTTCGGGCAGTCTGCCGCGTGCTTGCAACGCGCAGCAGCACGCTGCTGCGTGCTGTTACGCACGGCAGCAGCCGCTGCGTGCGGCTCACGCGCGGCCTCCGTGGCCGCGTGTGTGCTGCCACGTGGCGGTGTCCTATTCGTCACTACTTGGCTGAATTTTGGTTGATCTCAAACACGCCTATTTTGAAAGTCCTGAAAATCTTGGAGAATTTTGGAAGATTAGGAAACTTAGAGTTTTTGGATAAGGTAGTTGTCTTGTTAGATGTAAACATTACCTTAATTAAACTAATCTAATCAAAATAGGATTATCTTGAGAATCTTGGAGATTGGGAATTTTGGGAAACATAGAGTTTTGGATAAGGTAAGAATCTTAGAGATTTAGATTACCTTAATTAACCAATTTAATCAAGATAAGAATTGTAGATTACTTAGAGCTCAAGTAAGAGCTAATTAATCTTCGAGGTTAATTGTTAATTCAAAATTAATTAACTTGGATGAATTTTTGCGAATTAAAATTAATGAAGCCGGTAAATTTACATTATTGCCCTTATGTGAATTTATGCATGTTCTTGTGTGAATATGTGGATTGGTCGATTTTGCCATTAAGCCCTATGTAGTTTTTGGTTTATTTATTTTATGGGTTGTAATTAAATGGGCCTGATTGGTGTCCTTGCTTGCGCAAACGAATGTAATAGAATAGGCCATTTATTTTTTATAAGTTAGACTTAGTTTAGGCTTGGAGCCGAGAAGACCTCATGAAGACTTGGAGATCCACATGGAGGCCCATTTACCTTTGAGGACATGGAGGCCCAATTCATTACATGGAGGCCCAATCAAGCTGGATATTACAAGAAGGCCCATGATGTATGGGTTTGAAAATTGTAATAGTTAGGACATTTAATTTTCACCCTAGACTGACCAATTGATTCATCGCGTGGCTCGTGATGGATCGCATAGGATGGGCAATCGACCAATCATATCTTGCTAGGTGATAAATGTTTACTTTTTCGCAAATTATTCTTTGATGTATGAGATGCATACTTAGGATAGAAAACGTAAACAAGATAAGCATAATCTGATGAGACCTCGCACACTAAGAAACCTCCAATTGAACTTAAAATTCAATTAGAATATTAAATCGAATAACGGGCACATATGAATAGTGTCTATGGTCCGAGCCTATCCAATTACTAGGTCTTAGGCATATTGTACGAATATATCTTGATGTCTCACGAGTCGTGGGTCGAGCTATAGGAAGATGATATGTCTATTGCCTCGATGCACGAGTTTAGTGCCAAGGGAGGGGATAGCAAGGTTTTAGGCGCTGTCTCACGAGTCGTGGGGCGTCTAGGATTGAACTATTTCTCTCCACGAGTATTGGACATTATTTAACGCTAGTAAGTATGGATGTCTCACGAGTCGTGGGTCCATATCGAAAACCGAGGCTAAATGAACTTAATGGTTAGCTGCGATGGTTAACCGTCGACATATTCGACCACCAAGTGGATCAAATAGTATGGCCAACGAGTCGTGGGTACTAGGAGATTGCATTTGGGCCTTAAGCCCGCTAGGATATTTTAAATTTCCGAAACTTATGTGGGGGCATAAGATTTTGATTAAAATAGTGGGAGTAATTTACAAATAAAAACCATGTTTGTAAATTGTGCATTTTAAATTAATCTTTCGCGTATTTATCTCTTCTCTCGTCATTTTGTAGATATAATGTCTAAAAATCCGATTTCCATCATACTTGAACAAAACAAATTAACTGGACCAAACTTCCATGACTGGGTCAGGAACCTTAAGATCATTCTCGCTTCTGAAAAGCGAGGTTTTGTCCTTGATGGGCCCCCTCCCGAACTTGCTAAGGATGCTGATGATACTGAGAAAGAAGCCGTGGATTTATGGCTTGACGATGACTTGCAGTCACGTTGTCTTATGTTGGCATCCATGACGAATGAGCTTCAAAAGCAGCACGAGCATATGAAGTCTTCTTTTGAAATCTACACGCACCTGAATGGTTTATTTGGGGTGCAAAGTAGATATGAGCGGTATGAAACTGCTAAGACATTGCAACAAACGAGGATGGCTGAAGGTGCTGATGTTCGATCTCACTGCATCAAGATGATTGGGCTTATTGAAAAGCTTGGTCATCTTGACGTAAAGATGGACAAGACCTACTGCCAGGATATAATCCTCCAATCGTTGCCAAGATCATTCGAGCAATTCGTAGTGAACTACAACATGCACAAGATGAATGTTGAACTTCACGAGTTGGCTAATATGCTCGCCACTGCCGAGGCTTCCATGAAAAGAGAGAAGCCAGTGATGGTTGCTACCTCGACCCAATCCAAGTCCAAAAGGACAAAGAAAGGGAAGGGAAAAGGAAATGCTTCTTCAAGCAAAGGCAAAGCACCATCTGGGCCCATAGGGAAGGGAAAGAAGCGTAAAGCTTCGTCTGGTGAACAGAAATGTTTCTACTGCAAGAAACCTGGACACTGGAAGAGGAACTGCAAAGAGTTCTTGGAGAGCTCGAAAGGTATATTCCTTGTTGAAGTTAATTTATAAATTAACTGTGCATCATGGGTGCTAGACACTGCTTGTGGTTCTCATCTTTGTAATGATTTACAGGTGATGGGAGCAACAAGGCCACTTAGGCCAGGGGATTGGATCCTGAGATTTGGCAATGGAGCTAGAGCTGCTGCCGAGGCCATAGGCGAAGTGGAGTTAGATTTAGGTGGTAATAAATTAGTCCTTAGGAACGTTCTTTATGTACCTGGTTTGGTGAAAAACATTATTTCAATTCCTGTTTTGGATAATGAAGGTTTTAATTTTACTATTAATAAAGGTTTTTTCTTCGTTATTCATGAATGATAATATGTTTTTCACTGGTACATTAAAAGATGGACTATATACCATTGAACCACCTAAGTCAGTGATGCATGTACAACAAAACAAAAGGAAACAAGATAATGAAATATCTGCCCAATTATGGCACGCTCGACTTGGACATATATCTAAGTCTAGGATTCAAAAGTTAGCATCATCTGGCGCGATTGAAATCAATCGCATTGATGAAATGCCAACATGTGAACCATGCTTAAAGGGTAAAATGGCTAAGTTGCCGTTTAAGGGAAACCCTGAGCGAGCCAAGCAAACATTGGACTTGATACATACTGACGTATGTGGACCACTAAGAAAAAGCGCCCGAGGTGGCTATGACTACTTCATCACTTTCACTGACGACTTTAGTCGTTATGGATATGTGTTCTTGTTGAAACACAAGTCTGAAGACTTTGAGCGATTCAAAGAATTCAAGATGGAAGTAGAGAATCAACTTGGTCATACGATAAAGGCTCTTCGTTCTGACCGAGGTGGAGAATTTCTTAGTAACGAATTTCTGAATTATCTTGTAGAGCATGGAATATTATCCCAGTGGACTCCTCCTGCAACACCCCAATTAAATGGAGTAGCAGAGAGAAGGAATCGAACTTGGATGGACATGGTTCGATCCATGATGAGTGCCACTGACCTTCCTCTTTCATTTTGGGGACATGCCCTCCTCACGGCAACGAATATACTAAACATAGTACCTTCTAAATCCGTAGAAAAGACACCATACGAATTATGGTTTGGCAAGGCACCCTCATATGCATTCATGCGCATATGGGGATCTCCCGCTTACGTTAAAAAGCTAGTGGGAGATAAATTGGAAACTAAATCCACTTTGTGCAAATTCGTGGGGTATCCAGAAAACTCGATAGGATACGAGTTCTACGATCCTACAAGACAAACTACGTTTGTCTCGAGGAACGCTCACTTCTTAGATAAGGATTTCTTGGTGGACAAGAAAGAAAATAACGTAGAACTAGATGAGGTCACTGAAGCTGAAAAGGCCTTAGAGGTCGATCGAGCTGCCTGTCACCACAGGCAGTGGGAGAACATGAGCATGAAAGTGCACCAAAAAGTACACCGATACTTCGTAGGTCAGAAAGACAACGTAGAGAACCCGAGAGGTACTACGGTCTGCTGCATGAGACAGGACAGTCTCTTACCGACCCAAGGACTTACGAAGAGGCTATGCTAGACATAGACTTGGGAAAGTGGCGCGAAGCCATGGAATCCGAACTGGACTCCATGCACTCAAACAAGGTCTGGGCCTTGGTAGATCCACCAGTGGGAGTGGCTCCCGTGGGTTGCAAGTGGATCTATAAGCGAAAGCTTGGATGAACGGAGAGGTGATTACCTACAAGGCGCGACTAGTGGCAAAAGGATACACTCAAAGACCAGGTATCGACTTTGAGGAGACCTTCTCGCCCGTCGCAATGCCCAAATCCATTCGGATCTTGCTGGCCATAGCTGCGTGGTATAACTACGAGATATGGCAGATGGATGTAAAGACTGCCTTTCTCAATGGAGACATTGATAATGAGATCTACATGGAGCAACCAAAAGGATATGCATCCAAAGGAGATGAACACAAGGTGTGCAAACTCCAGAGGTCCATTTATGGACTGAAGCAAGCTTCCCAAAGTTGGAACATTCGTTTTGATGAGACAATCCAAACTTTTGGATTCATCAAGAACATGTTCGAACCTTGCATGTACAAGAAGTTCAGTGGGAGTACAGTTGAATTTTTGGTGCTTTACGTTGACGACATTCTTCTCATTGGAAACAATGTGAAAGCGTTGTCTGAAACTAAAGCGTGGTTATCTACACAATTCTCAATGAAGGATATGGGAGAATCATCCTTTGTACTAGGTATAAGGATCTACCGAGATAGATCAAAAGGACTGCTGGGCCTCTCCCAATCCCAGTACATAGATAAAATCTTGAAAAGATTTAGTATGGAAGAATCCAAGAGAGGATTGCTTCCAATGAGACATGGGATTGCACTCTCTAATTCTATGGCCCCAAAGACGCCAGAAGAGAGAAGCAATATGTCTTTAGTACCATATGCATCCGCGATAGGAAGCATAATGTATGGTATGCTATGTACAAGACCAGACGTAGCGTACGCTTTAAGCGTTACAAGTCGCTATCAGTCTGACCCAGGTGAGCAGCACTGGATAGCCGTAAAGGCAATTCTGAAGTACCTGAGAAGGACTAAGGAATTGTTCTTGGTATACGGTGGAGGAGAATTGAAATTGGAAGGCTATACAGACTCGAGCTTCCAATGTCATGTAGACGACTTCAAGTCGACATCAGGATATGTATTCTGCCTCAATGGTGGTGCGGTTAGCTGGAAGAGCTCCAAGATGGAAACAACCGCGGATTCAACCACCGAAGCGGAATACATTGCCGCGAGTGACGCAACAAAGGAAGGTGTTTGGATGAGGAACTTCATCCAGGAATTGGATGTGATACCTAGCATTGCTGAGCCCATTACTATCTTCTGCGATAATAATGGAGCAATAGCGCAAGCAAAGGAGCCGAGATCTCATCAGAAATCCAAGCACGTACAGAGACGATACCATGTGATAAGAGATATCATTGGTAGAGGAGACATTAAGATGGAACGTGTTGACTCAGAAGATAATACGGCGGACCCGCTAACGAAGCCTCTGCCTCAAAAGGCATTTGAGAAACATCTGCATAAGATGGGACTCAAGAACATAAAAGACTGGCTTTAGGACAAGTGGGAGATTGATAGAAATAGTGTCCTGCAAGCCAGCTGTATGGCTAGTATTTATTGTAATAAATGCGGAACTATTCAATTTCGATTAATAAATGCACTTTATTAAATGGTCATCTTTATCTTATGTAATATTTATCTACGCATAAGGATAGAAGTCCTTAGATCACAGGGCTATGGGACAACCCGTGGACTGATCTCTAAGGCCGTGATCTAGAACATATTCAAGAGTCGTAGAATCCAATCGAGATAGGACATCATTGGATTCGGTTAGACTCTCACTATTGTGTGTACTCCGATGAACTGGAGGACGCTGGGGTCCACGAGCGTGACTGGGATAGTCGACACACATAAGTGGGTGGCTTGCTGGGATGGCGAGCGCACTGAATACCCCAATTAGGAAATAACTCACCATGGAAGCGGTAGTCGCATATCGAGGTTGAAGTTATTCCAATTTGCAATAGTATACGAGGAACGATCCCTAACAACTTGAGATGATAGGGTTTATCTGGTGCGAGAACGTCTATGCTTTGATGTGAGTTCCGACTGACTGGGGATCACCAGAAAGTCTCTGTGGGCTCACATTGGGTTTAGATGAACTCGTATGCAGATTCATATCATCAACAAAGGATCCGTTGACCCGACTTGATAGGTTGGGAAATTCTCCTATGGATTTCTGTGAGAAATTAATTCTGGTAAAATCCTTGGCCAAGGTATCTGACGACTTTATGTAAGTAGCTCATAAAGATTAAGTCAAAGAGAATTTATTTCGAGATCAGAGTACATAAGGTCAAGACAAAAGAAAAGGGAATCCGATAAAAGACCATGTCCTTAAGTCTCGACTGGGAGATTGATCGATGGAAAGATTATGTCGTATATGGAAATTGTAAATGATAAAAGGTTCACTGAATTAATTCACCAGTGATTGGGCTCCATAGGCTTGTGACTGGACATCGACCGTGGAGTGTGGGAGAATTCCCAAATTAGCAGGGGTGCTAATTTTGGAATGATTAATCGACAGAGTGTTCGATTAATTTAGAATATTAATTGCTCGAATAATTAAATGATATTTAATTATAACCCGCGGCCAATTATGTGGTGAACCTACGGGGGCATACACAATACACATGAAGCAAAAGCGAGGAAATAAGAACGAACGAGTCGACTGGGTCGACTGAGTCAAAATCGACTGGGTCGATTAAATGGGTGGGTCGACTGGGTCGACCCATATGGAACGAAAAAGGATCCAATTGGAATTGGATCAAGATTATAAATTAAATTGGAATTTAATTTATGAGTAAATTAATTAATTATGATTTAATTAATTAATGGAATAATTAATTAATTAGACTTGGAGTTTGAATTAATTAATTGGGAGATGATTTAATTAATTGGGCTATTTAATTGGGAAATTAAATAAAGCCCTGAAAGATTAATTAATATGGGCCATGAATTAATTAGAAGACTTGGTCTTCTAATTAAAGAGGGCCATGGCCCATGTAGGAGAATTTGTATCCTAAACCTAGAAGGATTAGGATATGAGAGATATCTATAAATAAGAGACTAGGTCTCATATCTCACACACAACTCTACAAGAAAATTAAGAAGAGCAAAAAAAAAATTCTCTCCCTCTCCCTCTCTGGATCGGCCGAACCTACTTCCACTTTGGAAGAATTTTCGTCTTCAATTTTTCGTTCCAAAGTTGTTCTAAAACCTAGATATTAATATACCCTATGTTCCAGTTGATTAGGATATATTAATTTTCGTGATATTGTGGTGTATCAACTCGTAGAGGGGCAACACGTGGGTCGCTACTCAAAAGGTGTGGGTCGATCTTACCGGGGCAGAATTCAGAGCTTGTCTTGCTAGCCGAGGATTTGCAAGGAGATAGGTATAAACGAGAAAACTTATACTATCGTTTAATTATATTCATATATATACAACTAGAGAATATCCTGGAAAGATTCTTTAAGAGGCCCTAAAATTTTTTATATTCCGCTGTGCCTAGGGCTGTTTTTCTTAGCGAATCCCAACAGTGGTATCAGAGCCAACTCTAGGCTTTGTATATATATGAATTTGCAAATTCTGTGTTTATTAAATCATATGTTTGATTTATGTGGCTAGTTCTTTAACTTTGCATGTTATAGGACGTTTATTGTTTAACTTGGAGTTAATGGGTAATTTTAGATTCAAAAATTTTATCATGTTAGTTTTATTTTTGGATTGGGATTTAATTAGACTGGATATGTTAAATTAAATCATATGAGTAATCAAAACAAAAAAGTTTTTGAGTTCAACCGCGGTGGCACGCGGCCGCGCACCGCGGCTGGGCGGCCACCGCAAGCTGCCGCGAGCAGCAGCGCGTAAACAGCGCGCTGTCTGCGCGTGCAGCACACGGCAGCTGCCTTCGGGCAATCTGCCGCGTGCTTGCAACGCGCAGCAGCACGCTGCTGCGTGCTGTTACGCGCGGCAGCAGCCGCTGCGTGCGGCTCACGCGCGGCCTCCGTGGCCGCGTGTGTGCTGCCACGTGGCGGTGTCCTATTCGTCACTACTTGGCTGAATTTTGGTTGATCTCAAACACGCCTATTTTGAAAGTCCTGAAAATCTTGGAGAATTTTGGAAGATTAGGAAACTTAGAGTTTTTGGATAAGGTAGTTGTCTTGTTAGATGTAAACACTACCTTAATTAAACTAATCTAATCAAAATAGGATTATCTTGAGAATCTTGGAGATTGGGAATTTTGGGAAACATAGAGTTTTGGATAAGGTAAGAATCTTAGAGATTTAGATTACCTTAATTAACTAATTTAATCAAGATAAGAATTGTAGATTACTTAGAGCTCAAGTAAGAGCTAATTAATCTTAGAGGTTAATTGTTAATTCAAAATTAATTAACTTGGATGAATTTTTGCGAATTAAAATTAATGAAGCCGGTAAATTTACATTATTGCCCTTATGTGAATTTATGCATGTTCTTGTGTGAATATGTGGATTGGTCGATTTTGCCCTTAAGCCCTATGTAGTTTTTGGTTTATTTATTTTATGGGTTGTAATTAAATGGGCCTGATTGGTGCCCTTGCTTGCGCAAACGAATGTAATAGAATAGGCCATTTATTTTTTATAAGTTAGACTTAGTTTAGGCTTGGAGCCGAGAAGACCTCATGAAGACTTGGAGATCCACATGGAGGCCCATTTACCTTTGAGGACATTGATGAGGGGTATTTTGGGGCTCCGCTTTTTCTACAACCATGTCAGATCGAACAATATTTGTCTGAGGAGCTCGATTTCGACCCCAATGTCCAAGTACACAATGTATAGACGGACCTGGATAAAAAGTTACTGTTGGGCCGAGCTCTGGTCCAAACTCGTGGGCCGAGTAATGCATGTCTGCGGATGGATCACCTAAACCCCGATTTCGGCTATAAATACCCAAATCATTTATGACAACGGACACAACTTCCCAGGTGCTCTTGCTTTCAGACTGCAGCTCGGACACCCTTGGGAATAGTAATATAGGCTTTCTCATATGTATTTCGCCCTTTAGCATGTACGGCATCCTATAATGCTCGAATAGGACTCCGAACACTTGTAATCTGTACTCGATAATTCAGAATACAATACTATTGATCTTTCTTATTTATTGTCTAACATTATTACTGCATTGTTTATCCACCCTTGATCGAACACACGAAAACGCGTAAGATCAATTGGCGCCCACCGTGGGGCCTTATTCGAGTATTAGATCGAAATATGCCTACTACGAGGAGAAATACGTACAACCGATGAGAACCCTCCCAGGCAGCAGGAGCGCAGAATTCAGTCAATAATGAGCCCGATAATCTATCTCGTGCGGCTCAACAACCAGAGATTCCGCCAATAGTTCCCCAGGATAATGTTCCGATCCACACAACCGTTGGTGATCTAAGGTCTATTATAGGCACAATGTGCAGAGAATTCCTGAACAGTTGGAGGGCTGATCAATCACCCATAGACCAACCGGGAAATCACGGGAGACCTGAAATACCTTCTTCGAACATCCAGAAGGAAAACAGCATACTGCGATCTATATCGCGTGCCCCAGCTACGAATCCTCTTCGAGCAATGCCCTCGAAAAACAACGCCCGATCGGAAAACCCACCAAGATCGGTACATAATCTGGAGGATTCAGTGGTAGGAGAGAGCCACTCTGCCGGCGTGGTTGGAGGTAGAAAGTCTGCCTACAAGAGAATTACCGAATCAGAGTTAGAAAAGATAATATGCGAGAGAGTAGCTAAGGAATTGGAAAAAGAAGAAACGATGATAGAGGTCCCCCGTAACAATCAGGCCGTCAGGCAAGGGGAGAATACTCTAACTAGAGGGAACTTACTAGATAGGGAGGTTTCAAACAGTATCATGCGCTGTTCGCCATTTTGTCGAGAGATACGAGAAGCTCGAAACTCAGAAACGGTGCCAACAAGGCTGCCGCGGTATAACGGGACTACCGACCCCGGGGAACACATCAACAGCTTTATTAATGTGATGAACTTGTACGGACATTCGGAGGATTTCTGTTGCAAAATTATGGTCACTACTTTTGAGGGAATCGCTCTCGATTGGTTCGGGAAGTTACCTCCTAACTCCATATTTTCTTTTGAGGAATTCTGTGATAAACTGAAACATCAGTTTGCTAGCCAGAGGAAGCCAAGACTGCCAGCAAATCACCTGGGCACCGTAAAACAATTGGAAGGAGAGACGTTGAGGCAATGGCTAGCAAGATTTAGTATTGAGCTCCTGAAAGTAGATACCCGCAGATCGAGTATCTGTCCTCCCTGATGTTCGAACTAACCAAAAGCACTCAATTTGGAAATGCTTTGTGTAGGAAACAACCTAAGACCTTCGAACGGATAATGGAAATAGCAGAGAAGTACATGATACAGGAAGAGATGAACAAATTGAAGAGTTCACATGTTGACAAGTCTCATCTCAACAAGAAGCAAGATCGGGCTCCGATCCCAAAACCAGGTGATTATGGGGGATCGAGCAGAGGATCTGTCTGGCAACGAATTAATACTTATAAGCCGCATGTGCCACCTCAAGCCCCAAATTCATATGGACCTCCCTATGACCGGATTCGAGCCCCGAGACCGGGTAAAATGCAGTTTACCGAGCTTAACACCTCAAAGGAAGAAGTGCTAACCGTGTTGGAAGAAGGAAACCTAATCCCTGAAGCTCAAAGGATCACCCAGGCCAGAGCAGGGGCACCAGGATATGAGCAATACTGTCGATATCACCGTGCTCGGGGACATAGTACTGAAAATTGTTATCAATTGAAAGTTGAGATTGAAAAATTAATTGCTCAAGGAAAACTGAAAGAGTTTGTCAAAGGTAACAACTATAACGGTCGTTATAGATCCCGAAGTCCGCGAAAGTTTAATAACCAGCAAAGACAAATTCAAAGCCAAGCAGAAGAGCGTTCGAATGGAGTAATAAACATGATTGCAGGCGGACCAGCAGGAGGCGATAGCAGAAACGCTAGAAAAAGAACTTTGAGATCGATAAAAGCTGGAGTCTCTGCTAAGAGAGAGATTCTGTCCTTGGAATCTCCCTCCATAGAAAATCAAGTTATAAGCTTCAGTGAGGCCGACAGACCCTCTGATGTCAATTGGGACACAAGTGAAGACGATCCGGACTTTTCCATGGTGTTGACGTTGAGGATTGCTAACTTCGAAGTAAAGAGGGTGCTGGTCGATAACGGAAGCTCAGCGAACATTATTTCGTCTGAAGCCCTCACAAGAATGAATCTTTGTCACCCACGTCTAGATAAAGTAACCACCCCTTTGGTTGGTTTCGGTGGATCAGAGATCGTCCCGCTCGGAACCATTCTCTTGAGCACGACTCTAGGAACTAAACCAAAAAATGTAACAAGAATGATCAAATTTTTGGTAGTAGATACGTCATTCGCTTATAATGCTATATTAGGGAGACCAGCCCTAAATATCTTCAAGGCAGTCGTATCTACGTACCATCAAAAAATAAAGTTTCCAACCGTGGGGGGAGTGGGAGAAATGAGGAACGATCAATACATGGCATGGGAGTGTTATAACTCGTCTTTGAGTATTAAAAAGAGAGTGGAGCCCGAACTCCCGACCAAGAGAAAGATAAGTGATTTAGCGTCTGAGTTGGAAAAGCCAATTCCCGACTGCGAAAAATTCCAAGCCAAGAAAGGAAAAAACGTTGACATGAGCGTACAAGCGACTGACCACAAAAAGGTTACTTTAGTTCCTGGATCCCCAGAAAAAATTCACTAAAATTGGAACAGAATTGAGCGAGGGCATGGAAACCATGCTCATAGAATTTTTGCAGAAGAATGTGGATGTTTTTGCCTGGACCTCGGATGATATCGTGGGAATCGACCCGCGAGTAATAACACATTCACTAAACATCGATCCGAAAGAAAAGCCGGTAAGGCAGAAGAAGCGCAATCATGGTCGCGAAAAGGACAAAATAATTAATGCAGAAGTCGATAGATTGTTAGCAGCAGGACAGATCAGGGAAATCAAGTTCACAGAATGGTTATGTAATGTAGTTTTGGTCTCCAAAGGTGAAAAGGCCGAAAACAAATGGAGAATGTGCAATGATTTCACCGACCTAAACAAATTATGCCCAAGAGATCCTTACCCACTGCCCCGGATCGATATGCTAGTAGATTCCACTGCAGGGTTCGTGTTGTTTAGTATGATGGATGCATTCCAAGGTTTTTACCAAATTTTCATGAACGAAAGAGACCAGGATAAAACAGCGTTCATCACGGAAAGAGGGGTCTATTGCTTCATTGTTATGCCTTTCGGCCTAAGAAATGCGGGTGCAACCTATCAGAGGCTAGTTAACATGATATTCAAAGAATTGATAGGTGAGATAATGGAGGTCTACGTAGATGACATGCTCGTAAAGAGTATGACGGAAAAGGACCATATTGGCCATCTGGACAGATGTTTCGAAATCCTGAGAAAATATGGGATGAAGCTGAACCCAGCCAAATGTACTTTTGGTGTGCGATCGGGAAAATTCCTCGGATACTTAGTCCACGAAAGAGGAATCGAAGCAAACCCGGAAAAAATTCGAGCAATCACCGATCTCCAGCCACCACGGAAGCTCTCGGATGTACAAAGTTTGATTGGAAAAATCATTTCATTAAATAGATTCATCTCCCGATCTGCCGACAAAAGTTTACCATTTTTCAAGCTCCTACGAAAATCCAAGAACTTCGAATGGAGTGCAGAGTGCGATAAGGCATTCGAAGAATTGAAAGTGTACCTAACCTCGCCACCCATGCTGGCCAAACCATCTGAAGGAGAGCCTTTATATCTATACATAGCTGTGTCGGAAGAGGCCATTAGTTCGGTTTTGGTGAAACTTGATAGAACTGAGCACAAACCGGTTTATTATCTAAGTAAGTTATTACAAGGCGCCGAGAAAAACTACATGGAAATCGAGAAATTCGCACTAGCGTTGGTAGTGGCTGCCCGAAGGCTAAGGCCTTACTTTCAAACATACAAGATCATTGTCCTAACAAATCAACCTTTGAGACAGGTCTTATCCAAACCGGAAGCATCAAGCAGGTTAATCAAATGGGTAGTCGAGCTTGGCCAATTCGAAATAGAGTATCAACCGCGAGTCGCCATAAAAGCTCAAGTGTTAGCTGACTTCGTGCTTGAATCAACAGGCATGTCGAAACCGAAGGAGCAGTTTCCGAGCTAAGTATGGTCGAAGAAGTCAAGAGTCAAATCTGGCTAATGCATGTGGACGGGTCCTCAACCAAGGATGGAGGTGGAGCAGGAATTCATTTCCAAGGACCCAACGGTGAGGATTTGAGTTACGCTATAACATTGGATTTCGTCGTGATCAACAACGAGGCCGAGTACGAAGCATTGATCGCAGGATTAGAGATGGCTCTTAAAGCAAAGGTAAAATCAATTGTTGTACTAACAGATTCAGAGCTTGTTCATAGACAGGTAAAAGGCACGTACGAGGCCAGGGAGTTCAACATGATAAAATACTTGGGCAGAACGAAGGAACTAATCTCTCAGTTCGACAAATTCGATATTCAACCTGTGCCAAGAGAGGAAAATGTATGGGCAGATATATTGTCAAAATTTTCAGGACTGGCCGATGGAAAGAATGAAAGAATAATCACGTGGTTGCTATCGAATACATCTGCTATCGAACTGGACGCGGCCCCCGCTATCGATATCATGGAAATCGATGAACCGAGCGAGTCATGGAGCAACCCCCTTGTTGCCTATCTTAAGGAAGGGAAACTTCCGGAAAATCCAAACGAGGCTCGGAGGATCAAATACAGAGCGCCGTCATTTACCCTGATCGGTGATCAACTCTATAAACGATCCTCCTCAGGAATCCTGTTAAAATGCGTTCCTGAAATTCACTACAATGCTATTTTAAAAGAAGTTCATGAGGGGGAAGCGGGAAACCATTGTGGTGCTCGGGCCTTAGCGCTTAAATGCTCGAGATCTGGATATTATTGGCCTACTCTTTTCTCTGATTCAGTTGACTATGTGAAGAAATGCCACCATTGTCAAGTTCATTCGAACCTGATTCATCAACCGGCCGAACACATGCATTCTATTCCTATTAGTTGGCCTTTTGATAAATGGGGCATTGATATTGTAGGACCTTTTCCAACAGCAAGAGCTCGAAAAAATTATGTGTTGGTTGCAGTCGAATATTTTAGCAAATGGGTCGAATGCGTCGCTCTAACCAAGATCACTCAGTTCCAGGTTATTAATTTCTTATGGAAGAATATTATTTGCAGATTTGGGATTCCTAGGATCTTAATATCAGATAATGGAACACAGTTCGCCGGAAAAAGGATCACGGAATGGTGCGAAAAGTTCGGAATACAGCAGAATTTTGCATCTGTAGGTCATCCCCAAGCTAATGGGCAGACGGAAGTCGTGAACAGGGAAATCGTTCGATCCTTGGAAAAACGCCTATCTGAGGCAAAAGGAAAATGGCTCGATGAACTTCCAGGGGTTTTATGGGCCAATAGGACTACTGTTAAGGCCGCAACGGGAGAAACTCCATTTAGTCTGGTTTATGGATCAGAGGCCGTTATCCCAGTAGAAAATCTCGTACCTTCCCCCAGAGTCGAATTTTACGATCCCGAAGAAAACCGATCCCTAAGGGAGGTGGAAGTCGATCACGCGGATAGTCGAAGGGACCGTGCGAAATTGAAAATCCAGTCCACAAAGTCTAGCATGGAGAAATCTTATAATCGAAACGTTCGAATCCGAACATTCAAAGTAGGGGATTTGGTGCTAAAGAAAGTGGAAGTATCAAGGCACGTTGGAAAACTCCAACCTAACTGGGAAGGCCCTTTTGTGGTCGTTGAAGTGGGAAGAAAAGGTTCTTACAAGATTGCTCATCCTGACGGAGAGGTACTACCTCGAGCATGGAACGCTGTTAACTTGAGAAAATATTATGGAAGATAGTTAAATTCAAGACTACTGCTGCTTAATCGTCTTTGTTTTCTAGTGGTTTAGTAAGTTGCATGTTCAATGAAGGTCTGTTTCGACCAAGTTATTCGAAAAGATGTTTATTCCGATTGAGTATTTATTCAATGAAAGTTTATTTCGCCCAAATTCTTATTTACTCGTCATATTCTGGATATTCTCGATCTATATTCATCTATTATCAATCTCTCCTTTATCAATTATTAAGGGTGAAAGCTGTTGCTATGACCCTCAAAAATCGACCAAAGGTGAAAGCCGTTGCAACGCCCCTTGGATCGAAAAATAAAAATGGGTGACGACCCTCGAGCTAAAAATGCTCTGATACGACTAAGGGTGAAAGCCGTTGCTATGCCCCTTAGATCGAAATTATTGAAAAGGGTGAAAGCCTCTGCTATGACCCAAGGGCTAAAAATGCTCTGATACGACTAAGGGTGAAAGCCGTTGCTATGCCCCTTAGATCGAAATTATTGAAAAGGGTGAAAGCCTCTGCTATGACCCAAGGGCTAAAAATGCTCTGATATGACTAAGGGTGAAAGCCGTTGCTATGCCCCTTAGATCGAAATTATTGAAAAGGGTGAAAGCCTCTGCTATGACCCAAGGGCTAAAAATGCTCTGATACGACTAAGGGTGAAAGCCGTTGCTATGCCCCTTAGATCGAAATTATTGAAAAGGGTGAAAGCCTCTGCTATGACCCAAGGGCTAAAAATGCTCTGATACGACTAAGGGTGAAAGCCGTTGCTATGCCCCTTAGATAGAAATTATTGAAAAGGGTGAAAGCCTCTGCTATGACCCAAGGGCTAAAAATGCTCTGATACGACTAAGGGTGAAATTCGTTGCTATGCCCCTTAGATCGAAATTATTGAAAAGGGTGAAAGCCTCTGCTATGACCCAAGGGCTAAAAATGCTCTAATACGACTAAGGGTGAAAGCCGTTGCTATGCCCCTTAGATCGAAATTATTGAAAAGGGTGAAAGCCTCTGCTATGACCCAAGGGCTAAAAATGCTCTGATAAGACTAAGGGTGAAAGCCGTTGCTATGCCCCTTAGATCGAAATTATTGAAAAGGGTGAAAGCCTCTGCTATGACCCAAGGGCTAAAAATGCTCTGATACGACTAAGGGTGAAAGCCGTTGCTATGCCCCTTAGATCGAAATTATTGAAAAGGGTGAAAGCCTCTGCTATGACCCAAGGGCTAAAAATGCTCTGATACGACTAAGGGTGAAAGCCGTTGCTATGCCCCTTAGATCGAAATTATTGAAAAGGGTGAAAGCCTCTGCTATGACCCAAGGGCTAAAAATGCTCTGATACGACTAAGGGTGAAAGCCATTGCTATGCCCCTTAGATCGAAATTATTGAAAATGGTGAAAGCCTCTGCTATGACCCAAGGGCTAAAAATGCTCTGATACGACTAAGGGTGAAAGCCGTTGCTATGCCCCTTAGATCGAAATTATTGAAAAGGGTGAAAGCCTCTGCTATGACCCAAGGGCTAAAAATGCTCTGATACGACTAAGGGTGAAAGCCGTTGCTATGCCCCTTAGATCGAAATTATTGAAAAGGGTGAAAGCCTCTGCTATGACCCTCGAGCTAAAATTGCTCTGATACGACTAGGGATGAAACCCATTTGCTAAGCCTTTTAAATTGAAAGCATATCCAAGATCGGTCAAGATTCTATTATCTTTACATGGCAGCTATTGATTCCTAAAACTAGGAAAAATTTCTCTTATAAGATTCAGATGTTGCAAAAATCGGACTTCAAATCGAATTGACAACAATATATAAAGAAGATTTTTCATTCCTCGAATTTCGGATAAATTACATGAGAACTATTGATTTTTTTTTAAAAAAAAAAAAAAAAAAAAAATAGAGAGAGAGGGAGAACGAGAACATCATTCATCATTCCAGCAAATATTATCATTACAACAAGGATTGTGTTACTACAAGAAAGGGAAATCGTCACAGTAAATATAGTGATACAACAAAAGAAAAATCTTAGCAAGCTCGTAATACAAAGGAAAACAAGGAAAACCACAGTGTTACTGAACGAAATTATTTTCGAAAAGGATCTTTCTAACTTCAGCATACCCGCGGATGTAAGCTTCCCTCTCACGAAGCTTGGAGTTCCTCTTCTCACGTTCGTAGATATCTTTGAGTCTCTCTAATTCTGAACTTAACTTATCCTGAGACAATCTTTCCTTGAAAAATCTATTAGCTTCCAGTGCGCGTTCCAGCTCGATCTTTTTTCCAATCAGCTTGAGCAAAATAGAAGCCCGTTGTTCGATCTCATGATTGGCCAACGCATAAAGCCTAGAAAAGACTTTGCCAGCCTGAACTTATAAGAAAATACGTCATAGCAGAATTAAAGGAATTAGAGAGTCATGATAAAGAAGTTAGAAAGAATTACCTGGGCAAGGGATTCCGACCCAGAATGTAACAGGAACGAGGAATATTCTCCAGTCGAGAAGACCGCCTCAGAGATAGAAACATTGGCCCGAAGAAGGCTCAAGTCAGATTTCTCATGTGACATTATATTAAAAGGAGTCACACCCCTTTTAGATGAAGATCCTCCGACCAACGAAGGTACGGATTGGAAAAAAGTGCGCCCAGTTACTTCATCCGCAAAAGAAACCTTTTTAATTTTCTTATTTGAGCCCCTAGATTTCAATCACGAAGAAAAGGCAATAGTCGAAGATTTATTCTCCCCATGAAAGTTTAACTGATCAGAACTAGCGGATTTATTTGGGGATCGGTTTCTTTTCCTTGTTCTTCTACCATCACTTGGTCCGGAGAAAGGCGCGGGAGAAATCACAAGAGCGTTCGAATTTTTATTCATCTCTTGATTTCCAAGTAAAGATATAACCGAGATGGTTTTCTAAAGCTCCGATCGCCGTGAGCAATATTATTGTGAAAGCAACGCAAAAAGACCTGGGTATTTTTAAAGACACGACATCATGCGAACTGTAATAATTGGTAAGTCGCTACTCCCAAGAAAGATTCGATGACGCAAATAAGTATGCAAGAATGACGTTATAAAATTTAGCAAGACAGTCAAATAGACAAAAGATTAAGCATGGCATTAAGGAAAAATTAAATTTGGGCATCCACCAAATAGACAAAAGCAGAAGACTATAAATATACAAGAACAATGGTTCAATACGTAAATCCTATTACATGATAATCGTCACTGGCTGGATTCATGGTTCATTTTCCCTTGTTCCTCTGCTTCGCTAGAACCGCTTTCCGAGCCATTGGAATCACCTTTACTCGAACTGCTCCCTTCTCCATCATTACTTTGTGCATCGGCCACAGGTCTGCTCAAATCGGAAGAAGAGTTGTTTTGCTCCCCCTGATCCCGAGAATCCCCTTCAATATCCACATCTTCATCCTCGGATTGAGCTTCGAGCGCATCAGGATTTGGCATCGTCACTCCAAATTCCTCTAGAAAAGGAGCGAACTCATGAGCGGCCAAATCCTCGAGCTTGGGAGGAAGGGAAGACGCTTTATAATCTTCACCAAAGATATTCTTATAAGGATCCATGTTAGGAAGGTAGTAATCAAGGGCGCCTTCGATCTTGGCAGCTGTATGGAGGTGCTGAGCCCCTTTATAGTAGAAGGCTTGATTAATTTCACCCGACCGTAAGCGAACCAAGGCATCAAGGATTGGAGACTCCAGGAACTCCCTTATGGCAGGAAGCCTAGCTTCGGCTCGACCTCGCTCATAAAGCTGTTCGGCGGACACTTTGGTTTGCTCGAGCTCCAGTTTTAGTTTCTCCACTTCACCCTCTAAGGCCCTCTTCGCCTCCAACTCCCTCTTAATCTTCTCGAGTTCTATCTCGACCTCAGACAATTTAATTTTGGCATTATCTAGTTGACTGGTTTTTGCAGCTTCATCCTTCAAAACGTTGTATAGGGCTTTTTGTGCCGCCTGAGACTCTTCGCTCAGTATGGCCAGTCGAAGAGCGGTTTGAGTAAACAGGTCTCCGGCCTGCAAAGAAAAAGACACGTAAAACACAAAATAAGAATTATAAGGGAAAGACTAAAAACTATTCGGAATAGACAGTACCCTTTGATGAGCGTGGGCGTAATCGCTTACTATCTCGAAATCTTGCTTAACAAAAGATTGGATAGTATCATCCTTGAACCTCCCGGCCAAGAACAACCGAAGAGATTTATCCACCGTATGCTCGCCCTCGGGACCTAAGTCAGATTCAATTGTCCCACCCTCGGGGTATCCGGCTAATCTGGGCCCTCGCAGATGATCCTCGATGAAGTCAGCCAGATCCGGTTCGGAATGACCATTCTGGCAAGGAATCGAATCTGATCCTCGACCAAAAGGTTTAACTCTCCTGGAGGACTCAGCGACATCGCTACTTCTTTTACGAGCCGTCCTGGCCTGCAAAATCTCCCTGGCACGATTCTCCATCAAAGTTTAGTTACTATACCCCTCGTCATTCGGGTCAGAAGGGCCAGTTGGAAAAACGGACCGAAGGACGTCGGAATCTTGGGAATTAGGAGCCCTCTCCACCTCAACCCGAGAGCGAGAGGTTCCTACTTCGGTGATTGGGGGAATAATCACCAAGGCATTTGAGGTTGGCGTGATCCCAACCTGGACTTTGGACTTTTTCGCTTTCCGAGAAGTTATTGATATTTGAGGACGAGGCCGACCTTTATTACCCTTCGAAAAGGAAGCAACGTGTGGACCAGCTACTGATGTACGGAATTTATCAACAATATCGGCTAACGTGGAAGGGGGGTTAGCGGGATCGATCCGAGCCCTCCCATACTCGATCGGATCGGCAGGAAAAGTACAATTACTAAGCTCGGCCAATCGCAAGACCGCCTCCCGAGTCATCAACGCGGTTTGATGAGGGTCAGCACGAAGAGATTGCAGGAATTCATCTGTTATTTCATTTTTCATACTTCCCACGAGACGGCGTTTACCATATATCCATATCTTTGCTCCAGGCCAAGTGAATGGAGTAGGTTCGGGATTATCTTCGGAAGGCGGAGATTCTGGTCCTCGAACAAAGAAGAACTCTTGCTTCCATCCTTTCAAATTGCTGCTGACGTTGGCTGATAAGATCGAAGTCTTTGGTCTCTGAGAAAAATATACATAACCTGCGTTTGAAGACGTGGAAGCACTCATCTGGAATATCCGCCAAAATTTTTGAAAGGCCGCCTTTTTCCCTTTGGCTTTCATCAGCACGCAAAAGGCTATAATCAGACCAATCGAGTTCGGTAAAATCTGGCAAGGAGTCAACAGGAAAGCATCTAGAAGGTTTTCTACCAGAGGAGGGAAGGGGATGCGTAGGCCATAATGGAAATGTTTGGAATAAAAGGCCTGACAACCCGCGGGAGGGTCGGTAACCCGTTGATCAGAAGTAGGAAGCACGATCGAGAAACCGGCACCGAGATATTGGCTGAATTCTTCCTGCAACTGGTTCAAATCTTTTTCCTTGTAGGAACAGACGATCTCATCAGCCCTCTCCTCAGTCATATTTAGACCTGCGCTGGTCGAGGGCTCTTCCCAATCAAGGATCGTGACCACCACGTTGCGGTTCAATCTATATTTCATTTGCTCATTTTTCCCCAAGGGAAGGTCCCCATCCTCTACATCTTCCTCATCAGAGACTGTTGCTTCACCTGAATTTTCATCGCCGCTATCTCCCGTCTCGGAATTCGATTCCCGCTCCTCCCCGCTGGAATCGGAGGCGGAACTCGAGTTTTGTGGATTCTCGATCTCAGATGATCGAGCTTCCACAACTTCTTTATCTTTCCGATTATCGGCCTCATTCTCATCTAAAGGAGATTTTTCCTTCAAGTCTACTGAACTCGACATTATGAATATACGAGGACTGCTCGAAAAAGATTACTAGAACTCACTTATCGATCTGTATGCTCCGACCTAAATTTTCCTTCTCAGAGTCTTTGATGAACGGCGACCCTCCGTAAAACTATATATACAGGGACAAAACGGGAAATTGCAAACCGGTCCCCGAGTAAGCGCGGCGGTTGAATTTCCTCAAGGTAAACTTAAAAACCTATTTCCGAAAATTGCACTTAAGGCCCCATATTTTTCGAAATTCCTAAATTGAAGACCTACACGACAAGCGGCGCATCGAAGAAATGTTAGCTCCGAATCCCCACACAAGCCTATGAGATAATGAAATTCAATTAAACTGCTTCGCTAAAATGGCGATGAAATATCCAAATCACAAGCTCCAATTCCCGCAACAAACGACAAGGATAATATCTGGACGGCACAGTTACATGTTTTCTCAAAGTATGCACTCTTTTTCCCTAGTTCGGTTTTTATCCCAATGGGTTTTTCCGAATTAGGTTTTTAATGAGGCATACCCGAAGCTGGTGCCTAAATTGGTTCATTCTCCCTGATCGTCCTGGACTATATATATACTTCTTCGAGCTCAAGCTTCACCTTACGCTCAAGAAGTGGGGGAGTATTGATGAGGGGTATTTTGGGGCTCCGCTTTTTCTACAACCATGTCAGATCGAACAATATTTGTCTGAGGAGCTCGATTTCGACCCCAATGTCCAAGTACACAATGTATAGACGGACCTGGATCAAAAGTTACTGTTGGGCCGAGCTCTGGTCCAAACTCGTGGGCCGAGTAATGCATGTCTGCGGATGGATCACCTAAACCCCGATTTCGGCTATAAATACCCAAAGCATTTATGACAACGGACACAACTTCCCAGGTGCTCTTGCTTTCAGACTGCAGCTCGGACACCCTTGGGAATAGTAATATAGGCTTTCTCATATGTATTTCGCCCTTTAGCATGTACGGCATCCTATAATGCTCGAATAGGACTCCGAACACTTGTAATCTGTACTCGATAATTCAGAATACAATACTATTGATCTTTCTTATTTATTGTCTAACATTATTACTGCATTGTTTATCCACCCTTGATCGAACACACGAAAACGCGTAAGATCAGACATGGAGGCCCAATTCATTACATGGAGGCCCAATCAAGCTGGATATTACAAGAAGGCCCATGATGTATGGGTTTGAAAATTGTAATAGTTAGGACATTTAATTTTCACCCTAGACTGACCAATTGATTCATCACGTGGCACGTGATGGATCGCATAGGATGGGCAATCGACCAATCATATCTTGCTAGGTGATGAATGTTTACTTTTTCGCAAATTATTCTTTGATGTATGAGATGCATACTTAGGATAGAAAACGTAAACAAGATAAGCATAATCTGATGAGACCTCGCACACTAAGAAACCTCCAATTGAACATAAAATTCAATTAGAATATTAAATCGAATAACGGGCACATATGAATAGTGTCTATGGTCCGAGCCTATCCAATTACTAGGTCTTAGGCATATTGTACGAATATATCTCGATGTCTCACGAGTCGTGGGTCGAGCTATAGGAAGATGATATGTCTATTGCCTCGATGCACGAGTTTAGTGCCAAGGGAGGGGATATCAAGGTTTTAGGCGCTGTCTCACGAGTCGTGGGGCATCTAGGATTGAACTATTTCTCTCCACGAGTATTGGACATGATTTAACGCTAGTAAGTATGGATGTCTCACGAGTCGTGGGTCCATATCGAAAACCGAGGCTAAATGAACTTAAGGGTTAGCTGCGATGGTTAACCGTTGACATATTCGACCACCAAGTGGATCAAATAGTATGGCCAACGAGTCGTGGGTACTAGGAGATTGCATTTGGGCCTTAAGCCCGCTAGGATATTTTAAATTTCCGAAACTTATGTGGGGGCATAAGATTTTGATTAAAATAGTGGGAGTAATTAACAAATAAAAACCATGTTTGTAAATTGTGCATTTTAAATTAATCTTTCGCGTATTTATCTCTTCTCTCGTCATTTTGTAGATATAATGTCTAAAAATCCGATTTCCATCATACTTGAACAAAACAAATTAACTGGACCAAACTTCCATGACTGGGTCAGGAACCTTAAGATCATTCTCGCTTCTGAAAAGCGAGGTTTTGTCCTTGATGGGCCCCCTCCCGAACTTGCTAAGGATGCCGATGATACTGAGAAAGAAGCCGTGGATTTATGGCTTGACGATGACTTGCAGTCACGTTGTCTTATGTTGGCATCCATGACGAATGAGCTTCAAAAGCAGCACGAGCATATGAAGTCTTCTTTTGAAATCTACACGCACCTGAATGGTTTATTTGGGGTGCAAAGTAGATATGAGCGGTATGAAACTGCTAAGACTTTGCAACAAACGAGGATGGCTGAAGGTGCTGATGTTCGATCTCACTGCATCAAGATGATTGGGCTTATTGAAAAGCTTGGTCATCTTGACGTAAAGATGGACAAGACCTACTGCCAGGATATAATCCTCCAATCGTTGCCAAGATCATTCGAGCAATTCGTAGTGAACTACAACATGCACAAGATGAATGTTGAACTTCACGAGTTGGCTAATATTCTCGCCACTGCCGAGGCTTCCATGAAAAGAGAGAAGCCAGTGATGGTTGCTACCTCGACCCAATCCAAGTCCAAAAGGACAAAGAAAGGGAAGGGAAAAGGAAATGCTTCTTCAAGCAAAGGCAAAGCACCATCTGGGCCCATAGGGAAGGGAAAGAAGCGTAAAGCTTCGTCTGGTGAACAGAAATATTTCTACTGCAAGAAACCTGGACACTGGAAGAGGAACTGCAAAGAGTTCTTGGAGAGCTCGAAAGGTATATTCCTTGTTGAAGTTAATTTATCAATTAACTGTGCATCATGGGTGCTAGACACTGCTTGTGGTTCTCATCTTTGTAATGATTTACAGGTGATGGGAGCAACAAGGCCACTTAGGCCAGGGGATTGGATCCTGAGATTTGGCAATGGAGCTAGAGCTGCTGCCGAGGCCATAGGCGAAGTGGAGTTAGATTTAGGTGGTAATAAATTAGTCCTTAGGAACGTTCTTTATGTACCTGGTTTAGTGAAAAACATTATTTCAATTCCTGTTTTGGATAATGAAGGTTTTAATTTTACTATTAATAAAGGTTTTTTTTTTCGTTATTCATGAATGATAATATGTTTTTCACTGGTACATTAAAAGATGGACTATATACCATTGAACCACCTAAGTTAGTGATGCATGTACAACAAAACAAAAGGAAATAAGATAATGAAATATCTGCCCAATTATGGCACGCTCGACTTGGACATATATCTAAGTCTAGGATTCAAAAGTTAGCATCATCTGGCGCGATTGAAATCAATCGCATTGATGAAATGCCAACATGTGAACCATGCTTAAAGGGTAAAATGGCTAAGTTGCCGTTTAAGGGAAACCCTGAGCGAGCCAAGCATACATTGGACTTGATACATACTGACGTATGTGGACCACTAAGAAAAAGCGCCCGAGGTGGCTATGACTACTTCATCACTTTCACTGACGACTTTAGTCGTTATGGATATGTGTTCTTGTTGAAACACAAGTCTGAAGCCTTTGAGCGATTCAAAGAATTCAAGATGGAAGTAGAGAATCAACTTGGTCATACGATAAAGGCTCTTCGCTCTGACCGAGGTGGAGAATTTCTTAGTAACGAATTTCTGAATTATCTTGTAGAGCATGGAATATTATCGCAGTGGACTCCTCCTGCAACACCCCAATTAAATGGAGTAGCAGAGAGAAGGAATCGAACTTTGATGGACATGGTTCGATCCATGATGAGTGCCACTGACCTTCCTCTTTCATTTTGGGGACATGCCCTCCTCACGGCAAAGAAGATACTAAACATAGTACCTTCTAAATCCGTAGAAAAGACACCATACGAATTATGGTTTGGCAAGGCACCCTCATACGCATTCATGCGCATATGGGGATCTCCCGCTTACGTTAAAAAGCTAGTGGGAGATAAATTGGAAACTAAATCCACTTTGTGCAAATTCGTGGGGTATCCAGAAAACTCGATAGGATACGAGTTCTACGATCCTACAAGACAAACTACGTTTGTCTCGAGGAACGCTCACTTCTTAGAGAAGGATTTCTTGGTGGACAAGAAAGAAAATAACGTAGAACTAGATGAGGTCACTGAAGCTGAAAAGGCCTTAGAGGTCGATCGAGCTGCCCGTCACCACAGGCAGTGGGAGAACATGAGCATGAAAGTGCACCAAAAAGTACACCGATACTTCGTAGGTCAGAAAGACAACGTAGAGAACCCGAGAGGTACTACGGTCTGCTGCATGAGACAGGACAGTCTCTTACCGACCCAAGGACTTACGAAGAGGCTATGCTAGACATAGACTTGGGAAAGTGGCGCGAAGCCATGGAATCCGAACTGGACTCCATGCACTCAAACAAGGTCTGGGCCTTGGTAGATCCACCAGTGGGAGTGGCTCCCGTGGGTTGCAAGTGGATCTATAAGCGAAAGCTTGGAGTGAACGGAGAGGTGATTACCTACAAGGCGCGACTAGTGGCAAAAGGATACACTCAAAGACCAGGTATCGACTTTGAGGAGACCTTCTCGCCCGTCGCAATGCCCAAATCCATTCGGATCTTGCTGGCCATAGCTGCGTGGTATAACTACGAGATATGGCAGATGGATGTAAAGACTGCCTTTCTCAATGGAGACATTGATAAGGAGATCTACATGGAGCAACCAAAAGGATATGCATCCAAAGGAGATGAACACAAGGTGTGAAAACTCCAGAGGTCCATTTATGGACTGAAGCAAGCTTCCCAAAGTTGGAACATTCGTTTTGATGAGACAATCCAAACTTTTGGATTCATCAAGAACATGTTCGAACCTTGCGTGTACAAGAAGATCAGTGGGAGTACAGTTGAATTTTTGGTGCTTTACGTTGACGACATTCTTCTCATTGGAAACAATGTGAAAGCGTTGTCTGAAACTAAAGCGTGGTTATCTACACAATTCTCAATAAAGGATTTGGGAGAAGCATCCTTTGTACTAGGTATAAGGATCTACCGAGATAGATCAAAAGGACTGCTGGGCCTCTCCCAATCCCAGTACATAGATAAAATCTTGAAAAGATTTAGTATGGAAGAATCCAAGAGAGGATTGCTTCCAATGAGACATGGGATTGCACTCTCTAAGTCTATGGCCCCAAAGACGCCAGAAGAGAGAAGCAATATGTCTCGAGTACCATATGCATCCGCGATAGGAAGCATAATGTATGGTATGCTATGTACAAGACCAGACGTAGCGTACGCTTTAAGCGTTACAAGTCGCTACCAGTCTGACCCAGGTGAGCAGCACTGGATAGCCGTAAAGGCAATTCTGAAGTACCTGAGAAGGACTAAGGAATTGTTCTTGGTATACGGTGGAGGAGAATTGAAATTGGAAGGCTATACAGACTCGAGCTTCCAATGTCATGTAGACGACTTCAAGTCGACATCAGGATACGTATTCTGCCTCAATGGTGGTGCGGTTAGCTGGAAGAGCTCCAAGCAGGAAACAACCGCGGATTCAACCACCGAAGCGGAATACATTGCCGCGAGTGACGCAACAAAGGAAGGTGTTTGGATGAGGAACTTCATCCAGGAATTGGATGTGATACCTAGCATTGCTGAGCCCATTACTATCTTCTGCGATAATAATGGGGCAATAGCGCAAGCAAAGGAGCCGAGATCTCATCAAAAATCCAAGCACGTACAGAGACGATACCATGTGATAAGAGATATCATTGGTAGAGGAGACATTAAGATGGAACGTGTCGACTCAGAAGATAATACGGCGGACCCGCTAACGAAGCCTCTGCCTCAAGAGGCATTTGAGAAACATCTGCATAAGATGGGACTCAAGAACATAAAAGACTGGCTTTAGGACAAGTGGGAGATTGATAGAAATAGTGTCCTGCAAGCCAGCTGTATGGCTAGTATTTATTGTAATAAATGCGGAACTATTCAATTTCGATTAATAAATGCACTTTATTAAATGGTCATCTTTATCTTATGTAATATTTATCTACGCATAAGGATAGAAGTCCTTAGATCACAGGGCTATGGGACAACCCGTGGACTGATCTCTAAGGCCGTGATCTAGAACATATTCAAGAGTCGTAGAATCCAATCGAGATAGGACATCATTGGATTCGGTTAGACTCTCACTATTGTGTGTACTCCGATGAACTGGAGGACGCTGGGTGGCTTGCTGGGATGGCAAGCGCACTGAATACCCCAATTAGGAAATAACTCACCATGGAAGCGGTAGGCGCATATCGGGGTTGAAGTTATTCCAATTTGCAATAGTATACGAGGAACGATCCCTAACAACTTGAGATGATAGGGTTTATCTGGTACGAGAACGTCTATGCTTTGATGTGAGTTCCGACTGACTGGGGATCACCAGAAAGTCTCTGTGGGCTCACATTGGGTTTAGAGGAACTCGTATGCAGATTCATATCATCAACAAAGGATCCGTTGACCCGACTTGATAGGTTGGGAAATTCTACTATGGATTTCTGTGAGAAATTAATTCTGGTAAAATCCTTGGCCAAGGTATCTGACGACTTTATGTAAGTAGCTCATAAAGATTAAGTCAAAGAGAATTTATTTCGAGATCAGAGTACATAAGGTCAAGACAAAAGAAAAGGGAATCCGATAAAAGACCATGCCCTTAAGTCTCGACTGGGAGATTGATCGATGGAGAGATTATGTCGTATATGGAAATTGTAAATGATAAAAGGTTCACTGAATTAATTCACCAGTGATTGGGCTCCATGGGCTTGTGACTGGACATCGACCGTGGAGTGTGGGAGAATTCCCAAATTAGCAGGGGTGCTAATTTTGGAATGATTAATCGACAGAGTGTTCGATTAATTTAGAGTATTAATTGCTCGAATAATTAAATGATATTTAATTATAACCCGCGGCCAATTATGTGGTGAACCTACGGGTGCATACACAATACACATGAAGCGAAAGCGAGGAAATAAGAACGAACGAGTCGACTGGGTCGACTGAGTCAAAATCGACTGGGTCGATTAAATGGGTGGGTCGACTGGGTCGACCCATATGGAACGAAAAAAGATCCAATTGGAATTGGATCAAGATTATAAATTAAATTGGAATTTAATTTATGAGTAAATTAATTAATTATGATTTAATTAATTAATGGAATAATTAATTAATTAGACTTGGAGTTTGAATTAATTAATTGGGAGATGATTTAATTAATTGGGCTATTTAATTGGGAAATTAAATAAAGCCCTGAAAGATTAATTTATATGGGCCATGAATTAATTAGAAGACTTGGTCTTCTAATTAAAGAGGGCCATGGCCCATGTAGGAGAATTAGTATCCTAAACCTAGAAGGATTAGGATATGAGAGATATCTATAAATAAGAGACTAGGTCTCATATCTCACACACAACTCTACAAGAAAATTAAGAAGAGCAAAAAAAAATTCTCTCCCTCTCCCTCTCTGGATCGGCCGAACCTACTTCCACTTTGGAAGAATTTTCGTCTTCAATTTTTCGTTCCAAAGTTGTTCTAAAACCTAGATATTAATATACCCTATGTTCCAGTTGATTAGGATATATTAATTTTCGTGATATTGTGGTGTATCAACTCGTAGAGGCGCAACACGTGGGGCGCTACTCAAAAGGTGTAGGTCGATCTTACCTGGGCAGAATTCAGAGCTTGTCTTGCTAGCCGAGGATTTGCAAGGAGATAGGTATAAACGAGAAAACTTATACTATCGTTTAATTATATTCATATATATACAACTAGAGAATATCCTGACAAGATTCTTTAAGAGGCCCTAAAATTTTTTATATTCCACTGTGCCTAGGGCTGTTTTTCTTAGCGAATCCCAACATATATTTGGGAAAAAAGATGAACATCTAGGTAAAAGACAAAACAAAAAATACACAGTTCATTAAGTAGAATTTAATGGTAGCAAATACCGTTTTAAAAAAAAAAACCCGTCAGCCAAACAACGCCATTTCATGATTATACCTATTAAAAAAAAATTGCAAAAGTTAAAATCCTGCCGGGCCCACATGTTGCAATTAAACAAAACAGAACATATCCGAAAATGGCATTTTTTTCGATTAAATCGATTTTACACAAATCAAAAGTAAATTATGTTTTACTGTTTGTTGACCGTTTCGGATCGAGAAATCGCAAAACAGGTAGTTTAAGGTTGTTTCACAAGGATTAAGAAATTATTTAATGATCTAGATTTTAGAAAAATTAAAGGATAATTGGATAAAATTGCCCTTGAAAAAGATGATGATGGGGGCTATTTCGCACCCTACATACTGTACGGATCGACTAAAGAACATAAGATCGATTCGACCAAATCAGACAGTTCGGGATCATCTTATCGACCCGGCCGAATACAGCTTTTTTTGACTAGAAGACTATATTCCGGACCCAGGAAGGATATTTGGGCCGAGTCCTATTAGGACTATATTTCCTTGTAACGCTAGGTTTAGTATGATATAAATACCTAGTCAATCATTGTATTAAACAACTCTGAATCATAAGGCAAATACGCCATTAAATTCTGCATCAACTGCACAACTCACTATTATTCAATAAAAAAGAGCTTTCTCTTCATATTTGTGTTATTTTTTGCGTTGGTTACAATATTTACTTTATGTTCTTATGATATTGCTCTTCCTTGAGTTTTGATCCATCCTGAATAAAGTAACAGAGCCCTATAATATATATATATTGAAAACCCCCAATATCACAAATTCACTGATACCTTTAACCTGACGAAATCCGGTTAAATCAGTTGGCGCCCACCGTGGGGCTAGGTTAATTATTCGATCGACACATGGCTCGCCCAAGGAAAAGCGCTCGTATTGGAGCAAGAAGTAACACAACCACCGGTCATAACACATCTGAAGATCTACAGGACAACAATGATAATAACGCTCCCAACACCAACGAGAATTTGCAGGATACCCACCCCCGTCAGCGGGAACCCAAAGGAGGTCTTCCCGATACAATACCGGAAGAACCGGAAGTCCCTGTGATCCCCGTTCCTCTCCCGGGCGCTCAGGAGAAACTGCGACAGATCGCAATGCTCGTTAAATCACTCTCTCCAGAAGAATTACTCGTACTTGATCAAATTCCTCGAAACGTTAGGGCTGCCAGGGCAACTCCTGCTCAAAGAGCGCCAAGGCAAAACGATCAAGCCTCTCAACAAGCTGACAGCCCGGCAAGCGAGCGGCGCTCACTACACAGTCCGCAGCAGGGCAATTCAAAACCCTCCGATAACCATCCCCGAAGAAAACCAGGACAAAGAAAACCACAGCCGGGGCGCAGTGGGTCCAAGGAACGTACAATAATCCCTATCGAGGATGACATAGATGATGCAATCCCGGATCGACCACGAACAACGCGATTCTCGGAAAGAGAAATCGAAAGGATGGTGCAGGAGTGACTCGAACAACGCCTACGATCTGTTCAAAACCCGTGGGCCCGAACCACGGAACTCCAGGAGAGCCTTGCGGCCTGTTCTCCCTTCTGCAGAGAAATAAAAGAGGCACAGTCAATTGGACAGGTCCCGGGTAGACTACCCCGATATGATGGAACCACTGACCCAGATGATTATATTTTTAGCTTCACGAATATAATGAACTTATACGCCCACTCGGCGGAATTCACCGCCAAGTTAATGGTGACCACATTCGAAGGACTCGCATTGGACTGGTTCGCCAAACAACCTGCCAACTCCATATTCAGTTTTCGGGAATTATGCAATAAATTGACACAGCAGTTTGCCAGTCAGAAGAGGCAAAAACTCCCGATGAGCTACTTAGGAACCATACACCAACAAGAGGGAGAATCCTTAAGAAACTGGTTGGCGAGATTTAACGTGGAATTACTCAAAATCGATTCCCCAAATATCGATTACATAATTTCTATTCTCTTCGACCTCACGAAGAATAGGCAGTTCGGAAATGCCCTCAGTCGAAAACAACCAAGAACGTTTGCCGACATCATGAGCTTGGCGTCTAAATATATGACCCAAGAAGAGATGAATTCATTTAAAGATAAAAACAAAAACAAAGCCACAACTTCAGGCTCCAAACGGCATGATAGGATTCCTGCCCAAAGATCCATGGATTATGAGCGATCTTTTAGAAAAGGCAACGTTTTCCAGCGATTGGAATACAACAAAGCCGACCAAGAAAGGCAACCTAATTTCTACCAAAGACCAAGAAACCCCGAACTACCGATCAGAGGCAGGGTTAATCAAGTAGAACACCCAAGGTTAAATGCTCCGATGGAAGAAATATTGGAAGTACTAGAAAGGAATAATTGGATCCCTGAAGCGAGGAAAATCGCTCAGCCCAGACCAGGATCTCGAAACTATGACCTATACTGTAAATACCATCGGGCACACGGACATCGAACGGAAAATTGTTTTCACCTTAAAAGAGAAGTTGAAAAACTAATCAAACAGGGAAAACTAGACGATTATATAGAGCGAGATATCATCTCCCGGGAGGTTTTAGCCCAAATGAATCCTAATTGATAATGGAAGCTCAGCAAATATCATCTCCCGGGAGGTTTTAGCCCAAATGAACTTGGGGCAGATAAACCTACAGAAAGTAGCTACGCCGTTAGTAGGGTTTGGAGGATCCGAAATCGTCCCCAGCGGAACAATAACCTTAAGTGTATCACTCGGGAAAAAACCGCACCGGACAGTGAAGCTAGTAAAATTTCTAGTGGTAGAAACACCCTTCGCTTATAACGCAATATTAGGACGACCAGCCTTCAACCTATTCCGAGCCGTTGTCTCTACTTATCACCAGAAGATAAAGTTTCCGACCGATAGAGGTATCGGGGAAATAATGAATGATCACTGTATGGCATGGGATTGCTACAGCACCTCATTAACCTTGAAAGATCACCCCAAATCAATTACCCCGAGCAAAAGAAAACTCGAAGACGATCTCGTTAGAAACAAGGTTGAAATCCCTAGTACTGATCGAATAGATAAAAAGGGAAAAGAACCGCTAGATTTAGCCTTAAAACCACCAGAACATAAGGATGTAATTCTAGTACAAGGGGACTCGTCCAAAACGACAAGAATAAGTACTGAATTGAGCAAAGAAGGGGAAGTAATGTTGATCAACTTCCTCAGAGATAATGTCGACGTCTTCGCTTGGAGCGCGAATGACATTGAAGGAATTGATCCTCGAGTAATCAAGCATTCCCTAAAAATTGATCCTTTGGCAAAACCCGCCAGACAAAAGAAGAGAAATCATGGGCCAGTAAAAGACAAAATTATCAAAGCCGAGGTAGAAAGACTACTTGAAGCAAAACAAATCCGAGAAATACACTTCTCAGAATGGCTATGTAATGTTGTTCTAGTAGCAAAAGGGGATAAAAAGGAAAACAAATGGAGAATGTGTAATGATTTTACCGACCTTAACAAATTATGCCCACGCGACCCATATCCCCTCCCAAGGATCGACTTATTAGTTGACTCAACCGCTGGCTTCGCGATATTCAGCATGATGGACGCCTTTCAAGGGTTTTATCAAATATACATGGATGAGCGGGACCAAGAGAAGACTGCGTTCATAACCGAGCAGGGAGTATATTGCTTTATAGTAATGCCATTCGGCTTAAGGAATGCCGGGGCTACTTACCAAAGATTAGTAAACCTAATGTTCAAAGAGTTAATCGGAGAGATAATGGAAGTCTATGTAGATGACATGTTAGTCAAAAGTATGAACGAAGCGGATCACGTAAAACATCTTGATCGATGTTTCCGGATCTTGAGAAAATACCGCATGAAGTTAAATCCCGCGAAATGCACTTTCGGTGTTAAGTCAGGAAAATTTTTGGGCTATTTGGTACACCAGCGAGGAATAGAAGCCAACCCAGAAAAAATTCGAGCCATAACTGAAATGAAACCTCCCAAAACCATCTCCCAAGTACAAAGCTTGGTTGGGAAAATCGTAGCGTTGAACAGATTCATATCAAAATCAGCAGACAGAAGTTTGCCCTTTTTCCAAACGCTTCGAAAAGCAAAAAACTTTGTTTGGACCGAAGAATGCGATCGAGCCTTCGAACAACTCAAAGAGTATTTGACAACACCCCCGATGTTGGCCAAACCGACGGAAGGAGAACCATTGTATATCTACATCTCGATCTCCGACGCGGCCGTTAGTTCAGTACTAGTTAAGATAGAAGGTTCAGAACATAAGCCTGTCTATTATTTAAGCAAATTACTGCAAGGGGCGGAGAAGAATTATTTGGAAATTGAGAAATTCATTCTGGCCTTAGTAGTGGCTGCACGAAAACTTCGACCTTACTTTTTAACCTACAAAATCGTGGTTTTAACGAATCAACCACTGAGACAAGTCTTAGCAAAGCCGGAAGCCTCCGGAAGACTAATCAAATGGGCGATCGAACTCGGCCAATTTGAAATCGATTACAAACCAAGAATTGCAATTAAGGCTCAAGTGCTAGCTGATTTTCTATTGGAAACCCCGACACAGGCAACCGAACTATCGAACAGCCTCAACGACGATATCTTGATCATAGAAGATCAAACTTGGTTAATGCATGTTGACGGTGCTTCATGCCGAGAAGGAGGAGGCGCCGGAATCAACTTCACCGGACCAAATAAAGAAGATTTAAATTATGCGATAACGTTGGACTTCGTCGTAACAAACAATGAAGCAGAATATGAAGCGTTAATCGCAGGAATGGAAATGGCGATCAAAGCCAACATAAAGAGCCTTAAAGTATTAACCGATTCAGAGTTAGTGCAAAGACAAATAGAAGGCCTGTACGAGGCTAAGGAATTTAATATGGTTAAATACCTCGCCAAAGTGAAAACACTAGCTGAGAAATTCGAAAGCTTCGGTATACAGAACATTCCACGTTTGAAAAACAAATGGGCCGATCAACTATCTAAGTTCACAGGAGCCCATGACGGAAAAACCGAAAGGGTGATCAACTGGTTAATCTCTAATACACCGGCGATCGATATCGATAAAACACCGGCAGTTGATATAATGGAAATCGAAGAAGCTGAAGAAAACTGGATGACTCCAATGATAGACTATCTTCGAGAGGGAAAACTGCCGCTTGACCAGAATGAAGCTCGGAAAATAAAATATCGAGCTCCAAAATATACATTGGTAGAAGAAATACTCTACCGGAGATCAGTATCAGGAATTCTTCTGAAATGCGTCTCTGAATCACAAACCATTGATATTCTACGAGAGGTACATGAAGGAGACGCAGGGAATCACAGCGGAGCAAGGGCATTGGCTTTAAAATGCCTCCGAACATGTTATTATTGGCCTACCATCAATAAGGATGCCGCTCAGTATGTCCAAGAATGTCATCACTGCCAAGTCCATGCTAATATATGTCATCGACCAGCAGAAAACATGCACCCAATCCCGGTATGTTGGCCTTTCGATCAATGGGGAATGGACATCGTGGGACCGTTCCCAGTGGCTAGATCCAAGAAAGCTTATGTCCTGGTCGCCGTCGAATACTTCAGCAAATGGATAGAATGCATCGCCCTCGCACGAATAACTCAATTCCAAGTGATCAACTTCCTATGGAAATTCATAGTTTGTCGATTTGGCATCCCAAGGATCCTAATTTCTGATAATGGAACCCAATTCGCGGGAAAACAGGTAATAGAATGGTGTTCGAAACTTGGGATTCAACAAAATTTCACTTCGGTCGGGCACCCTAGAGCGAACGGAAAAACCGAAGTAGCAAACCGAGAAATAATAAAATCCTTGGAAAAAAGATTAGGAGCGGCCAAAGGAAAATGGCTCGATGAACTCCCAGGAGTACTTTGGGCTAATCGAACCACAGTCAGGAGCTCAACCGGGGAAACCCCATTTAGCTTGGTATATGGTTCGGAAGCTGTTATTCCTGTTGAAACTCTAATCCCAACACCAAGAATCGAGATGTACGATGATCAGGAGAATGAAAAGACAAGAGAAAGTGACGTCGATTTAACAGAAGCTTTGAGAGAAAAAGCCGTTGTACGCCTGCAAGCCACTAAAGCAAATATGGAAAAGGCATACAATCAAAAGGTACGCATCCGAACCTTCAAAGAAGGAGACCTGGTCTTGAAGAAGGTAGAAGTATCCAAGCATGTGGGAAAGTTACAACAAAATTGGGATGGACCTTACGTTGTCATTGGCGTAGGAAAGAAAGGTTCATACAAAATTGCACACTTGGATGGAACAGCCTTACCAAGAACCTGGAACGCAGTCAACCTTAGGAAATACTATGGTAAATAAATTTTAGCAGGTTATGCTGCTTTGTTTTATTTTATTTTATTAAGTTTTAATCTTTGTAATAAAGGCCTTAGCCTACAGTTCAATTATTAAAGATTTTAGCAATTTTAAATATTAAGTCAAGATCGAGTATAAATCGATTGTTTCGGTAAACACTCCTTGGAATTCTACTATCATATTGGTTGAGATCGGGACAAAAGGAGTTAAGTATACATTGACCCGCTCAATAAACACTCCTCGATTCGACCATACAAACGAGTCGAGTATACATTGATCCGCTCAATAAAAACTCCTCGGTCATTATTCACGAAGATTAAAAGACTTTTGGTATTGAAAACCTAAGTCTAAGTAAAAACGAGTCGAGTATACATTGATCCGCTCAATAAAAACTCCTCGGTCATTATTCACGAAGATTAAAAAGACTTTTGGTATTGAAAACCTAAGTCTAAGTAAAAACGAGTCGAGTATACATTGATCCGCTCAATAAACACTCCTCGATATATTTACAACGATTGAAAGACTTCAGGTATTGAAAACCTAAGTCCAAACAAACGAGTCGAGTATACATTGATCCGCTCAATAAACACTCCTCGATTTACTCATGACGATTAAAAGACTTTTGGGTCAAAAACCTAAGTCTAATAAAAAAAGAGTTGAGTATACATTGATCCGCTCAATAAACACTCCTCGATCTAAGTCTAATCAAACAGAGTTGAGTATACATTGATCCGCTCAATAAAAACTCCTCTATATATTTACAACGATAAAAAGACTTTTTGTATAAAAACCTAAGTCTAAATTATAAAAGAGTCGAGTATACATTGATCCGCTCAATAAACACTCCTCGATATATTTACAACGATCTAAATGACTTTTGGTATAAAAACCTAAGTCTAAATTATAAAAGAGTCGAGTATACATTAATCCGCTCAATAAACACTCCTCGATATATTTACGACGATCTAAATGACTTTTGGTATAAAAACCTAAGTCTAAATTATAAAACGAGTTGAGTAAACATTGATCCGCTCAATAAACACTCCTCGATCAAATTTTCAACGATTAGTTGACTTCTGGTATAAAAACCTAAGTCTAAATTATAAAAGAATCGAGTATACATTGATCCGCTCAATAAACACTCCTCGATATATTTTCAACGATTAACAGACTTCTGGTACTAAAAACCTAAGTCCAAATAAACAACGAGTTGAGTAAACATTGATCCGCTCAATAAACACTCCTCGATCAATTTTTCAACAATTAGTTGACTTCTGATATTAAAAACCTAAGTCTAAATAAAATGAGTCAAGTATACATTGATCCGCTCAATAAACACTCCTCGATCCGTTTTCAACGATCTAAAAGGCTTCTGGCATAAAAACCTAAGTCTAAATAAATAAGAGTTGAGTATACATTGATCTCCTCGATAAACACTCCTCGATCTGTTCCTAACGATCTAAAAGATCTGCTAATACAACCAAGTCTTGAAGATGAATCGAGTATGAATCCATCTGCTTGGAAAATGCTCCTCATAAATAAAATTATGACAAAATCAAAAGACAAGGAGAACGCAAGGGATAAAAGTAATATTTTATTCATCAAATCAGTTACATACAAAAGTCCTACATTACAAAGGTCTACATACTACTTAAACATCGTTATAATGGTTTAGAGGAAATGATCTTATAAATCAGCAACCTTCACGACAATGCCCACGGAAACACCAATCTCCTCCCTGGTACCTCGTCGATTATGATAAACCACCTAAGAAGCATGCCGCTCAGGATGGTCGACTTCTTTGGTTCGACGGCCAGGCTCTGAAGATCAAATGTTCTTCCAGAGGAAATGATCATTACCAGCCAGATGACCGGCAACACTCATTCACCCACAATGAGATACTGCTTCTACTTTAGGAGTTAATATTTTATCCTAAAGCAGCATCTCTTCAGGACCGTCGCAGAAGAAAAATTAACCAGCACACCCCGGTGGTCTATCACCCCGGAGGTAACATCCAAGAGCGAGGGTGACTGGCAAATATGAACCCTCCATGTGCAAACAGAAACCACGTACCTCAAATCTGTGAAAACAACATTTGAGGCCTCATGGGACCCGTTAGTACAAGGTAGGGCTTCCATGGGACCCGTCAGTACAAGGCAGAAGAACATCAAGCTATTACGGTATGAATCACGATAATGTGACTTTTTGAATATTATGGGATCTGAAGGCAAAATAAAATTTAAGAAAACTGAGATCTCCATCCTTATTGAGAAATTGCAAATGAAGAATGCAAACCACCCCCCCTATTTATAGGGATAGATCTAAGCAATCCAACGGCTGAAAAAGTATTTGATCAAGGGACAGAAATGCGACCTTTTGACTCCCCGTAATAAATGCAAGTAAGTTGGAACGGCACTATCTAATCGACTCAACCAGTCGATAACAAGAGAAGCCGTAGATCGAAGCGATCATCGAAATAACACAAGCAGACCTTAAGGAGCTCCGGACCAGATAGACCTGGACGTTCATACATGATGGTCGATTGCCTGGAAACCTAGAGTCCACAAACGAAGGCATACAAGTTTAAAACCGTCGTGAAAAGGATACTTGCTCGACAAAAGATAAAAGACCAAACCCTCCACCATACGAGGGCCGTCACTGCCTTATACGTCATGTGGAGAGCCATTAACTTAGCCACACAAGAACTCTATTGGGATCCAAGAAATCTGACGTCGTTACTAAGACGATTAATACCACCATCCTAGACTGCAAGATCGTCACTGCCTAATTTTCCAAAGAATTGCTGAAGCAGGTCTGAATGGGTCAGATCTGGCCAAGACTTCTACATTTTCCAATTCCTCCCATATCAAAGAAATGATATAATGATACACCGATTGAGGAACATATAGTTCAAAGTTAATGCTGGGAAACATAAAGCTTTGGAAGATACTAAAAGGGATATTTTCTCTTAGTCTGATGAAAAGAAAAACGGAGTTCAACAAAAGGAACAATAGCCCCCTTATATAAGATTTACATCACAAAAAGACAAATTTACAGGGCATGGGTTGAACATCGACCAAGATGCTGAGCGTTCCTTAACAGCTATTCAATCAATTATCAATACGAATAAACCTACTAACTACATTTTTATGTACAACGTGATTTTGAATATAACCGAAGGGACTATACTGAGTTGATCAACAAAGATTTGATTTGCAGCGCAAACATTATATCATTCGGTTACTTAAATAGTGACCAAGCAAGATCAAGCTACCTTTTCTCTATTCTGAATATTCTCCGCAAAGATCAATATCAGATAAGTATGCTAATCTATGCTGATTATTTCATGATGATTATATTTATGCATAAAAGCAAAATGTGCATAACAAAATATATCTGCAGAATAAAATTAATCAAGGCAAGGATCTGCCTACAAAAGATCATAATTTCCAATTTAGTCGTTCTCCCAATACAAAAATTAAGCCCGAACAGCTACACAAAAGTTGGGCACAAAAAAAAAAAAAAAAAAAGAGAGAGACAGTCCAAAGCCTGCCAAGTTAGACAAAGATCACTGAGAAGAATCGCCAGAAGGACGACTAGCAGAAACTGTCCTCCGAGGAGTAAAGTTGCCAGCAAACGCCATCAACTCCTCTTGACGCTTTAGATAACCGGCGTCATAACCCTCCTCATAAGACAGCCGTCGAGACTCCTCCGCCAAGACAGCAGCCTGAACTAGATCATTTTTCTCTTTCTCAAGAACGACCCTCACGGCCTCTAATTTTTGAAGATCATCTTTAGCAAGCTGCAGTTGCAGGGTCAGCCCTGCGACCTTCGCCGATTCCGACTCCAACCGTCTTTGGTAAGCATCCTTACTATTCCACAGATCATCATTCTGCACACCCAGCTGAAGGGCAAAATATTTGGACTGAAAAAGAAGAAGAATGAGAAAAACCCTCACACAACAACAAAATTGAAATAAAAGTAGGGAAAATTATCGAAAGATATGTCTACCTGCTCGCACATCTTAACTAGCGACTGAACAAGGCGTACATTGGAAGTACCCTCAAGTTTCCTCAACTCACCAGGCAAAATGGTGCTTAAACCCAGATCCCAAGACAAAGCATCAGGCTCAACTGAGCCAGGCAATTCACTATTAGAAGGGACACCGTCAGGGCGCAGAGTCTCCGACAACATAATATCCTTAACCTGCTCAAGGATGCATCGATCGTCTAACGGACGAGGAGAATCCTCTCGTTTGGACTAACTGAGGTCTCCTTACCCGAAGCAGAAATAATGGTTCGACGACCAGACCTCGACCCAAATCGACCTCCAGAAGGTCCCCCAGATTCGAAAGAAGTAGTCATCACAGTAGTATCATGAAATAAATAGTCAGGACAATCCTGCAAAATAGATTGTGTTGTGGAAGGACTGACAAAGGAGCCCTCACCAGCTTGGCCTTCACTGATGATCGGGGCAGTAGAAGTAGAAAAAGGAAGGGAATTAGCGAAATCCCCTCCATGAAAAGCATGCTCAAAGGAAGAAACGCCTGAAGAGACAGGTATGTCAAAAGTCTGCTCCATGTTGGATGTATCACCGAAGGCCTACTCCCAATTTCAGTAGAAGAAGAAAAATTTGGTTGTAACAAAGACGAACTAATTACGGAAAAAGGTTCAGAAGGGATAACATGAGTATCAATCATCGACCTAGTTATTGGAGACGAACGAGGAGGCTCCATCGAGGGCCCATCTCTTCGAGATTTTTTGGATCTATTATCCCTAGCGCTCTCACGAGAAGGTCGCTTCGAAGTATTGCCGAAAAGATTACTCATGATCGAATTGTTAAAAAGTATAAAGTAAATAACGAGAAAGTTTATCGACTAGCCAAAGAAAAAGTATTCTATTAGAAGAGACGAGTATTACGGTAAATAACAAGCCAAGTTTTTACCTTTTGTATTTATACTACACGAAAAGACGCAACAGACCTAAAGAAAGGGCGGGAAATACTGAAATTAGCCTTGGAATAAACAAAAGAATTTGAAACGACATACGCATAATGATTACGGCGAAGTTAATGACTTGTCTGAATCATTACATAAGAACACGAAAGGACGCGACTGTCAGAATACGAAACGTTTATTTCAAAGGGATGAAAAGGTAAAATTACAATTAAACCTACGGGTAAATAATTACAAAGATTATTTCAAAAGTCAATATATCATAGAGCCTGGTCGCTATCTGAGATTTTCTGTTCGCTACCAACGTTCTCTTCCTCGGTCGTACCAATATCTTCTTCTTTTTCTTCTTCGTCTTCTGGATCGATAAAAGTATCATCAAGCTCATCGTTAACATCAGAAGGAGGAATCGGCAATGGTTTCCCGAACTCTTTGACAAGGTGAGCCAAAGGAAAACTTTGATATACGACATCTGGAAGCTCGAAAGGAGAATAAACTTCACCATAACGGTTCAACCGAATATGTGCCGCCTTAAAATACTCCTTTCGACGGTCATCGATCATTTCAAAGGCGACCAACTGATGAACCGCCTTCTTGAAAGTACTCTCCAGAAGAGGACCGACCATCTGATACACCGACGCCGTATGGACAGGAGAGTTAAGGAATTCGCGAATCACTCTTTCATCAGGGTTCCTACCATATCGATCCCTAAGTCCACTAAGAGGAATGTCTTCCTCAAACTTCTGCAAAGAGGCTTGAAGACTTGACACTTGAGATTCCAACTCGCTAATCCGAGCAGTACTCTGAAATTGGAACTCTTCTAACTTTTTAGCCATCTGATTGGCTTGCTCTTGAGCACGGGAAGTCTCCATAACCCTGTTTATGATCTCCTGGTCTTCAGTACCTGTAACCCTAGTCTCAACGACCAGAACAGAAGAGGACGTTGAAGGACCAACCTCTAAACCAGAGGACCTGTGAAGTAAAGCTTTGTATTTCTCATCCAGAAACTCACATTGTTGTTTCCAGAGTGCAGTTTCATAAGCGTATGAGGCTAAACAAGTCTTAGTCTGAAAAAGCAAAGGAGTAAAACAAGAAATAAGTTAGCAAGCTAAGAATATCTTCAAAAGAAAAATATCCTATAAAGTAAGCTTAAAAGGAATTTACCTTTTCAGCATAAAGAGAAGCTCGCTGAAATTTCTCCAGAGGGTCCTTCCGAAGAAGTTTGTTCAAATCACGAGTAAAAACCCCGGATAAGAGAACACGAGTCGCCTTATCGACCGCATTCTCGTTTTCATCATGGACCAGAGAATCTTTCTCAGAATAACCAGCGGCTTTCTTCCCCTCTAAATGATCTTCGATCATTTCAACCAAGGTAGGTTTCGGATGATTGTCGCCGAGTAAAGAAAGATCGTTGCCAGAACGACCATAATAGCTCCTTTTTCTCCCCACCGGGTTGTCGCTAGGATGAGGCATCGACCAGCTACGACATCCACGAATTCCCAAGGATGTTCTAAGTTGAAGGGGGGGATAACCAGGTCCAGTCCCTTGTCGAACAGGGGAATCTTGGGAAGAATCTGGAGACTCCTCCCCATTCTCCTCAGACTCATGACTCAACTCCAGCTTTCTCTAACGAGAAGCTCTCTGCTCGATCGGAATGTTCTCTATAGATTTAGAGGATTTGGACAACACAATTTTTCCCTTTGAAGAATGTCGTGAAGTTTCTACCATATGAGCTGAAAAAGAAACAAGATGAAAGTTAATTTCTCTATATAGAAGATATCATCATAACCCTAAGCTAAAGTGAAGTGCTTACCCAGTGATTCAGATGATGAACTGATTGGAAAAGTATGAGCACTCAATCCCGCTTTACGAAGGAAAGCTTCCCCAATCAGAAGAGCACTCTGATATTTGTTTGCACGCATAGTGGGGATTTCACCGATAAACTGAGCATCGTCAGGAATAAATTCACCAGTCGGCAGGCGACCTCCGTAAACCCATTTGAAACCATGATCCCACGAGAAGGGTATAGTCGAACCATCCGCCGAACGAAGATGAGGTGGGGGGGAAACAAAGAAAAAATGGGATTTCCAAAAAGGGTTGCTAGAAACAGGGGGATCAAAGATTGCTTGACTAGGCCTCTGACTAGCGAAGAAATACCCGCGATTAGAAGAACTGGAAATATTGAACCGGAAAAGTTGCGTAAAGTTACGAAAGGAAGGTTTAAACCCTTTCACGATCATCAAGACAGAAAAGCAAACCAGGAAGACCACAGAATTTGGAATTAATTGTGTCAAGGACACACTAAATATTTTCAGGATATCAAGGAAGAGGGGAGACAACGGAAGACGCAGGCCGCTATTGAAGTGAGCCGTGTAAAAGGCGCGACATCCTTCCGGTGGAGATGTGACCCTATCAGAAGGGGAAGGAAGAATTATCTCGAAACCCTCCGGGAAATATTTGGCGTAATTGTTCACAACCTCCAGAAAAGTATCCACCGTATAAGCACAAGCTAGGTCCTCAATTGGTTCAGAAATCTGAGGAGCAGTACCTTTGCCCTTTTTGGCTCGGGCAGCAACATCCGTATCAGAAAGGATCTGTACCTTAAAAGTATCTTCTACAGGAACGACGTATTCAGAAACTGCAGCTTGTTCACCCAAAAGATTAGAGTGCAACTCCTCCTCGTTATTAGGAGCAACATTCTCCCTCGAGGAAGAAGAAGATTTTCTTAAAGAAGCCATGTTTTCAGATTCTCGAAGGATATAAGTCGATAAAAGAAAAACTTTATATGATGAACGACTAAGCAAGAAAATGACTACGAACTATCAGCAAGTATAAAGGAAAAATGACGAACTCAAAAGTCACCTATTTATACTAAGATGAGAAAAGACGTTTCGAACTCATCACAACTAATCACATTCCCGCCAAAAACGGAAGGAGATTAAAAGCCTCCCGAATGGACGCGTGGCGATTCGTAATTGGAAAGAGAAAACGACTATCTATGATATGAAGCACTCTTTTCCTTACTTAAGATTTTTTCCCCACAGGGTTTTTTCTTAAGAAAGGTTTTTAACGAGGCTCCATTCATAGAAGATAAACAGTCGTAAAGAAGTATCTACTTCTACGAGCTTCTATTATCTATACGCTCGAAGAAGTGAGGGAGTACTGATGGGGGCTATTTCGCACCCTACATATTGTACGGATCGACTAAAGAACATAAGATCGATTCGACTAAATCAGACAGTTCGGGATCATCTTATCGACCCGGCCGAATACAGCTCTTTTCGACTAGAAGACTATACTCCGGACCCAGGAAGGATATTTGGGCCGAGTCCTATTAGGACTATATTTCCTTGTAACGCTAGGTTTAGTATGATATAAATACCTAGTCAATCATTGTATTAAACAACTCTGAATCATAAGGCAAATACGCCATTAAATTCTGCATCAACTGCACAACTCACTATTATTCAATAAAAAAGAGCTTTCTCTTCATATTTGTGTTATTTTTTTGCGTTGGTTACAATATTTACTTTTTGTTCTTATGATATTGTTCTTCCTTGAGTTTTGATCCATCCTGAATAAAGTAATAGAGCCCTATAATATATATATATTGAAAACCCCCAATATCACAAATTCGCTGATACCTTTAACCTGACGAAATCCGGTTAAATCAGATGAGTAAATATTTTAGTACTCCACATAATTAAATAAGGGTAAAAATGTCAAATTGCATTTAAATCTATCTTGAATTTATAAAGTGACATGTAATGTGGATTTTTTTTTTCTCTAAAGTGACATGTAAAATAAAACGGATGGATTATAAAAGGAAAACAGCGGCGTTTATGATGATACTGTTTTTTAAAAAGGGGCAAAAGTATACAGAGCCGACCAATAATAGAACGCACTAGAAAACAAAATAAATTCAACAACGCTGGTCGGGAAGGTGGGACAAATATAATTTATCTAGAAAAAGAGATAAACAAAAACGGTGAAATAAAAGCAGTAGCAATTAATTAGAGAACGAAACGGCACCGTTTTGTGATTATGCTGCTGAAAAATAAGTTGCTAAAGCAAACTCGTCCTTAAATTATTTTTGCAAATAAAACTTGGAGAGAGAAGAAAATCGACTATTTATGGTCTTATAATACCGAAGTATATAATTATATTTGTTCTTTGACCAGCTGCTTAAACATTTAAAAGTAACAAAATTAATTTTAATATACAGCTTTTGTTTTGTTTTTTATAGCCTATCTTAGCAGCGCGTGTCGATCTCCTCATTATTGTCGATTATCCGATCTCATAGTTTTCACTTATTGGATCTATTACCCCCCCCCCTAAATGTTCCGATCTCATAATATTTGTTTAATTATTATATCTGGATTTCCGATCCCCAAATATTGTTACAAAATACAGATGCAGCATGACAATCCCTCATAAGTCGTCCATAAAGGTCGATTGGGTCATCAATACATCGGAGAAGAACATTAAAAAGTCGAGGCTTGTCTCCCAGAATAGAATAATAAAAATAAGAAGATCGAATAAATAATATTTTTTCTGAGCTTATTTCGTATTTTAACGTGCATTTTATTACTCGTGTATGTTCGCCGAATACGTATGTTTTGTATTGGAGAGGCCAGGGAAGACGGATTGGATCGAGAGGCGATGCTTATGCCTCAGCGTGGGTGGAAACCTTTTCTTTCCCCTTACTCAACGTGAGTAAAAACTATTTTTAATAATCACTCAGACAATAGTCCTTAGTTAAAACATGTCTTCTAATATAAGTTTCGCCATGCAGGTCCAGAGAGTAGAATAGATATTATGAAATATTCTAAATTTATCTTTTCGAGAAAAAAAGTTTTAATAATTTGTTAAGCTATATTTACTAATAAATATCTATTATATTCATGATCGTATTCTGAATTATGACTTACTGAAAATTAAACATCGCCCAAGTTAAAATTTCACAATATCCATAATTAAATTAAAATACAATGTCAGTTTTTCTCCCAAAAAAATATAAGTTTCAAATATGTTTTCAAATCAATTTAGTTGCACATAATTACATTATAATAAAGATTATTACAGATGATGAAACTAACAAATTTATTCATTTTCACGAACTATTACACAATAATCCAGTTACAAATAAAGATTAATATGCAGTCAAATTACTACAAATTCTACTTCCTATTTTAGGATCTTCGAGCAGGAGGTTGAAGGGTAAGACGAATTTATTTTTGTAAAAACCTTGCCCCTGCATACCTCTACACCATTGTCCGAGAAAGAAGAATTTTTCAGGTTCTCACCTACTGCCTAGATCAAATACCGTAGTCATTTGACGAAGATGTTTAAACAGGGGATTGCCACAACATCCCTGAATGAGTAGTTCAGCAGAGCCTTCATAGATTGTATATTCGTACTAAGAAAAAAAATATTCTTTCCATTTCTCCTTCTTCCTTGGTCAAGTAGGTTCTCCCTCAACAAGCATGGTTCACTATTGGCCAGCAATATATACAATTCTTAATTACCTGGAAGTTGAAAAGAAAGTTAACTGATGAACATATTGTATATCTTCTTCAGACACATTTATAGAACATTCATGCTCGTAATCCCTGCTATTTTTACTTCTAACAAAAGGATACTGAAATGAGAATTTTATAGGAAAATCAAGAATGGTTTTGTCCATAGATGTTAGAATCTGTTCAATAGCATCAACGGTCTTGCACAAGACTTGAACATCTGTAAAGATTTTCACACGCACAAAATCTTCAGACATGCATTAGGGAGTAGCTTTTCAGAAAACCCAGAAAAAACCCAAAAAAATCGTCCATTCTGGTCGATTGGGTCAGAAATACATCGTATTATAAGAATAACGAGAAGATCGGATAAGTGGTTTAACGTGTCATTCTTCATTTTTAAATCAATAGATTTGATATATATGGTTTTTTGGGGTGAAATGAAAATTAATTCCGAAGCGTTAAAGATGGGGTAGTAAGAGAAAATAGTTGGAGGAGGAAAAATAAGAAAGCAAACGCGTTGGAACGAAGAGATAATCTGTATGCAAGCTGAGACCACCTATTTATAGCAAAAGATATTTAGATCCGACGGTTGAAAGTAAGATAGATGAACGGCCAATGCACATTTAAATCAGAACGTTCGTTTTTGGTTCACGAGAATTAATTATAACACCAATTTAAGTTCCCAAGAATGAACGACTGATCGAAAAAAATAGAGCAATCACAGTATCTCGGAAAACAGGGAAACGGGTTACCTGCAAAGTAAAAAGTAAAACCTCCGAAATAAATTATACTTCGTAAAAGGAAAACAGCGATTAAATTTTTTTCCCGACCATTGCAATGTATTCTGACCGATATAGTTAGGAAAAAGGATGAACATCGAGGTAAAAGACAAAAAAAAATACAGAGTTAAATAAGTAGAATGTAATGGTAGCAATAAGACTGGTCGATAAACAAAGCTGAATATAATTTATGAAAATGAAGGTATAAACGATAACGACGAAATAAAAGCAAGAGCAATTAATTCCGGAAAGAAACGTTTAAAAAAAAAACACAAAAACTCGTCAGCCAAACGACGCCATTTCATGATTATACCTGTCAAATCGATTTTACACAAATCGAAAGTAAATTATGTAGTACTGTTTGTTGACCGCTTCGGATCGGGAAATCGCAAAACAGATTACCTTCAAAGTAAAAAGTGAAACCTTCCAAATAAATTATAAAAGGAAAACGGCGACGTTTTATGATGATACTGTTTTTAAAAAAAGGGCAAAAGTATACAGAGCCGACCAATAATAGAACGCACTAGAAAACAAAATAAAATCAACGACGCTGGTCGGGAAGGTAGGACGAATATAATTTATCTACAAGAAGGTATAAACAAGAACGGTGAAATAAAACCAATAGCAATTAATTACGTCACGAAACGGCGCCGTTTCGTAATTATGCCGCTTGAAAGTAAATTGCAAAATCAAACTCGAACGACCACAATTCCCCTGGCGGGGCCACAGGTTGCAAACGGACGGCCAAGAAAGCATTAAATAAAAAGAGAAAAGAAATTCAACGAAGAGCAAATAATCCCGGGAAATAAAGAAACGGCGGCGTTTTTCGATTAAATCGATTTAACAAAAATCGAAAGTAAATTATGTTGTACTGTTTCTTGACCGCTTCGGCTCTTATAAGCTATAATATATATGCATATATATATATATATATATATATATATATATATATATGTATATATGTATGGTGATCAAGTTTGTAATTCGTATAGCACATATGGAAAAGCGAAGACCGAGAAGGAATTTGATTTAACCGAATTTTGCTTAGTTCCGTTAAATCAATAATATTATGATTATGTCTGAATTAAATATGATTTTGCGGGCTTAGTTACTTTATTTCGGATGGATCTACTCAAAGATGAACAATACGTAACACAAGAAGAGTATGATGAACGTAAATTATATGTAAATATGTATAGCAAGAGCTCTTGTATTAGATTAAATCGAGGATTACAAAGTATGTAGGCGTGAATGTGATATCAGAATTGTGCCCTAATACAATACAAGTGAAGAATATATATAGGTCTTCTTCCTTAGCTATACAAGGAAACATAACCATAATAGGACTCAGATAGATGTCCCTCTTGTATTCGGATTCTGGTCACTGAGATGCTTCTTATTAGATCGAGATGACCCACATTTACGGGCTGAGTATCTGGTCGGGCCGACCTTATTCTTCTTGAGTTCTCCGAGTATCCTTTGGGGTATAAAATAGCCCCCATCAATACTCCCTCACTTCTTCGAGCGGAGATGTGGCCGTAGCTCGTAGAAGTAGTTAACTTTTTTCCGACTAGGCTTCTTAAATCGTGCCTCATTAAAAACCTTACAAGAAAAAAAACCTATGGGAAAAAATCCAGAATAAGTAAAAGAATGCATTGTTTCACAAATAGTCGTATTTTCGTCCCCATTTGATTTAACTGTTTTTCGTAGGGTTAGATTAAATCAATGATGTTTGTTTCTGAGGTTTAATTACGTATAGATTATAGGACTTAGTTACTTTATTCCGGATGGATCAATCTCAAGAAAGAACAAAACGTAAAGAACAATCAGCAAACAAGACAATGAATATGAATATAGTATAGCAAAAACTTTTCTATTAATTCTAATATCAGATTGCCCAAATATGGAGGCGTAAGCTCTGATTATTCATAGTTGTCCTGATACAATGTTTAACTAGGTATTTATACGATAATAACCCTAGCTATTCAAGGAAACATAATCCTAATAGGACTAGGTATAGTAATCGTTATGGAACTTGGACTTCATCCTTTGTCCCCAAGGATTGATAGTTCAGATCGGACCGGGCGGCTCGTAATCTAATAAGTCTCCTGATCGGTCCGAACGTATATTGACTTGTCGCTCCGAATATTATAAGAGGTGCGAAATAGCCCCCATCTGTACTCCATCACTTCTTCGAGCGTAAATGCAATAGAAGCTCGTAGAAGTAGATGGTCAATTACAACTGTCTTTTCTATGAATTGTGTCTCGTTAAAAACCTTACTTGGAAAAAACCCTGTGGGAAAAAATCCTAAGGAAAAGAGTGCAACACTTCATAGATAGTTGTTTTGTCATTTCCGGACTGAACCGTTACTTTTCTCTCGAGGAGGCGTTCCGACTTTACTGTTTGGCGGGAATATGATTAGCCGCGAGAAGTTCAAAACGTCTTTTCATCCTCCTATATAAATAGGTGATCGTTGTTTCAATCACTTTTTACTTTCTACTTCCCACATTCTTGCAGTAACTTTCTTACTCGATAATTTCTCCCCCATATTGTTTTCATCGATCAATAAGGATCCCAACAAAATGGCTTCACTTTCGAAGACATCTTCTTCATCTACTATGGAAGGAGTCGCCCCTATCATCGAGGAGGGGGCAATTCCCAGCCCTCCGACAGAACAGACTGGTGTATCTGAAATCACCATTCCTGATAAGGATACTTTCAAGGTGCAAATTATATCAGATTCCGAGGTTGCGGCCAGGGCCAAGAAAGGCAAGGGTACACCTCCTCAAATATCTGAACCAATCGAGGATCTTGCTTGCGCGTATACCGATGAGACTTTCCACGAGGTCGTGGATAATTATGCGAAGTATTTCCCGGAAGGTTCTGAGATTATCCTCCCTTCTCCTTCCGATAGAGTTACTTTTCCACCGGAAGGTTGTCGGGCTTTTTATACCGCCCATTTCAATTATGGTCTACGTCTTCCCTTATCTGCCTTATTCCTTGATATTCTGAAAATATTTATTGTCTCCTTAACACAACTGGTCCCAAATTCCGTGGCTTTTGTCGTGTGCTTTTCAGTCCTGATGATAGCATAAGGCTTTCATCCCTCTCTTCGTAATTTTACACAATTATTTCGTTTTAACATTTCTAGTTCCTCGAATCGCGGATACTTTTTTGCCAGTCAAAAGTCTGGTCGCTCTATTTTTTATTCTCCAGTTTCCAGCAATCCTGCCTCAAAATCAAATTTTTTCTTTGTACGTCCTCCTTCTCATCTTGTGTTAGTTGACGATTCTACCAAGCCATTTTCATGGGACCATAGCTTCGAATGGATTTCTGGTGGTCGCTCAGTTACGGGCCATTTTATCCCTGACGATCCACAATTAGTTGGTCTGATCAAGGAGATGCGTGCTGATAAGTACCAGAGTGCTCTTCTTATTGGTGAGGCTTTTCTCCGTAAAGCGGGTTTGAGTCCTCATACTTTTCCTGTCTCTTCCCCTTCTCAATCGTTGGGTAAGCGTTTTATTTTAATATCACATTTACATTATATATTCTTTTACTAACATGTCTAACTTAGAATTTGTTTTCTTCAGTTTTCATGGTAGAAAATTCTCGGCACTCCTCAAAAGGGAAGATGGTTCTGTCAAAGTCTACTAAATCGATAGAGAACCTTCCAATCGAGCAGAGAGTGTCCAAGAGGAGAAAGTTGGATTTGGGCCACGATTCAGAGGATTACAGAGAGGAATCACTAGATTCATCTCAAGAAACTCCTCCGCCACCTTCAATTGCGGAGGCTCCAGTTCACCAAGGGACAGGACAGGGTTATCCTCCTTTCCAGCTTCGGACTTCCCTTGGCATTCGCGGATGTCGCGGTTGGTCGATGCCTTATCTTATTGACAAGCCAGTTAAGAGAAGAAGGCATTACTATGGTCGTTCTGGTGAGGATCTTTCTTTGCTTGGCGAAGAGCATCCGAAGCCCACTGTCGTTGAGATGATCGAAGATCATTTACAGGGGAAGAGAGCAGCTGATTATCCTGAGAACGACTCCTTAATTCATGACGAGAACGAGAATGTCGTTGACAAGGTAACCCGTATTCTTCTTTCTGGCGTTTTTACTCGTGATGTCAATAACCTGCTTCGGAAAGATCCTTTGGAGAAGTTACAAAAAGCTTCTCTTTATGCCGAGAAGGTATTCGTTGTTAAATATGTTTCTTTATTGACTTTTCTAATGGGCTTTCAACTTATTGATTCGTTCCTTTTATTCTTCAGACAAATACTTGCTTGATGCCGTATGCCTATGAAGTTGTTCTCTGGAGACAACAATGCGAATTTTTAGATGAGAAGAACAGGGCATTGCTTCGTAAGGCGAGTCGTTCAGAGGCCGATCCTTCTATGTCCTGTTCCCTTCCTCTTCCAATTACAGATTCTCAAGTCGTGGGAACTGGTGATCAGGAAATTATAAATAATGTTTTGGAGACTTCTCGTACCCAAGAGCAGGTTGATCGGCTGGCTAAGGAGTTGGAAAATCATCAACTTCGAAGTACCACTCAGATCAGTGAGCTGGAATCTCAGGTCGCAGGTCTTCAATCCTCCTTGGAGGAGTACGATAGGGACCTTCCTCTTAGCGTACTTACTGATCGTTATGGTAGGAATTCCGATGAGAGGGTGATTCGAGAGTTCCTTAGTTCTCCTGTTCATACTGCTTTGGTGCATCAGATGGTCGGTCCGCTCCTCGAAAGTACTTTCAAAAAGGCAATTCATCAGATGGTCGCGCTGGGATTGATTGAAGATCGCCGAAGGGAGTATTTCAAGGGGACACATGTCCGCCTGAATCGTTATGGTGAGGAATACTCATATACTGATCTGCCGAGCGTCAATTATCGACATTTTCCATTGGCTCATCTTGTTGAAGAGTTTGGAAAACCATTGCCGACTCCTCCTTCAGACATTAACTCGGAGGTTGATAATAATTTTGTTGACCAAGAGGATGAGGAGGAGAATCCAGAGGCAGCGAATGATGGAGCCGATGAAGGAGAGGTTGATGACGATCAAGGAGTACCAGTTGGCGATCAGGTCGTGTCAAGGAGCGACCAACAAGCTTGAGAAATAACCCTGACAATAATTATCATTGCATGATTTGTAATGTTACTTTTTTATCCTTTTGTAAATGAGACGATTTGTATTCTGAGGGTAAGTCATTTCCGTTTCTTCATTGATAATAACAATTCAGACAAGTCATTAACTTCGGCGTAATCATTACGTTCATGTCTTTTCGAATTCTTGCGGCCGTTCTTAGGGTCTGTCGCATCTTTTCACTTAATATAAATACATAGGGTAAAAAGTTTACTCGCTATTTAAGGCTTTTACTCAATTCCGATAGAATATTCTCTCAAAGGAGGTCGATAAGATTTTTCGCTAGTTAAAATTGTTTTTTAATTTCCGAAGATGAGTAACCTTTTCGGTAATACTTCAAAGCGTTCTTCGCGTGATAGTAGTAGGAATCCGAGACCCAAAAGGTCCCGTACCAAGGGGCCTTTGGTAGATCCTCCTCGCTCCAAATCATTCAGAAGGTCGGGGACTCAGACCCCCGTTATTCCCTCCGAACTTTTGCCTGAGGTCAGTTCGATTTTTGCTCGACAAGACTTCCCAGTTTCTAGTGAGGTCGAGGGGAGATCTTCCCCTGGTCGGGTGGCCTTTGGAGACGTGTCCAACGTGGAGCCGACTTTTAATATACCCGTTTATTCAGGTGGTCCTTCTTTTGAGCATAGCTTTCATGAGCATGCTCTAGATAACTCCATTCCTTCCTCTACTTCTACTGAACTAGTTTCGGCGAAAGCCAAGGGGATGCTACCGCGGGGGTAGATGGCGGTGGTACCTTCTTGAATCCATCTTTGACACAATATGTTGGTCAGGATTTTTCTGACTTTTATCTCGCATTCTTCATCTCTTGATTTTTAGTTTCCAAAGTCAATCTGAGAAAAGAACAACAATAGAAAGAGGTGTAAGTCTTGTTCGACTTAGTGAGGAATTGTGATGGCAAAACAAAGTAATATACGTATTAACAAGAATATGGATAGTGAAGTAGAAAGGAATAGAAAAATTAGAGAGTATATGAAGCATTATTTATAAGATCAAGAAGTAAGGAGAACGAAATTCAGAACTTCATGTTCTTACTCGGTAAACAAAAAAATAATCAAGTACAAATCTTATCCACCTTATACCTCCCTACGAGGAGCGACCTCGCCAAACAAAAACAGAGGACATGCCCGGGTGCATGTCAGTTCAGTTCGGATCACTTACCCGTAACTAAACCACAGAGAGGTACTAATCAAAGAGATCATATACCGACGACCCGATGTCGCCCAGCCGTCAACTTTGTTAGTCCCAGGGCCCAACTTCCCAAGGGCGTCCCCAAGGGTGATAGTAACAAAACAAAAGATAGACATAATCCATAACTCGGGATAATATTACCTACTAGATCGAATGAAAGAAATGAGGGATGTCATTGGAATGTCGAAATAGGTGTGAAGCACAATCAGAATCAACAAGAACATGTTATATTAAGAACGGGCTCAATCAATTCAGAGAGTAGAACATATATATAATAAAATGAGTTTGTGCTTTGGAATAATATGAAATTTAGAATATCAAAGTTGTTCTTGTTCTCAGGGCAGTGTGCCAAGAGGGCTGAAGAAAGAACGAGAAGCCTCACCTGAAGATCAATTCTATCTAATTAACTTGGTTCGATCGTATTCTCCCGACCTAATTTAAGTAAGCACTTATTAAAATGTGTAGTATATTATAATCATCACTAAACTTGAAGTAAACTAAGAATAATGGAACTATAAGCCTAGGAGTTTCAGATAGTGTAAATAAATGAACAAACAAACCATCTCATTTAGTCGGCTTTTACTTTTAGTGTTGGCAGCAAAGCTTATTGTTTGAATAACTTTTTATATATGTAATGGAATGACCTGAAACAAAATCCTTTGGTTTCCTAACTCAAAATAGTTTCATTAGATTGAATGACATAATTTTAAATGGTCAGAATCAATAGTATATTAATGTCAAAATTTCAAGCAGAAGTTCAAAAGGAATTCATGATAGGTTGATTAACATTTTCTCTTTTCAACTAGTTAATAGAAGGTAAATACAAAGGTTAGCCCTTTTTCATAACATAAAAGCCATAAATTAACAGAAGATATTATAAGGTTATGAAAAGTAAAATTATGTCATAAGATAAGTCAAAAATAAACATAAACACTCAAAACCCCAAAACAGTCCTAGTGAATTTAACTCCCCTGTTTGAGCTGTTCTGAAATCGAGCCACCACCGGCATATGAACCGGACATGGCAGACCAAAATACTACTTGAACACACCAAATTTTGTCTTCTTTCCAACCCAACAAACAGATTCTAAAAATTCCAAACCGAACTCAACTTATAGGCTAAACAATAACACTGCGCAGAATTGTGTAGATTTAATAACTTCCTTTGTAAGTGATGGATTGATACAAGACTTGAACCTACTTTTTTCCAACTTTAAATTGATTCAAATATTAACTGGAATCAAAAGTTTTCAGTTAGATATTAGGTATAAAAGAAAAGAACTTCAGGCTCACAAGGTAGGAGAAGATTTATTACCTTGGCTTGGTTCTACTTCTTCCTAGAATTCTCAAGCTCTTATGGACGTTTTCTTAACTGATTTGGAGGAAAGTATGCCCTGTTCAATGACTCTATAGTTATCTTAAATAGGAAGGAAGAATGGCTTTGTTGTAATAATGTTAAGAGGTTGGGGTAAAAGTTTTCTTGTCTAGATTTTTCTTACCTTAAGTCTTGTTTGGTGAAACAAAGTTTTCACCTATTTACTTATGGAAATTGTATAAACTATTTTTATTTCTACCACTTCAATTAATTGATTTAGTAGGGATGTTACACGGTCTCCGATCCCAATCATCCTCCACGCCCGGGAAAGATCCACTTTACTGAATTAAACACCTCAAATGAAGAAATTCTAACTGTATTGGAGGAATGGAATTTGATACCCGAGGCAGAAAGGATTACTCAAGCAAGACCGGGAGCTTTGAACTATGATAAGTATTGCCGATATCATAGAGCTCGAGGACACAGTACGGAAAATTGTTATCAGTTGAAGGTCGAGATTGAAAAGTTAATTGTGCAAGGAAAACTTAAAGAGTTTGTAAAAAGGGGAAACTATAACAACCGTTAAAGATCCAGGAGCCCTCGAAAGTTCGCCATTCAGCAATGGGAAGCTTGAAATCAGGCTGAAGAGCAACCGAATGGACTGATAAACATGATTGCTGGCGGACCGACGGGGGGAGATAGCAGAAATGCAAGGAAAAGACAATGAGGTCGATCAAGGCGGTTGTGTCGACCAAGAAAGAGATTTTCTCGTTGGAACCGCCTTCCATGGAAAATCAGGTCATAAGCTTCAGTGATGCAGATAGACCCGCAGATGTTACGTAGAATATGGATGATGATGATCCAGATTTCTCAATGGTTCTAACTTTAAGGATCGCTAATTATGAAGTCAAAAGAGTTTTGATTGACAATGGTAGTTTCGCAAACATTATCTCTTCTAAAGCTCTTGCTCGAATGAATCTCCAACATCCTTATTTGGATCGAGTAACTACTCCTCTGGTCGGGTTTAGCGGTTCGGAGATTGTCCCATTGGGGACCATTTTGCGAAGCAAAACTCTTGGAAAGAAGCCAAGGAGTGTAACTAGAACCATAAAATTCTTAGTGGTGGAAACACCTTTAACTTATAACGCCATATTGGGGAGGCCAGCTTTGAACGCATTCAAGGTTGTAGTATCAATGTATCATCAAAAGTTGAAATTTCTGACTGATGGAGGAGTTGGTGAAATGCGGAATGACAAATACATGGCGTGGGAATGTTATAGTTCTTCTTTGTCCATAAAATGGAAGGTTGAACCCGAGATCCAAAACAAAAGAAGATTTGTTGATTTGGAATAAGAATCGGTTTCTGATTTACCGGTCCCTGACTGTGATAAGTTACAAGGGAAGAAGGGGAAGAACGTAGATATGTGTGTGTTGGGATTCGGTAAGATAAACAGCCCTAGGCACAGCGGAATTTAAAATTATAGGACCTCTTACAGAATCTTGCCAGGATACATCTCTAGTTGTTTATATATGAATATTATAACGACAAGAATAATTAGATCCAAATTATACCTGTCTGCTTGCAAATTCAGGTAGCTTTAGCAAAGTTGCGTTTCTCCCTCGGGTAGGTCGATCCAAAGCCTCCTTGTAGCGCCCCACGTGTTGCGCCTCTACGAGTTGATACACCACAATATCACGAAAATTAATATAACCTAATCGACTAGAACATAAGGTATGTTAATGTCTAGAATTTGAGAACGACTTAGGAGCTAAAATCGAAAACGAAAAATTCTTCCAAGTGGGAAGATGGTTCGGCCGATTTGTGTAGGGAGAGGGAGAGAGAGAATTTTGCTTTGCTTGGTTTTTGCTCTTAGAGTTGTGTGTATGAAAAAACTATATGTTACCTACTTATAGTTATCTCATTAACATAATCCTCTTAGGATTAGGACTTCAATTCTCCTACATGGGCCATGGCCCTCTTTAATTAGAAGACTAAGTCTTCCAATTAATTTATGGCCCACTTAATTAATTTAATTAAGCTTTATTTAATTTCCCAATTAAATAGCCCAATTAATTAATTACTCTCCCAATTAATTAAACTAGACTCTAAGTCCATTTAATTAATTCTTTCTTTAATTAAATAAATCCAACTTAATTAATTTTCTCACAAGTTAAATTCCAATTTAATTTACGATCTTGATCCAATTCTAATCGGATCCATTTAGCTCCAATTGAGTCAACCCAGTCGACCCAGTCACTTAATCGACCCAGTCGATTTATTTTACCCAATCGACCATGTCGATTCGGTCGACCTAGTTGTTCTCTTTTCCTTCGCTTTCACTTCATGTGTATTGTGTATGCCCCCGTAGGTTCACCACATAATTGGCCGTGGGTTATAATTAAATACAATTTAATTATTCGAGCAACATATACTCTAAATCAATCGAACACTCTATCGACTGATCATTCCAGAATTAGCACCCCTGCCAATTTGGGAATTCTCCCACACTCCACGGTCGATGTCCAGCCACAAGCCCATGGAGCCCAATCACTGGTGAATTAATTCAGTGAACCTTTTAACTCATTTACAATTTCCATATACGCCATAATCTCTCCATCGATCAATCTCCCAGTCGAGACTTAAGGGTATGGTCTTTCATCGATCTCCCTTTTATTTTGTCTTGACTTTATGCATTCTGGTCTCGAAATAATTCTCTTTGACTTAATCTTTATGAGCAACTTACATAAAGTCGTCAGATACCTTGGCCAATGATTTTTACCAGAATTAATTTCTCACAGAAATCCATAGGAGAATTTCCCAACCTTTCAAGTCGGGTCAATGGATCCTTTGTTGATGATATGAACCTGCACACGAGTTCTTCTATACCCAACATGAGTCTACAGAGACTTTTTGGTGATCTCCAATCAGTCGGAACTCACATCAAAGCATAGACGTTCTCGTACCAGATAAACCCTATCACCTCAAGTAATTAGGGATCGTTCCTCGTATACTATCATAATTTGGAATAACTTCAACCCCGATATGCGACTACCGCTTCCATGGTGAGTTATTTCCTAATTGGGGTATTCAGTGCACTTGCTATCCCAGCAAGCCATCCACTTATGTGTATCGACTATCCCAGTCACGCTCGTGGACCCCAGCGTTCTCCAGTTCATCGGAGTATACACAACAGTGAGAGTCTAACCGAATCCAACGATGTCCTATCTCGATTGGATTCTACGACTCTTGAATATGTTCTAGATCACGGCCTTGGAGATCTGTCCACGGGTTGTCCCATAGCCCTGTGATCTAAGGACTTCTATCCTTATGCGTAGATAATTATTACATAAGATAAAGATGACCATATAATAAAGTGCTTTTATTAATCAAAATTGAATAGTTCCTTATTTATAACAATGAATGCTAGCCATACATCTAGCTTGCAGGACACTATTTCTATCAATCTCCCACTTGTCCTAAAGCCAGTCTTTTATGTTCTTGAGTCCCATCTTTAGCAGATATTTCTCGAATGCCTTTTGAGGCAGAGACTTTGTTAGCGGGTCCGCGGTATTATCTTCTGAGTCGACACGTTCCATCTTAATGTCTCTTCTACCAATGATATCTCTTATCACGTGGTATCGTCTTTGTACGTGCTTGGATTTCTGATGAGATCTCGGCTCCTTTGCTTGCGCTATTGCCCCATCATTATCGCAGAAGATAGTAATGGGCTCAGCGATGCTAGGTATCACATCCAATTCCTGGATGAAGTTCCTCATCCAAACACCTTCCTTTGCTACATCACATGCGGCAATGTATTTTGCTTCGGTAGTTGAATCTGCGGTAGTATCTTGCTTGGAGCTCTTCCACCTAACCGTACCACCATTGAGGCATAATACGTATCCAGATGTCGATTTGAAGTCGTCTACATCACATTGGAAGCTCGAGTCTGTATAGCCTTCCAATTTCAATTCTCCTCCACCGTATACCAAGAACAATTCCTTAGTCCTTCTCAGGTACTTCAGAATTACCTTTACGGCTATCCAGTGCTGCTCACCTAGATCAGACTGGTAGCGACTTGTAACGCTTAAAGTGTATGATACGTCTGGTCTAGTACATAACATACCATACATTATGCTTCCTATTGCGGATGCATATGGTACTCGAGACATATTACTTCTCTCTTCAGGCGTCTTTGGGGCCATAGACTTAGGGAGTGCAATTTCATGTCTCACTGGATCTCTTGGATTCTTCCATATTAAATCTCTTCAAGATTTTATCTATGTACTGGGATTGGGAGAGGCCCAACAGTCCTTTTGATCTATCTCGGTAGATCCCTATACCTAGTACAAAGGATGCTTCTCCCAAATCCTTCATTGAGAATTGTGTAGATAACCATGCTTTAGTTTCGGACAACACTTTCACATTGTTCCCAATGAGAAGAATGTCATCAACATAAAGAACCAAAAATTCAATTGTACTCCCATTGATCTTCTTGTACATGCAAGGTTCGAACACGTTTTTGATGAATCCAAAAGTTTGTATTGTTTCATCGAAACGGATGTTCTAACTTCGGGAAGCTTGCTTCAATCCATAAATGGACCTCTTGATAGAGTAGTGCCCAGCAAGCCAATATTAATTAGCTTGTTGAAGTACTATTTTCTTATGGTTTATAATTAATACGCCCGTTCATTCATAGTACGTGAAATTGAACAATGGCCAACTTCATCTCTCGCGAACTTATCTAAGCGATTGGATGAAATCCTAAGGTCACAATAGACTATGGGACGATTCACTTCAGTACTGAGTGCAATCATGAAACAGTCTCAAAGGTCATGATCTTAAAACCGTTCCAAGTCATAGATTCCGAACGAGACGGGGTATCGTAGGAATCGCCAAGACTTGTACTAGTATGCATGATACACATGGAGTGAATTTGTAGCGTTTCATGAGCAAGGCATTTGCGGCCAGTGCATATGAGTAGGTGGTTCAATGGAGGATTGAATGCATCGAACGACCCGAACAGAGGTGCTAGGGCGAATTCGGTGCATAAGTGTGCGTACTTAGATTTAGGTGCTGGTCACGTATCCTAGCCACAAAGTGCCTAAGTTGGGTGCGTACACGACTGTACGCGAGTGGTTAGTACTAAGAAAGGATCTGTCGACTCATCCTGATAAGGTGAGAGAATTTCATGTACGTTCTTCGATAATATGTTCCTAGAAACCCATGGCCATGGTTGGTGATGAATTTGGAAAGGGATTTCCAAATTTAGCAGTCACACCGGAATTATTATCCAGAATTAGAAAGTACAGAATCGAGATAATTAGAGGAGCCGATCAATTCACACACCCTAGGTCTCGATCGGAAAATCATCATAGAAGGACCGTATGTACATGTCAATTATAAGAGGTGAGGTTCACAATATTCAATTCACCTTTGATTGGGCTTCATGGGCTTGTGGCTAGACATCGACCATGAAGTGTAGGTACTCCTAAATTAATAGGGAAATTAATTATAGGAGTGGTCAATTAAAAGTTGTTTAATTGATCGGAGTATTTAATTGCTCGTTAATTAAATCACGAAAGTCGTGGGCCTACTGCCAGTTGATGGTGAACCCAGATGGTCACACACAATACAATTGGACGGTGATTGTCTTAAAGGAAAAGCAAGTGATTTAAAGTTGTTAAATCAAAGTAATTGAATTATGGTATTAATTCAATTGGAGAATATTAATTAGATACCTAATTGATTAATGTTTAATTAAATTAATTAGAGTTATCTGATTAATTATGAAATTAATTAAAGTAGTTAATTAATTGGAAGAATAAATAATTAACCAATTTTAGGATTGGATAATTATGGGGTTGATTTCGTAATTAACTAAAAATTGGGGATAGGGGCGATTTTGATGATTAAAGGAAGAAGAGTTTTTCTTGGAGAACAAGCTAGAAGAGATCTATCAAATCTCACATTCCTAAGTTGATAAGGAATGAAAGATTTGGAGATTTGATAGATAAGGGAAGAAGATATCTATCAAGAGAAGGATTCTTCTCTTATAAATACTCTTCCCTCTTCTCTTCATAAAAAAAGTTTTTTTTTTTTTGAATTAGAGTTTTTGCACAAGAAAAACAACCCTAAACACTTTTGAGAGAAAACATATACTTTTCTGAAAATTGAGAGAGAAAAATCGAGTGAGGAATTCAGATTTTTGCACAAGAATTATAATGTACAAAATCGCCCCACTAGTTTCGCCCCAACCCCAAGTCGCCCGAATCCTACTCGGCCGAACCCTGAGCTGGCCGAGCCCTGCTCCGATCACATAAGTCCTGTGATTCGTTTCTTCCATCATCATCTCCTAGTCCAGATCCAGATCTAAAGTCCAGATCCAGATCTACAATCCTTTGCTGACAAACCTGCGAGATCCAGTTCTGAGCCTAAGACTTGTAGGCGTCACTACAATCCAGTTGGTGTGGACTAACTTTGGAGGTGAGACACATGGATCACTCAAGTTGTGGATCGAACCAAACACCTGGAGGAAACCACCACAAATCCGTGGTGAGGTAAATTGCGATTAACCCCCTATGTTTAATTAAGTGTTTGATTCAACCTTTTTGTATAATAAACTGTGGAGAAAGATTTATGGGACTATTAGGGACTTCGAAAAATTTTAAATTCTGCACTTTGTTGTATTGACAATCGAGCCCCACGATAGAATATCCCAACAGTGGTATCAGAGCCAACTCCATATGTTTTTATACAAAAAGGCCTGAACATAATGTGTTTCCACTGTATATGCTTGATTGTATGTATGAGAATGCGTGATAATTATGTTCTGTCGATTAATTCTTGCTTGTTATGACTGGATCTATAATTGGGTAAAATTGCCTTTTAAGATCTGTGGCGAATTTATAGTTTTTTCAAAAAATCAGGACTCTTTGTGCAAATAATCGCAAATCTCAAAATTAAGGGCTGAAAATTAATTTTTCTGTTTCTGAAATTTTTGAAAAATCTGGACTGTTTCTGAAAATTTAATCGTACGGGTTTTTGGGCTGTTTTGCAATTTCCGAAAATTCAAGGACTGTTTTGTAATTTTCGAAACTTCAGGGGTCTGTTTGCAAAATTCGAAAATTTTCTGGATTACAAAATTTTATTTTCTGGTCCTTCTGTCCGAAAACTGTTTTGGGGGTATTTTGTAACTTTTCAAGAGTTTTGGGGTCAAAAGTGCAATTTCCGAAAGTATAGGGGCCGAACTGCAATTTCCAAAAGTTGAAAATCAGAATCTTAATTTGAGGCAGAAAACTTGTTTTATTTATCCGAGAATTTATTTTGTCATAATTAGTAGTGACTAAAAGGCAAGAATCATAGGAAGTTAGTTTTAAAAGGTAGTTTTAAAATTAAGAAAGAAATACGTAAAAGTTGTTTGCATGTTTCTTGCTCACGTGGTTTTCGATCGCGCCGAGCCTTGACCTTAGGTTAGATGTGATTGGTTTAATTTAAATGCATGGTTTTTATTGGGCCTGCGAGCCTGTTATTATTTTTTGGGCCACTTTGAGCCTTTGTAATAGAATAGGGCTTTACTGCTTTCCTAGTCTAGGATGGAGGCCCGTTGTTGGATGAAGATGAAGATGAAGTGCCAAGAAGACAAGTAATTAAGGGATGGTTTTGATGATTTCCAAAACATCATAATCAGCTAAGTATGGAAGCTTAGTTCCCTTAGAAGAATTTTGAACAAGTAAAAGAAGATATCAGAAGAGTTCAAAGTTCAAAGCCCAGAAGACTAGTGATCTCATGCTGAAACAGCGAACAGAAGGGTAGGTCATCAGCCGAGTCAAATCAGATTAGTTCAGTATTTGATCAGCAGAGTATCTATCAGCAGAGTCGTTTTGATCAGCAGATTAGAAGAGATCAAGAGATTAGTCCAACGGTAATAAACGCACTTGGTGTAATAAATGCTGGAAGAGAAGGGTAGTAATGGCAAATGATTGGAATTATCTCTCGGATCAGCAGAGTGCATTTAATGCAGCTACAGGAAAGTACAGCAGAAAAGGTACTGTAGCAGTAGCCGTTCTGAATTTCGGGCTAAAGCTATGGATTTGAAGATTTGATTTCCTTCAACGGTCATATTTTCAAATTCAAGTATAAAAGGAGCTGATTTCAAAGAGCGAGACACACAACAACAATCAGAGATTTTGCATTCGAAGCAGAAAATTTATCTAAGTCTCAAAAGCTCAAATAGCTCACTCGTCTGGTGGAAGTCATCTGTTGACAGAAACCCAGTTGAAGAAAACAGAAAAACATTATCTGAGTGATTTTGTAATAGCTGAGTGTTGTGCGAAGTGAGAATCCATCTTTGTGAGTGATTCTACTTTAGAGGATAGGACTTCTGAGTGATTTCCTATTGTGAGCTTATAGCCTTTTCATTTGTTGTCTAGGTGTAAGTGGAGAAATATTGTAATCTGTGTGATTATAGTATAACCCAAAATCTAAGTGATCTGGAAGAGTGGACTAAAGGATTTTTATCCATATAACCACTATAAAAATTCTTTGTGTTATCTTGCATTCAAGTCTTCTTGCATATTTAAAGTTTGCATATTTAAACACTTTGAATTATATAAAAGATTTTAAAAGGAGTTTGTAAAACTGGGGATAAAATCTTTTAAGAACTTAGTCTACTTGTGAAAAACAATTTAAAACAATCCGCTGCAAGTATACTCTTTGAAAAACTGTTTTGTTGAAAAACAGCTAATTATTTATAAGAAGAGTGGTCACTCTGCTGTTCCAGACCTGTTCTTGATCAGCGAAGTAATCTCACTGTTCTTCATCAGCTTAGTCTGCTGACAGAACACTGAAAAGTTTTTAAGTTCATGAATTTTCAGAGGTCTATTCACCCCCCCCCCCCCTCTAGACCTCATCTGACCACTTGGGACCAACACCCGTTTACAAGCAAGGTGGGAGCCCAAGAAGAATTGAAGGCCATGTATGCATGGTACATTGTGTAATAGCATAGGTCTTGTAAGAACCCTTTAGATTGACCAATTGGGCCAACATCATCGGCTCGATGATGGCCTGCATAGGAGGCTCCCGATAAAACATATTGTGGTAGTATGCATGCTAGGCTTGTATGGCTTTTATTTATTAGTCGATTTATGATTGCTTGTGTGTTTGCGCGCTAGAATCTAGATCGTAAATAAAAGATAAAGCATAATTAAAGCGGTGAGATCTCGAGGAGAGTTTCCTTAAACTTTCAAAATCGAAAATTCCCCTCTCGAATAAATATTAAGTCATATTGGGTTAAATATAAAATGAAGTTTTATAAATCCAAGCCTTCCATTAATAGGGACTAGTGCATGTTGTCTACTTATCGATAGAGGTGATCCAGAGTCTGGCACCCGAGTCGAAGAAAGGGACAATGCACGAAATTCCTTCATTCTAGTTTTAATAAAACTTGACAAGGGTAGGGACTGGTCGGGACGTGAAGATCGACCGATAACTAGTTACGGAGAATTCGTGACCGGGCCCGTTGCTTATCATGATTAATGGGTTAGACTTAACGCGTAGTAACATTTATGATGTAGCAGTGCTAGATAAATGCGAAAAACGAGGCAAAATAGCTTGAAGGTTGTGTGGTAGACACAATTGGCAATAAGTATGCCTACCTAGGGAATTAATTGTATGGCCACGAGTCGTGGGTGCAACTAATTGCTGCTGGGACGTCAAGACCTACTAGGAAATAGATTTTTCCCGAAACTAAAAGGAGTTATTATTTCGATAAAAATAGTGGGAGAACTTTTTCGATAAAAAGTCCAAATTTCGTTAATTATAAGTATTAATATTAAACCTGTCTGCTTATAGTTGTCTGTTTTATTGTTAGCCATTCACCATCCACTGTTCCGTTCAAACGAGTATTAATGAATGTTAGAAGCGAAAATACTTTGGGGGCTATGATGTGCTATTATCTTCAAAGAAAGACCATGGCTAAGTTTAAGAATGTCAAAGAATATTGTTGTTACTTAACCAAGATGTTCAAACGACTCAAAAGGCTTAGAGCCCGATTGATGCTCGAAGATGAGATAGAAATTACCACACATGGTCTTTCTGACATCTTCACTCATTTCATGCAACACTGTGATATTCTGCTTGATGGAATTAAAACAAAACAATTGCATGAGTTGTTAGACAAATATGAACAAGTTCATCTAAAAGGTCTTGGTCTACATGAAGAAAATTGCCCATTGTGTAAGCACGAAAAGAAAGTAGGAAAGCTTACTGAAAAGGAATTCCTGGATAGACTTAACTACGGTATGATTTTTAAAATTATACATTTGTTAAATCTTTTTGATGTAAGACATCTGATAATACTTTCATTCTGTAAAAAAGAGTTTACAGCGGATGAAACTATTCCCTCTCCAACTGCAAGGAGGAAATTCCTTGAAAGGAAAATGCAAGCAGCGCAGAGAGAGTTGAGGGAAAACGAATTCAGGGACTGGGTCAAGGAAGAACTGAACCTAGACATTCCTTTTTAGAAGAAGTTTTTCGTATTAGCAATGAGTTTCTAGTTTTAGTTTATTTTGAGTATTATTTCGAATTTTGTACAAGACCATATTGCTTTACCATTGAGAATGGAATTTATTTAAATAGAGCGATTTAACTTTGTACAAATGTTGATGTTTTGAAACATAGAAATAAACAATGATAAACAAATCAAAACTTCGAAGACTATATGCTGGATCGAAAAAACATGGATAATCGTTCACTGAAATGTTTATTTTGGACATTGTTCCTAAAGAAAGATTCGAAAGGAAAGGTTTTTGTCTACCGTTCTTGAAATAAGGAACTTGGATGAAACTCCGAACTTTCAAATCTTGTCTTAAAGGAATAATAACTGAAATAAAGGATTGCTAGGCATTCCAAACATTTCAAATCAATTAGAACTAAAAGCACTGGTTCAAAAGAATACTACTTCATATATACTCGCAATTTTTCAATCATTAAAGTATATTTGTACATTGTAGAAGTACAATTCTGAAACTATTGAAGTAATTCAATAGACGTTTTGGAAATGAAGTAATAAGATGCATTATGTCAAAAGCAATTTGATCTAATCAAACTTGCTGAAACATAAGCAACTAAAATCCTCGATTATCTAAAAGAGAATAGAATTCTAAACAAAGCAAATCAAAGAAGAAGATCGAGCTTTGATAAAACTTAGTTCGACTCTCGACTGTGATCTTGCTAAATTCCTATATTCACGTTAGGGGATATCATCCCCTGACTCTTCAAAAGTACTTGGTCTAGTATTTTTCGAAGTAAGTTCTTACACCGCCATGTCATCTAAGACATAGCAACACACCCTTATATGAGAAATTAGATGGTAGATCTAATTCATATAAAGTTTGTGGGGTATCCGACGAAATCCATTGGATACCTGTTCTACGACAAAGAGAAACGAAAGTATCTCGTAAGAAGCTTGTTCCTCTGTTGACGAAACTCTTGTCAAAGGAAATAAGTAAAGTCATAGAACTTGATGAAGTCCAAGAACTGGACCCATCCCCACAAACAGTGGGAGTAAACCCCGAAGCCTACTGAACCGATCCATGCACAAATTAGTAATCTAATAAAATTCGTAAGGAACTCAAAATTCCATTTTACGAAATTGAGAAACTTGATTTTAATCCAAGATTACAAAGAGACCAAGGGATATGGCATGAAGCCATGAGATTCAAAGTGGAAACTTTGACTCACCTAATGGCGATAGGTCACTCTTCAATAGTCCTTCTAGGACCAATGAAAGTACCTTCTCCGTTTGCTACGTCAAAATCCATTTCGAAACTATTAGCCATAGAAATGTGGTTTTGACTACCGAAGAATGACTGTTGGATATGAATCCTGCATCTCACAATTGAAAATTGATGAGAAGATTTCTATTCAAATCCAAAAGTCAATCTGTGACTTTTTCCCTAACTTGGAACATGCAACTTGATAAGTCAATCAAGAATGTTGAAGTTGTCAAAAGGCATATGGATTCCAAATGTGCAAAAGGATCAGTGGGAGCATAGTTAAATTCGCAACGCAACGAGATGTTGATCTATACATCAAGTACGATATAAGAACATCAGAGAAGCACAGACGAAAGAGTGTTATTCACGCAATTTTCCATGATAATATTTGGGAACTACATCTCACGTACTGGCAATACGTATTTATAGAGATAAAAGCGAAGTAGATGTATTGATTCACCAAATCAAAGTACAAAGACAATATGTTGATTGAATCAATATGGAAGGATCCAAGAAAGGATTGTTTCCGAAGAGACAAAATTTCTCTTACTTATTTAATGAGCCCTACATGTAAATGAGTAAAAAAGAAATTGTTTCAAGAAACCTTATACTTTGGCATTTGGATTGCATGTAGCATGCAAAGTCTTGTACTAGACCTGACTCATCAAAATGCTCTGATCATTCAAGAGCTACTGATAGTCGAACACCAGTAAAGGACGCTGGATTACCATTAAAGCAATCCTCGAAGATAATTAAAGGATATAATGCTGGTCTGTGGTAGTAGTGGAGAATTGAAAACTCGAAGGATTTATAATTTCGAGATTTCTAGTCTGAAGTGGATGATATATCCTGTTTCGATGAAGTGAAGGTAAATTGGAAGAAATTCCAATAGTATACCATTGCCAACTCAACCGGAATAATAGCACCATTATGATGCTGCACAAGAGAAAGTGTTTAGATGAGAAAACATTCGTCCAATGATTGGATGAATTACCTAGCATGGCAAAAGCCTGTCATAATCTTAACTGATTTAGACAAGGCAATTGCTCAATGAAAGGAAAACGAGATCTCACCGATAGTCTGAACACAACATCATATGATTCAACAAGTCATAGGGAGCTGAGACACGTATAAGTCCTACGTTATCTCAACAAGGACAAACTTAGCAGATCCACTAATTAAGCTTTTTCACAAATGGGTTCGAGGGACATCTTGGTATAGATGGGTCTTAGAAATGTTGTGATTGGCTTTATGGCAAGTGGGAGATTGATAGAGTAGTGCCCAGCAAGCCAATATTAATTAGCTTGTTGAAGTACTATTTTCTTATGGTTTATAATTAATACGCCCGTTCATTCATAGTACGTGAAATTGAACAATGGCCAACTTCATCTCTCGCGAACTTATCTAAGCGATTGGATGAAATCCTAAGGTCACAATAGACTATGGGACGATTCACTTCAGTACTGAGTGCAATCATGAAACAGTCTCAAAGGTCATGATCTTAAAACCGTTCCAAGTCATAGATTCCGAACGAGACGGGGTATCGTAGGAATCGCCAAGACTTGTACTAGTATGCATGATACACATGGAGTGAATTTGTAGCGTTTCATGAGCAAGGCATTTGCGGCCAGTGCATATGAGTAGGTGGTTCAATGGAGGATTGAATGCATCGAACGACCCGAACAGAGGTGCTAGGGCGAATTCGGTGCATAAGTGTGCGTACTTAGATTTAGGTGCTGGTCACGTATCCTAGCCACAAAGTGCCTAAGTTGGGTGCGTACACGACTGTACGCGAGTGGTTAGTACTAAGAAAGGATCTGTCGACTCATCCTGATAAGGTGAGAGAATTCCAACTTCGGGAAGCTTGCTTCAATCCATAAATGGACCTCTTGATAGAGTAGTGCCCAGCAAGCCAATATTAATTAGCTTGTTGAAGTACTATTTTCTTATGGTTTATAATTAATACGCCCGTTCATTCATAGTACGTGAAATTGAACAATGGCCAACTTCATCTCTCGCGAACTTATCTAAGCGATTGGATGAAATCCTAAGGTCACAATAGACTATGGGACGATTCACTTCAGTACTGAGTGCAATCATGAAACAGTCTCAAAGGTCATGATCTTAAAACCGTTCCAAGTCATAGATTCCAAACGAGACGGGGTATCGTAGGAATCGCCAAGACTTGTACAAGTATGCATGATTCACATGGAGTGAATTTGTAGCGTTTCATGAGCAAGGCATTTGAGGCCAGTGCATATGAGTAGGTGGTTCAATGGAGGATTGAACGCATCGAACGACCCGAACAGAGAAACCCATTGTGGAAGCGCATGACGCATATCGGTGATGGGATGTTTCTCAAGGCTTATAATAGTGTACGATTTAGTCCTTGGACTTGAGGTGCTAGGGCGAATTCGGTGCACAAGTGTGCGTACTTAGATTTAGGTACTGGTCACGTAGCCTGGCCACAAAGTGCCTAAGTTGGGTGCGTACACGACTGTACGCGAGTGGTTAGTACTAAGAAAGGATCTATCGACTCATCCTGATAAGGTGAGAGAATTTCCTGTACGTTCTTCGATAATATGTTCCTAGAAACCCATGGCCATGGTTGGTGACGAATTTGGAAAGGGATTTCCAAATTTAGCAGTCACACCGGAATTATTAACCAGAATTAGAAAGTACAGAATCTAGATAATTAGAGGTGCCGATCAATTCACACACCCTAGGTCTCGATCGGGAAATCATCATAGAAGGACCGTATGTACATGGCAATTATAAGAGGTGAGGTTCACAATAATAAATTCACCTTTGATTGGGCTTCATGGGCTTGTGGCTAGACATCGACCATGAAGTGTAGGTACTCCTAAATTAATAGGGAAATTAATTCTAGGAGTGGTCAATTAAAAGTTGTTTAATTGATCGGAGTATTTAATTGCTCGTTAATTAAATCACGAAAGTCGTGGGCCTACTGCCAGTTGATGGTGAACCCAGAAGGACACACACAATACAATTGGATGGTGACTGTCTTAAAGGAAAAGCAAGTGATTTAAAGTTGTTAAATCAAAGTAATTGAATTATGGTATTAATTCAATTGGAGAATATTAATTAGATACCTAATTGATTAATGTTTAATTAAATTAATTAGAGTTATATGATTAATTATGAAATTAATTAAAGTAGTAAATTAATTGGAAGAATAAATAATTAACCAATTTTAGGATTGGATAATTATGGGGTTGATTTCGTAATTAACTAAAAATTGGGGATAGGGGCGATTTTGATGATTAAAGGAAGAAGAGTTTTTCTTGGAGAACAAGCTAGAAGAGATCTATCAAATCTCACATTCCTAAGTTGATAAGGAATGAAAGATTTGGAGATTTGATAGATAAGGGAAGAAGATATCTATCAAGAGAAGGATTCTTCTCTTATAAATACTCTTCCCTCTTCTCTTCATAAAAAAAGTTTTTTTTTTTTTGAATTAGAGGTTTTGCACAAGAAAAACAACCCTAAACACTTTTGAGAGAAAACAAAATACTTTGCTGAAAATTGAGAGAGAAAAATCGAGTGAGGAACTCAGATTTTTGCACAAGAATTATAATCTACAAAATCGCCCCACTAGTTTCGCCCCAACCCCAAGTCGCCCGAATCCTACTCGGCCGAACCCTGAGCTGGCCGAACCCAACCTGGCCGAGCCCTGCTCCGATCACATAAGTCCTGTGATTCGTATCTTCCATCATCATCTCCTAGTCCAGATCCAGATCTACAATCCTTTGCTGACAAACCTGCGAGATCCAGTTCTGAGCCTAAGACTTGTAGGCGTCACTACAATCCAGTTGGTGTGGACTAACTTTGGAGGTGAGACACATGGATCACTCAAGCTGTGGATCGAACCAAACACCTGGAGGAAACCACCACAAATCCGTGGTGAGGTAAATTGCGATGAACCCCCTATGTTTAATTAAGTGTTTGATTCAACCTTTTTGTATAATAAACTGTGGAGAAAGATTTATGGGACTATTAGGGACTTCGAAAAATTTTAAATTCCGCACTTTGTTGTATTGACAATCGAGCCCCACGATAGAATATCCCAACACCTCTGGAGTTTGCACACCTTGTGTTCATCTCCTTTGGATGCATATCCTTTTGGTTGCTCCATGTAGATCTCCTTGTCAATGTCCCCATTGAGAAAGGCAGTCTTTACACCCATCTGCCATATCTCGTAGTTATACCACGCAGCTATGGCCAGCAAGATTCGAATGGATTTAGGCATTGCGACGGGCGAGAAGGTCTCCTCAAAGTCGATGCCTGGCCTTTGAGTGTATCCTTTTGCCACTAGTCGCGCCTTGTAGGTTATTACTTCTCCGTTCACTCCAAGCTTTCGCTTATAGATCCACTTGCAATCCACGGGAGTCACTCCCACTGGTGGATCTACCAAGGCCCATACCTTGTTTAAGTGCATGGAGTCCAATTCGGATTCCATGGCTTCGCGCCACTTTCCCGAGTCTATGTCTAGCATAGCCTCTTCGTAAGTCCTTGGGTTGGTTAGAGACTGTCCAGTCTCATGCAGCAGACCATAGTACCTCTCGGGTTCTCTGCATTGTCTTTCTGACTACGAAGTAACGGTGTACTCTCTGGTGCACTTTCATGCTCTTGTTCTCCCACTGCCTGTGGTGATGGGTCGGCTTGATCGACCTCTTCGGCTTTTTCAGCTTCAGTAACCTCATCCAGTTCTACGTTGCTTTCTTTCTTGTCCACCAAGAAATCCTTCTCCAAGAAGTGTACGTTCCTTGACACAAATGTAGTTTGTCTTGTAGGATCGTAGAACTCGTATCCTATTGAGTTTTTGGGATACCCCACGAATTTGCACAAAGTGGATTTAGTTTCCAATTTATCTCACTAGCTTTTTAACCTAAGCGGGAGATCCCCATATGCGCATGAATGCGTATGAGGGTGCCTTGCCAAACCATAATTCGTATGGCGTCTTTTCTACGGATTTAGAAGGTACTATGTTTAGTATCTTCGTTGCCGTGAGGAGGGCATGTCCCCAAAATGAAAGAGGAAGATCAGTGGCACTCATCATGGATCGAACCATGTCCATCGAGGTTCGATTCCTTCTCTCTGCTACCATTTAATTGGGGTGATGCAGGAGGAGTCCACTGCGACAGTATTCCATGCTCTACAAGATAATTCAGAAATTCGTTACTAAGAAATTCTCCACCTCGGTCAGAACGAAGAGCCTTTACCGTATGACCAAGTTGATTCTCTACTTCCATCTTGAATTCTTTGAATCGCTCAAAGGCTTCAGACTTGTGTTTCAACAAGAACACATATCCATAACGACTAAAGTCGTCAGTGAAAGTGATGAAGTAATCATAGCCACTTTGGGCACTTTTTCTTAGTGGTCCACATATGATTTAACCGGATTTCGTCGGGTTAATTGGATATCAGTGAATTTGTAATATCGGTGGGGTTTGCGATATTTATGTATATAATTAGTAGGGCTCTGTTACTTTATTCCGGATGGATCAACCACAAAGAAAAGCTATAGTCAAGAACAAGAAGTAAAACCATAATAAAGCTAATCACACCTCAATATGGAGATCAAAATACTTATGAATAATATTGATTCTTATTCAGTTGTAATGCCTTAGGCAGAGAATATTTGTGTATCCTTGAAGTAAAAGGATTTCGTCGCCCCCTAATACAATCATTAACTAGGTATTTATACAATGTTTAACCTAGTTTTACAAGGAATCATAGTCCTAATAGGACTCGGCCCAAGTATCCTTCATGGGTCCGGAGTATCATCTTCTGATCGAAGAGAGCTGCGCTTGGCCGGGTCAGCAAGGGGATCCCGATCTGTTTGGATTGGTCGAATCGATCTTATTTTCTTCGTTCGATTCGAGTAATATGTAGAGTGCGAAATAGCCCCCATCAGTACTCCCTCACTTCTTCGAGCGTATAGATAATAGAAGCTCGTAGAACTAGATAGATCTTTACGACTGTTTCTTTTCTATGAATGGAGCCTCGTTAAAAACCTTACTTAAGAAAAAACCCTGTGGGAAAAAATCTTAAATAAGGAAAAGAGTGCTACATATCATAGATAGTCGTTTTCTCTGTCCAGTTACGAATCGCCACGCGTCTATTCTGGAAGCTTTTCGTATCCTTCCATTTTTGGCGGGAATAACAGTAGCTGCAATAAGTTCGAAACGTCTTTTCTCATTTTGTTATAAATAGGTGACTCTATAGTTCGCCATTTCTCTTTTATACTTCCTTATAACTCATAATCATTTTCCTGACTAGTCGTTCATCACGCTAAGTTTTTTCTTTTATCGACCATCATTTTCCGAGAACCAGAATATATGGCTTCTGTGAGAAGATCTTCTTCTAGAGAGGTTGTCGCCCCCGACAATGAGGAGGAGTTGCAATCTAGTCTGTTGGGCGAACAATCTAGTGTAACTGATTTTGTCGTTCCTGTAGAGGATACTTTTAAGGTACGGATCCTTACTGACGCAGATGTGGCTGCCCGAGCCAAAAAGGGCAAAGGTACTGTTCCTCAGATTTCTGAACCAATTGAGGACGTCGCTTGCGCTTATACGGCGGAGACATTTCCGGAGGTTGTGAATAACTATACTAAATATTTTCCGGAAGGTTCTGAGATAATTCTTCCTTCCTCTACTGATAGGGTCACAACTCCCCCGGAGGGATGTCGAGCCTTTTATACGGCTCACTTTAACAGCGGACTTCGTCTTCCTTTGTCTCCCCTCTTTCTCGAAGTTTTGAAAACTTTTAGTGTGTGCTTGACACAGCTGGTTCCAAATTCCGTTGCTTTTGTAGTTTGCTTTTCTGTTTTGATGATCGCCAAAGGATTTAAACCTTCTTTTCGTAACTTTACGCAACTTTTTCGCTTCAATATTTCTAGTTCTTCAAATCGTGGATACTTCTTTGCTAGTCAGCGGCCTAGTCGAGCGATCTTTGATGCCCCTGTTTCTAGTAATCCTTCATGGAAATCTCATTTCTTCTTCGTTCGTCCTCCGTCTAATCTTCGCTTAGCGGATGGTACGAGTGTGCCTTTTTCATGGGATCATGGTTCTAGTTGGATATCCGGAGGTCGCTTAGCGACAGGCGAACTGATTCCCGATGATGCTAAGTTTATCGCTGATATCTCCGAATTGCGTGCAAACAAATTTCAAAGTGCTCTTTTGATTGGGGAAGCTTTCCTTCGTAAGGCGGGGCTAAGCATTCATAGTTTTCCCATTAATTCATCATCTGAACTTCTAGGTTAGTAATTTATTTTAGTCTGGTGTTGATACTGTTTATTGGGAAGGTACTTAATTTATAATTTATTTCTTTTTCAGCTGATATGGTAGAAAACTCTCGACACTCTTCGAAGGGAAAGATAGTGCTTTCGAAATCTTCAAAATCCGTGGAGAACGCGCCTATTGAGCAGAGAGCGTCACGGAAAAGGAAGTTGGAGTTAGGCCATGAATCCGAGGAGGACAGAGAGGAATCATCAGAATCTCCTCAGGAGCCCCCTATTCGTCAGGGCACGGGATCTGGTTATCCTCCTCTTTATCTTAGAACATCTTTAGGCGTTCGAGGATGTCGCACCTGGTCGATGCCTCATCCAACTAATAATCCAGTCGATAGAAAGAGGAGTTATTATGGACGTTCTGGCCAGGATCTTTCTTTAGCCGGAGAAAAACATCCAAAACCTACCCTTGTCGAAATGATCGAGGATCATTTGGAGGGAAAGAGGGCCGCTGGTTATTCCGAGAAGGACTCTCTTATCCACGATGATAATGAGAATGCGATCGATAAGGCAACCCGTGTTCTTTTGTCTGGTGTTTTTACTCGTGATCTGAATAAACTTCTTCATAAGGATCCTCTGGAGAAATTCCAGCGAGCTTCTCTTTATGCTGAAAAGGTGATATCTTTTTCCTTTAATCATGTTAACAGATAATTTTAAGGGTCTACCTTAACTTACTAGTCCATCTCTTTTTCTTGCCCTCTTTGCTTGTTCAGACTAAGACGTGTCTTGCGTCATACGCCTATGAGAATGCACTTTGGAAACAACAGTGTGAGTTTCAGGAGGAGAAGAATAAAGCTTTACTTCGTAAATCCTCCGGTTCAGAGGTTGGTCCCTCGACATCTTCTTCTGTTCCCGTCGTAGAGACTCATGCTACTGGGACTGAAGATCAAGAAATGATAAACAGGGTGATGGAGCTTTCTCATGCTCAAGAGCAGGCCACCCAAATGGCTAGAAAGTTAGAGGAATTCCAGTTACAGAGCACGGCTCGAATTAGTGAGCTTGAATCTCAGGTATTAAGCCTTGAAGCTTCTTTACAGGAGTACGAGATGGATGTCCCACTTAGTGGACTTAGGGATCGATATGGTAGGAATCCCGACGAAAGAGTTGTTCGTGAATTCCTCAATTCCCCTGTTCATACGACGTTGGTGTATCGGATGGTCAGTCCTTTACTTGAAAATACTTTTAAGAAAGCGATTCATCAGCTGGTCGCTCTGGAGATGATCGATGACCGTCGAAAAGAGTATTTTAAGGCTGCTCATATTCGGTTGAATCGCTATGGTGAACTTTATTCTTCTTCTGAGGTCCCAGATGTTCTATATCAAGGTTTTCCTCTGGCTCACCTTGTCGAAGAATTTGGAAACCCATTGCCAATTCCTCCTTCTGACGTCAATGAAGAGCTCGATAATACTTTTGTTGATCCCGAAGTCGAGGAAGAAGAGGAAGAGGATATTGGTATGGCTGAGGACGTCGGTACCGACCAGAGAATTCCGGATAGCGAGCAGGCTTCTTAAAACAGTGATTTTTTGAATAATCCTTGTAATTATCTACTCGTAGGTATTAATTGTAATTTTACCTTTTCTTCTCTTTGTACGCTAAACGTTTCGTATTCTGTCAGTCGTGTCTTTTCACATTCGCCGTAATAATTCAGACAAGTCATTAAATTTGCCGTAATCATTATGCGTGTGTCTTTTCAATTTCAAGCGTTTGCTCCAAGGTCATTTTTCCTGTTTCGCGCCCTTTCTTTAGGTCTGTCGCGTCCTTTTGTGTAGTATAAATACGAAAGGTAAAAACTTGACTTGATTTTACTGCTATACTCCTCTCTTGACAGAATACTCGTTCTTTAGTTAGTCGATAAACTTTCTCAATATTAATTTGTATATTTTCATAATCCGACCATGAGTAACCTCTTTGGTAATACTTCGAAGCGACCTTCCCGTGAGGGCGCTCGAGATAATAGATCCAAAAAGCATCGAAGAGACGGACCGTCGATGGAGCCTCCTCGCTCATCCCCCATAATTAGATCGGAGATTGATACTCGTGTTATTGTTTCCGAACCTTTGTCTGTAGTAAACTCGTCGTTTTCAGAACCAATCTTTTCTGCTTCCACTCAAGTTGGAAGCATGCCTTCCCCTGGTCGGATTGCTTTTGGCGATATGTCAAACGAGGAACCGGCTTATAATATAGCTGTTAGTTCAAATGCTCCTTCCTTTGAGCATGTTTTTCATGGAGGGGATTTTGCTATTTCCCTTCCTTTGTCTGTTTCTACTGCCCCAATCACCAGCGGAGGGCAAACTGGTGATGATTTATTTGTCAGTCCTTCCGTAACACAATATATTGTGCAGGACTGTCCTGAATATTTGTTTAACGATACTACTGTGATGACTACTTCTTTTGAATCGGGAGGACCTTCTGGAGGTCGGACTGGTTCCAGGTCTGGTCGTCGGACCGTTATTTCTGCTTCGGGCAAGGAGACTTCTGTTAGCCCCGACGAGAGGGGATCTCCTCGTCTGTTAGATGATCGATGTATCTTCGAGCAAGTCAAGGACATTATGTTGTCGGAGACTCCTCGTTCTGATGGTGTCCCTTCCAATAGCGAGTTGCCCGGCTCAGTAGAGCCTGATGCTTTGTCATGGGACCTGGGTTTAAGTACTATTTTACCCGGTGAGCTGAAAAAGCTTGAGGATGCCTCCAACGTACGCCTTGTTCAATCACTGGTGAAGATATGTGAACAGGTGGGCGAGTCTTTTCATTTTTTCATTTGTTTTAAGTTTTGACTTCCTTCTTACGTAAGGATTGTTTTCTTTTTTCCAGGGTAAGTACTTTGCACTCCAACTGGGTGTTCAAAACGATGAACTTTGGAGAAGTAAAGATGCTTCTCGACGTCGTTTGGAATCGGAGTTGGCGAAGGTTGCTGGGCAGTCTCTCGAACTGCAGCTTGCCAATGATGAGCTGAAAAAATTGCAGGAGGAAAAGTCCGTTTGGGAGAAAGAGAAAAGTGACTTGGTTCAGGCTGCTGCTTTAGCGGAGGAGTCTCAACGGCGGTCCTATGAGGAAGGATATGATGCTGGTTATCTAAAGCGTCAAGAAGAGTTGATGGCTTTTGCTGGCAATATGACTCCTCGGAAGGCTGTTTCTGGTAGTCGGCCTGCTGACCGTTCTTCTCAGTGACCTTTGCTCGACCTGGCAGGCCTTGGACTGTCTCTCCTTTTTTTTTTTTTTTTTTTTTTTTTTTTTTTTTTTTTTTTTTTTTTTTTTTTTTTTTTTTTTTTTTTTGGTTGCCCGAATTTTGCGCATTAATTTGGGCTGAAAATTTTTTGTAATTGGAGAATCTGTAAATTGGAAATCATTACCTTTTGTAGGCAGATTCTTGCCTTGATCAATCTTCTTCAGTAGACATATTTTGTTATTTTCGTTCTTCCTTTGTGCATATATATAATGTTTGCTTCAGCAAATCAAATCTTTATTCAACGTTTGCTTCTGCAAGTCAAGACCTTTGTTGATCAAATCCAGTATATTCCTTTGGTTTACACGCACTAGTATGTTTTACGTCATAATTTAGACGTTAGCTTATTCATATCGATAATGCCTCTCATCTTGGTCGATGCTTCAATCTAAGCCTTGTACTTTTGTCTTTTTGTGACCTAAATCTTATATAAAGATGCCATTGTTACTTTGTTGAACTTCGTTCTTCTTTACGTCAACCAAAGGATAAAAAATCCCTTTCAGTCTCTTCCAAATCCTTATGTTTCCCAGCATTAATGTTTGAACAACATGTTCCTTGGCTAGTGTATTATTACATCGCTTTCTTGATATGGGAGGAATTGGAAAATGTAGTGTTCATGGCCAGATCTATTTTGTTCAGACCTTCTTAAGCAATTCTTTGGTATGTTAGGCAGTCACGTCCTTGCCGTTTCGAATAAGGGGGACTATTCTCCTGATTTCTGTGTCAGATATCTTGGACTCCATAGGAGTTTCTGTATAGCTTACTCAATGGTCGTCCATACGATGTATGAGGCAGTGACGTCCCTCGAATGGTGAAGGGTTTGGTCTTTTATCTTTTATCTTTTACCGAGCAACTGTCCTTTTCGCTGCGATTTCAAAGCCTGTATGATTTTGTTTGTGGATTCCAGGTTTCTAAGCCATCGATCATGAAATATGACCGTTCTAGTGTGGCCGATCTGGAGTTCTTTTAGGTTTACTTGTGTTATTTGGGTGATCGCTTCGATCCAAGACTTCTCTCGTTGTCGACCAGTTGAGGCGAATAGATGGTGCCGTTCCAACTTACTTGCATTTATTACGGGGAGTCAAAGGGTCGTATCTATGTCCGTTGATCAAATACTTTTTCAGCCGTTGGATCCCTTAGATCTACCCCTATAAATAGGGGGCTGGTTTATATTCTTCATTTGCAATTTACCAAAAAGGATGGAGATCTCAAATTCCTTAGATTTTATTCTGCCCTCTGATCCCATTGTCTTCAAAAAATCACATTATTATGAATTAATTGTTCAAAATAGCGAAGTCGTTCCCAGTCTTGTATTGACGGGTCCCATGTCAGCCCTACCTTGTATCGACGGGTCCCATGAGATCTCTGCCTTGGTCTTCATCAATTTAGAGGTCCGTGGTTTCCGTTTGTACATGGAGGGTTCATACTTGCCAGTCACCCCTGTTCTTCGATGTAACCTCAGGAGTGATAGACGAGGTACTAGGGAGGAGATTGGTGTTTCCGTGGACATTGTCGTGAAGATCTCCGATCACAGAGGATCATCTTACTTAAATCATTGTAACGATCTTTAAGTAGTATGTAGATCTTTGTAACGTTTGATTTTTGTATGTAACCGAATTGATGAATAAAATATTATTTTATGCCTCGCATTTTCCTTGTCGTTAATTCTGTCATAATTTATTTATGAGTAGCATCTTCCGAGCAGACGGTTTTATACTTAGTCTATCTTCAAGATTTCAAGCTAACCACTTAGATCGTAAAGAACAGATCAAGGAGTTTTTATTGAGCGTATCAATGTTTACTCGACTTGTCATAATTTAGAACTTAGGTTTTTAACCCAAAGTCTTTTTGATCGTTGTAAATAGTTCGAGGAGTGTTTATCGAGCGGATCGATGTTTACTCGACTCTCTTTGATTAGACTTAGGTTTTTAACCCAAAAAGTCTTTTTGATATATCGAGGAGTTTTTATTGAGCGGATCAATGTTTACTCGACTCGTTTTTTATTAGACTTAGGTTTTTAACCCAAAAAGTCTTTTTGATATATCGAGGAGTTTTTATTGAGCGGATCAATGTTTACTCGACTCGTTTTTTATTAGACCTAGGTTTTTAACCCAAAAAGTCTTTTTGATCGTTGTAAATAGTTCGAGGAGTATTTATCGAGCGGATCGATGTTTACTCGACTCTCTTTGATTAGACTTAGGTTTTTAACCCAAAAAGTCTTTTTGATATATCGAGGAGTTTTTATTGAGCGGATCAATGTTTACTCGACTCGTTTTTGACTGTAGACTTAGGTTTTTAACCAAAAAGTCTTTAGATCGATAAGTTTGAGCGAGGAGTTTTTATTGAGCGGATCAATGTATACTCGACTCGTTTTTGACTGTAGACTTAGGTTTTTAACCAAAAAGTCTTTAGATCGATAAGTTTGAGCGAGGAGTTTTTATTGAGCGGATCAATGTATACTCGACTCTTTTTTTGATTGTAGACTTAGGTTTTTAACAAAAAAGTCTTTTTGATATATCGAGGAGTTTGTATTGAGCGGATCAATGTTTACTCGACTCGTTTCATTGTAGACTTAGGTTTTTAACCAAAAAGTCTTTTTGATATATCGAGCAGTTTGTATTGAGCGGATCAATGTTTACTCGACTCGTTTCATTCTGACAATATGATCGTGCGATTCCGATGAATGTTTAACCGATATAATCGATATATATATAAAATGCCAAAGAAATTTTTAATAATTGAACTTTAGGCTAAGGCCTTTATTACAAGGATTGAAATTTGATAGAGTAAAAAGTAAAATAACGCAGTATAACCTGCTAAAACTTATTTACCATAGTATTTCCTAAGGTTGACAGCATTCCAGGTTCTTGGTAAGGCAGTTCCATCCAAGTGTGCAATTTTGTACGAACCTTTCTTCCCTACGCCAATGACGATGTAAGGTCCATCCCAATTTTGTTGTAACTTTCCCACGTGCTTGGATACTTCTACCTTTTTTAAGACTAAATCTCCTTCTTTGAAGGTTCGGATGCGTACTTTTTGATTGTATGCTTTTTCCATATTAGCTTTAGTGGCTTGTAAGCGCACAGCAGCTTTATCTCTCAAAGCTTCTGTTAAGTCAATGTCATTTTCTCTTGACTTTTCATTTTCTTGGTCATCGAACATTTCTACTCTTGGCGTTGGGATTAGGGTTTCCACAGGGATAACCGCTTCCGACCCATATACCAAGCTAAATGGGGTTTCCCCAGTTGAGCTCCTTACTGTCGTCCGATTAGCCCATAATACTCCTGGGAGTTCATCAAGCCATTTTCCTTTGGCTGCTCCTAATCTTTTTTCCAAAGATTTTATTATCTCTCGGTTTGCTACTTCAGTTTGTCCATTTGCTCGAGGATGTCCTACCGAGGTAAAATTTTGTTGAATTCCAAGTTTTGTACACCATTCTATTATCTGTTTCCCCGCGAATTGAGTTCCATTATCGGAGATAAGGATCCTTGGGATGCCGAATCGACAGACTATGAATTTCCATAGGAAATTGATAACTTGGAATTGGGTTATTCGTGCGAGGGCGACGCATTCTATCCATTTGCTGAAGTATTCTACAGCGACCAGGACATAGGATTTCTTAGATCTAGCTGCTGGGAATGGTCCCACAATGTCCATTCCCCATTGGTCGAATGGCCAACATACCGGGATTGGGTGCATGTTTTCTGCTGGTTGATGACATACATTAGCATGAACTTGGCAGTGATGACATTCTTGGACATACTGAGCGGCATCTTTATTGATGGTAGGCCAATAGTAACCTGTCCTGAGACATTTTAAGGCCAATGCCCTTGATCCGCTGTGATTTCCTGCATCTCCTTCATGTATTTCTCGTAGTATATCGATGGTTTGTGATTCAGAGACACATTTTAGAAGAATTCCTGATACTGATCTTCGGTAGATGATGGGGGCTATTTCGCACCCTATATATTACTCGAATCGGATGAAGAAGTTAAGATCGATCCGACCAATCCAAACAGATCGGGATCCCCTCGCAGACCCGGCAAGATGCAGCTCTCTTCGACCAGAAGATGATACTCCGGACCCATGAAGGATAATTGGGCCGAGTCCTATTAGGACTATGTTTCCATGTAACGCTAGGTTTAACATTGTATAAATACCTAGCTAATCATTGTATTAAACAACTACGAAATCCTCCACTTTAAGGATACTCACATATTCTCTGCCTAAGGCATTACAACTGAATAAGAATCAATATTATTCATAGTATTTTGATCTCCAGATTTAAGTGTTATTAGCTTTCTTTGTGGTTTTGCTTCTTGTTCTTAATCACTGCTTTTCTTTGTGTTTGATCCATCCGGAATAAAGTAACAGAGCCCTACTTAATATATATACACAAATATTGTAAACCCCACCGATATTACAAATTCACTGATATACAATTAACCCGACGAAATCCGGTTAAATCAGTTGGCGCCCACCGTGGGGCTAGGTTAATTATTCGAATCGACACATGGCTCGCCCAAGGAAAAGCGCTCGCGTTGGAGCGAGAAGCAATACGACCACAGGTCACAACACATCTGAAGATCCACAAGACAACAACGATAACAACAATCTAAACACCAATGAAAACCTCCCAGATACCCGTTCCCGTCAGCAGGAACACCAAGGAGGCCTTACCGGTACAATACCAGAAGAACCGGAGCTCCCCGAAATACCCGCTCCTCTTCCTGGCGCTCAGGAAAAACTGAAACAAATAGCGATGCTCTTCAAGTCACTCTCTCCAGAAGAATTGCTAGTTTTAGACCAAATTCCTCGAAACGTTACGGCTCCCGGAGCAACTCCTGCGACAGGAGTGCCAAGGCCGAACGAACGGACCTCTCAACAAGCTGACAGCCCAGCAAGTGAGCGTCGCTCGTTGCACAGCCCACATCAGGTCAATTCTAAACCCTCCGACAACCGTCCCCAAAGAAGAACTGGTCGAAGAGTACCACAAGCAGTTCGCAGCGGATCGAAGGAACGAACGATCATCCCAATCGAAGATGATATAGATGATACAATCCCCTATAGACCAAGAGCGACTCGATTCTCAGAACGAGAAATTGAAAGGATGGTACAGGAGCGGCTCGAACAACGATTACGATCTGCACAAAACCCCTGGGCCCGGACTACAGAACTCCAGGAAAGCCTTGCGGCTTGCTCTCCTTTCTGCAGGGAAATAAAAGAAGCACAGTCCGCAGGACAGGTCCCGGGAAGACTACCCCGATATGATGGAACCACCGACCCGGACGATTATATCTTTAGCTTTACGAACATAATGAATTTGTATGCTCACTCCGCCGAATTCACCGCCAAGCTAATGGTAACAACATTCGAAGGACTCGCGCTGGATTGGTTCGCCAAACAGCCGGCCAACTCTATATTCAGTTTCCGGGAATTATGCAATAAACTAATACAGCAATTTGCCAGTCAGAGGAGGCAAAAACTTCCGATGAGCTACCTAGGAACCATACACCAACAAGAGGGAGAATCCCTAAGAAATTGGTTGGCAAGGTTCAACGTAGAATTACTCAAAATCGACTCACCGAATATCGATTACATAATTTCTATCCTCTTCGACCTCACTAAAAATAGGCAGTTTGGAAACGCCCTCAGTCGAAAACAACCAAGAACATTTGCCGACATTATGAGCTTGGCTTCTAAGTATATGACTCAAGAAGAGATGAATTCCTTTAAGGATAAAAACAAAAACAAAGCCACCACCTCAAACTCCAAACGGCACGATAGGTTTCCTACCCAAAAAGCTTCGGATTACGAGCGATCTTCCAGGAGAGGTAATGTTTTCCACCGACTGGAATACGACAAAGCCGATCATGACAGACAACCTAATTTCTACCAAAGACCAAGAAACCGTGATCAACCAATAAGAAGCAGGGTGAATCAAGTAGAACACCCAAGGTTAAATGTTCCAATGGAAGAAATATTGGAAGTCTTAGAAAGAAATAACTGGATTCCCGAAGCGAGGAAAATCGCGCAGCCAAGACCAGGCTCTCGAAACTACGATCAGTACTGCAAATATCATAGGGCACATGGACATCGAACGGAGAATTGTTTTCACCTTAAGAGAGAAGTTGAGAAACTTATCGAGCAAGGAAAACTCGACGAATACATAGAACGAGATAATCATAAAAGGGAAAGAAGTAGAAGCCCTCGGAATGTTGATCGAAGGAGAAATTCTCGTCAAAGGTCACCCGAACGCCGACCTATTCTGGAATCGAATCACGACCAGATCAATGGAACTATCCATACGATCTCCGGGGGTCCCGCGGGTGGAGATAGTCGTAACGCCCGGCGAAGAACTGCCAGGTCCATCATTGGAAACTCAAAATACCCAAAAGAAATTTGGACCCTGGAAAGCAGGCCATCAAACGATCAACAGATCAGTTTTAATGAAGGCGAAGCGCCCAAAAATATTATCTGGGACGCAAGAGAGGATAACCCCGACTTCCCTATGGTAATATCGCTAGAAATAGCAAATTACAATGTCAAGAGAATCTTAATCGATAATGGGAGCTCAGCCAATATTATCTCCCGAGAAGTTTTAGCCCAAATGGACTTGGGACAGATAAACTTGCAGAGAGTAGCTACGCCATTAATAGGATTCGGAGGGTCCGAAATCATCCCCAGCGGAACGATAACCTTAAGCGTATCGCTCGGAAAAATACCCCACCGAACAGTGAAGCTAGTGAAATTTTTAGTAGTAGAGACCCCATTCGCTTATAATGCAATACTGGGACGACCTGCTCTCAATCTATTCCGAGCCGTTGTCTCTACTTATCATCAGAAGATAAAGTTTCCAACCGATACGGGCATCGGAGAAATAACAAACGACCATTGCATGGCTTGGGACTGCTATAGTACTTTGTTAACAATGAAAGAACATCCTAAATCCGTTACTCCGAGCAAGAGAAAGATCGAAGGCGATCTCATTAGAAACGAGATTGAAATTCCTAGTACTGATCGACTAGATAAAAAGGGGAAAGAACCGCTAGACTTATCTTTGAAACCCCCTGAACATAAAGATGTAATTCTAGTAGATGGCGACTCATCCAAAAGGACGAGAATTGGTACAGAGTTAAGCGAAGAAGGAGAAATAATGCTGATCGATTTCCTCAGAAACAATGCCGATGTCTTCGCTTGGAGCGCAAATGACATTGAAGGAATTGATCCTCGGATAATAAAGCATTCCCTAAAAATAGATCCTTTGGCGAAACCCGCCAGACAGAAGAAGAGAAATCATGGACCGGTGAAAGATAAAATTATCAAAGCCGAGGTAGAAAGGTTGCTCGAGGCAAAACAAATCCGAGAAATTCATTTCTCGGAATGGCTATGCAATGTCGTACTAGTCGCTAAAGGAGACAAAAAAGATAATAAATGGAGGATGTGTAATGATTTCACCGACCTTAACAAGTTGTGTCCACGCGACCCATATCCCCTCCCAAGGATTGACTTATTGGTCGACTCGACCGCTGGCTTCGCGTTATTCAGTATGATGGACGCCTTCCAAGGGTTTTACCAAATATACATGGATGAGCAGGACCAAGAAAAGACCGCGTTCGTAACCGAGCAGGGAGTTTATTGCTTCATAGTGATGCCATTCGGCTTAAGAAATGCCGGAGCTACTTACCAAAGGTTAGTAAACCTAATGTTCAAAGAATTAATCGGAGAACTGATGGAAGTCTACGTGGACGACATGCTGGTCAAAAGTATGAACGAAGCAGACCATGTAAAGCATCTCGGTCGATGCTTTCAGATCTTAAGAAAATATCGTATGAAGTTAAACCCCGCAAAATGCACCTTTGGTGTCAAATCAGGAAAATTCTTGGGATATCTAGTTCACCAACGCGGAATAGAAGCCAACCCAGAAAAAATCCGAGCCATAACTGAAATGAAACCTCCTAAAACAATCTCTCAAGTACAAAGCCTAGTTGGAAAGATCGTAGCATTAAACAGGTTTATATCGAAATCTGCGGACAAAAGCCTCCCTTTTTTCCAAACTCTCCAAAAGGCAAAGAACTTTGTTTGGACCGAAGAATGCGATCAGGCCTTCGAGCAGCTCAAAGAATATTTGACGACACCCCCGATATTGGCAAAACCAACAGAAGGAGAACCATTGTTTATGTACATCTCCATTTCCGACGTAGCAATTAGTTCAGTACTAATTAAAGTCGAGGGCTCAGAGCATAAGCCTGTATATTATCTCAGCAAGTTATTACAAGGGGCGGAGAAGAATTACTTAGAAATAGAAAAATTCACACTGGCCTTAGTGGTGGCCGCACGAAAACTCCGACCTTACTTCTTAACTTACAAAATCATCGTTCTGACGAATCAGCCATTAAGGCAAGTTCTAGCAAAACCGGAAGCCTCCGGTCGACTAATCAAATGGGCCATCGAACTCAGTCAGTTCGAGGTAGACTACAAACCAAGGATTGCCATCAAGGCCCAGGTGTTGGCCGATTTTATATTAGAAACACCGACACTGGCTACTGAATCATCGAGCTGCCTCAGCAGCGATGTCTTGATCATTGAAGATCAAACTTGGCTAATGCATGTCGATGGTGCTTCATGCCGAGAAGGAGGAGGCGCCGGAATCAACTTCACCGGACCAAATAAGGAAGATTTAAATTACGCAATAACACTGGACTTCGTTGTAACAAACAATGAAGCTGAATATGAAGCATTAATAGCAGGAATGGAAATGGCGATCAAAGCCAATATAAAAAGTCTTAAAGTACTAACTGATTCAGAATTAGTGCAAAGACAGATAGAAGGCCTATACGAGGCTAAGGAATTCAACATGGTCAAATACCTCGCCAAAGTGAAGGCTCTGGCCGAGAAATTTGAAAGTTTTAGTATCCAGAACATCCCACGTTCGGAAAATAAATGGGCCGATCAGTTATCAAAATTCACAGGATCCCATGACGGAAAGACCGAACGGGTGATCAACTGGTTGATCTCTAATACACCAGCAATTGACATCGATGAAACACCAGCGGTGGATATAATGGAAATCGAAGAAGCCGAAGGGAACTGGATGACCCCTATGATAGACTATCTTCGAGAAGGAAAATTACCACCTGACCAAAATGAAGCTCGGAAAATAAAATATCGAGCTCCGAAATATACACTCATAGAAGGAAAACTCTACCGACGATCAGTATCAGGGATTCTTCTGAAATGCGTACCTGAATCACAAACCCTCGATATACTACGAGAAATACATGATGGGGATGCAGGAAATCACAGCGGATCAAGAGCATTGGCTTTAAAATGTCTCAGGACGGGTTACTATTGGCCGACCATCAATAAAGATGCCGCTCAATATGTCCAAGAATGTCATCACTGCCAGATCCATGCTAACATATGCCATCGACCAGCAGAAAACATGCACCCTATTCCAGTTTGTTGGCCATTCGATCAATGGGGAATGGATATCGTGGGACCTTTCCCAGTGGCCAGATCAAAGAAATCTTATGTCCTGGTCGCCGTAGAGTACTTCAGCAAATGGATAGAATGCATCGCCCTCGCACGAATAACCCAATTCCAAGTCATCAATTTCCTATGGAAATTCATAGTTTGTCGATTCGGCATCCCAAGGGTCCTTATCTCCGATAATGGAACTCAATTCGCGGGCAAACAAATAATAGAATGGTGTACAGAACTTGGAATTCAACAAAATTTTACCTCCGTAGGACATCCTCGAGCAAATGGACAAACTGAAGTAGCAAACCGAGAAATAATAAAATCTTTGGAAAAAAGATTAGGAGCAGCCAAAGGAAAATGGCTAGATGAACTCCCAGGAGTATTATGGGCTAATCGAACCACGGTAAGGAGCTCAACAGGGGAAACCCCATTTAGCTTGGTATATGGGTCGGAAGCGGTTATCCCTGTGGAAACCCTAATCCCTACGCAAAGAGTAGAAATGTTCGATGATAAAGAAAATGAAAAGTCAAGAGAAAACGACATTGATTTCACAGAAGCTTTAAGAGATAAAGCTGCTGTACGCTTACAAGCCACTAAAGCTAATATGGAGAAAGCATACAATCAAAAAGTACGCATCCGAACCTTCAAAGAAGGAGATTTGGTCTTGAAAAAAGTAGAAGTATCCAAACATGTGGGAAAGTTACAACAAAATTGGGATGGGCCTTACATCGTCATTGGCGTGGGGAAGAAAGGTTCATACAGAATTGCACACTTGGATGGAACTGCCTTACCAAGAACCTGGAATGCTGTCAACCTTAGGAAATACTATGGTAAATAAATTTTAGCAGGTTATACTGCATTATTTTACTTTTTTACTTTATCAGATTTTCAATCTTTGTAATAAAGGCCTAGGCCTAAAGTTCAATTATTAAAGATTTCTTTGGCAATTTATATATATCGATTATATCGGTTAAATATTCATCGGAATCGCACAATCATATTGCCAGAAACAAAACGAGTAGAGTAAACATTGATCCGCTCAATAAAAACTCCTCGATATATCAAAAAGACTTTTTGGTTAAAAACCTAAGTCTACAATCAAAAACGAGTCGAGTAAACATTGATCCGCTCAATAAAAACTCCTCGATATATCAAGAAGACTTTTTGGATTAAAAACCTAAGTCTAAAACGAGTCGAGTAAACATTGATCCGCTCAATAAAAACTCCTCGATATATCAACAATCAAAGAAGACTTTTTGGGTTATAAACCTAAGTCTACAATCAAAAACGAGTCGAGTAAACATTGATCCGCTCAATAAAAACTCCTCGATATATCAAGAAGACTTTTTGGATTAAAAACCTAAGTCTAAAACGAGTCGAGTAAACATTGATCCGCTCAATAAAAACTCCTCGATATATCAACAATCAAAGAAGACTTTTTGGGTTATAAACCTAAGTCTACAATCAAAAACGAGTCGAGTAAACATTGATCCGCTCAATAAAAACTCCTCGATATATCAAGAAGACCTTTTGGGTTAAAAACCTAAGTCTAATTAAAATCGAGTCGAGTGAACATTGATCCGCTCAATAAAAACTCCTCGATATATCAAGAAGACCTTTTGGGTTAAAAACCTAAGTCTAATTAAAATCGAGTCGAGTGAACATTGATCCGCTCAATAAAAACTCCTCGATATAATCAACGATCAAAAAGACTTTTTGGATTAAAAACCTAAGTCTAAAACGAGTCGAGTAAACATTGATCCGCTCAATAAAAACTCCTCGATATATCAACAATCAAAGAAGACTTTTTGGGTTATAAACCTAAGTCTACAATCAAAAACGAGTCAAGTAAAACATTGATCCGCTCAATAAAAACTCCTCGATATATCAACAAGACTTTTTGGTTAAAAACCTAAGTCTACAATCAAAAACGAGTCGAGTAAACATTGATCCGCTCAATAAAAACTCCTCGATATATCTAAATGACTTTTTGGGTTAAAAACCTAAGTCTAATTAAAAAACGAGTCGAGTAAACATTGATCCGCTCAATAAAAACTCCTCGATATAATCAACGATCAAAAAAGACTTTTTGGGTTAAAAACCCAAGTTCTAAATCATAACAAGTCGAGTAAACATTGATACACTCAATAAAAACTCCTTGATCTGTTCTTAATGATCTAAATGGTCTGCTAACACTCCTGAAGTTTCGAAGATAGACAAAGAATAACACAGTCTGCTCGGATAAAGCTACTCATAAGTAAATTATGACAGAATTAACGACAAGGAAGATATAAGGAATAAAGTATATTTATTCATCAAAACGGTTACATACAAAATCATGCGTTACAAAGATCTACATACTACTTAAAGATCATTACAATGATTTAAATAAGATGATCCTCTATTATCGGCGATCTTCACGACAATGTCCACGGAAACACCAATCTCCTCCCTAGTACCTCGTCGATTATAATAAACCACCTAAGAAGCATGCTGCTCAGGATGGTCGACTTCTTTGGTTCGACGGCCAGGCTCTGAAGATCAAATGTTCTTCCAGACGAAATGAACATTACCAGCCAGATAGCTAAGCAATGCTCACTCACCCGCAAGAAGATACTGCTTTTACTTTATCTATAAAACATTTTACTCTAGAGCAGCATCTCTTCGGGACCGTCGTGAAACGGTAAATTTACCAGCCACCCCGGTGGTCTATCACTCCTGAGGTTACATCGAAGAACAGGGGTGACTGGCAAGTATGAACCCACCATGTGCAAACAGGAAACCACGGACCTCAATTGATGAAGACAAAAACTGAAGATCTCATGGGACCCGTCGATACAAGGTAGGGCTGACATGGGACCCGTCAATACAAGACTGGGAACAACTTCACTATTTTGAATAAATAAATCATGATAATGTGATTTTTTGAAGACAATGGGATCAGAGGGCAGAATAAAATCTAAGGAATTCGTGATCTCCATCCTTTTTGGGAAATTGCAAATGAAGAATATAAGTCACCCCCTATTTATAGGGGCAGATCTAAAGGATCCAACGGCTGAAAAAGTATTTGATCAACGGATACAGATACGACCCTTTGACTCCCCATAATAAATGCAAATAAGTTGGAACGGCACCATCTATTCGCCTCAACTGATCGACAACGAGAAAAGTCTCGGATCGAAGCGATCACCAAATAACACAAGTAAACCTAAAGAACTCCAGACCGGTCATGCTGGAATGATCATACTTCAAGGTCGATAGCCTCAAAACCTAGAAGCCACAAACGATCTTGAAAATCACAGCGAAAAGGACAGTTGCTCGATAGAAAATAGAGGATAAAAGACCAAACCCTTCACCATACGAGGGACGTCACTGCCTCATACATCATATGGAAGACCATTGACTAAGCTATACAGAAACTCCTATGGAGTCCAAGATATCTGACATAGAAATCAGGAGAATAGTCCTCCTTAGTCTACATGGCAAAGACG